>CM061277.1:30395833-31074166 GCA_030848825.1 Tadarida brasiliensis
TGACTACCTTGGAGCATCAGCTGTGCAGGGGCCCACCACACAGAGCAAGACTTACTTCAGCAGGGCTCTGGTACCCACTGAATCCACTCCTTGAGTGTGTTGCTTGTGGTTGGGTGGTGGTGCTTCGATGTGGTCTGAAGCTGTCCACTGGGTGTGCTGATTCTGGGGCAAGGTTTGCCACTGCCTGTGTTTTACCTGAGGCCACCAGGTATAAGCAACAAAGCAACCTGTAGATGGCTGCTTCTTGTGCTGGGCTTGGAGGTGCCCAGGAAAAGCCAAGTTGTGAACCAAGGCTGGCTGCTTCTAGTGCCAGGCCTGGGGCCATTTAGGGAGAGGTTTGGGGCTCGCTGAGGCCAGATGCTGTTTGTTTGAGAGAACGTAGGAAAATTTGAAGCAGGAGTGAAGTCAGGCCAATCCTATGGTAAAGCCACTGGAAACAGCTTGGGTGGGTCCAAAAGTTGGGTGGGGCAGGGACTCAGGGAATCACCAGGGCAGGGCAAACAGTGTGAGCCAGGTTGCCAGAGTCCTAGATATGGCACCCCTCTGCCTGCCCAGTGGGGGAAGGGCTCACCAAAGGAACAACGGCCTCCGCCAGCAGGTCTGTCTGGGAGAAAGCTGCGTCTCCAGCTCTCACCCCAATGCCAAACATCTCAGTTATTCTCTGGTGCCTTTCAAGCTGCCTCCCGCATGCTGGAGCCAAGAGGGAGCGAGTCCAAGTAAGTCCGTGCGCGGGCCCTTTACAAGGAACTGCCTGGGGCTCCCTCAGCCTCAGCCTCCCTCAGCCTCAATCCCTGCTGGTTTTTACAGCCAGAAGTTATGGGAACTTCTTTTCCTGGTGCTGGAACCCTGAACTGGGGGGCCTGGTGAGGGACAGGGACCCCTTGGCTCCTCGGGGAGGACATTCTTAGTTGAGGTGTCCCTCCTGATTTTTATCTGCCACACGTGGGTGTAGGACCATCCCATCGTGCCTCCATCCCTCCTACCAGTCTTGATGTGGCTTCTTCTTTAATTTCATAGTTGTAGGACTTCCATTCAGCTTGATTTCAGGTGGTTCTAAATGATGGTTGTTCTGTAGTTCAGTAGTGATTTTGATGTGGTTGTGGGAGGACGCGATACTGCGTTTACCTACCCACCATCTTGACTGGAAGTCCAACCTGCAATACATTTTTTGTAGTAAGTTTGCAAGGTACCTGCCCCTTGGATAAAAATGGCTTCCCCTGCTTTCCAGAAAGGTATTTGAGGAATGTAGGCCCACTTACGTAGCATGGGAAGCGATTCAAAGTACCCTGAGCTGTAGCAACCCTTGAAAACCGGAGCCCCACAACGAAATTCACCGCGCTGACCATTAAGGTCAGTTCAGATTGGAAATAAAGCACCGTTCATGCATCTGTCCAGTGGTTCAGGCTCCAGTGTGGCACAAGGCTGAATTCGGAGGCCAAAGTAAGTGCTGTCGCTAAGGAGCCTCTCGTCCTATAAAAAGCTTTCCCTGCAGCAGTCTCAGGATCCGTCTCCCTCTCTTCAGTTCGCTCTCGTCTCTGGCTGCAGACCTGTTCTGAGTTCGATGGGCCGTCAACCCCCACTCACAGGCTGCAGGGGACACTGCGGGTTTGGAAGAGGTTTCTTTAGGGACTTTTGGAGGCTCAACCTGATTCAAATGTGCACTGTCAGGTCGCTGTCACAGTGATGGTTTTAATTGGCTGAGGATGAGTCTTGAAATGTCACAGAAAGATTTATCTCTCAACACAGATCCTCCCTCAGCTGGATTTGCAGTAGGCCACAGGATGATGGGCTGTTTGGAAACAAAGCACCGTCTCAGTGGTGTTGTTTGAGAATGAACGTGGTTGGCTTCTGGAAGCCAAAGGGCACACATGACTGGCTTAGAGACTGTTGGCAATGGGTGGGAGAGAGCAGCCCCGTCTATCGGGCCTTTGGCTAAGTCTCTGGTTCTCAGGGGGTGGAGAAAGCTGCTTTGAAAGTGAGGGCTTGTGAAGAAATATGGGGCTTGACATTTTGAACCTATTATCTCAGCACCAAGGATTCATTTCAGGGAAGATAATTCATGAAAAGCAGATTTTCCTCACTCTCTTTAGGTTTCCCAGGAAAATATATTTAGTTGATTTGAAGGTGCCATCAACTGTAAGGTGCTTGTTGGTTTAATAACAGCTTTTTGGGTGGGAGTAGGAAGATGAGTACCATGGTACATGCCCATACAGATTATAAGATAAATATCTAATTCAGAAATGTTAAAATGTGGAAACACTTTGTAAAACTGAGGTAAACAGTATTTTTCATGGCCCAATAGCAAAAGTTCCACAGACATTTGGTCTAGAATCTCTTTCTAATAGGATTCCAGATTGATATCTTAAGATAGCTAAGGATTTTATCTTTTATTTGTTGTTTTATCCATGTATACAGCTAAGTAAAAAGAGAAATTCTAGTGATCTTGAGTTAAGACAAAGCCTCCGACATCTCCAGACAGCTCTGGATTTCTGAGCTATTATTAGCTTGGAGAAAATAGATAATTGCAATCTACACAGAAATCTAAAAATAAAGTGTTTATTCATTATCTCTAAAGAATTTTTTTTTTTTTTTTCAGTACATAGCCTTTCCTCAGAAAGGTTTACAGGTGCTTGGATTAAAGGATGACTCTTTCTATTCTCCTCCCTCCCCCTAGAAGTTTGAAGAAAAAGAGAAACAATCAAAAGACAAATCAGGAGAGAAAAGAGTGTGCAGCAATGGTCTTATTAATCTGTCTGGGAGTGTTTGAGAATTGGGTGAACATCTAATTCTTCTTATGCAATAGATAACCTTTATCTTGCTGGCATTTACCTAAACCAAGGTAAACATTGATAGTGTTGGTGGGTATGTAATCAATGCATGCTTTTATCATTTATTATTTTAAACAGCAGACATAATAGTGTTGATGACTCCATACATTGTATGCTAATAGCTGCATTACTCTGACTCAATAAGTGCTGTGGAAACCTTTGTCCTACAACCCTAACCTATTTTCAGCAACAGTCCTGCTTGCTAAGTATTTCTTTACTTCATCTATAACTTTGACTTGATTCTTATGAACCAAGGGTCCACAAACGGTCAATATTGCAGCCCTCTGGGCCATACTGTCTGCTGAAACTACGCAACTCTGCCATTGAAACAAGAATAACCACAGACAATACCCAATCAAACAGGCATGGTTGCATTCCAGTGAAACTTCATTTGCTGAAACAGTGGGTGGGATTTGGACCACAGATTGTATTTGCTAACTCCTATTGTGGTCCAAGGTTTGAGAAAGAGACCCTAATCACTACCATAATTTGTTGAGGGGCAAATATGTAGAAGGCATGGTTCAACTGCATGGTGGCCAGCTGGTCAACTTTCCTGTTCTGGAGCTGACCTTCTCATGGAGAGTAGGGAAACAAAAAGCTGTTAGGTAAATAGGTTAAAATAATTTTAGTTGGAAATAAGTTCTCTGTGGAAAGAAAAAAAGATGATTTGCTAAAGAATAACTTACACTTGGGGGGAACATAATTTGTAGTGAGAAATTACAGGGTTTTGCTTATGAAGTCATTTTTTAGACCCATACTAATGTTTTATATGTATATATATATTTTTTTTTAATTTTTATTATTGATATTTTTAGAGACAGAAGAAGGGAGAGAGAGATGGAAACATCGATGTGAGAGAGATACATTGATCAGCTGCCTCCTGCACACCCCCTACTGGGGATCAAGCCTGCAACCCGGGCATGTGCCCTGACCAGGAATCGAACAGGGACCTCTTAGTCTGTGGGGCGACGCTCTATCCACTGAGCTCCACCGGCCGGGCATATACCAGTGTTTTCTAAGGAATCTTGCATTATCTCCCTCTGCATCAGTTTTCTCATTAATAAATTAATAGCAATACCTATCCCATAGGGTCACATTGAAGATTCAATAAGATTTGTGAAGGGTGTTTTGTGAACCAGTAGAGTCATTACATGTTCATTCCACCTTATTGTCAATGTTATTTTTGATGCTGTTTTTATCACTCATGCCTTCATTGTGCCTCACATTTGCTTGGGAGTTTTGTTCTAAAACATAACAGAGATGCTTTAAAGGGACTGGGTGGACTACAATTCTTTGCCTTTCATTTGCACTTAAGAGAGAATTTCTCTAAGTCATTGGCAAGTTGAAGCTGCTATCTTCATATTCAGCTGACACGAGAAACCAGTGTTTAATATTCATGTTTACTCTTACTAGGGTATCTGTCATTGTCAGCAGCCTTGCTGGTAACATAAAAAGCGGGTGAGTTGGTCTAGACACTCGAAAGAGTGTGAAAAATACCTTAGAAATCGTTCTTGCTTATCAGAAGCTTTATACACATCTATTGGTAAAGGTGAAGCGTGACAAACTTAGGTAATTAAGCTTTATCATGTTCAGTTCTCTTTCTGATTCAAAATAACCATCTGAAATGTATATTGTGTTTGACTTACTGGAGGAAGATTCCAGTAAACTTCACAGTTCTTAGAAAATTCATGCCTACAAAATGGAAACAGTAAGAAGAAAACGCAATAGCAGCTGACTTTTGCTGAGTCCCCTACGCCAGGACCTGTGCCAGGTACCTTGGAGTTAGCTGTTCTCTAAACCCTGTAATAAACTACCACAGCCATCAAAGTGTGAAACTCCCATGGTACAGGAATGAGAATGGAGACCCAGACATGGTAAGTATCTTCCTCAAGCTCATTTGGCTGGTAATTGACAGAAGTGAACCCAAGCCCAGATCTGCCTGACTCAAAGGCAACAAGCCAACACTGTTTACCAAACAGCGGTCTCTCAATTTTTTTTTTCTTTATTGCCTTTAGAGCAGCGGTTCTCAACCTGTGGGTCACAACCCCTTTGGGGGTCAAATGACCCTTTCACAGGGGTCGCCTAAGACCATCGGAAAACACATATTTCCGATGGCGATTCATAACAGTAGCAAAATTACAGTTATGAAGTAGCAATGAAAATAACTTTATGGTTGGGGGTCACCACAACCTGAGGAACTGTATTAAAGGGTCACGGCATTAGGAAGGTTGAGAACCACTGCTTTAGAGAGAGAGGAAGGGAGAAAGAGAGATAGAAACATCGATGAGAGAGAACATTGATTGGCCGTCTCCTGCATGCCCCCCACTGGGGATTTCGCCCACAACCTGGGCATGTGCCCTGACCCGGAATTGAACCGGCGACCTCTTGGTGCATGGGTCGACATTCAACCACTGAGCCACACCGGCCAGGCCAGTCTCTCAATTTTTTGATTGCTTACATCCACCCATAGAAAAACAAACCACACAATATAAAACAAAGAACAACCATTCTAAAAAAATATCACTCAGATGTCTGGGTGCATCTATGTCTGCCTGCATACATCATATATGTCTGCATATCACCCACAATATAAATAAATACATCTTTACTAACAAGTTAAATTTCTGTACCAGTATGCTAATATATTCTGAGCACATTATCAAACAGTCATAAAAAAGAATGCATTAAAGAAATAAATATAAATGGAAGAACCCCTCTTTTCTTTCTTCATGTGAGGGGATCACTACCTGCTTCGAATGATGAGAGTACTTTGCAGACCACTACCCCGGACCGCTCTCGCAGGCCAAATAGATACATCAGGTCTGACAGTACTGTGTGTCCCTGGGAAATCTAGCCGAATCTCTGCATGTAGCCCTGCCCACACAGGCTTTACCTCCCAAGAATTCCAAATGAGGGCTACATGGCCCGGTGAGCCTGGCTCAGGCTACAGGAGCTGGCACTCATGGGTGGTGGCCTTCACCCTAAGGAAAGCAATGGCATGTGGGTTGGATGTCCCCAAGAGCAGAGCTTAGCCTCCCACGGAGCTACTCTGGCTGCTGCTGCAAGGAGCTTACCACCCAGGTACCTGGGGAGTGCTGTGGATGACCCAAGCAGTAAGCTCTGGCCGTTTCAGAAATGAACTGCTTCTTCCAGAGCACAAATATCTTGCTAATTAGCAATTAGTTGTCAAGGGAGAGGAAACAGAGGAGAACGGGATCTGAAATAGTCTCCTAAGAGACATAGGGAAAAAAAGCAGCACTTAAAAATAAACCAGATAGAAACGGGAGCTGCCTCATTTGGGCAAGATGTCTGGAGTTGTTTCTCTAAATGTTTTTGATTCAGCAAAGGGCCCCAATGCATTCTGCCAAGTGCTTTTCCCTTTAATTTTTAAATGCATTCAAATTTCAAGGGGAATTTAATCCGTATGTTTCTGGTTCTTTTACACTTAACTCATCAAAATGTTGTTCTTTAAGAGCTGTTTGATCTGTAAGGCTTATGGGCCTTTGTAATAAGCCTCTTCAAAACCTCTTCCCCCTTTTGAATCAGCAAACGTAATTGTGCCAATTCTGAATGGGATTTGAATAAAGAGAAGTCCGACTTTCGGTTTAAATGCAGAACCTCAAGGGTATCTGAGCTGACTGCAGAGACACGCCCTTGACCCCTGCGTGGTAGTGGGACCAGCGGCGTCCTGGGTACACTGAGCGCAGGGAGATGCTTGGTGAGAGCCCAGAGCAGAGGCAGTGTGCCTCAGAGGGCATGCCCTTCCGCTAGGCAACCAAGAAACCTTAAGACTGGGCCTCAGGAGCCCCTAGCTCATCCTTCCACTCAGTGACATTTGTGGCACATGACAATGTAAATGATGACATCGATAACAATAGCTAATATTCAGGCCGAACACCTACATTGCCAGCTGCTTTTCTGGTGCTTTTCATGTACCATCTCCCTTCATCCTCATCACAACTCTACGAGGTAGGTGTGGCCAGGGCCTTAGGATTTAGAATCAGCAGACCCAGGTTTGAATCCAGCATGGACATTTATAAACTCCAGTGCGTCACGAAAGTTCTGTAGTGCTCCCCAAATTGTGCTTCCACTTGCTCTTTCTGTTATTGTTCTCGTTGCTGATGCTGTTGCTGATGATGCTATCATTGCTTCACTGTTGTATGGGGCAGCCCTTTCTGTTGTTAGATAGTTGTTCCTTTTATTTATTTTTTTGTTGTCTCTGTTTTTGTGTCAAAATCTCCTATGTTACAAATTATGCCTATTAGTTCCATAATAGAGTTAAACTAACTCCTTTTCCACATGTTAGCCTTCACACCCTTGAAGACAATGAGGACATGCCCCAGACTTCTCTTTTCTGGTATCGATAACCCGTACTTGATGTGTAGTTCCTGGTGGGACCTGTTTCCTGACCTGGCTTCCCCTGGCTGCACTGTCCTGACACACCACCAGCAGCAGCACAGTGACTTAGGCGAGGTCTCACCAGCACGGAGCACCGTGCAAACCTTCTCGCTCCTATTTTGCATTTTATACTCCAGTTAACGTGGCCTTGCAGTCCTTTAGCTAGGGAAGTCATGTTACAGCTCCTCGTTCGTGGAGAGTTAATGTCAATAACGTGAGAGTTTGTATAGATGCGTGTTTTTGAGGTGGTGCTCCGTCTCCTGCGCTCCTGCAGTTCATTTTGTGTGTCCAAGGAGGGTATTTTCTTGTTGAAGTACTAAAAACGAATAGGGAGTTCATGGGAAAATGCATATTGTACCATTTAGATGTTAAGTGGGGATGTAGTCAAGCAGGAAGAGTTTCGTGAATTCTTGTTCGTGTAGTAACCAAATTCATAGCCCGTGGATTCCAAGCCTTCAAAGCCTTATGCTGGAGTCATTGTGAAGCTCAGGTAAGTTTTATCATGAAAGAATGCTGAGAAATTGATGGTCCTTGGCCCTCCCATTGGGTAAGCAGCTGAGAGTAAGCTCACAGCCTGTGTAGGACATCTTTTAATTTGCCAAGTGACTAAATGTGCAACACTGCAGCAGGCGTCCACCAGCTGTGCCCACATGGCCCACTCGGCTGGCTGCTCTTCAAGGGACAGGGCTCATCTACCTTTCCTTGGCGTGACATTCCCATGCCAAAAGATCATCCTTGGGTTTGAGTATTTGCATGAAATCCCAAGCAGCCCAGGGTAGACAGTACTGGTTGACAAAGGCAGCTCTCCTCCTCCAGGACAATGGGTGACTTCTAGGGAGTGCTTTGCCCACTCCTGGGCACTGTGCTAAAATGGGTAGGCCCAGGGGCTGATCATCAGTCTTGCTGGTGACTCTAGCCATCCGGCCATTTACCTTTTACTAAATTCCATCTGTTTTCTCATGGGCTGTGGCAAGCCCTTTAAGCTTCTTAACGTATTTTGCCTGTGAGCTGGGCAGTCCCTGCAGGTCCTTACTTAACCTGAGAGCTTTTCAGATGCATCTTCATGGATATTTCTTCTCTTGCTAACAGTCCTTGGTCTGGATTTTAATCTCAGAAAACTGTTAAATGTACTTGTTTCATATGATGTTTTTCTGAAAGATTGCATAGAGATCTAATAGTTGGGTAGCTTATGACAAGTGGGAATAAAGAGAATTGATTAAGCAACAGCACCTGCATTCCAATGTGTACCCAGCCCAGTGCTATTATAGAAAAAATATGGAACTTGAAGGTAAGGTCTCCTTTCCTCTAATCAGTCTTGATGACTATTTAATGTGTGGAGGGATGCAATTCATGGATAGGAAGTAATATAAGCATATAAGAGAATATGCAAAGGGGTGCTACAGAATTTCGGAAAGGCTGCAAATTCTGTGCTCGTTCAAATGAGGAACAGCTCACTGTGGACGAAATAGTCCAGAAGGACAGGATCCAGTCTCTGGAGCTGGGTAGGGGTTAGGTCAGTGCAGGAAGTGCTGAGCTTTGAGAATGAGGATCATTGGGAAATTATCTTGTACGTGGAAACGAGACAGACACCCACTTACACGTAACACACATACGGACACATATGTACACCACAGAAACTACAAGCCAATGACATTTTATCCTTCAGTTTTCTTATAACTAAAAGCTATATATCTGCTGTTGCAAATAGTGATGTACATTGGCATTTTTCTAGTAACACCTACTTTCACTTCCTAAGAGGGTGGACACTAGCCCTTTCGAAAGGCAGAGTAGCTCTTGAAATCTACTAACACTTGTCTGAAATAATGTCCAAAATAACCATCAACACTGTATATGAAATAGCCCAATTACTGGCACACAGAAGGAAAGAAGCTCCTATATTAGTTTATTATCTGTACTTTCTAGAACCCTTACTGCGTGCTAAGCACCCTCTCAAGTATTGCTCTCTCTGTCTCTTATATAATAAATATGTTATGTATATTTCATGTATATAGACGTGTAATCCTCACAACAGCCTCTGAGGGTAGGTGATATCATTGCCCCATTCACAGACAAACCAAACAATATACTGAGAGATTAGGTTGATTGAGGACAGAGTTAATAAATGACAGAAGGAGGCTATCAACCAGGCATTCTGACTCCAGTTTAAGGGAAGGGGAGCATTGAAACAATGTGCTATATATAATAAAATTATCCAAATCTGCAAAGAAATCAGCCATTTGCAGATCATCTTCTCGTGCTTATGTGTTGTCCCCTTAGTATTTCACAGCTTTCCCATGGCGAAAGAGCATCGCAGCCCCAGAGAGCTGAGGCACAGACGTTTCTGCTAAGGGTCAGTCTGCTCCCTGCTCAGTCTCTCACCACGCCCTGTTTGTTGATGACTCAGCATTTTTACCTCCCTGTCTCTAGTGAACGTTTCTTTCATTTTAGCTTATCCTCTGGAGTCTGCGATCATGCCCAGCTTCTCCGGCTCTTCCATCCCTAGATCACACTTGTCCACAACTTCCTGTCCTTCTCCAGCTTGTTCTTTCAGCTAGTTCTCTTGTTTGACCTCACTGAAACCCAAGGCAGCTTGAGCACTGGACTGCCCTCCGTCTTTCAGCTTCATCCTTTCTTCACGCCCTTCGTCCAGCCTAGATGCGCAACCCATGGCTTCACCTACCATGGTCACTGTCCTCCACATGCTTGTCACACTGTCCTTGTGTCATAGTCTCCTAGCCAAACCCAGTTCCAGAAAAACATTCTACCAGGAGAGGTTACTGGGTGCTGCTGGAGAAAATACAGCGTTACTTACAGTGACGCCTGGTAGATTTATGATCAACCTCACCTGGACCCACAGAAACACATGGCTGTTCTGCCTTTTCCTCTTTCCAAACCTCTCCATTCTGAACAGTGACTATTTGCAGTCTTCTCCTTAAGGCTTAACTCTTCTAATCCTACGTTTCTCTCTTATTCCAGAGGATTACTCTGCCTCTAACTTGACCTTTCTTCCTTGGGCAAATTTCTTTTAAGTCTCAGTTTAAACATTTTTTTTTTTTTCAGGGAGGTTATTCTGATACCCATGTCCTTTCAAAGTTGCCTGTGCTTCTCAATTATATAACACATGCCACAAACATTTGTTACCTGTTTAACTTTATCATTATCTGTGAGTTCTAAGAATTCAAATAGCAGGTATTATATCCCTAGCAAGTACACATTTTAGTAGGTGCCCAATAAATATTTGTTGAAAAAAATGGATGAATGAGTGCATTAATAAATAAATATATTCAGCTCTGGCCTGTGTGGCTCAGTTGGTTGAGTGATGTCCCATGCACCAAAACATCACAGGTTCAATTCCAGTCGGGGCACATGCCCAGGTTGCAGGCTTGGTCCCCAGGAGGGGATGTGCAGGAGGCAGCTGAGGGATGTTACTCTCACATCGATGTTTCTCTCTCTCTCTCTCTCTCTCTCTCTCTCTCTCTCTCTCTCTCTCTCTCTCTTTCCCTTCCTCTCTTTCTAAAATCTATAAAAACATATTTAAAAGTATATACACATATGCCATCACCTAAGAACGGTTACAACCTCCTGCCACCGACGCTGTGAGCTCCCTGCTGCTTTTATCTTCTGTCCTCTGACAGAGGAAAAGCGTTCCTCTCCCATCCAAAGCTAAATCTTCCCGCCGTGCTAGTGACCACGTTTACTCCCAGTTTTTGGCTACCTGGTTTCATAATTTCCCTTCTCTTTCCTATGCCTTCCATCTCTCACTTGATATTGTTTCTCTTCAGCAATTAGACATGATCAAATCCATCTCATATTTCAAATAAAATCCTCTTCTTGATTTGATGTCCAGCTTCTGCTGTGTCTCCGCATCGTTTTCACTTGGTGTCTCTGCTTCTTCAGCTCACATTTATTTCTCACTGTGCTTGACCTCTGTCCCCACCACTCCACTGAATCCGCACGCACCAGGGTGGCCATCAGGTCCGTTGTTATTCTCTCCAAAGTGAGCTGAACACATACTCACCTGAGCGGCTCATGTCACTGGGCATCTCACTGGGCATCTCTGCCCTTGTTTCCGGAAACTCCAGTTCCCTGACTCTGGGCCTATCTGGAGGCTGTTCGTCATGTCTGTTGTGGCTCTGCTTCCCGTGACAGTCAAGGAAATGTTGGTGTCTGCCCTGGGTTCCTTGGTCAGCCCGTTGTTTCTCCTGGGTTCTGGTGCCATGTATATGCTGATGACTCACTACTCCATAGTTCCAGCCTGGGCTCTCCTTTCCCTTTCAATCATTGTCCTCTGAACACGTCCATGTAGAGACCCACGGAAATCTCAAACTCAGCAGGTCTAAACTGACTGGATTATCATTCCCCCAAACTCATACAGTGATCCCTTACCCAGAAGATGAAGCCAGAAACCTTACATCACCCCAGCTCCTGTCTCTGATTCCCAAGTCTCCCTCAAAGTTGACTACTTCTCTCCATCCCCAACACCACTCGGCTAATTCAAGCTGCAGGGATCTCTCATTGGAATTACGTAGTGACTCCTAACTGGCCTTCCCACCTCAGGCTGGTCCTGATCCAACTTCTTGTCCATGCTACAGTCAGAGCCTTTGGAATGGAAATCTGATTTTATCCTTTTCCTGTTTAGACCTTTGCATTGGTTCTCCCTTTACATTCGAGATGAAGTGCTAACTCCTTACCTGGGCTCAGGATGTCCCCAAACTTTCATCACACGATGCCTTCATGGCTCTTACCCACCTTCAAATCTGTGTCCACCCTGTCCCTTTCAACAGATTCCCCACAATCGCATTCCGTTCCGTGGCAACACTGACCTGATTCCAGCCTCCTTCATACCCTCTTCGGCCTGTAGACCTTTACCTGTGCTGTTCCTCTGCCTGGCAGCCTGATCAGAAGGGTTGGCATAGTAACACGTGGCTGCTGAGCCCTCCGAGAACACAGCACACTAGTAAGAACACACGTTTTGGAAGCAGACACCTGGCTTACCTATTTATTCTTCCGTCCATCTATCTAGCCATCCAAAAGATAACGAATCAAGCATCCTTCTGCTTCCCTTCTCCAAAACACACTTCACCTGGCTGTCTCCCACTAGTCTTCCTGCCGCACCGTAGGCGTCGGCCACTCTCCAGAGACCCTCTCTTTAACACACACTTCTTTCTTTTCAGATGTTGCATTGTACCCCGACTTTCCCATCGTAGCTGCTTCTTTCAGTCACAGTCTAACTGCCTCTCTCACATCGGACCTTGTGCGGGCACTGGCCACACTGCGCATGGCTGTCTACTTGTCTGTGTGTGTGCTAGGGTAATGTGCTCCATGAGGGCTACGAAACGAGCATTTCACAATTGCGTGACGCTGGTGATTAGCACTCCTTCTGAACTGTGGTAGACTATCAAAACAAACCAACAAAAAAACACAAACGTGTTGCCTGGCTGGCTGGCCAGGTAGAAAGAGGAGGAATAAGTTGGCGAGCCTGGTCTCTGGTTCCACATTCTGTGCCCTTCCAAATGCACCAGGCTCTCTCTGTGGGCTCAGGGAGCATGCGACACGATGCCAGACCTTCTGATGTCCCATAGCGGCCCAGCTGCTCTCAGTGGGGGCAGGGTTTCCCATCCCTGGCTGCTCTGGGGTCTCTCTGCCTCATTTCTGCCTGTTAGAGTCTCAGCTGTTAGAGATCTTAGTCCTTCTCTTTAGGGAGGGCAGAAAAGTGACTTAGAGTTGCATGTATCTGAGGGATGAGGCTATGTGATGAAGGTCTGCATTTGGTTGTAATTCAGCAGTCCATGGAAGACACTGGACTCCAGGTGTTGGTAAATAGAGGTTCCTTTCCGCAGCAGAGCGGCAGGCCTTTCCTCCTCTTTTATTATGATGAGGATTATTATTTTGGTGGTTGCCGTGGAAACAATGAGAGTGAGAGAACAAAAAAGTCAGGGATGTTGGAGTGATGGGAGAGCTCCACATGCCCAAGAAGACCGAGTGTGTGTGTGCGTGTGTGTGCGTGTGTGCGTGTGCGTGCGTGTGTGTGTGTGCGTCCCGCGCTCACTTTGATCCCAGCACGCCGGGGCAGGAGACACTGTGATGTCTCTTCACAGCATTTGTTACAATCGGCTCAACAAGGAGACAACTCTCAGCTTTTAGCAATTAGGCAGCCTTTAATGACAGCGCCATCCGATTAATAGCAGGGGGAGGGGGGCAGGGATGGAGACAGTCAGAAGGCGAGCCAGAGGCGTGTGAGAGAAGATACAGTTTCAAAAATGGAATCTCGGGCTCATACATTCCCTCTCCTTTCCTGGGGCGGGATCCCTTGGCCTCCCGTTTGGCTTCAGTGGGCAGGGTGAAGGCAGCTGCCTGGCCGGCCTGGCCGACTTTGAGCTCTTCTGCTGCTCCCACTTTTGCTCCCCCCACCTTTCTAATTCTTGACGTAATTTGGGGGTTGGAAGAAAAGCCAGCCCAGGGCCCCTTTTCTGAGTGGCCAAAGCAGAGCACTGATAGCTAAACCACCAAGAGAGGGTCACAAGAACCCTCCCCAGTGAGCGCTCCCACCCACTGCCACCCCTGTGGCTCTGGAGGTCCTGTTCAGTGTCATTTGTGGCCATGAGGATCAGGGGGCGCCAGGACCTGCGTGGGAGCTCATTCAGGAACAACATAGCAATTACCAGACTTCAAACCCCTGCACCGCGATGATTCGTTCTGATTGGCATTTGAGAGGAGAACACAAAATACTGGAACCAAAGAGGGCAGCCACGTCCTGTGCACTCAGTCAGACTGCCCTGTACTCATGTGCACTTGTGTCTGGACAGCTAAGGACTCCTTCCAGCCATCCCTGCTCTGGGTGTGGCCAGGAGTCCAGTCCTCACTCCTGGGGTTCCGTGGACCACTTCCAGATTCTCCACCAGTTCTTTCTCAACAAGCAGGGATTCTTAGAAGACACGTGTTAAACACAGAAAAACCTCGCCACCTGGGCCACTTCACAGGGCTTAGCTCGGAGCCCAGACCGACGCCCTGATGATGGAGCAGCAGCTGGACTGCGCGGAGCCCACGCGACTTCTTTCGTGCCTGCTGTCACCGCAGACATGTTAGAGTTTGCCAGGAACAGCACTGACTGCTGCCCACCCAGCACAGCATCTCACTCTGCAGTGGGAAGAAGTGGGTGCCTTCTGACACCCCAGTGCCTCACGGCCCCGACATGTGCCACAGCCCCCCTCTCGGTGCAGTGGCACTGAGTGCCAGGTCCTGTCTCCTCGCCCAGCCCTCCTCCTCCAGTACCGCTACCTGCCCCCATACCTTTTAGGCTATTTCTTTCTCTTTGAGTGATTTTTTTCCCCCATTCTGACCAGTGTCCTTTGATTACAAGGAGCATCTCAGTTACACATTACCAGAGTAACAGAGTGTGTTGTAATTGGCTGGGAATCGGTCTTGAAATGTCAAGGAAAGATTTATTTCCTAGTGCACCCTCTCTAGGTGCTAATTTTGCTATAGGCTGCCGGATAATGGTTCCCGCTCACAATGGGCGAGAGGTCCTCATCAGAATACAGGGCTGTAATTGGGTTGAAGGGGCTTTAAATCATTAAAGTTGCATTTAGGAAGGGGAAGAGAAATAGAACCCCAAGATTGAATGACTCACTTAGTATTTAATGAGGGAGTCATGGAGTATTACTTATAATATTCTCTTAATGACCTTACAAGCAATGTGACTGTCCCCGCCCTCCAGGGTCTATTCACCAGGCGCAATTCTGCAGTCTCAGGTCCAACACTCCAGAGCAATTAATTACTGACCCATCAAGGAGCGATCAGGCTCTGCTATGCCAGCGGAAGCAGTGATTTCTCTCCCCATTGTCTCCTCACTCTGCTTCTCCCTGTCTGCCTTGTTCTAGGGCTGCGGGAAGGGGAGTTGACATTTCCCAAGCCATAAATCATCCTGCAGTTGTTAGAAAGCCTTGCTTACCATGAGGGCACGAGTGTGTCCAACAGTAGCATGTGGATAGTCGGACAGCAGGGGGTGTCAGGAGGACCGAAGGCTCTGGGGAATGGACAGTCTGCAAGATTCAGGGGACGTTCTCTGGTGTGACCGTCTGGGCTAGAAGGCACCAGCTTCCATTCTGAATCATGAGTTCAGTTCTTTAACAACTGGGTCGCCACATGACTGCGAAGCATACTGCTAACCTCCCAAATCTGAGAGCAGACGGTGTGAGGGACAGAGAGCAGACTCTCAGGGCTGATAGCTCAGACCCGCCCCTTAGGAGGTCCTGTTACTAAGCGTCTAGCACTTAGTAGGTGCTTAACAAATGGTAGCTTCCCTTAATGTGACTGTGACCGAGGCCCGCCAGCCCTCCCTGCCCCTCAGTACATTTGTTTCGGGGGGAGGGAAGCTCCAGCACTTGGGATTTTATTTCCGAGTCGACATGTAAGGCCCCGATGCAGAAAGGGAATTCCTTACAGCTGACGGGAGAAGGGCTGCGTAGGGCACACTTGGCTGTTCCTCTGCAGATTCAGGGAGGGCCCAGGCCTCCCGAGAGGGCGTGTGCTGTGCAGATGCTGGGTGCATCATCGCTAGCACCCCTCCAGTGAGGGCCACACAGTTCGGGCACGTGATCTCGTGGAGAGTGACCTGGGTGGCCCCGGGGTCAGAAGATCTGGAGTCAGCCTTTCTTGGCCACCAGCTCCGTGTGGGTCAGGCTGCTGCTGAAGCACCTGTTGTGTGCACTGACAACGACAGCATTCCTGGGCAACATCAGCCTACAGTTCTAAATTGTCACTGATGTCACTTGTTTCGGCCTGCGTTAGGCCCTTGGGGAAATGGCTTCATTTCTTCGAGTGTGTAAAAATAAATCTGTGAGTTTCTGTACGCTGCATTTGTAGTTCCTCTTGCTTTGACACTTGGTTGCAACAGGTGGTGAGTCGCACAGGTCGGGCCGTCTGGAAAGACCTTCTATTTGAGAGGGTCTATGACCACAGCTCTGGGAGGAATTAGGGGCTTCAGAAACACCTGTGAAAAGAAGGAGTTCATGATGACACAGGGTTTTCTCTTTAAAATTACACTGTTATGCCCAGCCGGTGTGGCTCAGTGGTTGAGCACTGACCCATGCACCAAGAGGTCGTTGGTTTGATTCCCGGTCAGGGCACATGCCCAGGTTGTGGGCCCGATCCCCAGTGGGGGGCATGCAGGAGGCGGCCAGTCGATGTTCTCTCTCATCGATGTTTCTGTCTCTCTCTACCTCTCCCTTCTTCTCTCTCTAAAAATAAAATAAAGTAAAAAAAATAAAATAAAATTACAGTGTTATGTTTCACGTGGGTGATTGTGAAGAGGACCATCTCTCATAAAGGGCAAAAGGGGAAAGGGGACTTCCTTGTGTGGGCAGATGGTAGGCTGGCACTGTACAGAGACGGGCTTGTTTATTGTGCCCGTTGTGAGTCGAGTCAAATCTTCCCCAGCTGCGTAGATTTGGTGACGGCCTAAAATCCTCCTCCTGCCAGGTCTGCCTTTGCCCAGCTAGTGCAGAAAAAGATGCATGGCAAATATTTCCTTACACTATATGTTATTGTCGATAGCCATTGAACCTGCTAGAAAGTAATGTGTCAAGAGTCAAGAAGTTAAAAACAACAACAACAACTATGATATTCTTTAATTATGAGGTATTGACTGATTTAAATTTAGTAACTGTGAAAATATCAATAGTTATGTCGGTTGTTTACCAAAAATTACAAATGATAATGCCAATTTTATACAAATCAAGACCAGAACAGTGTAACATTGTGTGTGAGAGAACATGCTTTGTGCAATTAGGCTCTGCCCCCCGGATTGTGACTCATTTATAATAAATCTGATAATGGCTTAAAGGCGAAGTCGGTGGCCCGTCGTTTCACAGGCTCCGACAGAGACTGCTTTGTGCAGAGACTGCGTTTCTGCCGTCTCCAGTAAGTCGTCGTCTGAAACTTCCAGAGACTGGACCCCTCCCTTAAAGGGGCCATCTGTGCATCGTGAGCTGGACTGTCAGGCATCTCTTCGTGGGCTGCAGTCCTGACTTACCCAGGTGCTGGGATTACGGGACCGCAGTGCAGACCACACGTCCCCGTTGCTCACAGAGGTGGCCGTTCCCAACTCTAATGCCGTTGCTTTGGCTTTTCAGTCTTCCCTTTCAGTTCCAGCCAGGCCTGGCCTCCAGCCCACGGGGCTCCTTGTAAGAAGTGGAAAACATGGTCTCATGGGCAAACATAACTCCACATGTGCAGGGCTTGATAAACCTACGGCATCTTTGTGCCAATGAGAGCAGGGGATGCAGCCCCGACCTGGGACTCACACCTGGATTTCGCCCCCATGCGCCCTGGCCAGGCTCCTCGGAGTCACGAGCACCCTGTGCAACACAGACAGAGCCGCCTGTTCTCCTGCCGCCTGGCCGGGTTCATCACGACCGCAGCGATGAAATAAGTAGGAGGGATTTGCTCAGTATTCTCATGGACTTTCTGTTTATGTTTCGTCGGGAAGGGTGGCTTTGTCTTCTTTGTAAAGGCAGCAGATCCCCAAAGCTGGTCAGGAGCACCAGCTGTTTACTGCCCGAGCAGCTCTGCTTATCTCCCCCAACAACCTGCCTCCTAGAGATCATGTCTTAATTAAGTCAGTGTTATCGAAACTGAAATTATAGCAGCGTTGTAAAATCAAATTGTAAGTGAAAGATAAAGGGGCAGGGGCTCTGCCGACCAGAGAGCCGAGCGTGGAGGTCTCTCGGGAGCCGGTTGCTGGCTCCGGGCCGGTTGGTGGCGACCTGCTGAGAGTCAGAACCCTCAAAGTCCCAGTGGGAGGGCTCTTCACTCCAGGTGCTTTCAGATATTTTTACTTAATGATGTACAACTTATTCTTTCAGTGTTCAATATACTCCGACATTTTTTATTCTATCCTACTTATTTCATTTAAAAAATTGCTGGTTAAAAAGTCATTTAATTCGTTAGGCTACAGAGTCACGGCATAAAGACTGAAAAACCGTGATCTAGTCCCATTCCTAAATTTTCTTTTTTAAATATGTTTGTGTTGATTTTTTAGAGATAAGGGAAGGGAGAGAGAGATATAAACATCGATGTGAGAGAGAAACATTGATCAGCTGCCTCCTGCACGCCCCCTACTGGGGATCAAGCCCACAACCCGGGCATGTGCCCTGACCAGGAATGGAACCAGGACCTCTCAGTCCATGGGATGATGCTCAATTCACTGAGCCACACTGGCCAGGCGATTCTTAAATTCAAAGTTAAGAGTTGAGGGCCAGAGAGGTGAGGTGACTCGTCCCAGGTAGACTTCCAGGGGCAGAGCTTGTTCTGAAACCTGGGTCGACCAGCTTCTTCTCGGTAGCTCTGTGCCTGCTGTCCATTAAACAGGAGAGCTCCAAGAAGCAGACCTTGCGCCCTGTAGAGTAACATGAGCTGAGCACATCCAGGATGTGCCATTTGGGGAGACAGGTGCTTTCCCAGGTACAAAGTATTTGTAAGAAACACTGGTACCTGGTACACAGCTCTGCGTTCCCACACTGAAACACTGGGGGGCACACCAACCTCACCACCTCCTTAAAACCATGTGCCCCATCGCTACCCCTCCCTCTCCCTCTCCCCCCCTTTGCCCACGTGCACCAACTAGGTCAGTCTGGACTCACTCCACTCGAACCTCTTCTTCTGAGCCACTGGGCTGAAATGGTGGACAACATGGGCAGTTTCATGGAGACAATAATTCCAAGTTTTAGAAAGGAAAATACTTGGAACACCATGGCAGACATTTCTTCATTTCCCTGCCTGTGTTCACATATTTTCAATGTGCCCAGAGATGGTTTCCAAATGAAAGCCTTCTGGTGGTTCATCTCACCCTTTGCCTCATCTCTACCACTCTGCATAGCAAGGTATGGACCAGAGCAGGGTTTTCAGTACCTCCCCACGATATGGATCAACATCATTGGTCAAATATGCACTTGTTCTTGTTTCCAGAGTGGGACTGATTTAGAAGACAGTCAGCAGCACCCGCAGTGACGCAGCCCTGGGCTGGCAGGGGAATGAGCTGGGCCAACCACACAGCCGATTTAGTTCGTGTCGTGCAAGTCCCCTTTGAGGTTCTCCACTAGGGCGTGCTTCTGTGACAGTTTAACTACCGTACAAGGAATCGGTGCGTGGGGCACAAGTGATCTCTATTAACTTATCATTCCATTGCCTCATTTCTTTTGCCCCGGGCATGAGGACGGGGAAGTGCTTGAATGGCGGCATTCACAGACGTCCAACTTTCCAGAAAGAGCGGTTGTGGACCACGGCTGCCTTGGAATCCTTTCATGCTCTTCTCGTCGAGGGAATCCCCCTTTCCATTCCTCTGCCTGCCCCTCCCAGCCCTCCGCCCCTCGCACGCGTGCAGACACGGGGCTGTGTTTAGATCTGTGAGGTGGGCTATCAGCTGTGGCTTAATGAAGAGTATCGCTGTCAGATTTCACAAAATGAAATCTCATCAGATGGCGAAGGGAGTCTTCTGCGCGGAACTACAGAGGGAAATTTGACAGCTTTCTCAATCCAGTTATCAAAGCATTCGCAGTTCAAAGCAGGTGAAACAATAATGTAATCTTAGCGCTGAATGCTCATTTGTAGCTGAGTGTGTCAGTAAATAAAATGCTGGGGAGACATGAAAGCGGACCTGTTGTCTCCAATCCACTAAATTTAATATCCAGAGTATTGACTGACAGCTTTTTATCACCATAATTAGTATGGATTGTTCCTGAGGCCATTGATCAATCTTTCCTACCTCTATGGACTTGAGTTGCTGTTTTCTTCCTCTTTTGCCCTCCCTGCCTTTTATTTTAATATTGATCTCACCAGTGCCTGCCACCGAGGGAGGCTTGCTCTCTTAGACAAAGGAAGTCTCAGAGTAAGGAGGGAAGGCAGAGCTGCCGCCACTCCTCAGTGGCATTCCAACTTTGACATCTTCAGGCCTCATCACGGTGACCTTGTGAGCTTACTCCTGGGTCCCAGTGGCCTTCAGCTCCTCTGATGCAACCGGGGGCACTGCCCCTCCTCCTGGGGAAAGCTGCATGGAGACAAGCCACAAAGTCCCTGGTCGGCAGATATTGTTGGATGCATGTCCCTTCCTAAACTCCGCCAAGCTAAATGAAGGATTTGGGATAAGCTGATGAACCCAGTGCCCACACACATAGTCTGTTCCCTATCATTCGGACCAGAAACCCAAGATCTCATTTCTCACCTAGTTTTTCCAATTTGATATCGCAATTCCTTTATTCTGACCTCTTCTCTCTCTTTCTCTTATCTCTCAGTAATCAGTAATGTAGTTGCTTTTTTCACTAGTTCCTTTCTTAGCCATTATAATCATTTTCTATCTGGTCTCCTGCCTCAGCCAACCTCAACTTGCCATCCTTAAACCCTCTACGGAGACAACAAGGAAGTATATGTAAGATACACGCTCGTATGCCCCTGGAGGGTTTCTAGTCCAAGCTCCTGGCCACAGCACATAAAGCTTTCTGTAACCCGACCCCCCCCCCCCACCTCGCAGTCCCATTTCCCAACCCCCCCTACAGGCCCTTCACGCCCCAGTAAGGGTTGTGTGTACAGTCCTCTCACTCACCGCCTGTCTCACACCTCCCAGTCTTCGCTCACATTGTTAATTTTGCCTGAAATAGCCCTTCCACCCTTTTCCCCTTGACTACCCTCTCTGCTCCCATCGGAACGGGCTCAGATGGCATCTTTTTCAGGAGCATTCTTTCAGCCCGCAGAGTCCCTCAGCACGTCTTTCTTCTGTCCTCTGAGGTTTCCTGTGGAGTGTGCATACGTTTTCTTTTTATGTGTCTCTATGTCACAGTAGAAGGTAAACCCCTTGGGGACAGGGGCTATGTATTTTTCTTCATTCTTTCCCCGGCACAAGGGACCACACCGGGCACATAGATGGTGCTTTCATGCTGGAAACAAGTATCCCTGAGAGTCAGTAGACCCCAAGAGCGAGGCAACATTTTTGTCAAGCAGGATATGTTCATGGTGCAAATAACGTGCTCGGCCCCAGAGCTGCACCATGAGCAGGAGCGAGGTAGAGTTTCACTTATTCTCCAGGTGGGGAGAAGAGATGGGAAAGTGTCTCTTCTGCAGGAAAGGAAGTAGCAAGGTGTCTTTATCTGACCATAAAGAATGCAAGTATTGCAGACTGCTAAGGTTGTACAGTATGAACGCGGTTAGCAACCTACACATTAAAATGATGTTTTCTCATCTGGTCTTCCTAATGGAATTTCTCTGCCACTGTTTGTAGTAAAGGTTACACCTTTGTTACCAGTGGGGAGAGGTCCTCGTCCCCACCTGTTGCTCATGGGAGTGGGATTCTTGTGATATGCCGAGAAAAGAATTCTCTGGGACTTGTAGAGGAGAACAGGTGATTTTTATTTCTGTGGAACTACATCCCTGAGCTTCTGTTCCATGTTGGGACAGTCCAGCCCAGCACCAGGCTAGCTCGGCTTGTGTCCCCACTGCAGCCCATCAGTCCGTTGCGTGTGGGGTCCGCAGGGCCACATGGCTATGGGGGGAACACGGGCAAATGCAAGGAAGCAGGAGCAAAAGAGCCCTATGAGCCAAGAGTCAGGTGCAACAAGAGAGAGAATTCCTTTGTTAGGGGATTATGTATCCCCAAATTTCCACAGGCTTGCAGTGGCCCCACCCATTCTGACCAATCATCTCTGTCCCCAGGTTTGACTGACAGGTTTACCTTCCCTATGTTACCCCAATTTCACTGAGCATGTGTCTGTCTCCCCTTTGTTGGACCCCTTCCCCCAGTGATCTGCAGGGAATGGGCTGGTGGTTCCCTGGGGAGGCAGAGTTGCAGCATCCTGGTGGATCTGCCCAAATGACGTGCCTGTAATGTCTGGCCTTCCCTTTTGCTCATTCCTATTATGAATAACTAGCTCATTACAGCGGTATCACTATCAGCATCACTTTTCTGAAGGACATCTAAGTGCAGCAAATGTGCACTTCCACAGGTGCCCAGATGACCTGTGGACTGCACGGCTTCCATCCTGTCTGAGACAGCACCCCGCTTTCCCATCCCGGCACAGCAGCCCGCCCCCAGTTCCAGGTGCCTGCGCACATCTTGGGCCTCGTGTTGAGGCATTAATCTAAGTGCAGCTCTCCTCCCAGCTGAGCGCAGCTGAGCTAAATTGGACTGTGAGGCCACACATTCCTGAGGGCCCCAGAGGGAGCCCGTGGCATCTACAATGCAAATCAGCCCCATAGAAAAGCAAACCGGTGCCCAAGCCAGCCCTCATTCTATCCACATCATACCCATTGTGGAGCATCAGCAGCAGATGTTCCTGGAGGTGACCCCCAGATGCTCACAAGCACTCGCAGCACCTCCTTCTCAGGCATCTCTATCCCGGCTTCTATACGACAGATTTGACAGACTGGTACCAATTGGCACATCTCCCCTGCCAGATTGGAATCGGGCCCTTCTGCCGTCATTGGGGTCCATGTGGTTTCAAGGAAAACCTGCAGAGGGGGTGCAGTTCTGAGCTCCACAGCAGTGCTCCCTGTGCTGGTGTGCTGGCATTTCTCACCCGGACATTCTGTCGCCGTGGGGCGCCGACCTGCACACGCGGTCTGCAGCCCCGGAGCGCTGATGTTCAGGCGTGTGAAGATGCCTTTCCATGTGTGTGCCGTGGGTCTGCTCAGGTTGTTTTACAGTGAAACTATTGTATGAGCTTCAGATCATGTTGTTACAGCCTTCCTAGTTCAGTTATATGTGGCTGGGGGTGGGGCTGGCAAAAATGAAGACACCGCCCAACTGCCTTCCCCTGAGGTTCCTTTGGCTTCTGCACGTGTATACTTTAACCGAGAGGGAATGTCACCACTCACATTCTGCCTCCTGGGCCCATATTCCGACTGTCCCACTAACTGGCTGTGAATTCCTGCAAGACACTTTTTCTGAGATTTGATTTCCTCACCTCTCAAGTTCCTTGGTCGGCATGAGGGTTCAACAAGGTGACGCGTGAAGCAGCCTTGGCACAGGGCCTGGGGTACCGCAGGAGCTCAGTGACTGCGTTTCCCTGCCCTGCCACGCCAAGCAGTGCGCCTTAGATGGCCTTCCCATGGCCATCTGGACCCCACGGCAGATCTGGACTCCACGGCACCCTGGAGCTTGAAATCGTTTGCTAATGGTATACTTCCGGGGTACGTTACACACATGTTGTACGTGCACACGCACATCTATGTTACACAGGGAGTGTGTGAGGACACGCACCAAATATTTATAATGGACACTTTTGAGTGAGGAGCTTATGGAGTGGTCCTCCGTCCTCCCTCCCCCCTTCCCTCCCTTCTCTTCTTCTTCCTTCCTTGATCTGTCACTCCTTTTCTTCTTTCTCTTCTGTCTCTTCATACCTCTTTCCCTCCCTTCCTTCCTCTTTCACTCTTACTCTTTTCCTGCTTCCTTTTCCCCCTGCCTCCCTCCCTTTCTTCTTCCCTTCTATTTTTTCATAACAAACATTTTTTAAACAAGTAAAATATAGAAAAATACTCTAGCTCTTTAAAAGTTGATTTCCTGAGACGCCCAGTGACGAGGGCCGCTGTGATATCCCACGGGGAACCCTGGCCGTGCTTGGTCCTGACCATGACCTTCCTCCTCTCGCGACGAGGACGCTGCAGGGCTGTGATGTTCAGCCAGCCCCCCAGTCTGACCCAGATTCCTGTCACCTCCTTCCAGCCCGCGGGAGGGTGTTCCCAAGGCTCTCGCAGGGCATGGCGGAAAGAACATGATTTGGGACCGGTCTGAGCAGAGTTTAAAACGCAGTGCGGTTTCTTGGACCTGCCTCCCATTTAGTGAGGATGAATGGCAGCTTGACGAGAAACTCCCACGGGAGTGAGATGCTGTAAGTTCAGGATAAATAAATGTGCCTGCTTATTAATTTAATATGTGCTATTAGACCAGGGACCCATTTGTATTAGTGCAGAAAAGAGAGCTATTAAAAATCGTCTCTTAGGAGAGAAACGTGAGAAACCAAAAGAGAGGGAAGGAGCAGAGTGACAGCACCTTGGGAGCTGGAGGGGGAGGAAGATGGAGCAGAAGGGACCAGGGGACAATCTTATTAAGAAAGAGGAGTGGAAAGAGAAAACAAACAAACAAACAAAATGGAACGAGACAAAGCCCAGGGACCCAGCAGAGATGCTTTTATCCCAAGTTTCCACCGCCAGTATAAAATCCAGGGTGCAGCAGCAGCCGGAGCACATGGCTAATTGTCCTCAATTATCATGAGTTGACTCCTCCAGACCCCAGGCCCGGGTTGCAGGCAGTTTCCTCTGGTTGGCTGGCAGTGCGGCAGGTCTCTGTCATCACGCAGTCCTGATGAGCTGACCACCCAGTGCTGAGCTGATTGCTTCATGCTGGGGGACACTGGCGTTGGGCCCACCTCCATTCTCCCCATCTTTTTCTCCTTAACCTAAAGGTTTTCTTGAGAACTAGGAGGAGGGGGGTGTGGTAGGTGGATTTCTCCAGAACTGGCTGCACCGGTTTGCAAAGCCCTTGCCACAAACCAGCCCCTCGGGGACCTAGAAGTGGAGTCAGTTTGGGGTGGTCTGGGGGCCTGTGCCCCGGCTGATAGGGTGGATGTCAGTCTGTAATAAGTCACTGAAATAGTGAGTTTCAATTACTTACATGTTCCCTGAAGCTGAAACAATTGCCATTATCCCACATAATATTGCTTGACCTACATTTTTACTTGAAAGCCTTCAGCTAATAATTAGTTTGAATGTTGAGTTATAAATAAACACATTCAGACTCCAGAAATGAAAGGGGATAGGCGAGTGAGACCTGGCCCTCCTCCCTCTCTTCCCGCCCTTTTCCTTGTGCCTCTGTTTGATATTTCAACTTAGCTTTTCCAAGGTGAGAGTCATTGGGGAGTTCTCCTAAAGGGCCCTGTTCAGAAGTAATGAGGCTACTGGGCTTTATCCGGGAAAGTGGAAGCATCTTTGGTGCCAGGGAGACTGGAGCCATCTGGATAAAAAGGGTCAAACTATCCGCTGGCAGCAATTAAGCGGCTCCGTGTGGAGAAGCCATGTGACCGCGCCAAAGGGGCCGCCAAGAACAGATTAGTCATCGGAGTACACGCCAGAAGGTGCCCAGGTCGGCCGCTGCTCTGGCCACTTGTCACTGTGCAGTTCCCTTTGTCGTCAGCGTCCCATCTGTCTGCGCCCACGGCCCACCTAAGCTGTCTGCAGAGAGTTTAACAAACTCAGACAGAGCTGAGTTTGTTTCAAGTGCTGAGAGTCCAGAGCCAAGTGGTTCATGCCGATAAATCTTAGACATCCACAGCAACCCTCCCTATTTTGGGGTGCTCTTCACTGCTTCGCCGGGCTGAGCCAAAAGGTTTGGTGTTGGTCAGAGTGATGCTTAATTCTCTGCTGATTGTGATAGTTTATCCACTGATATTTACAACGGGTTGGGGAACATATGCCTGGGTTATTCTAGCACAGGTCTTTGTGAGGGCTTAGAATAAACTGAGTGCCTTTCGGAGTTATAAAAATTCCATAAAAGGCAGGCAGAACTCTCAAGCGTATGCATTTACTTGTTCAACACTGTATCCGTCCCTGCGGCTGTAAGAGACCTGTCCCTAAACACGTTACCTTTGGTACGGGGAAGGGTGAACCAGCATTGTGGCTGCAGGACTGTGGCCAGATGGAGTCAGTTTTGCATGACGCAAAACCAGCGTTCCCGATGATTCGCAATACCTCGAGGCTTCCCTGGCTCCGCAGTGGGCTGACGCAGCTGGACTTCACATGAAGATCTATACTTTTCAGCGTGAGTTCAGGACAGCATGCTCTGCAGCGATCTGGGACACATTCTCACTGCTCCTAAGTTTCTTAGTTTCCATGACATGTTACAATCCTGGTTTTCTTTTTTCTTTTTTTTTTATCCTCACCCGAGGACACCTTTGCATTTATCTTCAGATAGAGCGGGAAGGAGAGAGGTGGGAAGAGAGAGAGAGAAAAACATCGACGTGAGAGAGACACATCGAGTGGTTGCCACCCACACGACCCCAACGAGGGCCGGGGACAAACTGCAACCGAAGTATGTGCCCCTAGCGGGAACCAAACCCGGGACTCTCCGGTCCGCAGGTCAACGCTCTAACTGCTGAGCCAAACCGGCCAGGGCACAATCCTGGTTTTCTTTGTCCAGCTTCACTGGACACTGCTGGACCCCCACGCCATCTTGAAGGTTGGCATGCTGAAGGACTGAACCCTGTGTCCCTGTACCCCATCTGTGCATAGGTTCTCAAGATCTCTTCTGTTAATTTACATTTTTGTCCCAACATCTCCACCGACCCCCAGACTTACAGGAATGATGATTTGATGAACAGTCCCATGCAAACTTATAATGAGGGTGCTTCTTAAGAATTTAAGGGGGACCCTGGCTGGCGGGGCTCAGTTGTTTGGAGTGTCGTCCCATGCACCAAAGGGTTGAGGGTTTGACTCCCAGGTCAGGGCACATTCCCAGGTTGTGGGTTTGATCCCTGGTCAGGGCACATGTGGGAGGCAACCAATTGATGTTTTGATTGATGTTTCTCTCTCACATCAATGTTTTCCTCTCTCCTTCTCCCTTCCTCTCTCTCTCACATCAATTTTAAAAAAAGAATTCAAGGGGTGTTTCCAGCAGGCCATTGTATACACATGTCTAAAAGAAAAGTATTGCTTTTTTCTTTCAAATCCTGTTTTTAAGCCCACTGCTGCTCAGTGAAAATGTTACCTTCTACCCTGTTGCTCAGAACAAAAATGTAGAAGGGAACTGTATTCCTTTTTCATCGTTCCTCCCAGCCCTGCCATCTCCCCTGCTTCCAATCCATCCACACACTTTGCTGAATTTACTTCCGAAATATAACCCTAATCCATACTTTGATCTCCGTCTCCATAGCCTCTAGTTAAACCCAGTATCATTAAAAATGACAATAACTACACAAGCTTCCTAACTGGCCTCCCTGCTACCTTGGTCTTCCCTGAAGCACTGTTCTCCAGAAAGAAGTCAGACACATCTTTTTATAACAAAACCAGATCACATAGCTCCTCTGCCTAGAACCATTTAGACCAAGCTCTTCACACTTAAACCCGTCTCATTTCTAAGGTGTCAGGCCCTACGAGATGTGGCCCCTGCCTTGGTCTCCCCTCCGGCACAGTGCTCCCCTGGGTCCGCCGAGCCGCGCTGCACTGGTCTCTGCTCCGGTCCCTGCTCCGGTCCCCCTTCTCGCACATTTGCATTGTTCTTCCCTCTGCTGCCCCAGACCTGTACTTGGCTGAGTACTGCCCACTGTTTAGATTTCAGGACAAATGTCACCTCCTCAAAATGGACTTCTGCAAAGATGGAGCTCTCCCCTCCCCTCTGCTCAGCTGTCACGCATCTCCAGTCCTTTGCCCAGGGTGTGGTCTTCAGGGCACTCATCGCTCTCTGAAATGAACTCACGCCTTGCTTTAGTCTCCCTCCTCCAGCCGGCAGGACACAGGGCTCTGTCCTTCGCCTGCATACCCCAGGGCTTAGAATCGTGCCTGGCTACAGCCAGGTTCTCGACAGGTGCTCACTAAGTGCATAGATGAGTAATGAACTCCTCTCCCTGTAATTTTGGTTTTCCTAGCACTGAAAAACTTAGGAAATCATATCCTCTTCAAAGTTTCTACATGCCTTATCTCTATCAAGGACAGTGGCCTCTCTGGAGAGCCGAACTGTCAGCCTGTGGCTGAAGTGTGACCGCGTGGACTGGAGCCTGGCACTAAGTATATTTGCTGTTTTACATATGCTGGTGGCAGGGGGTTTCGTGTCCTTTCCATTCTGGGCTGACTTTCCTGACTGCAAATGTTTTAATGGTGTTCACATTTAGTTGAGATTTGGTGACAAGAAGTAATTGAAGAAACTTCCATTTTTTTAATTTGAAAATTACATTAAAACATACTATTATTTCTGGATATATTTTGAAGATTTTAAATGAGTAAATACAGAGCTGTTTCTTGAATTTCTGTATCCATATAAATTATATTCACAAGTCCTCTTCCTGGAGAGGAAAACTAGGATGTTGAGTTCTCACCTTGTGTTACAAGAGAAACGAAACTATGGCGGGTCACCCCAAAGGCTTCCGTGTGTGTGTGTGTGTGTGTGTGTGTGTGTGTACACACACATATATAATATGCACGTATATAATATGCATATATATACATAAATACACATGCCTCTATTATCTATCTAAAGTTTTTAAGATCTGTTGACATTTTTCTCCTTTCTGTCTCTTTTTGTTGGAAAAATTGGGGGTAAGAGACTTGAAACCTAAAATTATTTAGAGCAGTGTAAGTGAACAGGAGGAACATATCATCCTGAGCTCCTGTATATTAGCTTAAATGCGGCTTTAACACAGCCTAGAGATTTAAACACCAGGTTCAGCATCAGGAAATGATGTCTAATCTTTAACGCTGTGTCTCCTGCATCCCCAAGCTGGCCAGGAGCTCCTCAGAGCCAGTGCCCTGTGTGTGAAATGTGAATTGTCTCAGAAATATCAGAGAGGTTTAATGAACTGACCTTCCGAAAAGAGTTGTAGATGCCTCAAACGTCAAAGTCAACTAAAGAAACCTCAGCACTGGGCTGCAGAGCATCCGTGAAGGACTTCCTCATCGAGACCCTTTAACAGGCCAGATAGCAAATGTCCATCCAGCCCGCAACACCAGCTGGGACTGGAGTCTGTCTCCATAATCATGGTTGTTCATAAACATTCCTCAGCACAGCCTAGCCCTGGCAAGGTTGTCAGTGACGCGTGCTTGAGGCAGAAGGAAACCAGTTTGATTCTACCATAGGCATTCCGGCAAAGAAAGGGGGAAACTTGACTTATTTCAACAGAAATGACTCAGATTTCAAGTAGCTGCCCCACCGTGCAACCAAAGGTCGCTCCTCCCTCTCCTTTGCCTCCTCACCCTCTGGCAGGAGGGCCCAGCTATTCATCACGCTTCCCCCGTCCGCGTGGCCTCTTTCTGGGGTGCGTCCTGGTTGGTGCGTGCCCCAGGCTGAGGCGGTGCTCCGCAGAGATCATGGTACACAGACCACAATTGAGAGGTCTTGGCCGTTTGTCCTGTCCACTCTGAGGCACTGAGGGGTGAATGAAAGAGACCAGTGTTCCTTCGACATGGAACTGGGCTGTCCATCTGGAAGGAAAAGTTGTGCAGAAGGGTGCAGGGAGCCTCTGTGGGGGAGGTACGTACAAAAGAAAAAAGGACAAATAATACATTTTCAGAAACCATTCACTTAGTAAATAATAGGACTTTAAAGAAAATCCCTTGATTTTCTCTGAATTGATCTAAAATGGTATTTCGGTCTTGGTGTGGGCATGGCTAGCACAGTCGACAGTGGGGACACCGGGCTCTTGCTGGGCGAGCGTGTACCGCTCGGCACAACCGGCGGCGGGGGACAGAACCCGGGGCGCCCATAGAGAAGGCGCCCAGCTCTCCAGTCCCCAACTCCTCGGGCTGAGGGCGGGCGGGCCGAGTGCCTGGCCAGCCTAACAAACACTTACAGGGCCTGAGAAGTGTGTCCCCTGCGTGCATAAGGATGACAGTCTCTCGGTTTAGGGAAGTCCCTACTAATCAACTACACCCTCCGTCTTCTTTTCAGGCTCCCTTTGAGTGACACAATAACAACTCTTTTTATATTTTAAAATATTTAAAAGTATAGCCCTGGCCAGTGTGGCTCAGGGTTAGAGCATCGGCCCGAAGGGTCCACGTTCGATTCCAGTCAAGGGCAGGTACCTGGATTGCTGTTCGGTCCCACCCCAGCTGGGTCGTGCGGGAGGCAGCCAATCCATGTGTCTCTCTCACATCAGTGTTTCCCTTTCTCTCCTTCTCCCCCCTCACCTCCCTTCCACTCTCTCTAAAAATCAATGGAAAAAATATCCTCAGGTGAGGATTAACAGAAAATAAAATATTTACAACTATACATAAATTTAAAAACTTAAATAATGATTTGAACTATTTAAAGTTATTTTAAAGATTACCAAGATAGTCTTTCGTCGCAGTTGGTGACACAGCTAGAGGAGGTCTTGTCACCTCCAGAAAGTCCCTGGAAGGCGCTTGAATTCCTGCTGGGCCCACTGGACCGTCCTCTATGTTTTTAGACAGAGGAAAGCTTATCCCAGTAGAGATCTTGAAATCGACTCCTCCCGGGCACCGTCTCCTGGTTCTGTGCCCAGCCCCACGGTGTGTTCTCCTTGGTGTACACTCTGCCCGTTGCCTGGCTGCCGCCCAGGGAAGGGTGAGACCAGGCTCACTCCTGGCCGTGTGCTGGGCGGCAGCCGCGCCGGCCTCACGCAGGCACCTCACCTGGGTGGTCGGTAAGGTTTTCACCCAGCGACTTGCTTTTTATATAACTTTGGAATCATAACCATGGTTGTAATAAATGCCTCTGTGATTTGCATTTAAATAGTATTTTCATCCACAGATCACAAAGAGGAAAGCTATCTTACTTAACTCAACACCATGACCTGAATTCCCTTCCTCCCGAAGCCAGCCCCTGACACACCGGCCACGGGTTTCCCCTCCGTGGCTCGTGCCGACCTGCGTGGCCTGTGATAGAAACATGTGTGCTTGTGTCAGGGTGGCATGCCAGCGCCCAGGCCGCACTGGCCCCTGCCTCGCGCACAGCCCACACCCCGCGAGCGCCCCCACCCTGTCCCGGCTGGGATGTCACAGGCAGGAGGCAGGGGTGGCCCTCAGCCCCCAGAGGCGTGTCAGCACCAGAGCTGAGGAAACGCCTCCCTTCATCTCTCGGGTGGTCCACGAAGCAGTGTCACCTGGCAGTGACCGAGGGGCAGTGACTGTGGGCGCCCAAAGTCACTTTGGCAGTCTCCTCCGGGTGCAGCTGCACTGACGCGGCTCCCGTGTGCTCCTGGGGTCCTTGACCCAGCTCCTGGGAAGAGGGAGGTGACAGGAAAGGAACCTGAAGTCGAGGTCAGGCTAGGACTCCAGTCCCGGTCCAAGGCAGCTCCCTCCGGTGATCCCGCCGCCCCACCGCTCAGCTGTCCCACCAGCCGCCAGTCTCTGTCCCTTTCCGTGTCCTTCCTCACCTTTCGGCAGCATTTTTTATATATATATACTGTACACTTGAACTTCTTTCATCATCAACACGTTTTCCTCTGTCCCATGGATTCTTTAAAAGGCATCCTTTGAAGATGTGTTTTTATTCAGACACAAGCTTTTGTTTAAAAAAATAAAAGAGCTGTAAATATGGAATGTTATTGAAAGGCCTTCTCTTGCTTTAGACATGACATCGAAAGATGTGTGTGAAACAGAGCAAGTGCTGTGCGAGGCACGCGTGGGCAGCTGCGTCCGGCCGCGAGCGCCGGGCTGCTCCAGGCACCTGTCCGCCCTCGCCAAGCTTTCCACGTGCCCCGTCCCTGTGCCCGTTCTTCAGGGCATGCCGCTTGCTGGGCCACCACCGGGCACGCGGGCCCTGGTTTGCTGCCCTGCTCGGCTGACCATAATCAGGCAATTTAAATGAGGTAAACTTATTTTTCCAGTACCACCTTCATAAAAAGCAGACCCTTCTCGTGCCCCTGCTGCCTTTTACTTCACTGCCCCCCCACTCTGCACTTCCCAGCTGCTGTGCCTGGACGTGGACGGCACTCCATCCTAACACATCGACTGGCTGCCTCCCACACGACCCGACCAGGGCTGGAACCGGAACCGAACCGCAACTGAGGTTCCTGCCCTTGACCAGAATCTGACCCGCGGCGCTGGTCCGCTGGCTGACGCTCCAACCACCGAGCCAAACCGGCCAGGGCTCAGCCTCTTTAAGATGAGATGACAAAGTCCAGAAAAGAAGTTAGACTTGCTCAAGGTCACGCAATAGTTAATGAAAATTGTTCAGCGGGACATATGAATGTGTTTCAGTCCCGAGCTCACCTGTCCCGGTGCACGGTGGTCTTCTCACCTAACGCGTGTCGTCTCCAGTGCTGGGATCTTGAGTCGTGTTGTCCTGGAGCTGAAGGTCAGGGTGGGGAACGCTGTCCTGTACAACTTCAGGTAGGTGTTTCTGGAGGAGCAGGCCGACTCGTTTTGTACAGAGGCTCAGCGATCCCGCTGGGCTCCGGCCTTTCCCCCGTAGCTGGGATCAGAACCACAGGCGCCTCGGACACCAGCGCTGGGCCTGAGACCTGCCGCAGACGCCATGGCGCGGCGTCTCCCTGACCGCTTCTCCTCCTTGTTCTAATCGTATTTAATTTATAAAACGATGATGTTGCATTCCTCCCCCTCATTGATTAGCACGCAAACCTTCTAGGAGTCTGGAAATGCAGATCATTCCAATGATCACGGCAGAGGTGGCTGAATTCGGCCCCTGCACTGCCCTAGCGCGTGAAGACCTTCTGTCTGCTGGGGTTGCGTGCACTCAGCAGACACCCCAACGTGCCTTTGCAGACTGGCCCCCTCCTCCTTGGGCTCACTGCTGCAGCTTCTTCCACATTCGGCTCCGGTGTGATCTCCTCTGGTGCTCTCTGAGTGTTTTTCTTCCCTCCTCATCCTGCATTAGGAGCCCATACCAGTCAGAAACCACTCTTCCTATGTCAATACCTGCTTACATTGATGCAAGAGGTGATAGTGTTGCTGAGAAGCCAAGTGGCGGAAGAGAGGCAACCAAGAGGTTAAACAATAGCCAGTCACACTACTCTCCTCCGCAGCCATGCACAGCTGGAGGGAGAAAGGCTGAAGCCCTGGTTTGGGCCCAGGGCCGGCCCAGTCCGCAGACGCTGCAGCATGCCGGGAGGGGCTGGAGGCACAGCCCAGCCTTAGATCCGCCCAAACGGAAGAGGAGAGTACCTTCTCCTGTCTCCTACCTTCCTACTAAAGCCAGAGGACAAGGAAGCCTGGAAAATACAGGAACAGTGGTGCTTTGCATACAGAGCAGAGGAGAAGAGAAGAAATGAGCAAGAGAACAGATGTGTAGATGGCCACGCCCTTCTGCTGGACTCAGAGCAACCTGCACTCCCTGCCCTCATCATGGTCACCCCTCGCGTCCTCACTGTCATTAGGGTTGCTTGAAGGCAAGAATTGTCTCCTATGCCACAGACAGCTGGCAAAGCGCATGGCACGGAGAAGCACTGAGTGATTGAGTGCCCAGGTCTGGTATCAGCACATGCCACGGAAGTGCAAGTGAGCACGCCAAAAGCATGACATCCGGGAGCAGGACTGAGGTGTAAACCTTTCTTCACCACTTGCCACAGACAGCTCCACCCTTGTGCCGGGCGCCATCCTCGTTTGCTGACGTGAAGATGCAAAGTAATGCAGTTCATTAAAATACTGTGAACGAATGAACTGCAGGTGTCGGGGAGAAAGGAACATGTGATGAGCGAGGTTAAAGGAGACATGTCCCCAGAAGACAACACAGAGCTTAGGCTAGTGTTTCCTCAAGACCTGAGACTAGTTTCTGGCAAGGCAGAACTCTCCCAGCCCTCACGAGCAGGCAGTCCAGGGTTTCTGAGTGACTCACATTCATTCAAATTCTGCGTTAGAAGAATTTTCATTAGATTTTAAACTATCGTTTCTTTGTATTGCAGCCATTTTCTCCCAGTCTGGTAAACCCTCTAGCAATGCAAATTGTATTCAATTTTGCTCTATGAAGACAAAGAGCATATCTGCCAAGCGCTCTGCTAGGGGAAAAACAACGTTTTTGTTGTTTTTTTCTGTTATGGAGATTGAAAAGTTTAGGAAGGTGTGTCGGGCGTCAAACTGGGACCCTTCTTCTTGGTCTGTGTGTGCCTCCCAGTCAGGGTACTGGCCCAATCCCGTAACATCCTTTGGTATTTTTAAACTTTACGGGTGGAAAAAGTTACAAGTTATTACTTTCAAAAGTGGGGGGCTGTGATTTGGCAGGGGCTTTGAAATTACCGTGATACATAAAGCTCACCATCCTTGGTGTAACTAACACTGAGGAAATAGTCCTCCCAGGCGCCTGGAGTCCTCCCAGGAAGAAAATACAAGGGCACTGGGCTGTCATCAGCTGGACCAGTGTGATGCAATAATAATAATAAATAGTGAAATAGCACGGCCATCCACCTTCCTCCTCCTCCTCCTCACACTCATTTACTGTTCTCCATTGCACTCGGCGTCTGATGTATTTATTTGTTTATTTATTTATTTTTGTGTAAGCTCCACAAGAACAAGCCCTTTGCCTGGCCGGTGTGGCTCAGTGACTGAACGTTGACCCATGCACCAAGAGGTCGCCAGTTTGATTCCCGGTCAGGGCACATGCCCAGGTTGTGGGCCCGATCCCCAGTGGGGGGCATGCAGGAGGCGGCCAGTCGATGTTCTCTCTCATTGATCTTTCTATCTCTCTTTCCCTCTCCCTTTCTCTAAAGTCAGTAAAGAAAATAACACTTTTTTTTTTTTTTTTAAAGAAGAAGGCCTTGTCTTTTCTTAAAAAAAAATTCTGCTCTATTCCTGGCTCTAAGAATAGGCATACGGTGGGGTCTCAACGACTGTGCATTGTACAAAGTAATACATATTCTAGACACCTGTCCTGCTTCAGGGCCACACCTAGCCAACAGCTGTAGGTATGTGTCCAGTTCCTTGACTGTTCCCACACCTCCAAGTTTCGATTAAAACAGAAGAACTTGGGCCACTTTGGAGGCAGTGACTCTGGACTATCTTGAATAGATCAGTCATGTCCCTCCCATCTGCCTGCCCCGTGTCAGTGTAGATTAATTGCAACATAATATAAAACACATTTGTGTAGCATCTTCACAATAGTCTCTGGTCCTTTACAGTCTTACAACCTAATTAAATTGTAGCTTCAGACATCATTTTCTTTAGTTTAAATGCATAAACTAAGAAGACAAGCCTTTTCTAAAAAAAAAGTTCTTATTCTAAAACTAAAAGACCAGCTGCTTCAAAGTCCCTGAGTATTATTAATTACCAGTGGCTCAAATCAATGCACAGAGCTTGTCTGGAAAGCGATTTCCTCCTTAGGTGAATGGCCGGGAATACAATATGCAGTAACCAACAATGTGAGATTGTTGTAGATTGTGACTGTGACTGAGGCTGAGAAAAGGCCGGGGCTTGGCAGTGACCCTCACCCCTCCCCTGTGCAGATGGCAGAGAAGGGATTTTGACTTTGCAAGGAAGACGCAGCAAGGTGGAGGTGTCTTCGTGGCAATCCCGTGTGGCAGAACGGCAGCTGAAAGATGGAAGCCCAGAACACGGGCTTCCTCTCCAAGGACAGCGTCTCGCAGGTTGCAGCGAGCTGATCGGCTGTTCTTTCACCGGGAGAACTGCCTCCCTGAGGTGCTGTGGGAGGGGACCAGGAATAGGTGGAGTCCACCGATGGAAAGAATGATGAAGTGGTCCTTTAAATACAAATCTCTGGAGCCCCAAACCTGGTGAATGTTCCCTTAAGTATTCAAATGAGATTGCAGCATCAGATTGGTATGCATTAGGCTGGTTTCAATGAAAATTAACATGTAATTGCTTCAAATGAAGTAAGTGAGGAGGTAATCTGTTCTTAAATTGGATTCCCAGGATTTTGTGGTACCATAATGCAGCTGTGAAATGAAATATATTTTAAGGATGATGTCCTCAAGGGGGTGAATGGGGGGGAGAGGAGTGGAGATAGTATATAGTAGAAGCTCCTCTCCCCTAGCCGCCCTCATTTTTTTTTTTTTTTCAGTCTCATTCTCAAATTGCCAATGGATGAAAAGATATTTTCTCACCCATGGGTGACTCCCATTTCCTGCTACCTAAACAGACACAGCCTCCCCACGAGGCATCAGCTGGTCCTCTTTACCTTCTTACGGTGTCTGGAGCTGATTCCCAGAGGTAGTCAATGCTCTCAGATGCCCGAGCTGTGGGCTCTTCCCTAAAATCTGGATCTGTGTGGAGAAGATGCTCATTCTGCATATGGATGGTCTGTCCCGGCGTGTACTGCCAGGGTTGGTTATGTTGTCCAGAGCACATGTGCGGTGTTGGGGATCATTGTGTGCTGTACTCTGTACTCCTGGTTTGCAAATATGGGGACGTGTGCTTGACCTCACGATTGACCCTCTGACAGCAAAGATTTCAGCTGGAGCAGCAGCCAAAGTCATTACCACTGTGGTCTTCCAAAGCCTGGGTCCAGCCAGACCAGCTCCCCCTCCACCCCCCAACAGCCACGATCTGGTCGGTGAAGTCCGAAGATGAACCTGGGAGTAATAAAGCTCCTTACCCGTCAGTCGCGATGGGAAGCAGCTGGGTGAGGAGTCAGTGCAGGTTAATGCGTTCAGCTGTTGCCTTCACTGTCCTAGGCTGGAATGGGATTTTCGGTCACAGCCGAAATGATCTGGCAGTGCCCTGGTCTCGTGGCACCACTCTTCCCTACCAAAGAGCCATCTTCGACGGGCTCTGGGGAATTTCTGCACTGAAGCCACTGAAGGCGGAGCTGTGAAGTGGAACCAATCACCTGGCGATGCACAGGCCAAGCTGGGGGACGTTCAAAAGGCAGCGCTGTGCTCGTCTGGACGAGGTTCTCCGTCGGGGCCAGAGTCACAAGGCATGGCTAACTCGGCCTCGGCTCACGGGGAGATAAGGATCTATAATATGCTGCATAAAGAGTATAGGTTTCCATAAAAGAGCCCCCATCGGCGCTGCAGAGCAAGGAAGTGAATGGGACATCGAGACGCATGCAGTTCTGCGAGCTCACCCTTGCGGTGGCAGGGGCCAGAGGCTGAGCCCTGCTTGCCTTTCCCTCCCTTCAGAGCTCGCTTTCGCAGCTCGGCTGGTGGTTTTTAAATCCCTGTCTTTGTTCCTCACTCTGTTTATGTTGCTGTTTTCTTGCTGCACATGTTCAATAGCTCTGGCTCCAAAACCAATCGGAGCGAATGGCTCCTTCAAATGCATATGTTGTATTTCTGGAGAGCTCGCCATACGTGCAACCAAGAAGGTTCTGAGGGAACCGGAGGGTTTCCCTTCTTCCAGGGCAGGTGGCCTGATGGAGCCAGAGAAGATGAAGGCGAAGAACAGGAGTAAGGAGAGGAGACAGCACTGCTTACCTGGCTGAGTTCGGATCTCTCTGGAAATGATGGACTGAGACCCTTACGACCCCGGCTAGTGGCTGTTCTTTCCTACTATAGCCGCAGCATATAGAGAAAGTCCCACACAGGGTCTTCCCTGTGGGCAAGAGCGGAATGACACACAGTGAAGAAGTGTGTAATCATCCCTCATGTGAGCTGGATCTTTGGCTACTTTTAAGATAGATTTTTTACGCCACATTGGACAAATCACCTCGGTTGATTATTCCTTTCTTTCTTTATCTGAGAGTGGGGGAGAGAGCATATTCCTGTCTGCCTGGGTCTCTACAAAGAGTCCCAGCCACCTTGTCCTCCAGACTCCCAGAGAGAGGCAGGCCAACGGCCACAAAGAGAGCCTAGCACACATTTCTAGATCGTCCCACAGGCACGATCTGCCTGACCATCTATCTGTTATCTACACCGCCCCCAGCCACACACACTGGATGGGATCAGACTGGGCTGCGATAAGCTGAGCTAAGTTAGAAGAGGCAGGGTGAAAGTGGATTTTGTAGTGTGTGTGTGTGTGTGTGTGTGTGTGTGTGTGTGTGTGTGTACACATGTACACTAATTATTATTTCCGATGATCTGATATCTTGTATTAATTATTTTGACACCTTCTGCTGCTATCAAAATCTTTCAAGTGATCCCCTTGATATGTTCTTCCGGTTTAGCGCTCTTCAAGTTTGCAGTGCTCACTGGAGAAAAATAGGGAAAAGCCAGTGGTTTTATGTCCGTTTTAGAGACAGAAGGAGCTTTTCACTACATGCCTGAGGAAGACCAGTTCATCTTAATTGTGAACTCATCTCTCGTGATGACATCCATAAGCCCTACTTCGCAGGACCTCATTTGCTTTGAATATAAAATCAGGGTCATGGTGTTAATTCCCTGCTCTTAAAACACAGACCAACATCAACATCCAAGTGTAGAAAGTAAACTGTAAACCAAATGCATAAAGCAGTAGCAACAGTTGATACTGTAGCCTAACATGGAATGCTGGGGAAAAAAATCCAAGTTATTTGTAGGACTCCCAGGGTCAACAGGGTGTGTTGAAATGAGGGAGCTGAGGAACTAAATGGAAAGTGCCTGACTCCCTTTATTGAAATAAAAGGACTGTGAGGACAGAAAATACAGGTGCAACACTGTTTCCTTACAGGAGCCTATCCAAGCTCTATTCTTGCCTTGACCCCTCTGAACTATGAAATCCCCTCCCGTTCCTCTCTAAAGTTCTACTTCAAAACCTTGAATTCTCATGTTATTTTTCCCTTTCCTCTTCTAATCGGTGTCCTCACACAGCTCCACGGCCCTCTATTCCAACGGGCAGACCCACCCCTTTCGTTCATCTTTCTCTAAAGAGCCTCGAACTGACAATGTTGCCAATAGTTTTCATACATAATGACTTAAGTGCATCACTTTTCTACAAACATGTTATCCTTCGAGTTCAATTCTTCTGCTCCCAGCCTTTGTGCTTGGTAAATACATTCCTTTGACGTGCGTTTTGGAAGATGGCTCCGTCTTATGCATGTACCATTAGTGTCAATGGCACGAAGCAGAAACACAAATTACCTGCATTCTGCAGACATATTTAATAACCGAGACACCGTGGGCTGGCATTCACGGCAGCCTCCGCCCTCTGCCCGGAGCTGAAAGGGGAACATCTAAACTGCCTATTAATCTGCAGTGCAGGGGGTGTGTCGGTGCTGAAGAGCGCGCTCAGGGAGGTTGTGCACCCAGCAGCCTCGCTCAGGCTAGATGGCTGTGTGCCAGTCTCTTTAGGGAGATCTGAGACTGGGGGGCTGAGGAGCCTGCCAAGGCTGGGAGTTAGTTTTAGCAGGAGTGGGACAGTGGTGGACAGGGGAGGGGCGCAGAGAGCGGCCGTCTTGCTGTGCAGGGCCCCGGAGAGGCTGTGGGGCTCCCCCGCTAGAGTGTTCTGTAACATTCCCTTCCAACTGCTTTTATTTAGGCTCCTCCATAGTCAGCAAATCAGCCTCCCCCGGGGCTGTGAGTCAAATCAACATGGTTTTCATGGGAACAAATATTTATAACAAAGAACCTGAACTCCGCCAATGCCACCTACTGTCTGACTTCAGGATTCTGTTCAGGGAGCCTAAAGATTCTGTTCAGGGAGCCTAAAGATTCTGTTCAGGGAGCCTAAAGATGTGCTCGGTGCCCGGGAGCAAGGCCCCCTTCTGTGCGTGGACCGAGGGGCCTTTGCTTCTCTGGCCTGGAGCTCCCAAGGACAGATACCGGCAGTACAGCCTCAGAAAGGGACAGGCTGACCTGAGCTCCAAGGGTTCCCTGAGCGGCCCCAGGCCTCCCCAGGACAGCTTCCCGGGGGCCTGTGCGGGACTGCAGCCGCCTCCCCAGGACCACCCTCCTCATGCCATCGCGGCAGCTGCTCAGTCCTTTTCTGTAGAGACAGGATCTTACCCGGCTCAGAATTTCTCCAGGTGTGGACTTGTCACAGCACTGCTCAGAACTGCAGCCCTGATGTCTCGTGACACACACACACACACACACACACACACACACACACACACACTCTTTCATCCATCAGGAAACGAAAAAAAACCCAGAAAGTGGAAACCCTGTCTGTTTCTCCTTCCTCCCATTTAAAAAACCTTCTTCCTTTCTGGCCTTTTTGTATGAGTTTCTCTTTCCTCCCGGGCCCTGTGCCGTCAGCCTTGCTGTTTCCTGGTCTTCACTCTTCCCTTCCTTCTTCCTGCCTCTTCTCTCTCATTTGTGATGAGGCCGCTCGGCCGCCGGAGGGTCAGTGCTGCAGTCGCCGGAGCGTCGGCGTGAGGGCCACGTTGACAAGGAAAGCTGTCATCAAACTTTACAGCTTCATATAAAATGCACTGTCATGGCAAGGACAGAGGGCTGGAGGGCACAGGGGTGCTTTGGGCAAAGAGAGGGTAGACAGAAGAGAGGCTCTCTGTTGGGTGAGCGGGTAGGTAAATCTCTGTGCTTGCCACAAAAATGTATTCACGGAGACAGATCTGCTCTCTCTTCTAAACCCAAACATGTCCCCAGAAGACTCCCTGGGAGAGGGAGTGTCTGCGGCCCGTGGTGCAGGTCATTGGTCAGAGCTGCCAGGGCAGCATGGTGACCTCAAGCCACGCTCTAGCGAACTGTCCCGCCACAGGTCGTTCCAGCAAACCACGCGATGTGCACATTCGGTAGGCCACTGAAGGAGTCCACACAGCTGCCCCTGGTGTGAGCGCTGAGGCCTGGCAGCGGGCCCCTGTCCCAGAGGCATTGCCAGCCTGAGCGGGCAAGCAAGGCCAGCCCCGTGATCAGGTAGAGAGCCACACGTGGCAGTTCGTTCTGCAGAGGAGGTTCCTGCGTGCACGGATCCTTGCTCAGGGTCCATTCCTTAGCTAGGACCTGCGCTCATCCGCTCACCAAGCCAGAGATGGCAGGCCGAGGAGGACCTCGTCAGAGCATGGGTCTCCAGGGAGGGACGACCAGGGTTCCGGTCCCCTCTCCGTGGTTTACTAACCAAGCAACCTTAAATTTTTTTTCTTAATTGATTTTAGAGAGAGAGGAAGGGAGAGGGAGAGAGAGACAGAAACATCGATGAGAGAGAACATCGACTGGCCGCCTCCTGCATGCCCGCCTCTGGGTATCAGCCCACAACCTGGGCATGTGCCCTGACCGGGAATCGAACCAGCCACCTTTTGGTTCATAGGTCAATGCTCAACCACTGAGCCACACCAGCCAGGCTAACTAAGTCACCTTAGGCAATGGATTAATTAGACCTGACAATCCTGCATAAGGTGGAAATATTTCTGATGTCTCCTTCACAGAGGGCTGTGTGGATCATGGAGCCACCTCAGTGCCCACAGGTGACCCGGAGATGCTTGCCATCACGGCCGGCCATTGTGCCACACTCCTCCCTTCCTTTCTGCATCCCTCCCACCCCCAGATTTTTAATCTGGGAAAATGCCTTTAATCTCTGTCCCCTCCTCCCTGTCCCCAGGGCACTGGAGGGGCAGTGTTCTCTGTTTCTCCTCAGCCTGCCCTCCTGTGGACAGCAAGGCCCCCTCAACACAGAGCTGAGCACATTCCTGTCCTGTTTGGGACTCTCGCACCCAGCCATATATTCCCAGTTCCTCGGGATGACTCGGGGAAGGCCTTCCATGAAAATGCCTTTGCTCACCTAGCCCCGTGTTTCACACCTGTTTCCTGCTCAGCGCCGCCCCCCCCCCGCCCCCGACCACTGTCAACAGTGATTCTCAGGTCATACACCAGTAAAATCTGTGGAACTTATTTTGAATTTGGTGTGTGTCATAAAATGTAGTGTTTACATTTTTTAAATCCCTACCTGAGGACATGTTTCTATTGATTTATAGAGAGAAAGGGAAAGAGAGAGAGAGATCGACATGAAAGAAAAACATCGATCCCTTGCCTTCGATGTGCGCCGGGACCAGGGCTCGAACCCACAGCATTTTGGTGTATGGGGTGATGCTCCAACCGACTGAGCTACTGGCCAGGGCTCTTTTACTTTTTTTAAATTCCACAGTGTGTCTGATGTGCATTTCAACCCGGAAAGCTTCCACATTGCTCCAAACACACCCTGCCTCTGGCCACACAAGGGCACCCTGTCGTGCTCCTGTGTGCGCAGCTCCTCGCACACTGACTGCCACACAGCAGGGAGGCAGGCGTTTTTATTTTTTTATTTTTATTATTTTGCTAACTGACTGACCAAGTACATAAAGGGTGTTTTTCTGGATATACTGCAGTTAGACTAACCCACACGCACCCACAGGGTTCAGGGAAGTAGAATAGTATTGCGCGCTGGGGTGTGTGTGTGTGTGTGTGTGTGTGTAGGAGAGATTGGGGTCCAGGCTGGGGAGGGATGTGTGGGCTGTTGGCAGAGGAAGGAACACAGCCCAGAAAACACAGTTTGGAAGTACCGCGAGTCCCCACGAACACCCTGTGCAATGGGCAGCGTGAGACCCAGCGAGAGTGGGGTCTGGCCATCTGTGTGTGTGAGTGACTGCGTGAGGAAGGGAGCAGAGGTGTCAACAGCAAGGTCAAGAGGATCCTGAGTCCATCCGTTCTTCCCAGAAGAAAGTCTGACGGAGGGAAACAGGAACCCTGCGAACGACAGCAGGGAGACAGTTTTCTGCACCCGGGTGTGGCCAGCGGCTTCCTAATGGCCAGGTGGTGAGGGACAGGGACAGTGCTCAGGGCAACAAGATGCCTGCACCAGTTATTCACAGCGGGAGACCAAGGTGACTATTTTCCCTTCCATCACCCCTTCTTTTCCGTGATGGATGGGACCAAGCTGCTTGCCGTGTGCAGGGGCTGACAAAGCGAGCCGATGGGATTGGAAATCAAAGCCCCCCATTGCTGGTGGTGAGCCCGAACTTCACAGCTACCTCCCACGGAGGAGGGGACAGCAGAAGAGGAAGGAAGCAGCTGCTGTCATCCCCCCTGGGAGCTGTTTTGGGTTTTACTTTTATTTCTCCCAAGAGGAGAGGAGCTGCAGAGGGTGGCCAAGGGAGAGAAAAGAAGACAGGAGGAAAAGGCTGAGGGCTGGAGTACACACGGAGCAGGAGCCCTGGGAAGGAGCCAGGGAGGGGCCCTGGGGGCCCTGGGCAGAGCAAGGAAGCCTTGGGGACACGCCTTTCTCTGCTTTCCCCACCGGGACCTCGCATGCGGCCTCTTTGCCGGCTGCCCCTCCTGTGTCGTGGGAGATGCTCTCCGTGGTCTGTGAAACGGCTTCACCTGCAGGATGCCTCCACGGTGACTCACTCCTCTGCTCACGTGACAGGTCGGGAAACAGAGGCACTGCCCACTGGGGCACTCGAACTCATCCTACCCTCTGCCTTCTGTCCTGAGAGTTCCGGGAAGTATCCCCACGTTCACCCTACAGGGTGAGAATTTGTTCGTTTCTTAGCTGTTCTGGCCCTTCTCCCAGGACTCCTCCACAAACTGCCCCACAGGGTCCTGAGCTTGAGTCTTACGGGTTGACTCTGCCCTCTGCTGGATCAGAAGGTGGAGAAGGAGACAGGAAAGTGGACTTACTCCAGAAAACATATCCTGGCATGCTTCCCAGGAAAGTCTTTGGTTAAAGCAACCCGAACCCTAAACGAATACAGCTCAATATGCGTGTGATGTATGAACACCCTGGTAAGCTGGTCAGAACGTGTTTCCAAATAGACCTATTACACAAGTGGCAATAAATACGACCGTCTCTCCCGTCTGTGGTTTGTGCATAGGGAAGGATCTGTAATGTCGGAGCCCAGGGCCATGCAGACAGTCTCGGCAGTTCTGACCTTCTGACTGTCGGGAAGTCCTCAGCTCCTTATAGCACAGGCCCCCCGTGACACCCACAGCACACAGCCGTGCCCTTTGCCCAGCATGTTAATGACTTTCTATTTTGTTTTACAACCTGCAATCTGCAGCATGTCCTGGTCAACAGTATCTATTTTTTCTGCTGTTGCTTGCTGCCTTGGATGCGTTTATGGGCATTGATTCCCTTCACTGGCTCCCCAAAGAGGTTCTTTTCCTTGAGCCAGAGCGTCATTGCAGCGGATTACAGTGTCTGCCACTCTGCACTCCGATTTATTGCCATCCTGGGTTTTATTCTCTCCTGCTCTTGCAGCCAAGCCTCATTCATTTCGTTTTCTGGGGCAAGCAGAATGGGAGAAGTTGCTATTAATAGGAGAGAGGATGCCACACCAGCAAGCTTAGTGATGTCTGAGTTTATGGTCTGCAAGTTCCGGAGCCTAGCTCCAGCCTTCCCTCGACCCTTCTTCTTCCAGTGACTGAACCAAGCAGGACTTGTCACAGAAGAATCGACCCTCTGAAAGTTTTACTCTGTTTTTCGGGCTTTTGTGGACAAATGATATTCTTCCATTGGGCAAGCTCCCCTGTGTGTCCTCTCCTTTACCCTGCTTGTGGCCAGCAGTTTCCATTTGGCAGAAGGCTGGACAGGGCTGTAGACAGTCTCGGAGCAGAGGGAGGGGCACGAGGAGACGGAGAGGAAGACAGGGCACGTGGCAAGCGCCAGAGCTGGTCCTCCTGGAAGGGCTTGCTTTCCAGGTTTCCCAGACACTAATGTATGTGAATCCGATTAAAGTCACTCTACAGGTTTTATTTACTTTGATAAACATGCTTACTAATCATTTATCACAGATCAAATAGTAGAGCAATTTCTAAACAATGTTCTACAGATAATAAATGTCTTTTGCATATGCAACTGCAATATTACATCTCATCTGCTGCTAGTCCCGCTTCCTCCCTCGGCGGCAGATTTCAGGAGCTGCTCAGGGATGGCAGAGTCGAGTGGCAGAGGCTGCCTCTCCAGGGACCTTCCTGAGCTCACTGGACTGGCCCAGGCTACACAGATTCACATCTTCTTCACACAGGAGTGGAAGCCACAGGGAATCTCCCAGGGGGTTGTAGTTGGAGGTGCAAGCGTTCATCTGACCGAGCTGACTCTCCAGGAAGTCACACACACAGACAGCTAGCTGGTAAGGTCAGAAATCACAGTGGACAATGCTGGGGACTTTGCCTTGGGAGGGAATGGTGTTTGGGGAATAGGAGGTTTCTATGTAAAGACTTCTCTTTACACGGCGCTCCTGGGATGGTACAATTTGCGAAAGCAGTGTGTGGGGGAGGCAGGTAGAGTGGGATGGGGTAGAGTTTATTTGGTCATATTGTCTGGAAGAGAAGTTTGGAGATGCTTATAGAGGAACTTGGTGTCTGAAACTATTTTTTTCTAGGAAGAGCAATATTGTATAATACATACAACTGTGTAAGAAGTATTGACGCTATTGGGTCTCTAATGATAGTTTCAGTGCCAACATAGAGGGTAGTTTTCCAGCCTCTTGGCATACGAATTGATCCAGAATGTTTGACTTTACCTCCAGTAAGATAATAAAGGGGTACAAACAGACCTCAGAGCCCGAGTCCTAAGTGAGCCCATAAACCAGTACTCTGGGAAATGGACCCAATCACTTAGACCCTCTGGGTTCCTGTCCTCTCTTTTAGGATAAGAGCACTATATTTCAAGATGGAATTTATACATACAGACCTTACGTGGGTTTCCATGCCTACCAAGAAGTGAGGTCGGCTTTGGATCAACCTGCAGCTTCCTGTCCCTCTGATGTAACAGCTGAAAAAAGACTTGCTAGGAATCAAAAGCTGGATTTTTGTTGTTAATATCCGTGTTTTTCTTCAACACACACACAAAATAGTTGCCTCCCTCCAGCAATCATTTCAAGCGAGGTTTGTATCGCTGTATTAGGAAGACAAGAGAGAAGGATGCAGGGCATTGGAGGTACCGAAACGACGGGCCTTGTCACTGGAGAGCAGGGTCAGCTCTGGTCACACCTCTCGCACCCTCTCCTCCATTCCCGTTTCCTTGTGTTTCTCTTTTCCTGAATTTTCTGGTGCATTTTGACTCAGGCTTTTTGTAAGAGTGATCTCAGCTCTTGCAGATAACGGTATTGCCATTCCCTGTCTCCTCTGGTGTTCTGCTATCACCGAACATTTTAAACAGGTTCTGATGAAGCTAAACTACCCAAGTGCATCCTGTTCTTAATTAGAAGAACCCGTTTCCAGGGACTGTTGGGACTAGGGGAGTAGAGATTTGTTTTAGCACGAAATAGTCTCAGAAGGAGAATGGAGACCAGAGGTGACCGATATTAGGAGATCATCTTGGCAGACAGACCACGTGCATCTAGAAATCAACTGATTAATGGGGTAGGGAAAAGCAGCGATGCCTCAAACATGAGAACAGGTTGACTTTGTTAGGGAGCTACTTGGGAATACCACATCAATCATGTAAATTCACAAGACCAAGGGAAGGAATGTAGGGAAGAGGCTACACTTTTACCCTCTGACTTTTTTTTTTTTTTTTTGGTGTGGTTCTCTTGATAATTACAATGAAAGGAGCCACTGTGCTTCTAATTTTACTCCATGCATTTAAATTCTAATGAACATTATTTGATTCTTTGTGTCCTGCTGAGGTGAAATAAACATGCTCTTTTGTACTTCCACCCCTCTTTCTCTTTGGAATTTGCATGAGAAGTGGACGCATGTTTGCGTTTATTGCATTTTAGTCATTGGCCTCCTTGCCTTCATAATTCTATTCCACTTTGCATTCTAACCTGCTGACCTTTCCTCTCTCTGTTCACCTTGGCAAAGAGTGGAACAACTAAGGGTTTAAGACAGCATCACCCATCAGAAAATAGGGCGGTAATGGAGGTGCTGGTGGCAGACCTGGGCACCCCTGCAGTGCTGGGGGTCCCCTGAGATCACTCTGTCTTGTACAAATGAGGAAACTGAGGGTCATGGAGGTGAAACCACTTGCCCACAATCATACATCTTACAGTCCCAGGTCTGGGGTTAGAAATGGGTCTGTCTCTGCCTCCAGCTTTGTTTGGAGGATTCCACGAGATAAAATCAGAAGTTCAAGGATTTTGCATGCTGTCACGCACAAAAAGTGTGAGCTCTTATTTTTCCGTATAATTAACAAAAACGGTCTTATCAGATGCGTGCCGCACGCTTCCCTCTCACGTGGCCGCCGTTTGTGGAGCGTGTGCTGTGGCTCGGTGGCTTCCAGCAGCAGAGCTCACCGTGCTACCTGTGCAGGTGCGCAGGCTCCTGGCATGCTGGCACGAGTCGCCAGGGAGACGGTGGGGAGACTCCAGTGCCTGGGCTGCGCCTGCGCTCGCTATTGGCTCAGAAACACTTGGTTTAGGACAGATGTCGCTGCTGTGTGTCTTTCCCACGGGCGACAGAGGTATTTACTTGCTGACAGAGACAATGGACTAGTACCATGGTAGGCACAATTCATCTAGGGAGTCAAAAAATAAAGATAGAGAAAAGACCCCAGCCCGGCCGTCGCCATAGCCATGTGGCCTGGAGGCGGTGTGACAGAGGGCGTGCGGCGCTGTGGAGTGGCGGAAGTCAGGGCAGATGTGGCAGGGCAGAGGCAACCTTGCGACAGAAGGTGCGTGTGGGCGAGGGCGTGGGAGAGGTGCTTCCGACACGGGTGCCGTGGGAACTGGTCCGGCGGCAGGGGAGCAGAGGGCACTGCCCACCGGCTGTGATACGTCTGCTGTGCAAGGTGACGGGCTGAATGAGGCTCGCGGCATCCTGGTGTGTCATTCTGAAAGGCTTGAGCTTCATCCTGAAGGCTGCGGAAGCCACTACAGGGCTTTGAACAGATAAGTCTCTAATAGGTTTTTGAGAAAGGGCCTTCGGCAGAAGAGGTGGACTGTAAGGCTCTAAGGGTTGGACACAGAGGCAAGAGGACAGCTGGCAGGGCTGGGGCAGCGGCCGGCCAGCCAGCTGAGGTGAGACCGGATCCTCCTGCTACCCACCCCCTGCCTGGTGTTCAGAAGGTGGTCATTTGAGTGAGATTAGGGAACAATTTGAGCTTGTTTCGAATGAACAAGATCAGGGAGTGATTCATGCAGAGAAAGAACATCTCTGCTGCAGCTCAACTAGAATTGCGTCCTACAGAGACCGGCTAATTGAGAATTTCACCAAAGGCAACAAGAGTTTCTGCAAAGGACTCACAATTATTTGCCCATCACTGGCTGAGGAGCGCTGAGAGAACCCATTGCCAGGCTGACGTCTGCATCTGCTGACCCACTGCCTCCCTCCATCTCTGCCCTCACCCACTCACACAGCGGGCCACCCTGCTCTGTCCGCGGCTCAGGGAGGACAGCAGAGCTCTCTGGAGGGCGGCCTGCTCCGGGGCCCGGGCCTTGCACTGTCAGGGTTAAACCTGAGCGCTTCCTTTCTGCGTCTGTGCGGTGTTTGCTATTAAACTGCCTGTGCAGCTCCCCTGCTTTCTTTCATTTAAGTAGCTGTTATCTTCTTTGTATCATAAGCTCCTAAAATACAGAGAATAAGGAATATGTTTTGTTCTGAAGAGTGAGCACTGCATCTCCACAGGCGTAGAAGCACAATAAATAAATGTTTAATGTTGAGCATGGTGGTGTCGGCATGTATATAGCTACTCGAGAATAATACCGGAGATTGTAAACGTGAACAGCCCCCTATTCTTGTAGAGTCCTTTATACTCTTCCCTTAAATCCTGACTCTGACCCTCATGAAAACCATAAGACTTGAGTGAGCAGACACTCTTCCCCATTTGACACACATGAAAACTGCAACACGGAAGTCTCGGGACCCGGGTTTGTCACAGCAGACGAGAGGGTAAAGCCAGGGCCCAGCTAGATGGACTCCATGGGAGCCAGGCCAACCCTCTGGGCATGGCTGCTGCTTGTCTTGAGCACGGACTCGCAAGCTGAGGCCCCACCAGGTAAAACAGTGGTAAAACGCCTAGCTGCTTCCAGACGGTAGGGACCTTGCTGAAGTCTGAGTGACACCCGGAGCATCATCGTCAAGGTCCCCTTGCACAGTCTCTCAGAGAAGAAACAGTTATTTTTCTCAGGTTAAGGGATCAGGAAATGCAGATTCTCATCCTGAGCCTTTCTTTTTTGTTGTTGAAAGCATTCCAGGTGCCCCCCGCCCCACTGACCCCCTTTCTTGAACTAAACAGCTCCGTAGCCATGGCTCGTAGAGGAAGGCGCAGCATGGACGGAACTGCTCATCTGTCGGTCGGTAGGTGACCTCTGAGGCCCTTCCAAGCACCGCATTTATACCGTTTTAAAGTTCTGGGCAGAAACACCACTTCTACAAACCCTCCCCGGCCCCCGAGACAAGGGTTCCCCAGCACGTGTCTGTTTTCCTTACAGCACCGCCTAGTGCCCTCTGACTCATCGAAAGCTCCTCCCCTGGCCTCTCCTGCAGGGCCAGCGGTGGTCATGTGTCGCACTGCATTGCTGAAGTCTGAACTCGATGCGTGGCACATTGCAGGTGCCCCAGAAATATTTGCCAGATAAATGACTTAATTCACTAAACCTACTTTTCCACACCTCAGTTTATTATATCTTTTGAGATAACAACTAGAGTGAAGTGCAAATGAGAAGGAGAAGCACAGGCCTGGTCCCAGGGCCCCTGTCGACAGAAAGGTTATTAGATGGGCCTGCAGGGTGGGGCGGAGTCCCGGGAGTCACAGCTGTGCCCCCCCACAGTCCCTCCTGTCAGCACGGTTTAGGTTGACTGTGTCTCCATAAGACAACATCCGTTTGGATATTTGCTGGTGTGAATAAGAACCACGTATTCTGGGAGGGAAACCCTTCCTGGGAGGGGGAAGCTCGGCATGGACAGGGTCCCTGGCAGTGACCGGCTCCCACTCCATTGGTCTGTCTCCTACATGGCTCTCAAAGGTGAGGTCACCAGGCCAGTCAGCCACCAACACCCTGAAGCAGCCGGCCACTGCTGCAGAGGAGAGCAAACCCCTCACGTGGCATTCAGGGGCCTCTGAGGTTGACGGGCTCTTCCTTCCTATGCGGTCCCTCTGCATCCCCACAGAGCCCCTGTGTCCGTCACCCCAGACCCTAAGTATTCCCCATGTCCACAGACACGTGTTTGGACTGCCTTTCCTTCCTGTTGAGCACACACACTCACCTTCCTTCCTTTCGGCAGTGTTTTTCATTAACCGGAGCTCAGGGCTCACTTCCCCATTGGATTCCCAGCCCCCATGCGCTTCCCACCACACTCCTGAGATCTTCACCAGCTACATTGTATCCTTGGTGTCACTCTCCCTAGGTGTCCCCAGTTCTCTCCGCTCTTCTTGGCTTCGGGCTCTACTCAGCCCTGTCTGGTCCTCCGGAGCCCAGGTCACCGCTCCGCCCACAGCCTGACGCCAGAGCCATGGGCTTCTTTCTGGCACTTGCTCTTTGCTGCCTCCAATGCTTCTCACGCTCCCTCTCCTTAAAGGCTTTCCCTTCTAATCAGAAAACATTTGTGAGAATTACAAATCGGACTGTCCTAGACCCCAGAGCCAGGCCCTGAGATTGGAGTTTGTGTGCGGTGACTTATTAGGTGCTTCCACAGGAGTTGGGGAACAGGGCAGGGAGGGACAAGAAGCCAGGTGTGGGCCCAGTTTCAGGCAAATAGCCACGAGGGTGAGACCCAGGCAGGTACTGAGACCGCTCCCACACTCTGGCTGCCAGCCCGCTGCCCACTGCCCCAGGGCCATGCCCGGCTCTCTGAGAGGGAGCTCCCACAGTGTGAAGGCTGGCCTCCAAGGACAGTGGCAGTCAGACGCAGGAGTGCACAGAAACCTGGGCCTCGGCACAGAGATAATAAAAGGGGCCCAGGGGACTGGACACTGACAGCTGTGATGCCCTGCACAGGTGGGGACAATACCAGGGACCAAACACCTGGGACCGGGCCGGCCTCCTTCACAGTGGGTTCTCCAGCTCCACGCTTCGGTCCCCCACGCTGCACATCCCGTCTGCAGCCTGGGCTAGCGTGAGCCCGGGACCCTTTCCCCTAGGGCTTTGTCCGCAGCTGAGGCAGAGCAGTCGGTGGGTCCCTCCCTTAGGTCAACGCACCTGGGAGACTGTTTCTAGATCTTTCCTTCTGGCCTTGCAAAGGTACTTTTAGGACTTTTCAGAGTCAGTCCACGAGACGGAGGCAATTGGCTGGGCTGCCGGTGCCGCGCCCCCTCCCTGTGTCACGGGCCCCTCCCAGCGGCTGTTCCATTTTAGGATGAGAAGGTGAGCAAGCCTGAGAGGGCGGAAGCTGGCTAGTAGCCACCTTCACCAGCAAACAGGTCTGAGACATCCGCGCTCCCCTGAGAGGGAGCTCTTCAAACAGCGAGCTGTCACCGGGGACAGATGAAGAAATCTGATAGAAATGCAGATGGTGGCTGAAGGCCTGGGAGCTGCAGCAGGCCTGAGGGAGGCGGTACCTTCCACTGGGAGTGTTCGCGTTCTGGGGGATACAGCCTGCCCCCCAAGGTATCACAGCACATAGATGAACTGTCAGGAGAGCTCCAATTATCTCTTCTGCACTTAATTATTCTTGCATCTCCTTGTTGTAAGGAGCCTGCTTCCCCTGGCCCTGGGGACCCCTGCTCCCCACAGGCCAGCAGAGGAGGTGCGAAGGGAGGGGCCGCCACTCCAGCCTCCATCTCTATTGGTTCTGTCTCCTGCCACTCTGCTTCAGCCTCTTGGATGGTAGGAGTGGCACTTGGTCCCGGGCAGCTGCTCCCCTGGGAGGAAGCCAGCCTACTGACCATTGTCCCTCCCTTCTGGGGGGCCCCAGGCAATCACTGTAGACACAGTGCACCACCAAGAGGTGACACTAGGTGGCTAAGGCCATTAGTGAGAAAACCGGGAAGGCCCCTGTAACCCGGGAGCCCTCTGTGGCACTGGAGTTCTAGCTTCGTCAGGCCCTCCCTCCTCCACGCAGTGCGGGAGTTGGATATAGTGGACGGTCTCTTCTCAGGAGGGGAAACGGACAGCTATGGTCTTAAACTGGATTGTTTAATCTGACTCCTCCCAGCCCCCAATAGGGGGTCATACAGGCACAGCCTCTAGGGTGAGAACCAGAGAGTAAGGCAGCCTGTCCGTGGACCATCAGACCCAATTGGTGCCGGTGCACCCCTGCTGGCTGGAAGGAGAACCTCAGCGGCTCTAGGTCTAGGTCGGGTCTGGGTCTCCTGAGCTGTGAGTGCGTTCTCCCCATAGCCCGCAGCGCTGGTGTTCAAGTCCTTAGAGATGATCGGAGGGGCCCAGGCCTGGGGGAGGAATTTAAAGTGTTTTCAACAAGGAATTGGAGTTGGAACTAGCTCCAGAGATGCGGCCAGGCGTCACATGCTGATTTCAGCTGAGGCTCACTCCTCTGCACAAGGCCTGCCGGCTGCTGCAGCTTGCTTAGCCGTTGGGGGGCCTGGCTTGGGAGAGCTTCCAGACCCTGTCCAGCACAGCACATGTCTGATGGGTGCCCTCCGTCCGGGTTGACCTGAGTGAGTCCGGGTTTTCCAAGTGTGTAAATGTGTCTGGATCAGACAGCAATTAGCAGCCCCCACTCCCACCCCCCACCAGCCCCACCACCAACGAATGCCCTGCCAGGCTGGGTCTAACTTCTCCAAATGGTCCAGCTGGTGAGGACACAGTCGGAGACACAGAAAAGAAGAAAGAGAGATTGCAGACAGGTTCGTTTTGGTGGAATCCCATTTGTTCTTCCCAGACCCACCCTGCCAGGGAGGACAGCCCTTGGCTTGCATAGCTGCCCACACATTCTTGAGGTCTCCATGGCACAGTTCTTCCTTTTGGTGCTCTGGTCCCACTTGTCTTCAGGATGAAGCAAAAAAATCCTTTACGTGACATACCGCACTACTGAAATCGTCAGGGTTCCCGAAGGAAAAAGGTGGCCTGCTTACCTGGGTAATTTGAGGAGCGTTTAATAAAGTGAGTATTTACAAAGGTGTAGCCAAAATGCAGGAATACCGCAGGGGTAGTCAGGACCAGGGCTGGAACAGGAGGGCATTATTATTATTTTTTAAATATGTTTTTATTGATTTTTTTAGAGAGAGAGAGAGAGAAACATCGATATGAGGGGAAAAAATTGATGGGCCGCCTCCTGCACACCCCCCACTGGGGATCGAGCCTACAACCCGGGCATGTGCCCTGACTGGGAATGGAGCCTGGACCTCTCAGGCCGTGGACACGCTCAATGCCCTGAGCACACCGGCGGGCAGGAGGGCATTGGTGACACATCTGGCCTGCGGGATAAAAGGAGTCACAGCTCGTGCCCTTACTGGGAATGGAGCCTGGACCTCTCAGGCCGTGGACACGCTCAATGCCCTGAGCACACCGGCGGGCAGGAGGGCATTGGTGACACATCTGGCCTGCGGGATAAAGGGAGTCACAGCTCCTGCCAGAGAGAGGGCTGTGCAGAGAGCGCCTGGGCCCGGCCGGGACCCTGATGGGCAGCGCAGACAGTCTGGCAGCGCCTGCCCCGCTTCTCCACCGCTCCTCCTGCCGCTGCGTCCCACCCCCGTGGGGGACGAGGGGACGCGGAAACAGCAGTGTGTCCACTCACCCGCTTCATGTCTTCTACCTGCTCTTCCACCGAAGCCTCTGCTCTTCGCAGACCAAATCCCCACCCTCTGCACACGCGCAGGACGTCCGCCCGCTCCCCAGCTTTCTCGCGCTCCCCTCCGCCCTAACCGGCCACCTGGCGAGACCCAGGTGGCCCCGGAAGTAACCGGCAGTCCTCGGAGCAGAGAAGCCCGTCAGTCACCCGCTCCCTGCCCTGCCAGAGCTCCCCCAGCCTGAGACGACGCTGCACGGACTGCTCGCTGGGCACACCAGGATCCAAGTGTGCCTGGGAACGTGGGGAGGGTTAAAATGTTTGCAGAGCAACTAGTGGAGATATAAAATAGTATCTAAAACTGGCCTTGCATGCCGGTGTGGCTCGGTGGTTGAGCGTCGACCCAAGCACCAAGAGGTCGCTGGTTGGATTCCCGGTCAGGGCACATGCCCAGGTTGTGGGCCGGATCTCCAGTGGGGGGCATGCAGGAGGCGGCCAGCTGATGTTCTCTCTCATCGATGTTTCTATCTCTTCCTCTCCTTTCCTCTCTCTAAAATCAATAAAAAGAAAAAAATTTAAAATAAAATTGGCCTTGATAAGGAGATGGGAGTAGTGAGTGTTACAAACAGGAAGGAAGCGCCTTCCAAGTGAAGTGAGTCAGCGAACCTAGAACGGAGCGGGTGCACAGGCCACGGTGAGAAGCGGCTCAGTAGGATGGTGCGCGAGCCTGGAGCAGGGTGTGGTGGGAGGGGAGATGGGCTCTGCAGGGGGTCATTCGCTGGAGCCCAGCCTCAGATGGCAGATGAAGCCCAGGCGGATTTCCACTGAACTCTGTCCCAGCTCTCTGGACTCTCCCCTGGAAATGCTGGTCTCTGTGACGGGGCTTCAAGAGACCCTCATCTGTGTTTGCATGATTTTGAATATGTTAGGGGGAAAAATGGAAAGAAGAGCCTCCAGGTGGCCTAGGGGGAAAAACAGCTCCATTGATTTTGTCCGTGGTCCTATGACACAACCAAGAGGCTCCTTTGCCCAGATCCTATTGAGTTCAGAGTCCTTCCTTGCCACATGGCTGAAACACAGAGTCACTGAATGAAGACATGGCTGTGGGAGCTGTGACTGTAGGAACTGTGGCCGTGGGGCTATGGCCATGGGAGCTGTGGCTGCAGGAGCTGTGGCTGTGGGGCTGTGGCCGTGGGAGCTGTGACTGTGGGAGCTGTGGCCGTGGGGCTATGGCCATGGGAGCTGTGACTGCAGGAGCTGTGGCTGTGGCTATGGGAGCTGTGGCTGTGGGGCTGTGGCCGTGAGAGCTGTGACTATGGGAGCTGTGGCCATGGGGGCTGTGGCCATAGGAGCTGTGACTGCGGGAGCTGTGGCTGTGGGAGCTGTGACTGTGGGAGCTGTGGCTGTGGGAACTGTGGCTGTGGGAGCTGTGGCTGACAGTGTGGTGTGGCCATGGGAGCTGTGGCCGTGGGAGCTGTGGCTGACAGCGTGGTGTGACCATGGGAGCTGTGGCCGTGGGAGCTGTGGCTGACAGCGTGGTGTGGCCATGGGAGCTGTGGCCGTGGGAGCTGTGGCTGACAGTGTGGTGTGGCCATGGGAGCTGTGGCTGACAGCTTGGTGTGACCATGGGAGCTGTGGCCATGGGAGCTGTGGCTGACAGCGTGGTGTGACCATGGGAGCTGTGGCCGTGGGAGCTGTGGCTGACAGCGTGGTGTGGCCATGGGAGCTGTGGCCGTGGGAGCTGTGGCTGACAGTGTGGTGTGGCCATGGGAGCTGTGGCTGACAGCTTGGTGTGACCATGGGAGCTGTGGCCATGGGAGCTGTGGCTGACAGCTTGGTGTGACCATGGGAGCTGTGGCCGTGGGAGCTGTGACTGACAGCATGGTGTGGCCATGGGAGCTGTGGCCGTGGGAGCTGTGGCTGACAGCGTGGTGTGGCCGTGGGAGCTGTGGCCATGGGAGCTGTGGCTGACAGCGTGGTGTGGCTGTGGGAGCTGTGGCTGACAGTGTGGTGTGGCCATGGGAGCTGTGGCTGTGGGAGCTGTGACCGTGGGAGCTGTGGCTGTGGGAACTGTGGCTGTGGGAGCTATGGCTGACAGTGTGGTGTGGCCATGGGAGCTGTGGCTGTGGGAGCTGTGGCTGTGGGAGCTGTGGCCGTGGGAACTGTGGCTGACAGCGTGGTGTGGCCATGGGAGCTGTGGCCGTGGGAGCTGTGGCTGACAGCGTGGTGTGGCCGTGGGAGCTGTGACTGCAGGAGCTGTGGCCGTGGGAGCTGTGGGAGCTGTGGCTGACAGTGTGTTGTGGCCATGGGAGCTGTGGCTGTGGGATCTGTGGCCATGGGAGCTGCGACTGCAGGAGCTGTGGCCGTGGGAGCTGTGGCTGACAGCATGATGTGACTGTGGGAGCTGTGGATGGGGGAGTTATGGCTGACAGCATGGTGTGGCCTACTGAGCAGCCCAAGGCTCCCTCAGCATTTGGATTAATACTGGTTCAGTCACCAAGACAAATCTAGTACTGTGCCATTCATTTTAGCAACGTTGTGGTCCACCTAACTCAACTGGGTTTGTTTTTCGATGATGCTACTTTGGCTCAGACAGAAAGGACAGATGGATAGGTGTGCTTATGGAGGATTCTTCTCAGAGGTTCCCAAAGCCAAGCTTGCTTGCCTCGAGACCTTGGAGACATGAAGGTGATGCCTCCCTGTTCTGATTCTTACAAAGAGTACAGGGAGGTGTGTGCACTTGTGTTTGCCAATTCAGGTTGGTGGGACATACAGAGTAGATATCCTCACAGCCAGGCCTTCACGGGGCACAGGTCCCAGGGTTTTCTACTCCTCAGGAGTTTGTGGAAGGCAGGAGATGTTAATCAAGGATTAGTCAGTTGACAGATACTTATTGAGGGCTGACTTTGTGCTCAGGACAGTGTTGTGTGGCAGCACGTAAGGGAAGTAGGCATGGCTTAGTAGGAACTTAGCATCTACTGGGTGACGTGACGTGTACGTACACCTGGATGAGAAAGCAGTGTGTCTAATAGGTTGTGTGATCTCATTATTTGCTATGTTCCTACAACATACAAAGCAGTGCATTTACATGAATGGTTCCATTCAATCTTCTCATTAACGCCATGCAGGAGGAAAAGTGATTTCCATCGCAGATGAGTTGAATGAACCTCGCTGAGGGGAGAGGACTGTGGGAGGCAACAAGAAGGGGGCTGGGACTGGAGGCTGTCAGACTTCAGAGCCTGTCCTCTGGCCTCTGCCCACCTCCTGCAGACGGCAGCCCCTGCCTGGGCGTGGCCTCCCAGTGAGCTTGTGCACAGCTGTACTTGCGCCTGGTCCCTTCACCTCTGTGTGAGTCCCCTCTGCTTCCGCCCAGGCGTCACCAGCCCTGGCCCTGCTTTCACAGCTAAGAAAGATTTTATACCACGCCTCTGTTGTTGTTGTTTTAATCCTCACCAGAGGATAATTTTCCATTGATTTTTAGATAGAATGGAAGGGAGTTGGGGTGGGGGGGAGAGAAACATCGATGTGAGAGAGACACATCGATTGGTTGCCTCCTGCAGGACCCCGACCAGGGCTGGGGATCAAACCTGAAACCCAGGTACATGCCCTTGACCAGGAATTGAACCTATGACCCTTCAGTCCAAGGACTGACACTCTAACCCCTGCGCCAAACCTGCCAGGACGATGTTGTTGTTTTATAACATAAAGCGAAATAGTAGCAGTTGAAAGATGCAGGGCCCATGTGAACAGAATGTAAGTTCATTGCTTTTCTCTCTATGTGACCCACAGCAATTTTATAATATCGAGATGAACTCAGATTCCAGTAGGTCGAAATTAGCCCCCCCCCCCGCCCCCAGTGGAGGCTTCTCCTACAGGAAAGGCCGAAGGCGCAGTGCTGTCTGCGTGTTCAGCAGGGTGGTGATGCAGCACCTGGGTCGCCCGTTGGCTCGTTTCCCCCAGAAGCACCTCCGGGCACGGGTACTTCTGAGCCAGCCACTGGGCAGTGTTTCTCTGGGAAGCTCGGGAGCGGGCTGGGCACAAGCCCAGTGCTCGGGGGAACAGAACTGGGGGCGGCGGGAGCCTTTCCATGCGATAAGAGGAGATTGTGACCAGGTGCTCTGAAGGTGGAACACGTTTCCCTGTAGCCTCCAGCCTGGCTTGAGACGTGTTGCTTTTGAAAAGCAGTTAAAGGGCCATTTGATAGAAGGACGGGCTGGATGACCCGCTGCCTGGATCCATCCGAGTCCTCCGATGTTCAGGCAAGTGTGATTAAGAAAGACCACGCTTGGATTTTCCCCTCTTTCTTCAATAATCCTTCCCTTTATTACAACGCACTCTTTGTCTTAAGAGGAGTCCAAGCATAGATATACTTTCTCTGTTTTTCTTTCCATTTCTGGCTCTCTCTCCATCTCACTCTTCTCCCAAACCCAAAGTAGCTCAGGGCCCCGAGTCTATGCTTCTGTGGTTTTATCTCTGCAGCACTCATCCTGGGATTGCTTAAACATTTCTTGCTATTTCTCTATGTATAACCACAGCAAGTGTACTAAAGCCCCTATTCATCAGCGAGAGGGTGGGGACATGGCGGGCTGCATCTGGTCGGCTGTCAGTGCAGCTGCAGACAGTCACAGGTGTGGCAGCTCTCCGCCACATGCTGTCCTTGGGTGCCAGGTCTTCCCTGGTCAACTGCACGTGAGGCTTTTAATCATCAAGGAAGATGCATTGATGATTCATGCAGGCTGGACATCTTTGATAATGTGTTTAAATATAGCAGGCCTGTTCTCTCTCTCTCTCTTTTTGTTAATCCTCACCCGAGGATATTTTTCCATTGATTTTTAGATAGAATGGAAGGGTGGGGGCAGGGAGGGTAGAGAAACACAGATGTGAGAGAGACACATGGATTGGTTGCCTCCTGCACGACCCCGATCAGGGCCGGGGATTGAACCTGCAGCCCAGGTATGGGCCCTTGACTGGAAATCGATGCTTCGGTCCAAGGGCCAACGCTCTAACCACTGAGCCAGACTGTCCAAGGCAGGCGTATTCTCTTTAAGAAGAAACTTCTCCGAGGAAAGGAACAGAGTGCAGACAGACACACAGACAGAGAAGGGCACTGGCTCAGTAGTGAAATAGTAACAAGAATTCCTCCCAGGCTCTGTCTGTTCTTCTGTCTGTCTGTCTGGATTCTGCCAGGATGTGCATAGGTCAGGCCAGGGGCTGTCCGTGGGGTGCAGACAGCAGGGGGGTGCTGCAGGTCTAGAGAGGGGGAGGCCGAGGCCACTGCCTGGAAGGCTGGGCTATGACGTAACTGGGCAGCACCAGGCTGGAGGCTTTCGGGGCTGAGAGATGTTTCAAGTTTGGGCAGCTGGGACTCCCAGGGCCAACTCCAGAAGCCCGAAGTGTGCAGTGGTTGTTTCTCTGTTTCCTCCATGTGTGGCAGGATGGGCGGAGAAGATGCTCGGGTGGGAGCTTACATATATCAAGATTGTGAGGGGAGGGTGAGAGACTGCCAAGGCTGGGGCAGGACACTTGGGACCCTTTCTCTCTCCCGTTCTCTTCCTGGCGGCCTCATGCCAACCTGTGACTGGCTCCCTGCTGACAGGTGGCCGCCTCCAGCTTCACGTCCCTGGGTGAGTCAGGGAGACTTGAGCTGGAAACCTTCCTTACTCCCAGTTAATCACCTTTCTGAGGGAGAGAAACATCCTGGTGTGTTTTAGGCGTCATTTTGCAGAACTGTGTTAAGGGAGCTCCATGTGTAAGGGAGCCAGCTGACTGAATTCTCACCCAGATCTTCCGACTCCCCACCAACCACAGTGTTGGCTCTGGCTGAGAGCATTATGCTCATTTTGCTTTTTTTTTTTTAACCTGGGAGAATTGTCTCCTCTGCATTGTTGCGGAGACTCGATAAATGAGACAGATAGATGGGGGCAGGTACGAGGAGGTGACAGGAGCTGGCGGCCGAGTTCCCTTTGTGATCCATCTCCGCAGAAGCGAGCGCGAATGCCGTAGAGACTCGGCAAGACCGATCTCCTGCAGTGACAGTTTGGACATCTAAACATGACCTTGGATGTGCCCAAACCACAGCTGAAGCTATGCCAACTTTTCAGTGTAGTATATCACAGGCGCGCATACCCGTGCTGAAAATCGGCTGCGTTTGGAGCGTGAGTGTATCTGCCAACGAACGTCTCTGGCCCTGGGAGCGGGTGCAGTGGGGTGAGACTGTCGGTGCCCGTCAATTTCCAGCAATTAGCCATTCACGCGGAAGCCCAGGATAGCCCTCCTGCATTCAGCAAGAGGCTGTGGATGTCCCCACTGTGAGCATCAAAACAAGGATTCGAACAGTTTAGAAGGTGGTGATCAGCATTTCCTGCACCCTGGCCCTCTGCTTGGCGTCTGGTCTGATGTTCAGCTGTTGGAGGGGAAATAACTAGGGCTCTGCCTCCCGGAAGACGTTGGTGATGAGAAGGTGATCCCCTGGAAAGTAACGGAAAGCTGTTTCAAACCAGACTCATTTCCTGGGGCTCATGTGCTCTGCTGTGCCCGTCTCACCAGAAACCAGACGTCTAAATTAATGGGTTTTGAAGTGTGGCCACCAGACCAGGTCGGGGCCCAGCAATCTGTATTCATCAGGGGTGCCTGGTGAGCCCGATGAGCATTGAATTTAAATGTTATCGAGCCCTTTGGGAGGTCTGATGAGGACATTTAAGAACACTGAATTTGAGGAAGAAACAAAAGAACAACAACAAAAACAAACCTGGTTCTGAATCTCGGTTCTGCCGCTGAATATTGCTGTGATCTTAATCAGCTGGGATACTTCTTAGGCTCAGTTAACCCCGTCTGCAAATTGGCATTGATAAGTGAGCCCAGACAATTTTTGAGATCATAAAATAGTGTATGTAATAGGCTTGCTCAGTGTTGAGCACAGAATAATGTGTGTTCAATAAACATTAGCCATGAATATGAATGTCACCAATTTCCCTGCTTGCGTCCAAGCAAAATTTAGAGTAGGGACCGTCTTTAAGGTCACTGATACAAATAACATCCCAGGTATGTTACTAGCAAAGCAAGTTGTGGACTGTGCTGTTCTTAAGGACTTTCAAATCGTTGTGGTTGCAGACCCACGTTCCAGGTGAGGCGGCCCGAGAGGAGAGTGTGGTCTGCGGGAAGGCGTGGGCAGGTCCGCCAGGCACGGGGCTGCGCGCCTCTGTCTCTGTTCGCTCTGAGTGTGTTCTATGCATTGTTAGCAAAGCCAAGGGCAGTCTCAGAGCACATCGCCGACTATCCAAACTTCATGTCCATCTATCTGGCTACCTAGGCCTCTTACTTAGCATGGATTCCAGTTCATTACATCTGCAGCGAGGCCTGAAATTCTGCATTTCTAACAAGCTTTCCACTGATGGTTTTCTGACTCCACTTTTATCGGGTGAGGGGCTTACTCGGTGCTTCTCAAACCCTGACGTGTGTACAGTTCTCCTCTAGACTCATGATACTAAAAAGGGATGGCCTAAGGGCGTCAGCCCGCGCACCCGCTGGGGGAAGACTAAAATGCAGACTCCCAGGCCCCGCTCAGACCTACCACGTCACAGTGCGCATTTCAGTGAGATCACAAGGAGCCCCATAAGCATGGTGATGCCTGAGACCCTCTCAGGATGTGTCTCTACTCACACAGGGCCCCTCACCGGGAGGAAGGCCCTGCCCTCCGTTAGAGCCTGTGCCACCTCCTTGGAAGTGTTCATGCTTCTCGACCACAGGGCTCTGCATTCTCGTTCTGTGCCTCGCCCCGCAAATTAGGTGGCTGGTCATGGGGATCCACGTCTCCACCAGTGTTTTTCAGACTTTGGTGTGGATGACTTACCAGGGGTATTATTAGAAATTCATATTTTGGGGGCTTCCAAAGATTCTGAGTCAGAAGGAAAAGAGGATCTGTAACAAACTCCTTGTGATTCTGATGCAGGTGGCTCTGCCCATTTTCAGAAGCACTCCCCTGATCCTTTCCCAGTCAGGTCTTCTGTCATTTCCACCCTGTGCTGTTCAGCAAGCGCAGTGAGCGGCACAGGCCTGCTGGACACCGAGCGGAGGCATTTCTGGCCGAGCGGTTCCCTGCAGGGGCTCTCAGCAAGGCCTCCCAGCTGCGCCTGAGCGGCCTGCGGCGACCGTGTGGCATTTACACAAGTGCCAGCGGAAAGGAGGCAGAGTGCAGGATAGCTCCTCTCGAGAGGGACCGCCTGGGGGGTTGGCGCGCTCAGCAGCAGTTCTCAGGCTGGTCGTGGTCACAGACCCTTCTCCGTTCTGAGGATTCAGTGGGAGCAGTCGTGCCTCCCACTGAAAACTCCACCTTTGCATCCTGAGGAGCGCACAGGAGCAGGCATTAGACGACGTGACGGGAGGCCTGGCTTCACTTCCCAGCTCTCTCACCTGGGCGAGGCTCCAGACCGCTCCGGACCCCGGAGCCCCGACCTTCCCAGGAGGGAGTGGTAAGATCGTGTGTCACAGGTTTATTGCAAGAATCGAATGAGACAGTGTGGTTGTAAAAGTACTTTTTACACAGCAAAAGGATATATGGAATACACATGGTGCTACATTGCTATTTCCAGCGTCATAGTCGGGATCAGGACACTGTTTGTGAATTTAGCCCAAGGCCATGGAACATGGTTGGCACAGCGAGGGAAGGAAATGAATGCAGACAGAGGTGCAATGAGAGCTTGGCGAGGGTAGCTGGCAAACTGGAAAGTGTAGGAAAAGAGAAGGGAGCTGCTGCCACATTTTGGGGACTCCAGATGCAAAAATAAAAGAAAGAACATCTATTTTTATATGTGCAGCCAGTGTTGAGATCTTGGAAAATGCCTCTAGTCTAGCAATAATTGAACATTTCTGCCCTGGGATATAATGAAGATGAGTAGTGATGGTGGTGGTCCATATTTAGCTTTGATTTCAGAAGCTTTCCGTCGGAATTCGCTATTCTGAGATGAGAAAAAGAATGTTCAGTAGTTAAAGTCCGGGTCTCTGATCTAGCACATATTGTCTGTGTGACTTGGGGCAGTATTTAGTTTCTTTGTTCTTCCATTTCTTTTACCAGTGGAACCTTCCTCGTAGGGTTGTCTGAGTGTTGAATGACTTAGTACAGCTAGAACACCTGTTAGGTAAGCTGCGGGCTCACCATCCACACCATGGACATCCTGGAGCAAAGGGAGGGCTGGTCGTGCAGGAAGGGCCCAGCGTTGTGGTGTGTAAGATGCCTCCAGGTGATAACGGTGAACGGTTAGAACGACTGCAGGAGTCCTGTGCTCAGGTGGGTTCAGAAGCACGGAACTGCTCAGGACCCAGAAGTCTGAGATATCTAATATTCTAATATTCTAATATGCATAAGACCTCTGCTACCAATTCCAGGCAGCGCCATCCATGACAAGTCAACGAGGGAAATGCATGTGTGCATACGGGGGTGGGGGGTGAGGACAAGGCATAGAAACGCCCTGCTCTTGCCGCAGACCCCACTCTGATGGCTCCGTGGTCTCTGACATCCATCTGGTCTTCCCTCCAGGTGCACAATTGACAACCGGGTCACCCGGGTGGCCTGGCTGAACCGCAGCACCATCCTCTATGCTGGGAATGACAAGTGGTGCCTGGACCCACGCGTGGTTCTCCTGAGCAACACCCAAACCCAGTACAGCATCGAGATCCAGAACGTGGACGTGTACGACGAGGGCCCGTACACCTGCTCTGTGCAGACGGACAACCACCCCAAGACCTCGCGGGTCCACCTCATCGTGCAAGGTAGGGTGTGGGCTGGGCGGCCCGCGTGGCGGCTGGGAGCCGGAAGTAAACACTGTTCTGTGATCCTCAACAGAAACGCATTCTGTCTGCTCCATCCAGCCAGGACCCCTTCGTAACTGTCATCTTGCCATTAGATGCTGAATTTTCAAATCACTTTCCCATTGAAGAGGACTAGAATTTTTCTCTTTTTTCTTTTGTTTCAATAATATGTTTTCTCAGAAAAGTATCTTCTAATTACTGCTTTCCTTGGCTTTTTTCTTCTCTATGTTTGTTTGGTTCCATCCGATTCTAAGCTCACTTTCTTTTACGAGCGGCTCGGGCCATACACCTGCCGCACCCTCACGCAGCCCTCAGAGGAAGAGCCAGACACGGCCGGGCACCTGCCTGGGATGCACCCTTCTCAGCACCCACGCCCTCTCCCGCTTACCTTGTCTTCTCTCACCTCCCGGCCCTGGGCGTCTGGTACCGCATCTCCCCTCTGCCCCCCAGGTCTCGTTCTCCATGATTCGATTGCACCCTCAGCCCCAGCTTTTGGGAACTGTAAATTTGTGTTCTTTTCTCATCGCTCTTGGTTGTCCCCTGTCCATGTTTCTCAGGCCCTGGGAATGGTGCTCGCCTCTTCCCCACGAAACACAACTGGTCCCGGGGCCTTCAGAAAACACGTGACCTTGGTGAGCACATTCCTCACTGGGGAGTGAGACCTCAGTGGGGCAGCTATGTGGCTGAGGCTGTGATGCGGCTCCTAACCGGCCTCGGTTTCCCTGTGCACAGTGGGGCTGGTGTCAGGAGGCTCTGTGGTGAGGGTTGCACTTTACACACTAATGTGCCGGACTCTCAGGGAGGGCCGGAACATAGGATGCTGTTTGAGTGTTAGCTATTCTTTAAAATACTGTTGTTAGTGTTTAACTTCTTAAGGTATCTTTCACAGTGGACCAGACACCTTGCTTTATTATCTTAGGTGCTTACGCCCCTGAGCAGCGCAGCCCGGCGCCTGTATTGCTGTCTGTTTCCCAGTCAGCGTCCCTGTCCCTTCCCCCAGCTGAATGGCAGGTCGGGGGCAATAAAATGCTCTTTGAGAGGCTCCGTCGGCTGCCCATTCTTGTCGGTGTGCCCGGGGAAATGGTAAGGAGTCTTCGGCTGGAGAAACGAGGGGCAGGAAGGCGAAGGCGCTGGAAGAATGAGGGGGGCGCTAGTGATGGGGAGGCAGGAGAAGAACAGCGTGGACCGTGGACACCACCTGTGCAGGGCGTGGTGGTGGGACAGGGATGCAGAGAACACCCACTGGAGTGAGAGCAGGGTGGGCCCTGGCTAGGTCCGGGGTCGTCCGGCCGGCCATCCAAGCCCCAGGTTGTGGCCGAGCTCAGCCAAACCAATCTGGTTTTCATTTTTTTCTTCCTGTTCATTTCCAAAAGGAAACTATGATGGTTTCTTCTTTTATTGGTTGTATAAATGAATATTTTTCAAACCGCTGGGTGAAAACAGCATTTTTTAAAGGAAATAGAATTCCATAGAAGGCATCAGAGTGTACTACAAGCAGCAAAGTAGGTATTGTCACATAAAATGTTAGGTCATTAAAAGGTTTTAATATAAAATATATGTTTTATTGTGGATAGTTGGCCCCCCCAAAAAAGCTTGAGAATCTCTGCTCTCTGAGGAGTTTCCCAGAATGCTCCAGTGGCATCATTTACAGTCTGTACCAGACAGTGCGTTTGAATCATTCCCCAAGCCCCATCCTGCCCCTCCCACTTTTACTGTTGAGAGCGGAGCATCTCGAAATGACACACACGAGAACAGGGCTCTTCCAGACATCTGCGTCCGGAAGCTGGACTGTTACGGAACTGGCAAATGGAAGGGACAGTGAAGAATTTTGAAGCCTCCTTGAAAACACGGACCACATTTCTGTAATTTTTTCATACGTGCACATACTCCTGCCCTGAAGTGAGTGCCTCGTACGAAGTGAACACTGAGTAAATGCTGATCGAACCAAGGGCTGGAATTACAGCCCCGAGGTCTGATGTGGCCTCCAGGAGAGTGTGTGGGGATGGGGAGAGGCGAGGAGGCGAGGGCTGGGGTCCACATCCATGTGCGCTCATGTCCAAGCTAATGGAAATGTCTAATCCCCAGCTCGGTGTTCCATCCGTGAGTTGGCTAGGTGCCCTCTGAGCATGACACACCACCTCAGGTATCGGAATCTCATCTTGGGCTAATTTTCGAATGCTGATGGGTGTATTGATCCGGAGACAAGCTGGGTTAAAACGGCACTGGTCTGGTACACAGACGCAGCCCCAGCTAATCCGCTGTCGATATGCCTGGCCTGAGCCTTATTGACACTTTAATGAATAGAGGACCATCGTTTTCCAGAGCCAACCTGTCCCCCCTCATAGAAGCAATCAGACAAACTAAATAGAGCCAGACTCCCCTGTTTCTGTATTGGAAAGGGGATACATCACCATCCAGGATTAAAAATAACCATATATTTATCTTGGGATCATTTATTGTACTGAACATGAAGCCTGATTCCCCCAGCTGAAGCTGACTGTGTGGATTTTGTCGAAGTTGCTATTCAGTCCCAAGCAGAGTGCTGCTGGAATGAACGTCAGGCTCGTTGAGTTTCCAGAATGGTATTCTGATTGTTAAACACACATACACACAATAGCAGCAGCAGAAAAGAGCTGAACTGATATTCTGCCCATGAGTATGTGTATTTATGTATATGTAGTCGGCTTTATATATAAATAAACCCACACAGAAGGAAGGTAATGCATTTTTATAGTATCGTGCGAGCTGCTGAAGGTCTGGGATTACGCCTTCCTGCCTACTTTCAAACACGCCTTCTGTCCCGCTAGCTGTTTGCACTGGATCTTCTCTACGGCTGGGGTTCGATGTGTTAGCTCTTGCTGACAGCCGATGCCATCTTTGCATCTGCCTCGGAATCAGGCCCACGGGCCCTTGGTGCACGGGCTCCTCGAGCCTTCTCTCGTTCCTACCGTCACAGCCCCTGGGAAGCCACCCTGGCTGCTGGCCAAGCGCTTGGCGTGCGAAGATGAACACCAACTGCCCTGGAAGAGTCCGTTCCCGTGCGTGTACAGTGTTTGCCCACAGCATGGGAAGCGTCCGTTCCCGTGCGTGTACAGTGTTTGCCCACAGCATCCCCAGGAATTCAGCTGCGCAGACTACAGCTACTGTTGGCTGAATCCTGGCTGGACACCAGCTGCTGCAAACACTCGGGGACCATGAGTCCTCTTACTGCTATGTTGGCTAATTAGACTTTTAAAAAAAATGTTTTTATTGATTTCAGAGAGAGGGAGAGGGAGAGAGAGAGAGACGTCAATATGAGAGAGAAACATCAATCGTCTGCCTCCTGCACGCCCCCTACTGGGGATCGAGCCCACAACCCGGGCGTGTGCCCTGACCGGGCATCGCACCGGGACCTCTCAGTCCGTGGGACGACGCTCAGTCCACTGAGCCACACCAGCCGGGCTGATTAGATGTTTTGATGGAAATCAGAAACGACCTGCATTTCCTGGCGGCCAGCTTCCCAGTGCTGCTGAGTACTGGCCTGTTCACGAGCTCCAGCCCGAGTGAAGGGCCAGGACCTTTCCCGGTTCCTTTTCCAGAGCTTCAGCGTCAGCCTTGTCCGCTGGGCCATCTCTTTCTTTCTCACCAGCTCTTCTGTCGGACTGTATCCTTCCTTTGTAGGAAGGTGGCTCCGAGGCTCCCTGAGGGCCTGGGGGTTGCCAAAGGTCCCAGCAGGGCTGCTCAGGTGTGTGAAGCAGGGACTGGGGTCAGGTTCGCCTGGAGAGTCCCTGCAGCGGGCACACAGGGGGATGGAGGGACAGCTGTTTGGAGCCATGGGAAGCAGCAGGGGAGAGGGTGAGTTTCACAGCACAAAGAGCCCAGCGTGCACGGGTGTGGGGCCAGCTGGGGTGTGGGGCCAGCTGGGGTGTGGGGCCAGCCTGCAGGAGGACAGCAGCACGCTCCTGGCTGGCACCGTCCAGGGTCAGCACGGAGGTGCAGGCTCAGGGCTGCAGCCGGGGCCCAGTGCTCTGTGTGGGACAGGCCCCCTGGGCAAGGCAGGACCAGGACAGCCTCGGTGAGGAGAGCCCTGGGCCCGTGTGGGACAGGCCTCCTGGGCTAGGCAGGACCAGGACAGCCTCAGTGAGGAGAGCGGCCCTGGGCCGTGTGGAGGGAGGTGGCTGGAAGCAGCAGGGGTGGTGGCAGGAGGGGGGGGGGGTGACAGGAAAACTGAACTAAGTAGCAATTTAAAATTAAATTGAAATAAGCTCAGACGAAATAAAATTTAAAGTGTACTTCTTCAGCCACACTGACCTCATTTCTAGTGCTTCAGTAGCCACACGTGACCAGTGGTACGTGCTGGACGGTGGAGATGTGGGCTACTCCTGCCACTGTGGGAAGTTCTCCTGGGAAGTGCTTGCTCGATGGCCGCCACGGTCCGGCCACTGTGGGAAGTTCTCCTGGGAAGTGCTTGCTCGATGGCCGCCACGATCCGGCAGGGGTCAGAGCGGGAGTGGGTTCCATCGACCTGAGGGCCAGGTGTGTAGAAGCAGAATGGGGCTTCGTAGAGAAGATGGGAATAAGAAAAGATGGAGAGCTTTTAAAGACAAGAGAGAATTGTTTAAGGAAGGACTGGTGTTCCTTTCTTAGCTAGGACAGAGTCGAGGGGCCAGAGTCTGGAGATGTAGCCAAGGGAGACTAGACAGAATCTGGGGACTGGTTGAATGTGGGGGTGGGGAGGGGAGTCCCTGGGGGCGCTTTGATTTCTGCATCGGAGCCCCGGGAGAGGCGGACACCAAGGCATGCAACGTGCCGGGGGAGAGCCACCCTATGCTGGCAGAGGTGAGGGGTTCGGATGCTTAGACTGCTGGTTTTCAGATGCCTTGAGAGCTTCATTCACAGTGAGTTTGTGAAAAGTAAGAAATACCACCCATGGACTTGCATGCCCACGTAGCCAGCCGGAATATAATCTTTTAGGCCACAGTGAGGGCGATCTATCTAAGATTTATTAAAAGTTGGGTCTAGTGATTTCCCTCACTCTGACCTCGGGGTGCTCTTCTTCATGAGTGTGATTAACAAGAAGCTTCTTCGGGAGTCTAGCTGCCTGTTCCAGCCCTTTACCCCGCTCCTGTTGCCAAACCAGGAATATCCAAGATGGTCACACCCCTGTCTCCCTTTTCCCTTGGAAGAGCCCACATCTTGGAAATCACAGAGTGAATAAAAAGCTCCATGGGCCTGAACCCTTCGACGCGTTGAGGGCGGTGCTGGTGCCGCAGAAATGCCCAGGGGTCTGCATGGGGTGCGGGAGGCCTCCCCTCTCCCAGCACAGGCCCGGGTGGACACCTGTGAGCTTTAACCTACTAAATGACATATTTGCTTGATAGACCAGGTGGAGTACAGGGCTTTAAAAAATGGGGATATTAGGGTAATAATAATAGTAGTAAGAGTACTAATAAAGGCTTTTGTTCTCTGTAGTAGTTTTCCAGGCCCTCGCTGGGTCCCTCCTCTGTCCCCAGAGCATCTAAACACCCCTCCCTTTTGTGCAGTGTAAATGAGTTTTCCTACTTCTTCCTAGGCAGAATTAATCCGAAAATCCCTGCTATTGTTTGATAGTTAATTACCTGCCTTTTGGAGTCAAACAGCTCTGAATCTCATGTGAGGGGGAGCCACGGTGGTGTCTGTGGGATGAGACAGGGTGAGAGGAGCCAGGGCTTGGCCCTGCGTTTCCTGTGTTAGTGGAACTCCAGGAGAGGGGATTAGGCCTGGGATCTCCAGCACAGGCCGGTGACGCCTTTCATTTACCTTTTATTGTCTTCCTGTTCTGAGCCCTCTCCTATAACCCGCCTGATATGTATAATCATGTTGCTTTCCAATCCTGAATAATTAATTGACCTTGTCAAGCCAAACTCATTATTATGATTAAGAGAACAGAAACAATAACTTTTAATTTCTAGACACCTACGCTCCCTAGCCTCCCCTCAGCCCTGAGCCGGAATGAAAGGGAATTTGCAATACAACATATCAGAGAGAATAATGCGCTCCAGCCCTTCCACTGAAGGCAGGTTTCTGTCTCTCAGCCACATCACCCTGAAACACGGTGCCCTCCTGGCCGGCAAGGCTCCCGACGAGCTGGGGGGCCTTCGCACCAGCTGCTTTCCATTCAGGCTGGATCTTTGCTGAGTGCACGGTGGAGGGGAGCATCGCCACCCCGCTCTGAATCACCAGAAGTCACCTTCTGAGCACATCTGTGATCTTGAGGTCCAAGAGTCGTGTGTGGCAGCGGGTCACATTTGTCATCCCGAGCTGTCCAGATCCTCCCTCCTCTTCCTGCCTCGTTCACATAGATGGAAATGCACATCCGGTCCCGTCAGAAGGTTGTGCCCCAGAATTCCACAGAACTTTCTAAAAGCCAGGAAATTAAATTCCACAAAGAATTAGTGTTCTTCAGAGCACCCTGGAGAATGACAAGGAAGCAGGCCATTTTATCTGAAATTGATTTACAGAATTTAGACAGCATGCAAATGAGGCAACTCAGCGGTACCTGGTGAATTTTAAAATTTCTTGATGCAGTGACTGACAATGGAGGGGCAAAATGTGTTAGTAGGTTTAGTAACATGTTAGTAAACCCACCGAAACATCATCTATCTACAAAGCCAAGTACTTTAGTTTATTAGAATAAAGTAACCTGAGCAAATTGCTACAATAAAAGTCATAATGGTTTAATAATGGCAGTTTCTGTGTTTTCTGGTAAGGCTGGAGAGGGTCCTTGTATTTTCTAAGCAGTTAGGAAAGTTGGCATCTGCTTCCTGGTGCGGCCTGCTGTGCACAGTAAACACCGGTAGGGTCCCTGTGTCCCAGCCATTCATACCGCTCACAGCTATAAGGAGGCAGAAAGCTCAGCAACCAGACAGCACCCTCCAGGTAAGCAGTTAGAGCTCCCAAGGGGTGGTCTTCAAGCAACGCTGAATCCTTACCCCAGGTGGTCCTCCCCAGGGAGCCTGAGCTACCTCAGATTTTAATCCCTTAAGATTGAGAAGAGTGGCCCTCATTCCTCCTGGGTCTTATATCTCCACAGCCTCCAAGTGAGACAGGAAGCCATTTTATTTGGGGGAAAGGCAAACATTTCCCTACATGCATTTCTTTAGACTCCCGTCCCCATATCAGAAGCCCCCTGTGGTTGATTTAAGCTGAACCTAACTAAAGATTGCATGAGGTCTCTTTATGGTCTCATGACTCACTGATACAGATCTGACTGATCCTAGAATTTGTCCCAAACAACCCTCATTGCTGCATTCCCAAAGGTTTCATTGGCCACACCCCATAGGGTGTGTATGAAATGACATCAGAGGTGGCATCACTGATCTGAAAGCTACAGAGGACTCCCAGGTCCTCAGAAACCTCAAAGCTTCTGACAATCCTCTTCCTGCTAAAATGGAAATACCAGGCTTCTTAGGGCAGGGGAGAGGTTGGTGACTAAGTCTCTTAGTCTGTCTGTGGTCACAGTGAGGACTGTCAACTGACATGTTTCAATCGCAGTTAATAGTATTTTGAAGACAGGTACTGGGAACAAAAGATTCAGGCGGAGTGCCTGCCCTGTCTAGCCAAAGAAACAACTGCATGAACAGGCCGGTCTCCTGTACGGTAGGGGGGATCAGAGTGTTTATACATATACATGCTATGAACTCACTCAATGGGACTAACTGAATTGATCAGCAGATTGGGCAAAACTACAAGGTTGCATTTCCCCAGGGTCTGCAGTGGTGAGGACTTCTCAGGGGATATGGAGAAGAGAAGGCATTGGGTGGAAACAAGGGCATGCACAACGCTTTTGTCTGAAAACACATGACACGTTGGAGGAAGAATGAGGACTCCAAGTGTGTGGGGTGAAACCACTAAACTCAGCTGCATCTAAGTTATGGGTGGCTGTGTGGCATGGGAAGGGGACAGGCTGCAGTCGCATTCTTTCCCCCACAGGAGAGTGAAGGTTCATTTCTTTCTGCACGAGCAAGTATTAATAGAATGCATGGTACTGGGCTTTTGTCTCTGCCGTGGTCCTGATGACTGTAGCGGAGAAGGTGGGGATGTACGGAGGGAGACAGCTGCAGGAGGGGTCCACTGTCCCGAGCAGCCACCTCTCACTGTACCTGAGAGGCCACATGCAGATGAGGACACTCCGAATGCAGACGTCTCCAGGCTGATTTATTTCAGCTTTCAGGTGTCACCACTGGGAGTATATCTTAAGATTTATATTCCTGTTGAACATCGTCCGTGGTAAATCAGTGTCTAACGTTGGTACAACATCTAATTGGCTTCCGTTGGAGTTGGTGGAGCACAGAGTTCTTTTGAGAGATCTTCATTTCATGTTATTTGAGAAAGAATTTATTGATTTAAAATTAGGACAGTTTAATTTGGTGGCATGTTTTCTTTATGTCTCAATTATATATTCATGTCTTTGTGGTAAACTCAGCTGGTGGGGAGATTAAGAATTCAAAACAGAGGAATTCCGCTCCGCGCATGGGGCTTTCTCCTGTGATTAATGGAGAATCTGCACAGTGAACCCGGTGTTGGCTCCCTTGGGGATTGAATAGCTTAGTACAAAGAAGTACATTTCAGGATTTAGGAGTCCTGGATTCCAGTCTGATCTTGACAATAAGTACCTGGGAAAATGACCTACTTTTTAAATCTATGTTAGATTAGAGGCACTTTATGGAAACGTTTTGGTATCTCATATAATCTAATTTGAAGAAAAGTACCAAATAGATGCAGGGAAGCAGGGCGCCACTGCGTATTAACATCCTTCATTTTTGTAACCATTTATTAGCAGTAAAAGTTGTCAAGCTGTGCTCTTTTAAACATCCCTAACCCTCTGTGCCAAGAATTCATACATATTCTGTGGCTGATGTAGGTCTCCATTCCCAAGAACTTCCCTGGACTGTGTCCTCTTTGTTCCAGCCTGTTTCCGTCCTTGGAACTCCAGTGGTCCTGGTTTTCTGTCCTGCCAACCTGGGGATGCTCCTCCCCTGTGGTTGCCACCAGCCCCTGCTCTCTCAGTTCCACGGGGACATGTCTTACAGTGGTCTCAGTGCACTGGAGCTGGGCTTCAGAGGGGGCTTTATGCTAATGCTGCCCCTCACTCTAACTACCCAAACTGCCAAGCCCTTCTTCCTACCCTGAGGGACACAGATCAGAAATTTTTATTTCTTTTCCCTTTAACTTCTGCATAGACTCCCATGTGTCAAGTAGTGAAATACAAGTTAGAATAGATTAAAAATGAAGGAGGCTGGTCCATCTGATCAAGATACATAATGTGGGTGGGGCAGCAGTTAACCTGTGAATGGGGAGCATCTGTGACAACCATTCACCCCGACTAAGCCACGGAGCCTCCAGGAGCCTGAGGGCAGGGCGGGGTCTGGGAGGGCCAAACAAATGCTCTTTTTAAATGGATGGCCTGGGTGTGGCTCAGTGGTTGAGCATCGACCCATGCACCAAGAGGTCATTGGTTCTATTCCCGGTCAGGGTCAGGGCACATGCCCAGGTTGTGGGCCAAATCCCCAGTGGGGGGCATGCAGGAGGCGGCCAATCGGTGTTCTCTCTATCGATGTTTCTACGTCTCTCTTCATTTCCCTTCCTCTCTCTCTAAAATCAATAAAGAAAAAAAAATTTTTAAATAAAAAATAAAATGGATGGCCTGACATTTTAGTTCTAAGGTGTGAAAATGAAAATAAAATAGCTATTCTGCCCAACCCACTCTGCTCTCCATCACCCACCCTTTCTCCACTCCCTGCTGAAGTGATCTTTTCAAACCCAAATTTGATGGTACTTCTAGGACTTTCTTTTTCTTTTTTATTGATTTTAGAGAAAGAGGAAGGGAGAGAAAGAGAGAGAAACACAATGTGAGAGAGACACATCGATTGGTTGCCTCCTGCACAACCCCGACCAGAGCTGGGGATCAAACCTGCAACCCAGGTACGTGCCCTTGACCGGGAATCAAACCCCCCACAACCCTTCAGTCCCTGGGCCGACACTAACTGCTGAGCCAAACCAGCCAGGGCATTTGTTGATTCTTACATGTGCCCTGACCTTGGCACCCATAACGTTGGTGTGTGGGGACAATGCTGTAACCAACAGAGCAACCGGCCAGGGCACTCGGACTTTTCCTTAACCTGACAGAGCCCGTCCTGGTCCAGGCCTGGAGGAGCTGCCTTCCCTCCTGGTCCTGGTTCCCACACGCCCTGCCTCACCACGCTCCTTTCATGGGACTTTACCTGTGTTCCTGCTGGTCACGGCTCATTCTGCATCCTCCCCTCTGCCTTGCACCTGCCTCCCCTTGTCACTCAGCTAACCCATGTATCCTTCAAGTATTAGCCGAACTGTGCTTCCTTGGGGATGCTTCCTCAAACCTGTCCCTCTTAGGTTACCCCTCCCCCAGGATTTGGCGCCGTGGACTGTATTTGTTTCTGTGATTAGTTGATCGTGGCTACAAGCCTCCGGAGGGCAGGAGCCTGTCTGCTTCTGTATTAGTGCCTGGGACTTCCAGGGGCTCACGGCTACTTGTCGGGTGCGCTTCTTCTGTGTTTTCAGTCATTAAGCTAGTGATTCTCTGTGTGTTGAGACTGGCTGTGGCAGGCAGAATAAGGGCCACTCGGAGTTTGTCGGCTTCTAGTCCTTGGGATTGTGAGTATCACCTTCCATGACGCCATCTCCGCAGAGATGACTGAGGTCAGGATCTGAGATGGGGAGACTAGCCGGGTTATCCGGGGGTGTCCGGGCAGTCATGTGTACCCGGTGAGGAGGGGGCCGGGGAAGGTCTGACACAGAACACACGGAGGGGAGGAGGGTGCATATGGAGCAAAGGGGGACACCCGAAGTCTCTGGCCCTAAAGCCTGGAGCTGTGTGGCCTGAGACAAAGTGTCAATGGCCACCAGAAACGAGGTGGCCGGGACCGAGTCTCCCGAGGCGTCCCGAGGACATCGGCCCTTCCGGCACCCGGTCTCGGCCCAGAGAGCTGACCGGACTTCCTGGTCTCGAGAGCATGAGCAAGGACATGTCTGTTGTTTTAAAGCCACTGAGTGTGAGGTGACGTGTTTCACGGGAATCTGTCGCTGGCCTTCAGCAGAGTCCCTCCCTGATGGCCGGGGTCAGACAAGGCCGGCATTCCACATCCGCTAGAAATTGAGGTTGGATCATCACGAGAAGTAAGACTCGCCTTTGGGGAAGACTCTTTTTTATTATTTCTTTTTAGAGGAATCTCTTTGGAGTTCTTACCCTAAGACTATACTTTTTTGATGTTGAAATAACTGTCCCTGGGCCCACAGGGGAGGGGAGAAGCCACATGGAGCCTGGTGGAAGGAGACTGATGTTGCTTCCCCTGGGGCCGTGGCATGTGGGGGGACCTGGGACTAGAAAGGAAGGTAAAGTCGCTCAACGCTCTCTCCTTCAGCGGGAGGGGGCTACTCCCTGGACTTGACCGCCAGTATTTGTGTCATAGGCATCTCAAATGCAAAAGGTACAAAACAGATCTCTTGCATTCTAGCCATCTCCCCACTGTCCCCTGACCCCGACCCCAAACTTACTCCTTCTGTGGTCTTCCCATCCAGTAACTGGCACCTCCATTCTCCCAGTAGCGCATGTCAAAAGCCTCAGCTTGGGTCTTAACCCCCTTCTTTCTCCCATTTCCCAGTCTGGAATATGCCTGATAGATTCGCTGAATTTTGAAATGTATGCAGAAATCTACCACTTCTCCCCACGTTCACTTCGACTGCCCTGTCCCAAGCCACCATCCTCTCTGGACTCTTCTACGGCTGCCTACCCACGCAGTCCCCGTTTTTCACTAGTGCCCCCGTCGTGGGTTCCTCCCACTCCCGGGGTGTTCTCTACGGCCTGTCACTCCTCTGATCCATCCCATAGTCACCGCCGCACTCCGGGTGTGCGAGGATGCTTACCACGCCTGAGTCCTTCCACCATCTGGCCCGGCATCTCTCTGGCCCCTCCTACTACACTCCCTCTCTCTTACCCTGTGCTACTCCTCACGTTCGCAGAATATGCCCAGGGGCTCTGTGGGAAGCCCAGGCCCGGTCCCTTGGTGCTCCCCTCTCAAAGGTCACCTTCTGGAGAGGCTCTCTGACCACATGTATGCCACAGATCTCCCCACCCCCTCATCCCTCCCTCGTACCTTTCTCACCTGGTTTTCTTCCTAACAGAGATTGCCTGTGGGTGTGGCGGATGTGTACACCTTTAAGAGCTGTCGTCTGTCACCCACCAGAACAGGTCCCAGGGGGTTCGGGCTTTGACTTTGGTCACTGCTTATCCAAGTGCCCAGAACGGTGTCTGGCACACAGTAGGCCCTCAGTAACTACTGAACAAATAAATACGTCAACACTAGGGCCTGCCATGAAGGAAATGTTTTTTAATCTACTCTGTTTCTTTGCTTGAGTGTGGGAGTGTGACCTTTTCTGTTATTTCTTTCAAAATCACCGAGTCACCCTGTCTTCTGACCCAATGGCACTAAGTTGGATTTCACACAGTGGGTTTTCTTAGCAAGGTAAAGAAAGGGCTAGTGCTCCAGACTTAAGGAACAGCACGCAGCAGGATGGGCTGAGTGAGGGGTGTGCGTCCCTCCACGTGGCAGACAAGATGAAGAGTATGAGCTGTGGGAAATGCCCCAGCCTGGAGAGAGGGAAAGGACCAGACCTCTGATGACCCAGGAAGTCCATATGGCATGGTGGAGGGGATGGGGAATCCTAGGCTGCTTTAAGCAAGGACCTTACGTGAGTTGTTTTAGAAAGACCTTTGGCATCAGAATGGAGGACGGCTCAGAGGGCAAGCATTGAGACGGCACCGAGAGAGAATAACACAGTTTATACCACGTTCTCCTCTGTCCCTGACCTGGAGAGATCCCCTCTCTTCCCGAGGGGCTGGACACACAGTGCCTCAGAGGAGCTGACTGAGGCCAGAGGTGTGTCCATGCAGCAAGGGGGAACTTCATTCCAGTTTTCCCACATGGTCCAATTCCACAGAGACCTGTACTTTTCTCAGTGTGTGGTTTGTTAGGGTTGAAAGTAGATAGATTTCAGTCTTTACACCTTTGCAAAACTTTCATGTTTATACATTTACAAATGAGGAGGAGGGAGAGGAGGAGGGGAAGGAGGAAGAAGGAGGAGGAGGAGGAAGAGGTTGACCCCTTCCCAGACCAGCTGGACCTGAACCGCCAGGTGGAGGTGTGGGTGGCAGCCTTGGGGAGGTGGGTTTGGAAATCACAGGGGCCCAGCAGAGCTAAGGGATGGAGACAACTACAAGTCAGACTGAGAACGTTTCTTATACAAAAGCCTAAATTATGCCCGTGCTCCTTCGTGGGAACTGTGTCAACTTCCTATTACAGGGTGGCTTTCGTCTCCCCGAGCTGTTGCTGTCTGTTGTTCAAGTGAAATGCAGGAAACAAAGACACAGAGAGGAGCCGTTCACACCGGTGGGTCAGTACGGTCTTCCACTCATATTCCCAATGGTGTTTTGAGGTGGTTTCTAGGAGTTATGAGCCTTACCCTTCACGTGGATGCACTGAATCCGCAGCCCCCTCCTCTCTTTAGGCGGGCAGCGTTCCGCCTGTCCGTGTTCAGTAAAGGCGTCGTTAGTCCTTTTCTGGAGCTCAGGTGACCTCTCATAGCCAGGATTAATGGGTTCAGGAGTCAAGTGGTGGACATGGGAGTGGGAGCCATTCACTGTTACCCCTACTGACCCATCAGTAAAAATGTTGCCCCAACTTTCTACTTCGCTGGCCTACAGACCTTAATTGCAAAGGGAGGTATTGTCTTCCACTGGGGGACACTGTGATAGTTCCAGTGGGCTGGAAGCCAAGACTGCCCAGCGACTTTGGGCTCCTCGGGCCCTGAATCCGTCAGGAAGGGAGTTACGGCGCTGGCTGGTGTGACTGACCCCGACTCCTGGCTGCCAAGGGGAAACTGGATTGCTACTTCACAATGGGAGTTACAAAAAAGTATGTTGGGAACACAAGAGATCCCTTAGGACATCTCCTAGTGTTACCATGCCATGACTGAAGCCAAGAAAAAAACAAAATCCCAATCCAGGCGAGAAAACAAATGGCCCACATCCTGCAGGTCACTGTGCCAGGTGACACACCGTGACCAGCTGAGGTGCCTGCTGGAGACAAAGGGATGCCGAGGACTTCCTGGAAGACGGGGGTTCTGCATGCCAGCTGCGGCCATGTGAGCAGTTGCAGAAAAGAGGACGTAGTTGTCATGGTATTTCAATAGGCCCTCCATTCGGAATATGTTTGTGTGTATGTTTACACATATTAAGCAAATATCTTTGCTTTCTTTTGTCTCTTATTTTCTTATCATGTAACATAAGATGTATTGATTTTATATCAGTGTTTAAGTGTCGTTAACTTTGTATCATATTATTTAAGTTACAGGATATCAGCAGAGTAGACCTCACTCAAGGACTTTACCTCCTTCCTTGGGGCAGAGATGCACAGCATACTTGTATCATGCTGGGTGCAATTAGGACTTTGTTATTGTCCTTCTTTGGGGATTAAGTATGATTTAAGGGGGTGCATGTGAGTGCCAAGTTCACAAGGTGGACTTGTGGTTGCTCATTTAATTTGCCAACTTGACTGGACTAAGGGATACCCAGATAGCTCAGAAAGTATTATTTCTGGGTGTGTCTGTGAAGGTTTTTTAGAAGACATTAGCTTTGATTCAGTAGACTAAATAACGGTTGCCCTCACCAATGCAGGCATGGGCCGTCCGACCTGTTGAAGTCTTGAATTCAACAAAAAGGCAGAGGAACGGTGAATTTGGTCTCTGCTTGAGCTGGTGCATTCATCTCCTGCCTTCAGGCCTCAGCTCTCCTGGTCCTCAGGCCTTCAGACTGGGCTGAATTACACCACTGGCTTTTCTGAATTTCTGGCTTGCAGAAGGCAGATCATAAGACAATAACCTATTCTTTCTCTTTATCAGAGAACCCTGACTCATATAGATGGCAAGTGAGTTTTCCATACTAAAAAGCTACCTTAGAATTAGAATAAGTTGGACTCTGTGGGAAGTAGCTAATGACACTGGGTAATGTAGGCCCAGCTCCGTAGTCCATAGCGCTCAGAAGGACAGAGAGCCCCTTAGCCTGGCAGTAGAAGGCAAGCGGAGGCGGGGTCATTACCATCTCCTGCCAAACACATAGAAACCCCTGGCTCACCTTTCAGCCCAGGGCCTGGTTGAAGAAAGAACATTTATAACATAAACACTTTCTTCATTCATTCACTATTCAAATGTTCGTTGAGTTTTTACTATGAACTGCAAATCATGCTGACTCTGGGTGTAGAACACAAAGACCAGATACTTGTCCCCCCAAAATAATATCCTAGGAGGCGACGAGAGAAGCAGTAGTTCATTGTAGTATAGGGAGAGAGTCGGTGAGTGCCTGGCTGGGGAAGTACCAGGGAAGGCCGTTGTTTCTGAGAATCCCATGGGCTTCCAAAGGACACTGTTCCTTCCTTAGCTGTGAATGAAATAGGGGTGTCTAGGTGAAGTAGGGACAGTGAACTCCCCTAGACAGGTAACAGTGTAACCAAAGACAAGGAGATGAGCAGGAACATGGCCTATTTGGAGAAGCAAAAGGCACCCCACAGGCAGACCCTAGGAGGAGGAGAGAGAGGGAGAGAGCTGGGACCAGAGAGGGGAGCAGGAGCTGGGTCGAAAGAGGCCCGGTAAGCTGTGCTACAGACTTTGGAATTTTTCTTAAGGGCCACCGATGCCCAAATGAGGGAAGAGCAGACCCTGCTCAGGAGGGTTTCTCACAGGTGTCAGGGTTGGAAACTGGATATGTGGGAGCAAAGGAAAGACGGGAAGGCCCTCCATGCTCATCATTTTTATGCAGTCATTCCTTACCCATGCCTACCCAGAGCTGCCCTGGGTTAGGAAGAGGCGATGCAAAGCCGAGCTCACGGCCTGGAGTTTACCCTCCAGCAGGTGTACATTCTCGTTCTCGCCCTCGGCTTCAGGGAGCTCCTGTCCTGAAGATCAGGAGAGTCCGTGCCCGTCGATGCACAGGCTGAGCTTCCTGCCCGGGCGTCTCTGCCTCTGCCGTTCTCCATCTGTCTCTCTGACGCGGATTTTCAGCTGGTCTCACCAGGAGCTTCCTTCTTATTTCACATTGACTTATCTTATCTTCTGCCGGTGGCAGCTTTTCATCTTTTCTCATTCCTTTCTAATCTGTTGTTTTACTCTTCTCACCCCCCTCTGTCTGACCCCTGTTCCCTCGCCTGTCACCGGCACCGGTCTTCCTTTGCACCTGCTCTTCTCAGGGCTGTGCTCTGCGTTCTCGTACGTGCCGAATCTTCTCCCCACTCCTACATTGTCATTCTTGCCCTTTCCCCTCTCTCTTCTTTCCTTGGTCCTTTATCCTCTGGCACCCCTCACCGCTGCTTCTCCCCCAGTTCACAGCCCCATGCTCTGCAGCCTGCTGTCCTCTCCCGGTCCTGCCGTCTCTGTCCTCCAACCTGTCCATTAGGGCCGTTTCCCCTCCAAATGGCATCCGTAGTTTTGCCTTCAGCACCAAGAACTCACATTGTCATTGTGGAGAAGGTAAGGTGATCAAATGCACCTGTTGAGTTAGTTATTTTTATTTCACGTGACAAGCAATCCGTGAAATGGAGCAGCAGTTCCCCTGGGGAGTGTGCGTTCGACCTCGGTCGAAGCTGTGTCCCTGCACAGCGCAGAGAGGGAAGGCGGGCTGTTTAGGAAATCTTTGTTGGGACTCAGACGTGTGGTGTCTGTGTGCTTTGTCCCTAATGCCACGTGTATGTGCATGACATTTGCATTGTGTGTTTGTGTGGGAGGCTTCCATTCGTTTCGGAGCCGGAAGGAACCTGCAGTTGATCGTGGATGTAATGGACTCGTGGTGTTTATCCAGAGCCAATGTGAAGAACATAGAGGGAGAGGGTTCAGCCCTGGGGCTGGAGACTGCTCGGATGACTTTAGAAGAGGGGCCATTCCCAAAGGCCTGATGCTTTACTTACTTCAGCCAACTCTCCACTGATCCACTCTAGAGAATGACAGGTTGTGAGAGTACCAATAATCAGAAATGTCTTGGTCAGTCCACCAAGCACCTGGAACTCTCTGCAGAGAAACACTGCCTTTTATCAGTCCTGGTCCGGTCTGGCCACAGAGAAAGCATCAGGGAAGAGGGATATCCTCAATGCTGCCGTGGCAACAGTACAAAACTTTAGGCTGAATCCCGGGGTCTTCTCTGGCCCCCACTGTGCCCAGAAGCCTCTTCTGCTCCAGGCCGGGGTACTTCACTGCGACACAGTGGCTCTGCTGTGCCCATGGATGTTGTGGTCATTGAGGCTGTAAACGGAGCCTCTCACCTCATCGCAACATTACAGGCAACTGTAGGAAAACGACCGCAGGCAGGCTTTCGTCATGCAATGATAGTGTGTATAGTTATACCTTATCTAAACCTTGCTGTAAAGCAGCCAGGAATTAAACGAAGCACTTTATTTATATTATCTCATTTATTTCAAAACAGTCCTATGCAACAGATGCTACTATTACCCTTACTTTAGCGGGAACTGAACCTGGGTCTCTCTGTACCGCAGGCCGACACTCTAACCGCTGAGCCAAACCGGCCAGGGCTATTACCCTTACCTTAGAGGTAAGGAAACCGAAACTCACTAAGCTGGGTAAGGTCACACATCCCAGGTGGCAGAGCCGGAATCTGAACCAGACAGACTCCACAGAGCCCACACTCAGGCTCCATACTGTCCTTCGTGAGCAAAGACTCAGGCTAATCTGACTCGGAGGACTGGGTCCCAGGTAGGATGGGGTCTGTGAGCACAGGCTGTGGGCTCAAATTATTTCAGAAAGAGAAGCACCCTTGAAGAGCACCTAGCCGGTGATTCCTGACTGTGGCACGTTGTAATACTTGGGGTGTTGTTAAACCCCAGGGATTCCGACTCACTTAGTGGGCAGAAGGCCATGGCATGATTATTTTTTTAAAACTCACTGGGTACTGATGTTTTCATCCATGTGGAGAACCACCATTTTAATATTACAGATGGGCAAACATGGAACTTGAGAGGTTAACTGATTTGCCAAGGCCATACCACTGGTTAAGGGTAGTTGAGAGGAGCAGTCCCATCCCTGCTGGCTCTCACCTGTGCTCTCTCCCTTACCTGGACCAAAGACAAAGCTGTTTTGAGGCTCCCTCCACGATGGTGGTGGTGTAGGTGGAAGTTGCACTCACCTCCTCCGGTGGCAAAACTGGAATTACCACTGGAACATAGAGCAATCAACATGAATAACCAGCTGAAGACTAGCTGAACAGAAGTCTTCTTACCAAGGATTTACAGAAGAAGCCAGGTCGAGACTGGTAGGAAGGGCGGAGATGGGAACAGGCCTGGCCCGCTCCCACGGGCAGTGGCTGAGGATCTGGAGGGATGTCCGAACTGCAGAGGTCCCCCCTGAGGAGTGTGCGGTATCAACCCCACACTGGTCTCCCCAGCCCTGAGCCCTAGAGCTGGAAAGAGGAGCCCACATAACATCTGGTTGTGAAAATGAACAGGGATTCTGATCGCCAGGGAGAGAAGGTAGTCTGCTAGAAACACAGGTGCCTTTTTTTATCCTCACCTGAGGACTTTTTTTTTTTTTTTTTTTTTTTGCATTCATCTTCAGATAGAGCGGGAGGGAGAGAGGGAGGAAGAGAGAGAGAGAAACATTGATGTGAGAGAGACACATGGAGTGGTCGCCACCCACATGACCCCAATTGGGGCAGGGGAGGAACTGCAACCTAGGTACGTGCCCTTAGCGGGAACCAAACCCGGGTCTCTCTGGTCCACGGGCCGATGCTCTGACCGCTGAGCCAAACTTGCCAGCACCACAGGTGCCTTCTTAAAGGGCCAACACACAAAATCTCATTTGCAGCTATTCACCGTGTGCTCCAGAGGAGGAAGTGTGGCTTGGAGCAGACTAGAGTCATGCAAGGAGAGACTGGGTAGTGTGTCTCCAGGGAGACAGTTGAAGGGACAACCTTCAGGATCCCTCTGCTGAGTCCTCCTCCCACACCTCACACAGATGGCATATTTCTTGAATGAAGCACCACCTCCATATGGCATCAGCCCGGGGAAATACAATAGCACCCCTCCTGATTCCCTGTTGCCTCCCCCTATGGAGCTCATGCCCTGTGGAGGAGTAGGCTACCTGGGCTCAGGGTACAGAGTTAAGGTGAACTCAGCAGGTGTCAGGGATGGAGTTGTGTGGTTCTAGGTGGGGACCGTTCACTCCCCTTCCTGCAGCCTGACTAGTGCCATCCCACCAGAGGAGATCCACTAGCCCCACTCTCCCGAATGCAGCGCCCAGCCCTGCTGAGGTCAGGCTCTCAAGGAGGTCCCGGAAGACCCTGGGACAGGCTGAGTTGTATGGCTCTAAAATGGGGGCCATTGTTCCTTTGTATGCTTGACCAGCTCCAACATTCTTGTGCAGAGCCCTCCCTTCACATGACAGAGCCTCGTCTGTTTGGGCCTGATACACTCTGTGGCCTCACCTTGACAACTTCCTGAGACCACCACCCCACCACAAAATTTTGAGGGCACCAGGCAGTGGCAGCTGGCCTTGGTGTACCCTGGAACTTTTGCTGAGTGGCTTCGGACCCACCACTGGCACCGAGTTTTAATCTGTAGTAATCGGGCGAACACCACTTGCCTTCACCTGGTGACTCACCGAGAGCCGACCTCACACAGCTTGCGTACCACTAGAGGCTCCTTTGGTGACTGAGCCTAACAGGCAGCTAGCAAGTGAAGGCAGAAGGAGGTGGATCTTGGGTGCCTTGGGCCTTTTGCTGAATAGCTCCCAGGCTTGGTTCTGGTGGAAGCCAGTCTTGATACACAGCTTGGCTCTTTCCTCACACACCTGGGCCCAGCATAGATAACCACAAATTGTGGGTTGCTTTGTAGCTCTGAACAGGTTGCTCTTGGCTAGGCACAGACAGCATCTGACATTGACCTGCAACAGAGTCCCTCCCAAGAAGCCCCAGAACCAACACACCCGGTGGTGGATTTCAGACAACATCAGAGCAGGATCCAATCAGCTTCACAAGTGGCACATCCAAAGGGAGATTTTGGCAGACACTCGACCATGCTGAGGTGAAATCTGTTTCATGTGATCAGCTCTTGCACAACAGCTCCCATACTGTGGTCCAGGTCAGTCCTCACAGTTAATTAGCCTGAAGGCTGACCACGTGCATGGACAGGCCAACAGCAATCAAGACTCAACTACAACAAGAGGGCTTACATAATACCCCCAAGGGACATTCCTGGATCAGCCAGATCAGGTGATGAGGGAGATTGTGTCACTGGGTCCCACAGAACACCTACTACATAAGGCCACATTACCAAGACTGGGAGACATAACAGATCTACCTAATACACAGAAACTAACACAGAGAGGCTGCCAAAATGGGAAGACAAAGAAACATGCCCCAATTGAAAGAATGGGACAAATCTCCAGAAAGGAAAAAATGAAATGGGGGCAAGCAATCTACCAGATACAGGGTTCAAAACAATGGTTATAAGGATGCTTAAGGAACTTAGAATTTCAACAGCATATAAAATGACATAGTAACGACAAAAAAGAACCCATTGGAAATGAAGAATACAAAATCTGAAATAATGCACTAGAAGGAATCAATAGTAGGTTAATTGAAGCAGAAGATTGAATCAGTGATTTGGAAGACAAGGTATCAGAAAACACCCAATCAGAGCAGCAAAAAGAAAAAATAATTTAATAAATGAGGATAGTTTAAGGGATCTTTGGGACAAAATGAAGTAAAACAACATATGCACCATACAGATACCAGAAGGAAAAAGTGGGATTGAGAACCTATTTGAATAAATAATGACTGAAAACTTTGCTAACCTGGTGAAGAAAAAAGACACACAAGTCCATCAAGTTCAGAGATTCCCAAACAAGATGAACCCAGAGACCCCAAGACACATCATAACTAAAGTGGCAAAAGTTGAAGAAAAGAGAATCTTAAAAGCAACAGGAGAAGGTAGTTACCAACAAGAGCACTCCCATAAGACTGACAGCTGATTTCTCAACAGAAACATTTCAGGCAAGAAGAGATTGACATGAAGTATTTAAAGTGATGAAAAGCAAGGACCTACAACCAAGACTATGCTACCTAGCAAAACTATCATTTAAAATTGAAGGAGAAATTGAGAGCTTCCAAGACAACAAAAAGCTAAACAAGTTCATTAACACCAAACCAGTATTACAAGAATTGTTAAAGGGTCATATTTAAGAAGTGAAAAGAAAAAAAATAATAGAGGAACTTAGTTATAGAGAATAAAATGGGTATAATTACCTAACTATCAGTAATCACTTTAAATATAAATGGCTTAAATACTCCAATCAAAAGACATAGGATAGCTGAATGGATAAGAAAATAAGACCCATATATAGGCTGTCTAAAAGAGACCCACCCCAGAAAAAGACTGAAAGTAAAAGGATGGAAAAAAATATTTCATGAAAATGGAAAACAAACAAAAATCCTGGCATAGCAATACTTATATCAGACAAAATAGACTTTAAAACAAGGGCTATAATAAGAGACAAAGAAGGACACAACATAATGATGATGAAGGGATCAATCCAACAGAAGATATAACTGTTGCAAACATTTATGCACCCAATATAGGAGCACCTAAATATGTAAAGCAAATCTTGAGGGACATAAAGGGAGATATTGACAGTATTACAGTCATAGTAGGAGATTTTAACACCCTGTTGACATAAAAAAATAGAACTTCCAGACAGAAAATCAACAAAGAAACAGTGCACTTAAATGACATACTAGATCAGGTGGCTTCTATTTACTGTTATAGAGCATTTCACCCCAAAGCAATAGAATATACAAATTTTTAAGTGCATATGAAACATTTGCTAGGATGGACCACATGTTAGGACACAAAAGAAGTCTTAATAAATTTAAGAAATTTGAATCATATCAAGCCTCTTCTCTGAACACAATGATATGAAACTGGAAATCAATTACATGGGAAAACACAGAAGCACATGGAGTGTAAATAACATGTTACTAAACAATGAATGGATTAACAATGAGATCAAGGAAGAGATCCGAAGATACATTGAGACAAATGAAAATGGAAACACAACAATCCAAAATCTATGGGACACAGTGAAAGCCATCTTAAGAGGGAAATTTATAGTACTTCAGGCCTATTTCAAGAAATAAGAGAAATCTCAAATGAACAATCCAAACTTATACCTGAAGGAACTAGAAAAAGAACAACAAAGAAAGCCCAAAGTGAGTAGAAGAATGGAAATAATAAAGATCAGAGCAGAAATAAACAAAAATAGTATCTATAAAATCAATACAAAACTAGGATCTGCTTCTTTGAAAAGATAAATAGGATTGATAAACCTTTAACCAGACTCATCAAGAAAAAAAGAGAGAGGACCCAAATAAATAAAATCAGGAATGAAAGAGGAGAAGTAACAACTGACACCACAGAAATACAAAGGATTATAAGAAAATATTATGAACAACTATATGCCAACAAATTTGATAATCTGGAAGGAATGGATACATTCCTAGAAATATAAAATCCTCTAAAACTGAATCAAGAAGAAATAGAAAACCTGAAGAGACCAATTACAACTAATGAAATTGAAGCAGTAATCAAAAAACGTCCAGCAAACAAAAGTCCTGGACCAGATGTCTCCACAAGTGAATTTTACCAAACATTCAAAGAAGACTAAACATTTATCTTTTCCAACTATTTCAGAATATTCAAGAGCAGGGAAAACTCCCAAGCTCATTTTACAAGACCAGTATTATCCTAATTCCAAAACCAGATAAGAACATTTCAAAGAAAATAAAATTATAGGTCAACAGGCCTGATGAACATAGATGGAAAAATTCTCAACCATGATCAAATGGAATTTATTCCTGGGATGCAAATTTGGTACAATAGCTGCAAGTCAATTAATGTGATACACCACATAAACAAAATGAAGGATAAAAATCATACCAATAGATGCAGAAAAAGCATTTGAAAATATCCAGCACCCAATTGTGATGAAAACTCTTAGCAAAGTTGGAATAGAGGGAACATATCTCAACATAACAAACCCCACATATGACAGTTCCACAGCTAACATCATACTCAATGGAGATAAACTAAAAGTGTTTCCCTTGATATCAGGATCAAGACAGGGTTGTGCACTTCACCACTCTTACTCAACATAATACTGGAAGTCTTAGACACGACAATCAGATAAGAAATAGAAGCATCCAAATTGGTCAGGAAGACTTAAAACTGTCATATTTGTAGATGACATGATACTATATGTAGAAAACCTTAAATATTCCACCAAAAGAACTACTAGAATTGATAAACAATTTCAGTAAAGTAGCAGGATACAAAATAGATAGCTAGAAATTGGTTGCATTTTTATATACTGATAATGAATTATTAGAAAGAGAAATTTAAAAAAAATCCCATTTATAATTGCATGAAAAAATAATATACCTAGGAATAAATTTAGCCAAGGAGGTAAAATACTTTTACTCTGAAAATTATAACACACTGAAAAAAGAAATTGAAGAAGATCCAAATAAATGGAAGCATGTACCGTGCTCGTGAATAGAAAGAATTAACATCATTAAAATGTCCATACTTACCCAAAGAAATCTATGGATTTAGTGAAATTCCTATAAAAATACCAATGACATATTTCACAGAACTAGAAGAAATAATAAAAAAAATTAATGTGGCACCCCAAAGACCCTGAATAGCCATAGCAATCTTGAGAAAAAAGAACAAAGTTGGAGGTGTCATGCTACCTGATGTCAAACTATATGCAAGGCTATAGTAATCAAAACAGCATGGCACTGGCTTATAAACAGACACATGTAGATCAATGGAACAGAATAGAAAGCCCAGAAATAAACCCATGACTATATGGTCAATTACTATTTGACTAAAGAGGAAAGAACGTGCAATGGGGTAAAGACAATCTATTCGAAACTAGTGTTAGGCAAATTGGACAGATGCATGCAAAACATGAAACTAGACCACCTTTTTACACCATATGCAAGAATAAACTCAGATTGGGTTAAAGACTTAAATGTAAGACTCAAAACCATAAAATTGCTAGAAGAAAACATAGGCAGTAAAATCTTGGATATTTCTTTTGGGAATATTTTTTCTGATATATATCCTAAGGCAAAGGAAACTAAAGAAAATAAACAAATGGGACTATATCAAACTAAAAATTTTTACAGTGAAGCAAGTGATCAACACAATGAAAAGAGAACCCACTGAATGGGAGAAGATGTTTTCCAATAATACATCTGACAAGGGGTTAATATACAAAATTTGTAAAGAACTCATACAACTCAACTCCAAAAGAACAAACAATCCAATTGAAAAATGGTCAAAGGACCTGAACAGACACTTCTCCAAAGAGGACATACAGGTGGGCAATAGATATAGAAAAGATTCTCAACGTCACTAATCATCAGAGAAATGCAAATTAACGCCATAGTGAGATATCACCTCACACCTGTCAGAATGTCTACCATCAATAAGTCAACAAACAGTAAGTGTTGGTGAGGATGTGGAGAAAAGGGAACCCTTCTGGGAATGCAGATTGGTCAGCCACTGTGGAAACCATTATGGAGTTTCCTCAAAAAAATTACAAATGGAACTGCTTATGACCCAGCAATTCCACTTCTGAGTATATATTTGAAGAAATGCAGAACACTAATTTGAAAAAATATGTGCACCCCTATGTTCATTGCAGAGTTCTTTACAATAGCCAAACTATGGAAGCAATTCAAGTGCCCATCCATAGGTGAGTGAATAAAAAGCAGTGATACATATATACAATGGAATATTACCCAGCCATAAAACAGAATGTTATCTAACCATTTGTGACAGCATGGATGGACCTAGAGGGTGTTATGTTAAGTGAAATAAGTCAGTCAGAGAAAGACAAATACCATATTATTTCATTAATATGAAATAATAATACCATATTATTTCACTTATATGTGGAATCTAAAGAACAAAATAAATGAACAAACAAAATCAAAACAGACTCATAGATGCAGAGAACATACTGATGATTCCCAGAGTGAAGGGGGTTTGGGGGACGGGTGGAAAAGATGAAGGGATTGAGAAGTACACACTGGTAGTTACAAAAGAGTCATGGGATGTAAAGTACAGCATAAGTAGTGTAGTCAGTAATATTGTAATAACTATGTACGGTGCCAGATGTGTGCTGGAAATATTTGGGTAATACTGTAAAGTATATGATTGTCTAACCACTGTGCTGTATACCTGAAACTAATACAAAATAATATTGAATGTAAACTGTAATTGAAAACAAATAAGCATTAAAAATCGACAACTCTGTCCTTATGTGTGTGAGAGAACACAGTAAAAGACGGTGGGTAACGTGTGGATGGAGGCATGCCTGGGTTGGAATAGTAGCTGTGACCCAGGGCTGCCGTTCCCTGTGCTTTGGGTTTGTCTCCTATGCAAAACGAGTATTTGATTATTTTTTAATTATTTTTTCTTTATTGAATTTTAGAGAGAGAGGAAGGGAGAGGGAGAGAGAGATAGAAACATCAATGAGAGAGAACATCGACTGGCCGCCTCCTGCATGCCCCCCACTGGGGATTGGGCCCACAACCTGGGCATGTGCCCTGACCAGGAATCGAACTGGCGACCTCTTGGTGCATGGGTCAACACTCAACCACTGAGCCCCACTGGCCGGGCCAGAATGAGCATTTTAATAAGGCTGCCTGGAGGAGTAGTAATATTGGGAGATGATGCCACAAAATGGTTTCACAACCCTGCCCAGTATATTGTTTTCTATTTTTTTTTATTTTTCACTATGTGGAGAGGACTATTCATTAACAGCAGTCTTGCCTACCATTCTCATGGTTGTCATCGTAATGTCAATCTAGTATTTTAAAAAATAGTATATAAGTAAAGAATATTTATTAGACTAAACACATTGAAAATAACATGTGTTCTCAAAATGTATATTTAGCAAGTTATGGGCCCTCACTGAGTGTTCTCTGATGGCGGTCTGGCCACTGGTTTGCTGGGGTGGGCCCAGCATTCAAGTCCTGGGTTGCCAGGTTGCCTTTCTAGCACATGATCACAAATGGGGGTACTGATCTGCCTCCCCCATTCTTTTCAATCTCATCACAAGAATAAAAGTAAAGGTGTTTAGCCCAGCCGGTGTGGCTCAGTGGTTGAGCATCGACCCATGCACCAAGAGGTCACCAGTTCGATTCCCAGTCAGGGCACATGCCCAGGTTGTGGGCCCAATCCCCAGTTGGGGGTCATGCAGGAGGGGGCCAACTGATGTTCTCTCTCATTGATGTTTCCATCTCTATCTCCTTCTCCCTTCCTCTCTCTCTAAAATCAATAAAGAAAATAAGAAGAAGTAAAGGTGTTCATAGAGTTGAAGATGGGGAATAGCTTTAGCCCTCACCTTGTAGACTGACTAGGCCTTTCCCCCAGGGACTCCTACTGCTCAGAGCCATGGGTTTTTCAATTCTATTCAATAAGAAAGCCATGGTAGAATGGAATCTACTCTCCAAAGATCTTTTCCCTTAGCATTAGTAATGGTACTCCTCCCAAGTCTCCTCTTACGTCACTAGACCTTTCCTGTATGACAGCTTTATCCTCAGCTTCCCTCGCCCACTGGTCACCACACACACACTTCCTTATTCTCACTTCAGCTACATCACATTCAGTGGCCCGCCCAGGCCACATGGTTTCAGTGATGACTGCCTCATCCCTACATCCGCCAGCCACCAGCAGAGCTTTATCTGTAAGAGCCTGTTAGGGTCTCCTCTTGATAGTGCCACCATGTGCTTGTTCAAAAGTAAAGACATATCTTACCCACTACCCTTGCCACCCCAAATTCCTCTGGCTTCTGTATGCCAAAAACTAGATTCCATTACACAGAGCAGAGAACAGAAGGCTATCCTGGGGTCTTTCCTTCCCAAAGCACTAGGCATGCAGTCAGGCCTTGGCTTACTGTCAGTGGTCACAGTGATAATAACAAACATTTACTGGGTTCTTCTTCGATGGTGGGCACCAGGCTTAGCACTTACAAGTCTCATTGAAATCTCACAATTGTTAGCAGATAAGAATATGATATCTAGCCCAGCCGGTGTGGCTCAATAGTTGAGCATCGACCTATGCACCAAGAGGTTGCCGGTTCAATTCCCGGTCAGGGCACATGCCTGGGTTGTGGGCCTGATCCCCAGTGGGGGGCATGCAGGAGGCAGCCAATTAATGTTCTCTTTCATTGATGTTTCTCTCTTTCTCTCCCTCTCCCTTCCTCTCTCTCTAAAATCAATAAAGAAAAAATATTTTTTTAAAAAAGAATGATATCTACACTGTAGACAAGGAAACTGAGGTTACAAGGGGTTAAAATCTTGCCAGATCATAAACCTTCCAAGTGTATGATGAGGTTTGAACCCTTCTCTGCTACTGAAAGAATGTCCACGATTGGTGCTGCCCAGCCCTTAGGAGGCTGAGCTCTCGCTCTGCTTTCTCAAAACCATCTTCTTGCTGAGTTCTGCTTTATGCAGAGAACCTTTCTTCTTTTATTTGGGAGAGTTTCCCTGTTTCCTCAGCAAGGTTGATTTCATTGCATTTTCATAATATTTCATGCTTTAATTTAATTTATTTAGTGGTATTGTACAGTGCCCTGAGCATCTCTCAGAAGCAGCGAGAATTTTATAAATAAAATTATTATTACAGCTGCTCTGATAGCAGCCCCTGAGCGATTTAAGAGAGATATCAATTACTCTCAGTGTGGAAAATTTTCACCCAGAGCCCTTTATGGCCTAAGTTTTTCTTGTCTGTTGTTACTCTATTTTACTTGTTGTAGTCTTGACAAGCCACGTAGCATTTCTCCTTACTGTCCCCACCAGAACTGAACAGAGAGCAGCTCAGCCGAAGTTCCATGTAATGTATTCTGGAGACCATGACCTAGTTTCCTTAACCTTTTTGAGTCACTGAAGTTCCAAATCCCATTTGGACCCACAATGTCAGCTTCTCAGTGAGTCAGTCCTCCATGCCCACTTCATGCTCAATAGGATCTCATTATTTATCAGCCTGCAGAAGCAACTTCTTCCGCGATACATGGGTATGGATTGATCACAACACTTATTCGAAACCTGGGATTTTGAGACTCTAAACTTTGAGACTTGTGAAGACAACATTTTTGTCAGTATGTAAGGGAACTGAAGCCCAAACAAGGGACATGGGTAAGGGTCACCGTAACATTGACCATCATTTCTCGTATCAAGACTGCTTTCTGGAACCTGCCTCTCCTCACAATCCCATGGCACTTTACCAGCCAGAGATGTGAGAGGACCATTGCCTTCTACTTACAGAGTGTCAGTGACATGTGGAAGCATTCGCAGGATAAACCAGTGGCCAAGCTGGGATTTCTCCCCGGACATCTTTCACGTCCTGCTGACCTTCACTCTCTCGACTCCCGACACAGCATGCTCCTTTGCCATTCTGTTCAACACACTTCGCTCAGCCATTCACTCAGGGCACATTGACTAAGCACTGGCTCTGTACCAGTGACATGAATGCCCTGACAATGACAAGCAAGACTGACATAGCTCCTGATTCCTTTTGGAGTCTGGTTCTTCACTTTTCATTTCATCTTGACTTGCCTCCCTCTCAAGCATATAGCCTCTTCATAATTTACAGTTGTATTAAGGATCTGAAAAAGTTTCCTAATTAACCAGGAGCAATATACTGTTCTGTTTCAATTCTGTGTTTTTTAGAAAACAAATGCGAGTAGCCAATCTGTCCATTACAAATGAGTTCATTCCTATTCAAGCAGCAGCTGTCACGTACCTTGCCTGAGGCTTCTTATGTTATGTGCAACATATTGGCTTCAGTTGTCTGTACTTCTTCCCAGCTACACTAGGAGCCCTAAATGAATGGAAGACACAGTAACTCAAAATAATTTATTGTATCATACATGGTGGCCATGCATAGTTTCAGTAACAGGAAGCACAGTGAACTTGTCCAAGGTGGATATGCATAATTCTCTCTCCTGGCGAGACAGAAGTTGTTGAATTTCTAATAATTATATTTCCTTATAGCCAACTAAGAATATGAAATGAACTGTGACCCAGATATCCAGGTCAGCAAGTAATAGACCGAATGAAGCCTTTCTGTTCCCAGAGGGAAGAATAATTTCCAGTGAAAAAGGACTAACTAGAACTATTTAAATTGCTACAAAAGATGCACCATAGTGAACTGTCTAAATCAGTTCTGTTTTCCTACAGCTCATAATTATTTTGCAATCCACATAGTAATCTGAGAGAACCCAAGAAACTCTGCATTCCTGGATCAGTATTCTCCAGATGCATTAATCACTCGGTGACAATTTGCATCCCTACTAAGCGCAAACCACTCTTCTCGATGTTGCTTGTGCTGAATAGGTGCATTCCACCGCAGTTCCTCATTTAATGAGTTAGACCATCATTTGTCACCTCTCTGGAATGCACCAAGTAAGTTACAATTCTAGGCCTATCCTCCCCCTTCCATTCTCCAAATAGATTGTGAACTTTGGAGACCCTTTTGCATGGGTCAAGACAATCCTGGATTGCTAATTGAAGGCTGGCTTGGCCCGTTTGTCCCCACTCTGTTGGGTATCTCACATCACTCTCATTGTAATTCTGTGTTAGTCCTTTAATAAAAATGGCCAGCAAGCCCAGAGATAACAGAACAGGAATCAATGGGACCTGCGATTGTCTGCATGCCTGATGCTCTTGTCAGTCTAGTCCCCAATCTATCCTGCCAACCCAACCTCCTCTGGGACTGAGACGTTTGAAAACAGTGCAGCAGCCTCATCTCCCTGGCAGTGTTTTTCTCCATCATTTGCTTTATTAAATATTGATTTTCTGTTGCATTATTAAACCTTAAGTCCAGAGCATAAATTCTGGCCTGATACTTTAATCTGGCTCTCCTCATTTTTTTTTTTTTTTTTTTTTTTTGGCTTCTAGAACTGATTTTCAGGCCAGCTCTCCTGGGGAATCTTTACATCAACTCAAGGCCTGAGAGAAGCCTGCCTGAGGAAAGGGAGGAGCCAGACTTGAGAAGTAGCTTGTCTCACCAGAGGACTACAAAAAAAGACTGACATTGTTTAAAGCAGATTTTCACTTTACCCTTGTTCCAGACACAGAAGCCCGTCCCCAGTGGGATTCAAGTGGCTGTAACAAGGAAGGTCTTTGGATGCACATCATGAAAACTGTGGAGTAGGCAAATGGTATGCTGAACCAGACATCACACAGCGCTTCAGACATTACCTAAGCCATTATTCATGTGCCGACTCTTATTTTGGTCTCTATTATTCTAGGATTTGAATAATCAGTTCCAAATAGATGGCCCTTTGGCTTTTCATCTATTTGGGCCTCTGGTTCTTTCCTATTTCCTCTTCCTCTCCCTGTTCTCTAAGGGCCAGTGGTTGAGTGGTCAGCTCTCTCAGTCTGATGTTGGCTAGAGCCGTCGCACACTTTATCAGACTCTTCTGAGAGATGTGGACATCCGTAACCAGCATGGCAGCTAGGACGATCTCCAAGTTCAATTCCCCATCCCTCGAATAGCTTCCTAGCCTGGCACTGTCATCGGCCTAAGCCTGGGGCTTAAGCCTGAGGATAAGAAACAAGGGATCATGATGTTCTCTTTGTCTTCAGCAATGACAGACAAACAGGAGAAAAAATGGAAATCCGTACTTATGGGTTTCCTGTGGCAGGACTGGAACATGGTGCTGTCGACATACATGTTTTCTGCGCGCTTTGACCTCCTCCCTATCTGGACTTGGTGTACCCCAGCTTTCTCTCTGTGCCCTATTAGGTCCTACATCTCTAGAAGTCTCGTGTTAAGAAATTATGCCAGGAACTGGCAGGGCCACTGGTGAAAGGCCAGGGGTTAGGAGGATTGTGAGCAGTGAGTCAGCCTGGAATATAGAGGAAACACAACTAACTCAGCTGGCCTCTGACATCTGAAAGTGTGGACCGTCACATGCCACGGAGGGCTCGCTAAGCCTGTGTGGTCACACAAGATGCAATTTAAAAAAGATTCTTGGGGAATGTTTCACAGAAAATATGTGAAGGTCAAGGTTCCAGAGACTCTCTACTCCATTTTCTCCAAACAAAGAATGAGAGAGATGCTCTTGAAGATGGTGGGAATTACAGGCATATATTCCTTCAATTTTTTCCTCCCAAATCTGAATCTCTTCATGATAGCTAGGTAGGTAGATATTACCTCTCACTCACTGGGACACTGTGATAGGCAACTATTTACTCAGGTAGGTCCTACTTCCCTTAGAAAAGCTCTAGCATTTTTTTTCTTTATATTAAGACAAAATTCACCTCTCCCTAATAACTGCCTCTTGGTTGTTTCTGCTAGAACTACATAGCACAGTTGAGTCTTTTGTAGTAATAAAAAGTGGTTGGCTTTTAATTAAGATACATGAATTTTGAAACTTACTACCTATGTAAATTTCCACAAATTAGAGCTCAAAATGGCTGAATATTAGCAGTTGCATGTTTTTAAATATGTTTTTATTGATTTTTTTTAGAGAGAGAGGAAGGGACAGAAGATAGAAACACCAATGTGAGAGAGAAACATCGATTGGCTGCCTCCTACATGCTCCCTACTGGGGATCGAGCCTGCAACCTGGGCATGTGCCCTGCCCGGGAATTGAACCAGGACCTCTCAGTCCGTGGAACAATGCTCAGTCCACTGAGCCACGCCAGCCAGGCACTTGCATGTGTTTTAATCTGATATTTAATCTCTCTGAGTTCCAGATTTCTCACTTATAACAGCTTGAATATAACAACTCCTCAGTTTATTGTGAGGCGGGATTGTAATTAGATGAAATATTTAATATTAAGAAAAATTCAATATATTTTAAAATTTAAGTTGACAAGTATTTGTTCAATGCCTACTGTGTGTCAGGCACAGTGGCAAGTGCTGGGAATAAGAAAATGAGTCATAAATGGTCCCTGACCTCACAATGGGAATTACAATATTTGAAGATGCCTATTACATTCCTTAAGTCTCCTCTTCCTCTAAATAGTTCAAGCATTGCATATGTCTAGCATTACACTCACTTCATTATATTGTAATTACTGCTTCACCCAAAAGATGTAACTCTTTTGGGCCTAAGAGTCATTCCCTGAATGTCAAGTATTTTTCTCAATACATGTGGGTTATTGAATGCATTTCTAATTCTTTCTTCATCATTCCTTTCGTGATGGATTCCGATGTCCTCACTTCTCTCTTCAGATGTTTGCTGACTTTCCCCCGGTCAGCAGCACCCTGTTGGGAGGCCACGCAGGCATCCGGTCACCATTGCTGACCCTCTGTCATCCTTCCATGCACTTGACTACCTCTATGTTCCCTTTGATTTTCTGTCTGACGGTTTCCACCCACCCAATCTGTGTCGTGGTTGAAAATCCATTTGAATTACAGAAATTCACTCTGAGTAAAACAAGGTCTATTAGAAAGATGAGAAAGACTTTGTAGAAACAGGTGCAGAGAAACAGGCAGACCCTGTAAGAAGCAAGTGCCCTTGGCATGCCCCCTCTGAGTCTCTTGTTGGGTCTCTGTGGTCCATTTGTGCTTGTTTCGACACGCGTCTTATGGTCTCTTGAGTCTCTTACTTAGGATTTCTCACATTTCCACTAACTTCATTGCACATGTGGCCTTGGCCTGCCTGGTGCACATTCAGATAGCTTCCTAGCTCACAGTCACCAGACCGGGTTTGGTGCTGCAATCCAAACGATCAGGAACGTTGGTCAGACTGTCTTCATTTGAGTCAAGGGACCACTCTTGTTCCCACCAGCTATGGCTGGGGTGAGGGTAGAGATTATATCATATATGATGTTATCTATGTCTATTTAGGGTTCTCCTATTTCGGAAAGTTTATATGGGTAGAGGGTCAGCAATTGACAGTGATGTTACAGAGATATTTTGGATTGTAATGTCTGCAAAGTTAAAACACAAGGGTGGTCTGCTTGGACCTTCTCTGCCTTCCTCAGTTCTTTTCATCTACCATAATCCCTTTCTGAGCACTGTCAAGGATACGCTTCTGCCTAAGACAAGGTCAGAAAATGTGTCCAGGACATACAAAGCTTTTCTCTGAAAGACAGGACTTGGGGAAAATGTGTTCAGTGGGTAGAAATCGCCATAGCTTGAAATGCTTTGGCTTCACAGATGAATGAGACTATTAAAATCTACTGAAATGTCAATAATTAAATTCAAGAACAGTATCGGAAAGGCCAGCCATGTTCCGGGCGAACTCCCAGTTCTCCCCTGAGCACAGCCTCACACGATGTATAATTTCCCATTTATACATAGTGGAGGGCTTCAGGTCACATAGGAACACAGCAAATAGGCTGAGGACCCAGGGTGCGTGGGCTATTTCTGTCTCAAGTTGTTTTGACTTTTCCACTTGATGCCGTCAGAAACGTAGGAACTGATCGTTTGTGCTGGAAATAGCACAACTTCTGCCCTTTGTTTCGATCGCGTTTGCCATGTTTGATTGGTGAATTTGATTCCTGGCCACAGAAAATTGCATTTGTGTCAAGAGCATTCTGAACAGATCAATGTAGGAGGAAACCAGGCAAGATCAATTGTAATACCAAAGGACTAGTATAAAAAGTCATGTAACTCACACGTCATCCTGTAACTCTTGGCTATCCTCCAGGTTCTTCATCACAATTCATTAAACATCGCAGTACCCATGTGGTCAGTTAGTGTCTGTTGTTAGACATCTAAAAAAGAGGAAAATAACACTGTGGATCCAATTGTCCTTACACAGAAAATTTGCAAAAAGTGAGACAAGGTAATAGTAACACAAATGGTTATTATAATTGTTTTGCAGTGTTTCCAGGTACTGCATTATGTCTTCTGTGTACATTTCTAATTTAAACTTTGAAAGAAGACTATGAGTTAAACCTCTTTTATTTATTTATTTATTTATTTATTTATTTATTTATTTATTTATTTATTTTTGATTAATCCTCACCTGAGGATATTTTTCCATTGATTTTTTTTTTTTTTTAAGATAGGTTGGGAGGGAGGGAAAGAGAGAGAGAGAGAGAGAGAGAGAGAGAGAGAGAGAGAGAGACATCGATGTGAGAGAGACACATCTATTGGTTGCCTCCTGCATGACCCTGACTGGGGCCAGGAATCAAACCTTTACCCTAGGTATGTGCCCTTGACCGGGAATCAAACCTGGGACCTGCCAGTCTGTGGGCTGATGCTTTAACCACTGAGCCAAACCGGCCAGGGCATGAGTTAAATTTCTTTACGTTACCATTTTATGAGAACAGGGTCAGACCTAGAAAAGTTAAGTGATGTGTTTATGACTGACTATGAATGCACGGAAAGTGGTGACTGACTATGAATGCACGGAAAGTGGGTATTGGGGCTTCTGTTCTGACTTCCAAATTCCATGCTTTTAATTGTCTTCATTTCTTTGTAGTTTTAGACCATGGTGTTGTGTATCAGTATGAATAAGCATTATGATTTCTGTCACTATTCTTGTTATTGTCCTAATTTCACCAGGTATGTACTAGGTCAGGCATTCCCTGTTCTTCGTGAAGGGACACTCAGATGCCTGAAGGACAGTCACTCAGACTTTTGTTCCATATGTAAGAATTGTATGTATTTGACTTTATAGTGGTAACCCTGGCCATTATCATAACCAGCTTATGAAGTAAGTAGGGCAAGTGTTATCAATTCCATTTCCTAAGTAAGGAAGGTGAGCTCACAGAATGTGACTAGTTTCCCTGGTAGTAAAGAATGAAGCCCCTGGCTAGAGAGCTGCGGGTCTTTCAACGTCCTGCCTTTCTATAAGATAAAAAGCATTTATTTTTAAATACATCACAGCCGGAATAGTATGAACCTATTTTTTTTTGAAACGTTGGCCTGCTTCCACCCCTATTCCCTTAAAAAATGAAACAACCAAAAAACAGTTGAGAATGCTTTCGCTAAAAAGTGTGTCTTATGCTCTTTGTGGCTAGCCCTTCCTTATGAATCTGCTGTGCCTTACCTAGCCATTAGTAGACTGCCTTCAACAGAGAGATGCATTGGAAAAGCCTTAACTGGCTCCTAGACTTGCAAATGCTTGATGAGGCAGTCACATCGCTCTTCATTACCGAAAAGTGTGTATTCTAGGCCCTCAGCTGGGCTGACCTTGGACAAGACACTTAGCTTCTCCAAGCCTGATTCTGCCATCTGTGAAACAAACACAATAATACTCATTCTCTACTTCAAATAGTTATTGTAAGAATAAAATTGAATTATGAATGTAAACTGGTTTTATAAACTAATGACTCCCCATACTCACGTGATATATTGTTTTAAGCTCTCAAAAAATGTTGGTGAATGGATTATCAAATTAAGAATGTACTTTTCTACATGTCCCAGGGGTAACAGGAAACAGTGCTGGAAAAGTGACATTAGGGACTCAGGTGAGCTGGGCGAGGGGCGGAGCAAGGGGGAGTCACTGTGTCCCGTCTTTTTCCCTCTGCGTGAGGAGGGCTGCCTTGGCAGGACTTAGCCACTCATCTTTGCTCTTGCAACTGCTTGCCCTGAATGGTGTGGTTTTTGTGACATTTTCTTCTTTTTCTTTCTCTTTCTGGAAATGACTCTTTGAAATATTATTTCTGCTTCCTTGACGGCAGGGCTGTATAATTGATAGCCTCTCTGGGCTGCTGGAGCCCTGCATTTAAACCATGCTTGCCTTGGTTCCAACGTCTCAGAGTTCATTACTTTTTGAAAAGCTTCACGTCTGTTTGTGCTCAGATTATTGTTGCTCTGGAGAGGGAAGGTTATTGTCAGGCAGGAAGAGAGTGTGGAGCAGAATTCACGATAATCAAATTCTCTCTTCTCCTCAGATGAATATTTCTGGGTAACAGGACTTCACATTTATCTGATATGGCTGTTCTGAACCAGGGGACCAAGGACCTTCCCTTTGCCCTGCAGCATGCTGGAGGGAGTTCAGCAATACGCAGTCCTGGGATGTGGGAGGCTGCTGCTGTGCAAATAAAGTGGGTGATAAAAGTGCCCAGCTCTGGTACTAGCGAATGATCTAGTGCAGAATATGTACATGTAGGACTTTTAATTAAAGGTGCGGGAGGTACTTGGTTCTCAGTGGCAGTGTGGGGGAGGGCACGTCCTCTCCACCTGAGCCTGTGATCATCTCTGCAGTGACCCACCGCAGCACTCACAGCCCATGTCCCCCTCTGTCAGTGCACAGGTCCACTCACACTGCCGTCACTCAGGAGTGTTCACACCCGCTTTCTGCTCTCCATGTCTTACCACCGCCATAAACATTAGAACCTCAAATTTGGTAAAGTCAACCAAGTTTGTATAAATGTAGAATATACCAGAACATGGTCTTGATGGCAGACCAGGAGTGGTTCTTCACTTTCCAGAGCTGGAGACTGTCTGAAGTGGCTGTAGAAGATGTAACTGAAAATCATCAATTTGGGTTCCGCCGTTCTCTGTGTCTTCCTTCTCAGCCTGAAAAAAAAAAATCTTACCCCATTTTTTAAGACTGAAATTAACTGCTGTTTTTGAGAAGCCACCTTAGGTACCCCCACACTCCACCCCACCCCATCTCAAGAAAGTTGCTGCATTCTCCCCTTGAGCCTTCAAAGATGTTTATTTGTATCATTACTGTAGCATTCCTTATATTGTTCTGTGTTGTCCATCTCGTGGGTGTTCTCTTTGCCCTCGTTGTATCCCTTGAGGACAGGAGCCAGGTTTTTAAAATGTATTTCTGTATTATCACCATCTATTGTGGTCCTGACATATGCTTGACACTAAAGAAAAGTTCACTGAATAAATCCATGAGAGGATTTTGCTGGATCAAAGCATACTCAGGTTTTCCCTCCAGTTAACTGTTACTATATGCAGAAGAGAATCTGTGTGGTGTGCAGAAGGCTTGCTCGTTTATCTGTTTTGTGGAAACTCACATAGGTTCTTTCTCCAGAGGGAGAGGTGGTCAGGTACGGTGCCGCAGGTGATGCTATTTGCTAAAAAGTAGGTGCTAAAAAGTAGGCATTTAAAAAGTAAGATGGGTTTTTGACATTTTGGTCAGTTAGAGAGATAGATTCAGCCTTCAAATAATAAAACACACAGAAAAAATCAGTTTCAGAAAGAGTTTTCATCTCTGTAGGAGATGAAACACTTTTAAGTTGGAGGCAGTTTCTTTCCTCGTTGCAACATAACGAGTAGAACATATTGCCACATCTTGTCCTTTGAAGAGTGTAAAACTGGGTTATATGAGCAACAAAAGGCATCATGCATATGTTTGTGTTTAACAAATAATAAATATTTGAGGGATTATTCTCTCTATATAACAAAGGACTTTCCAAATAAGACACCAAGGAGTAGATTTACTCCCCGATCATGCTTGAGATAGGATATTATATCTATATATTCCTTAGTATTCTGGGAATGGATAAGGATTTTAGCCTAAAAGTATACCTGCCTGAAGTTCTCTATTGTTTCTTTGTTACTCAACCTTCTCCTTGATTCATTCCATGCTAGATTGTGAGAATTATAACAGTCTGACGCTCAGTAAAGTGGAGGTGATTATCAGAATTTGAAATGCTGTGACATTTTGCTGCCAAAAAGTAATTGATTTATTAGAGACATTACAATACATGCATGATTCAACAAAAGAGGTTTCTTTAAACTTATTCAGTATGAAATCCTGTGGGAGACTATTTGCTTTCAGCACCACGGACAGAAATTCTCTTTCATTCCTATTCAGTTGGCCTTATACAAGTAAATATTGCAGCTCAACAGTAGCACTCCAATCCAGTGGCCACAGTATGATTCAATTTAATAGCTCTAACAATTTCAACTGGCAAGTGCTAGAATATTAATACATTGTTTTGCACTTATGTTGCCACAAAGTGGAACAAAGGACAAGATCCGATGAATTTATATTATTATCATTACTATCATTATGTTGCTAAAAATAACGATAATATTTCACAACAAATCAGATAAAATACAGAGCAATTCAGAAGACATTTGACTTTTTCCTAACAAGCAACTTCTTAGTAATGCTATACTTCAAAACCCTATGCAAGGAGCATAATTGAGTTCAGTGGTTCCACACCTGAGCAATGAACCGAACAGACTAACAAAATGCCTAAAGTTAATGAAAATCTTGTTGTTGAAGTCCCAACGGGGCATGGGGTGAAATTCTGGGAAGATTAGGATCTTTGCCTTAATGGCTGTGAACTAATATACTTATTCTGACTAGGTAATTTCAAAATGCTTCAGGCAACTGTTCAAAATCACTTAAAAAGATTCAGTCTTAATCCAGGATATTGTTTGCTTCCATATACAATATTTATTGATTATAAATGTTTCAAAGCAACTTTATTCATCCTCATACACATGTAATAAGAAATGAAAACTAGCCCGGCCAGAGTGGCTCGGTTGGTTAGAGCATCGTCCTGTGCACTGAAAGGTTGTGGGTTCGATTCCTGGTCAGGGCACATACCTGGGTTGTGGATTTAATCCCTGATCGGGAGCATATGGAAGGCAGCCAATTGATATTTCTCTCTCATATCAATGTTTCTCTCTCTCTCTCTCCCTCTCTCCTTCTCTCCTTTCCTCCCTCCTTCCCTCCCTCTCTCTAGGCATTTCCTCAGGTGAGGATTAAAAACATTTTTTAAATTATCTTTAAAAAATGAAAATTAATAATGGGGTAATGCAAGGGGCTTTCCTGAATAACTCACATTAAACTGAATTATAGAATGCATATCTATGCTGATGCCTGAATTAAAAATGTTTATAGGACCTGAGATAATACAATTTTTAGATACTGTGCAGTCCATGTCTAGTTAGGGAAACTGTGTCCTTATAGATGGGAAACTGGGTCACCAGGATCATGTCACTTGACTGAGGTATCTAATAAGCACATGGCACATGCTTATTACTTGTTTGGGAAAAGGGGGTAGGGATAAACTTTAATCCTGTGTAAGTTATCTTTCTTCCTTTGTTATTCGGAAAAGCTGAAATGCTTCTTTCTTACTTAATAAAACATCCATATAATTAAACATCATTCCCATTTTACCGTTTCTTAAGAAAAATCAAAATGAAATTTAAAGTTTACCATCAAAACTTACGCTGACCTTTGTGGTTCTACTTGAGGTATTCTCCTTTTTCTTGAATCCTACTTTGTGTGTTTATTTTATTCTTTTATTTTGTGTTTCATTATAAGATGCCTGAAATGTGTTGTGGAAAGTGTGGAATATAAGTAAATGTGAATAACTTGATAAATATTGTTGTTGTTTTTTTATCCTCACTTGAGGACATTTTTGCATTTATCTTCAGATAGAGCAGGAGGGAGAGAGGGAGGAAGAGAGAGAGAGAAACATCATGTGAGAGAGACATGTCGAGTGGCTGCCACCCACACGACCCCAACCGGGGCCAGGGACAAACTGCAACCGAGGTACGTGCCCTTAGTGGGAACCGAACCCAGGTCAGGGCAAGATTGTTTTTATATATAATTTAATATTGTTTTAAATATGCCGTGGACAACTGTATTTTTATGGATGAGAATCATTTGTCCATTTTAAAACTTATGGATGAGGAAGGGGTGCTCATCATTTGTTCATCGGTAAAGCTTGATGGGGAAAAATAAATAAAAAATTAGATGAAAAAATAATAATTTCATTAGTGTAGACATAGGCCATCTAAAAGAGGAAAGATTTGTATTCAGAACAATTAATTTTTAAGTGTGGAAAAACGTAGGTGTAAGAATTTAAATGATTAATAGATTAATGGTTTCAAAACAAAGGAAAACTTGGGCATTTCAGTTATTCAGTCAAATAATTGCATTAATTAAGTGAGATGCATTCACTTTTTATTCCTGATTTTATTTGTTTGGTCATTCATTTATTGGGTACCCACTATGCTTCAGGTGCTCTGCATTGCCTGAGTATTCGGAGATGAAAGAGAACTACTATTCTCAAGAAGCTCTGCTCTCTGTTAACATCTAATACAATGAGCCGTTGTAAGATGCTAGAGAAACAAAAGAGAAGGTAAAACTGAACTGTTTCAAGGTGGAATGGAGTCAGGGAAGGCTTCCAGATCTAAGTGTAAATTTAAAGGCCTAAGAGGAGTAACCTATGTGAAGACTGAGTGTCTGCCAGTTCAAGGAACTGGAATGGACAGGAGAGAATTCTGGGGAGAGGGGACAAAGATGGGGGATGGGGAGGCGGGAAGAGATAAACTAAAGAACTTATATGCATATATATGCACAATCAATGGATACAGACAATAATGTGGGGAAGGCAGGAGAGGGGTGGGAGCAGGAAGGAGGGGATCATGAAGAAAAAAGGGGGACATCTGTAATACTTTCAACAATAAAAATAAATATATAAAAATAAAAACTATGTCAAAAAATATACTATCAAGTTTACAGTTTATAATGTTTTTTTGTTTGTTTGTTTTTGTTTATTTTTCCTTTATTGATGTTTAGAGAGAGAGACAGAAACATCGATGAGAGAGAACATCTATTGGCCGCCTCCTGCATGCCCCCCACTGGGGATCGGGCCCACAACCTGGGCATGTGTCCTGACCGGGAATTGAACCGGCAACCTCTTGGTGCATTGGTCAACGCTCAACCACTGAACCACACCGGCCGGACACAGGTTATAATGTTTAAAGATAGGTGTGGGTAGGCAAAAGCTATGTGTGTATGTGTGTGTGAATGTGTGTGTCAGTGTGTGTGTGTGTGTGTGTGAGAGAGTGTGAATGTGTGTGTGAGTGTGTGTGTGAGTGTGAGTGTGTGTGTGAGTGTGAGAGTGTGTGTGAGAGAGTGAGTGTGTATGTGAGTGTGTGTGTGTGAGAGTGTGAGTGTGTGTGTGTGTGAGTGTGTGTGTGTGGGTGTGTGATTGCATTGTAGTGAAAGATAAGACTGAAGAGATGTAAATGTGCCAGTCCTGAAGGTTCTTGTTTTATACATTCAGCTAAGGATTTTACACATGGCTAACCCAAAAGAAAAGTGAATACTTTAAAATATTATAAGTAGATGAGATTTGCATTTCTGGAGAGATAATGCAAAGTCATTTTGGAAGATGGTTTGTAGAGGGGACAAACCAGGCGCAGCAGTGAGGAAAGCCTCAGGTTATTAGCATGGTGATGAAGAAAATAGAGTTGAATGACTCTTCACCAGCAAGGATCCATGGAACTGGTGATGGATGGGTGCGGGGAGTAAGGAAACAGAGAAGAATGGCAAAACTCCTTGGTTGAGGTGTAGCATGGAACAGTGGTTTAGCATGTGACCACTGAGCGCAGACTGGCTGTTTTAAAATCTGTCTAGTACCATGACATGTTCCTCAACCTCTCTTTGGTTTCTTCACCTAAATATGGGGAATGATAGTGATAGTGATGTTATTTTGCATAGACTTTAAGAAAGTTATTAGAACCTCTTTAAAGGACCGTGGACATTAGTTTAAGAGCTCTTGAGATAGAGAAGAAGCACTGAGAAAGGTGATTGGGTTTGGATGAAAAGGTGGTTCATTCAGTATGGGACTTCCATTCGTTTTGTATCGTGTATTCACAGTCTAATAAATTATCACATAATCTGTGCAGATGAAAGAGTATAAGAGTGTCCTTAAAGTGGGTTGAAAGGACCTACTGGAGAGATGTTGGAGATGATTAGCAAGGGTATTCAGATGGCAGAGAGATGTTGACAGTCATGCTAAGTCAAACATGACTTTTAAGGAAGCTGCTAAATAGTGATGGATTATTAGTAAAGGCAGAGGTTAGCCAAGAAGTAAAGCAGACAACTTCAAAGGAATGAGGAAAATAGGGGGAAAAAGTGTTTTAAGTCCTTAAAGTAAAAGGACAATGGATAGAAATTTTCTACAACTGAACAGCTTTGTAGTAGTTCTGGTCTGTTCTTTTCTTTCCTTTTTTTTTTTTTTTTATCCTCACCCGAGGACATTTTTGCATTTATCTTCAGATAGAGTGGGAGGGAGACGGGGGAAGAGAGAGAGAGAAACATCGATGTGAGAGAGACACATCAAGTGGTTGCCACCCACACGACCCCAACCAGGGCCGAGGACAAACTGCAACCGAGGTACGTGCCCCTAGCGGGAACTGAACCCGAGTCTCTCTGGACTGCGGGCCGACGCTCTAACTGCTGAGCCAAACCGGCCAGGGCTCTGGTCTGTTCTTGATTCCAGAACTGCAAACTCATAGGTTTCTAAGCCCAGAGAAGAAAAACAAAACAAAATTCTCTCAGACTTGGTCCTGCAGCTGGCGTAAACACAAGGACCCAAGTCTGTGATCTCTTTACGTTACCATACTTGATATTTCAGCTCTCCACCTTCGCTCCACTTATCCTTAGAAGAAGAACAATTAAAAATAGGTGAGGCTGTGTCATGAAGTTACCTCTCCATTGTCTTCCACCGTCCACCAGCCCCAGGCAAACATTAGTCCTTTCCTGGATCAGAAGGAAAAGTAAAAGAAATGAGTGGAGTGAAGAGGAAAGAAGTGACACATTGGTTCATCACTTTTTGGATATGGTCAATCATCTGAAATATAAATTAGAGCTACTTAATGTACTTCAGGGTCTCAGAATAAGTTATAAAACATGTGGTGAGCTATCCTCCTGAGGGCACCAGTGAGTGTTGCCAAATCTCATGACATCTTTTTAGTGTCCTTTCTGCTGAAATTGATGTAGTTGTTACCACTCTTCTTAATATTCTCACGTTTCCAGTTTTTCATGACACCACGTTCTCCTGACTTTTACCCAGCTCTGACCCACTTCATTTCGGTCCCCACCCTTTTTTTATTCACTTTGGTCCTTCTCATAAATCGGAAATGTTGGTATTCCTCAGGGTTTCATCTTTGAGTTTCCTTCCTCCATGTCTTTTGTGGGTAGTGCTACTCAGTCACATGACATTAGCATGGAAATATTGCTTTGGGTAGTCATCAGGGTGTGCTCTGCCTTCTCTCTTTTCTGAATTCCCAAATGAGTACATGTTTTCTATTGGGCGTCTTCATTTGTGTGTCCTGCAGACAACTTGAACTAAACATATTCCAAACTGCCTTATCATCTCCTGCACCTAACCGGGCTCTTGGTATCAATCAACAGAGATTGATTCAGGCTGACTTAACAACAACAACAACAAAGGAATTGATTGGAAGTTATTATAGAATTCAAATAATTGACAGAAGGTTGATTCAAACATGGGAAAGAGGTCAATACACAGAAAAGTTATCACAATATAGGAAGAGGATTCAGACTCTGGGTAGTAGCTTAAAAGAAAGACCAATGCATACTGTGTGTGCCGTGAGGTAAGTCTTCTCTGCACCCAGTATTTCTCATCTCAACAGATGGCACCTACGTGCATTCGTCAGTTAAGCAAGAAACCTCGCGATCATCTGGAAGTTCTTCTTTTTCCTGATGGTACACATCTATTTTGCTGGTGTTTATTTAAGTCACTAAGTCTTGCAATTCCATCTACCAAATATTCCTTAACATTTTTTCACTCTACTCTTTCTGCTCTCAGATCAACCCTATGCAATTTCTAAAGAGGACTCTAGGTACTTTCAAGCAATGATGAGCCTAAAGGCATTAAGGGTATGGGCTCCCATATCAGACCACCTATGTTCACATCATATTTCTATCACTCACTGGCTGTGTGATGTTAGGCATTTTACCTAACCCTGCTATATGCCATATGTAAAATAAAGTTGCTGCAAGGATTGATTGAGGCAACCTGTTTAATTTTGAATGTTCACAAGCAAGAGGCAGTCAGTAAAGGTAAGGTAGTGCTAAAAGTGGAAAGTAGTGGTGGTGGGTGAGGTGGTGAAGATGGTAATTGTGGTAGTATAAATAGTTTTAACTACCACTAATCAGTACTTTTTCAGATATGCAGTCTGCATTGCTGTCAGCATTATCTTTCCAAAACATGAATTTGATTTGGTTACTCTCCTGCTTAGAGTCCTTTGATGACTTCTGTTTCCTCTGAGATAAAATCCTAAGTCTTTAGTATGTCATATAAACTCCTGCCAAACAGGACCCAAATCATCTTTTTACCCCTGTCTTCTGCCACTCATGCTGCTTCTGCTTCCTGCAGCACGCTCCTTTGCAGCCTTGGAATGCCGCCGTTTCCTGTAAGGCCCAAGCACAGGGCAGCTGCATCTGCATTTCCCCTCCTGATTCCCTCCCTGCATTCCCATCCACTTGGTTCATGCATTGCACATAGCAGCACTGCAGTAATTATCGCACATGTCATCAGTCTGCGGCTGCTCCTGTGCCCTTGAACTGAATGCGCCTGTCTCACCCATTTGCATCTCTGTTGTGTGGGACTAGCACATAGTAGGTGCTCAGGGAGTGGTTATTCAACTACTACATTAATGAATACATTTGCAGTGACTCTGAAGACTCAGAGGAGTCCGGGGAGAGGCGTACCGACTCTTTCAGAGCAGCGCACTCTGCCCCGCTGGCCACACTTGGCCGAGACAGGCGCAGGCACAGCATCTGAACCCCGACTCCTGCAGCTCCACTTCCGTCATTTCCAGTCTGCGCTTGGCAGCAGGCATCATGCTAGAAGCTTGACGGAGTACCGGGAAGACCTTTTTCTGAAGAAATCTTGATTCCAGTAGAAGCTGTAGATTAGAGGACATCACGCTTATGGGACTCTGGAGCCAAATGTGCAATCAGCATTAAGGGAGAGAGCCAAAGGACCGTGCAGGTCCTAGGACGGTATTCTAAAATAGAAATCACCGCCTTCGCAAACACAGGTGCCATGTGAATAAGTTCCATGTTCCTTGCATGATCCAAGGCGAGTATATTTTCTCTAGATCTATGAAGTTGTGGAAACTTTAGATCCCCTGTACAAAAAATGAAACAAAGTCACAACTTCTTACTCAGGTGATCTGCCACATTCTTTTTAAAATTTTTTTAATTGTTTTTTTTTCTTTATTGATTTTAGAGCGAGAGGAAAGGACGGGGAGAGAGAGAGAGAAACATCAATGAGAGAGAACATCGATTGGCCGCCTCCTGCATGCCCCCCACTGGGGATCAAGCCCACAACCTGGGCATGTGCCCTGACCGGGAATCGAACCAGCGACCTCTTGGTGCATGGGTTGATGATCAACCACTAAGCCACACCGGCTGGGCATCTGCCACATTCTCTATGGCATTTGAAAACAAATACTGATACTGGATGAAACTCAATTATCTCCAAAAAATTAATCATTGAAAAATAATAATTTTATGAAAACACGTGAACCTTCTTTCCATTTGTAGACTCTGTCACACCATTCAGAAAGAATCCCATGAACTATTAAGCTCTGGAGAGTAAGGTTGGAAAATACTGTTGTGAAATGCTTTCACTCTAGTCATTATGCCCTGACTCAAAAATAAAGGCTTTCAGTGGGTACGTGGAAATGATAAATCATTATCTAACAGACAAATGTGCAGCAGCAAAGGCACACACCCCCCTCTCACGATCTCATTTCCCAGTGGTCGGAGCAAACATCATCACGTCTCCAGTGCCAGGTAGCAACCATTGTTGCTTTAGAATCTGACGCCTTCACCCTTAACCTGCAATGCCAGCAACACTTCCTGACGAGTTGTTTGGGGGATGTTACCTATGCTGTTACTGTGGGAAATGATTTGATCTCAGCATCTTCTATACATACAATTGAACTAAACTAGGAAAGAGAGGGGTTGTATATTTCAAATAGTCTTTTGGTTTTTGAGAGTCTTGAAAGGACTGAGTGTAGAGGTGTCTGCGGTTCTTCCTGCCCCATATCCTCTGTCAAACCTCAGAAGAGGACAATTCCATCCAGACGTTCGCCTCCTTACTAGGGCTGAAGGAAATATTTCCTTCCATCTCTCTCTTTTGCTCTCTTGGAGAATCTAGGGTGAGGCTGGGTGGACCAGCTGATACAGATCTGACGGCCGGCAAAGCACTCTCCTGTCCTCAGCCCATTCTCTTTGGACCCTTCTTTGCCTGGGGGTAGAGGGCACTTACCCTTCCTGAGTTCTGCTCCTCTATTAACACTTTTCTACCCACTGTTGGATAAGTAGAGCAGCTTGGCTCCAGGCAGAGAGCTGTGCTTTTCATGTCAAGAAGAAGGAAGCAGGAAGCCCTCTTTCCTGCAGGCCCTGCTGTATGCTCAGTCCTGTCCTGGCAGGAGAGCAGGTGGGGCCCTTGGATCCACCTGAGGCTTTGCTTCTTCCATCAGTGGTTACTCCCTGGAAGGAAGGACCAGGGAAGGACTAGCACCCTAAAACTGCAATGGTGCCTCTTTTGATTTTATGTTATGTATTATTCCAACCCATGATATTATGTGGTATGAAGAATTAGCTACACGGTTTTCTGGTAAAAAGAATATTCAGTTATAGGCAGTTGACCTTCAGGCAGGTTCACACAGCTTGTTAAGGGACCGTGCCACCCATCACGGGGCAGACTACACTTCTAGGGGCAACACTCTGTAAAACTGTATGGCTGGGCCTTCTGTTTTCAGCTCTTCGTTTTTGTTGTGCTAATTTCTGTTGGTTTGGATGATGATGTGATTCTGCCTCAGCACACCAGATTCTTTTGCTGAGACTGTTTATACAGTGTAACAACTTTATGATGGTATCTGGTCTGTTATTCTCCCAGTTCCTTTAAGAAAGCCTCTTGTCTGTTCAATGCTATAGAAATAGAAGAACTTCTTGATGACGATGGAAAACAAAATGGAAAAATCTAAGCCTTTGACATTGGAAGATATTACATCAGATTCTCTCTCTGTCTTTCTCTCCACTGCCCTCATTGTTATGCCTCCTAGTATGTGTGTGTGGATGTCCAATGCACATATATGTGTGTTTATAAGTCTGCATACTTACAGTCAGGCAGATATACAAGCATTTTGTGCAAGAGATAGCAAACCTTTTCTTGTTATATTTGATGTTCTCTTCTCATTTTTCTTTCTCAAGAGAGGAAGTCTCCTTCTTCAGAGTATTGCTCTGACCTGAGGTCTGCATTTACAATTCACGTGAAGTTTTTCCTGTGCTTGTCTCATGAAGAACAATACCTCAAATAAGAGCGTGACCCCTTCCAATTATTCCATTTCGTATGATTTTGTGATACCACAAATACTTACTTTCTTCCTTCCCAATAATTTCATGAATGGACCATGGTAATCTCCTCTAAAACAATTGGGCAGGCATTGTTAATTTTGCTGTATACAGAAAAAAGAATACACCATTATTTTTTTTTTAAAGGATGTCTGGTTAGTGTCTGCTGGTCACAATCACCAGAGAAGGCTCCTGATCTTTGGCATGGAGGAAAGTGGGAAGCCGCTTCTCCAAGAGCACAGCTTTTCTGAAGCTGGGAGGGAGCCCAGGATAGGCCGCGGGACTCAGAAGCATCAATTACTTTCACTTTATTTTTGGCCTTGGATTTTCTGATGTCGACCTGCTTTGTGCTCAGGCACATAACGGGTCAAGGCACTCAGAGCGGACAGCTGCACTGGCCCCGATTCATCCTAATCAAAAATAATGGCTGTGCTTGCCTACTAATCTTTTCTCCACCCTAGAAATGAGAGATTAGGAGAAGAATGAAGTCAAATCGTAAGTGTTCTGCCTTAGATGGTTAAGAAGATGATTGAAATCAATAAAATCCCAGGCTTTTCGGAAGCCCATTTGATTCCAGATTTACTAAGGACAAAAAGAAACACCGGCAGGAGCCTTTTGGTGACCAGAACTTGACCACTGAGAACTCTCTCTTCACTGACCTCCTAGGGGGCACCTAAGTTTTCCTTGAGTCCACCTCACTGTGGTGTTCTGCCCGTAAGGAGCGGAATCATAGCGAGAGCGTGCGGAAGCCAAGTGGGAAACAGATCAGCCAGTGAAAGGAACCAGACCGTGGCCCGCACACCCATGAGTGAGTTGGTTTGTCTGTTCCCAGCAGCCCCAAACCTGCTCGGTGGAAATCCAACAAGGCTCAGGTGTCCAGGCAGCCTCCTCTCTGCCGTTTGGTTCTGGTGTCACCGCTCCCTGAGGGGCCTGCGGCACACTTGAAATTCATGGTGATAGCAGCAGATAGAGACGCCGTCTTGTCATCCACAGGGCCACTGGCGTGGACAGCTTTCCTCCAGCCCCGGAACGTTCTCGCTTTCAGGCCACGGCATTGCGGCCGCACCCCTCTCTGTTTTCTTCATTGCTGTGAAAACGCTATCATCTAAGTTCCTATTTGGTTCTCACAAAAGCTCTAGAATCGAGGCCATTTAATAATTCCCATTTTTACAAAGGGAGCCTGAGAGAGCAACCCTTTGGCCTCAAAGTGCACTGGCGCCAGAGTCCCGTGCTCTCTCCTGGTTCCGGAGCCCGTGGCACTGCTGCTCCGGGCACCCTCGGCTGCGGTCCCTCTGCCCTCATCCAGGAGGGTCTGGGTGTTCGGATGACTGGGCGTGGGATGCACTTGAGGTCACCCTTTCAGAGAGGGGTGAGAGGTACTGACAGTATGTGAGCGTGACTGCTGTTCCGACCCCACTTCCAGGAGAACATTTGTCCCTGAATGCCACCATCCCCACCTGTGCCCTCCAGCAGCTTCCACGCTGTGCATGACGGGAACGGAGCTGGCCAGGGCCTGTCTCCCGTCGCCACGCAGTTCCACAGGACACGCGCCGAGCTGGGGACTTTGCGGTCTGGCTTCCGTCTGGCTTCTTTTCTTCTTCTTCTTCACTGGGAAGAAAGTTCCCAGATGGTATGATTCGTGTTTGTTTCCTTCGGTTTTTGTTTGTGCGTGTGTGTGTGTTTAGACTCGGGTACCCTGAAAAACATGATGTTCAGCAACACCGTATCTGGCTCCTCTGCACCCCCACTCCGCTTCACATTTTTCTTAGCTTCTGTTTTAGTTAGCTCCAATATAGTGCTCCCCTCCCACATATCCCTTTAGGGTGAAATGCCTGCTCAAGTATGCTTCGGAAAGGCAGTATATTTTAGGCAGCTTGATAAAAGACTCTAATAGCCCCAGATTAATGCATTCATTCCTAGCCAATTGGAAGAGTCATTACATCGCTGAGGCTGAGGCTCCTCGCTGCAGAATGTGCCCTGGGTGATGAGCCATTCAGCACGGCTGCCCTGCACCGCTGGTAACCTGCAGAGGGGGCAGTGAGACAGCCCAGCGGACCCGGGTGCAGAGTGGGGGCGTCTGGGCACTCCAGGCATGGGGAGCCGTGTGAGAGCCAGGAGGGGCTGGGGACACGGAGGGGCCTCCGGCGGGCGCCGAGGCTGGCAGCAGTGTCCACAGCGCCGCTGCACTCGTGAAGGCCGAGAAGCCAGGCTAATGGCTGAGAAAGTATGTCTCCGCTTTGAAAGTGATCCCCGACTGGGCACCTAGGAGACAAGTGACATGGGGAGAAGCTGCCAAACAATTGCAGCCTGTGCCTCTGACTAACATTTCTACGTGGAGATTTTCAAAGAGAGAAAAGAGACAGAGTCAGAGAAAGTTAGGAGACATCCCAAGAATGTGTGAGCCCAGGGGTTCTGTGGGGTAGCGAGGGGTGTGCTGGTCGTTTACCAGGGGACGTTTGTCTGGGGACATTCTTGTTTGCCCAAACTTTTGGGGTGGGGAGAGTGAGATGCTGTTGACGTCTAGTGGGTAGAGACCAGGGACGCTGCTAGACATCTGACAATGCGCAGGGCTCTCCCCACGTGGCAACCACACTTCCAGCCCCAAGTGCCAACAGTGCCAAGGGTGAGAAACTCTAGTCAGCCCGCACCTCTCCTACCCTAGGGGAGAAATCTGAGGCACAACAACAGGTGACGGTCGCAGGGCCACACTGATGGAGAACTGCAGAGCCAGGAGGGGCAGAGGCCTGTCTTTCTCTCTCGGCGCATGCCCTGAGAACTGCGAGGCCTGTTTCCAAATTCTGCACTGATAAGTACTCTCAGGAATGAAGTTGTTCCCAGACCACAGAGCACCCTTCCCAGCCACCTCTCCTGGAAGGAAGACTCCACTGCCCGCCTCTGCAAACGCGTGTGGCTCCCTGGCCACTTGGTCTGGGCAGATTCTTCTGGGGCTTAGCTTCTTATATTTGTTATGCATTTTGGAAGTAGATGGTACTGCTGATAAAAATAGGAATTGCCAGAGGAGCTAGCACCAGGTTGTGAGATGCTGCATATACAATGTTGCACACAGTTCCCCAGGAGGGTGGAAAGGAGACCCCTTCACGTGATCACAACTGTATCTCACAATTATTAAATATTGATTCATCTCAGCAGGGGCCTGCGCCTGATTTCAAATGAAGGCAGTGCATTAACTGTGCTAATCTAATCTAGACCCAGAGCACTGTGCCCCCAGGCGTCTCTGCTGACCCTGGTCCTCTGATTGACAGTGGAGATGGGGGCCGACTCCTTTGCCAACCAGTTGGATTCTGGAAATAAGCATATATGAATTTTTATCTGGAGTTACAGGATATGTGGGGTGTGAACACTGGCGCTTAATAAAAAAGCCAAGAAGCCTACATGGTGATGAATAGCAATTACAGGGAATTAGATGATTATCGGTGTTTGAATAATCCTGTACATTTTCTGCTGCTAGTGTTGGATGGCATTGGAAAGATCGGGGGAACAGGGGAAGATAGAAAGGAGGAGAGGGCAAAGATAAGAACAAATATGCAGGTCCGTGGTGTGTGCTTAATGGAAGTGAAATTTATTTTTCTGTGTGTCTCTTTAAGCCTCTAGGTAGATCACTACAAATACAGCCAGGCAGGAAAGTAATAGCCCAAATGTAATTTAAAGGACAACTTTTTAACCAATGCTTCAGCTTGGAGACACCTGTCCTATGTTCCTTGAAGATGCCCCGCTCTGGGGAGGAGTATTAAACGGACTGATTTATCTTCAGTAGCACAGACCTATTTTTAATTTATTGCCCAGTGACAGTGTTTTTGCTTAGCTTTTCTGGGTTACTCAACACAACCTTCTCAGTAAAAGAAGAGTAACTCATAAGCTATTGTTTTCTTTGATGTCTTAGTGCCTTAGAGGAAGAAGCTGAACTTGGACTTCTTGAAAGCCCACTGACACTCTCTGGCTTCACGACAAGCAGCACACTTTGTAATAGGAGCATGGCTGCCCTGCCCTCTGGTTCATACCAGGTGTGTGTGTGTGCGTGCGTGCACGCGTGTGTGGCCCTGGGGTGTGTGGGGCAGTAACAGTTTGACCATCCCGTGTCAGTAGTTAGGCCGTGGAAACGTTTTACCAGAAACATGCCATGTAATAACATCGAGCCACAGGAGAGAGAAAGTGTGTATTTCAGTTCAAACATACAGATGAGCATCGTTTGTTGAACCCCTGCTCTTTGCCAGGGACGCTGCTCCATGCCGGGCGATGTAAGGGTACCGCACAGAAAAGGGTTAACCGTATCAGAGCTCTTTTCTGAGTGTGCTAGGTGTGTATACCACCTGCGTCTGGGACAGAACAGGATCTGCTGTGTGCGAGTACATGGAACAAAGGACTGCAAAAGGACAAAGAAAGGATACATTCATTCTGACCAGTGGAGTTTATGTATTCAAAAAAGACGTACTGAGTCCTCACTGTGCACAGAGAGGGGCAGGGAGACGTAGGTATGGTCTGTTGTCCTGCGGTGCCCAGCCCGGTGAGCAGAGGCCTGGCACACAGCAAACACATCGCGAGAATGCAGGGAATGGCGTGTGCTGCCGAAAGTGCTGCGGCAGAGCGTGGGCGGCGTGGGCAGCGTGGGCGGCCAGGGGGCCAAGGGGGTGACGACAAAATGACCCAACTGATAAACAACTCACCACACGAGCATCTGGGAGAGCATGCCAGGAGAGGGCATGGAGGCTGCAGAGGGCTGAGGGGGCAGCAGCTTGGCACCTTGGAAGAACAGAATGTGGACCATGGACGGGAACTGAGTGGGTTCTGGGCATAGGAGTCCACGATCAAGTCAGGGCTCCTACGGGGCCAGCTGCCAACTCTGAGAGACACAGGCAGGCGCTCTGAACTTCGTTCTACGAGCAGTCAGGTGCCAGGGGGAGGGTTACAGGCAGAGAAGGATATTATCTGACTTGCGTTGTTGTTTTTTATTATTCCAGCTCTGACTCAGAGGATACACTGTATAAATAGTAGAAACAGGAAAACCAGAAAAGAGAGGTTAGTGAGAGGGAAGAGGATGACATTGTCAGTGTGAACGCTACTTTTGAGATAAAGCCAACAGGACTTGGGGGTTCGAGGGGAAGAGAGAAACCATGGATAATTCGTGGGCTTTCGTTTGCAGCAGTCAGGTAGATGATAACGTTGTTAACAGGATGGGGTCATTAGGATGGCAAGACAAGGAATGCCTAACTCTGAGTTTCTCTACTGAGCAATTAAATAAAGATGACTAATAGGCTAAATCACTATCCTTTACTGAGCACACACTATGTGCTCAATATTATTCTAGGCTCTGTGTGTGTAAGGACTCATTGAATCCCCAGAACAGCCCTCTAGGAAGGGTAATTATTAGTCATATATATATATATATATTTTAATTTCTACAGAGAGAGAAAATCAGATCTATGTCCACATAGCTAAAAAGTGCTGAATCTAGAATTTACATGTGAGAGGGAAGAGGAGAGGTGAGGACGGGCATTGACTTGGAAACCATGAGGCTCTGATGGTGGGTGAAGCCGTGGCCGACATGGGGACCTTTGTAGTTCCAGAAGAGACCCGTGGTCCAGCAGCAGGACGTGCCAACATGTCGAGTGTGAGAGGGAGAAGGAGCGGTCAGTAAGGCAGGAGGGAAACAAGAAGAGAGTGGCGTTGCCAGAGAAGGAAGCAGAGGTCTGGGCCACATGCTGCTGAGAGGATGATGACAACAAACACAGAGATTAGCCGGCAGACTTAGTGCGATGTAGCCCCTTGGATCTGTATATAGACATTGGACACCAGCATTCTGGTTGGAGTGGTGACTGAATGTTAGGTAGATGATAACATCGTGTTTCTAGTTTTGACCACTTAACATGTGCTAAGTACTTGATATTAATTGTCTTAATCACTCATCATAACTGCCCTGTTAGGTGTTATTCTAGGCACTGTGCAGATGAGGACACCCAGAAATGACCTGTTTCAGAAACACGTGACTAATAGAGAGTGGCCAGGGTTGGAGTCTGCGTCTGATTGCTCTAGAGCTGAGCTCCTGGCTGCAGTGGTATTCGTGAGTTTCCCAGACGGCCTTCGGTGCATAGTAATGCATGCAGATACAGAGAGAAATGCATAATGTTTGGTCAAGAATAGTTAGAGGGGAGAATAGAAAGGTAAGAGGGAGAGCAGGGGTGGCCTGATGTCTCGGACCAAGGTCTTTAACCTTTATTCCCTGCATGGCGGGGGCCAGCAGACATTTGAACTTTTAAATTAATTCTCTCCTTCACGATTGGTCATTCAACCAATATGCATTGAGCGTCTGTTCCATGGAAGGCACAGGGCTGGGTACTGTTGGAGACACAGAGGCGAGGGCATGATGGCAGACCTTGAAGCGCTCACCAGCCAGGGGGAGAAGAGAAAATTGTCGCCCTGAATAACGTGAAATCTGTGCTAAGACATCAGCAGAGTGTAAGGGAGGAAGAGACGATTCCAGGGTGCAGGTTCCGGAGAGGTGGTGGTCATGGACGCCTAGCGGGGAACAGGTGCATTCCTCTGCGAGCCACCTGATGAGCAGTCCTTCCTGTGACTGACGCTGAGAAGTGAGTCTGGTCAGAGGCAGAAGCATCCTAAACAGAGACACGGAGTCGGGAAAGTAACAGAGAATGTCGTGCTGGGACAGTCATAGTCTGGGTGGCTGTAAGGTTAGTGCTAACTGATAGTGGGCCTTGGATGACACAGTACGGATTTCTAAATTCTATTCTGACACCAGCTCTGAGTCATGCAACATAGAACATCACCCGTTGGAATCCAGGAATGGAAACATGTCACGTGGAGAGAGTTTGGAAGATTGCAGAGCACGGTGGAATAGAGTTGTCTGCCTAATTCATAGGGGCAGGTTTGTTCCATGGGGGAAGATGTCCGGGGGCTTAGATTCTGAATTGTTGCCCGGCATGAAGTACAATATCTGCGTCTATGTGGCTTTCTGTAACTGGATGTACTGGACAGGGCGGCCAGGCTGCCTTCAGTGCACAGATCAGTGCACGCTGTTCAGAGGTGACACCTCTCACGGGCCGATGCTGGTGTGACCTCCATGCACTGTGTTTCGCTCAGGCAGTGGTCAGAGGCTCTCCACTCCTCTGGACCAGGAAAGGAGAAACCTCCCGGGTGATGCTGAGAGCAGATTCACCCACATCCTGAAGGGCCCACTTCCCCCTGCTGGGCTGATGAGGGAGAAAGAAAGTTCTAGTCTAATTCCCAACTTGCCCTTTTTGATCAAAAGTTCACTTGATAAATAATTTTATGTATTTATTTATTTTTTACTCCTGTTGCTAATGCGTCTTGTTCTCTGGAGTAGGAGAGACCAGCTTCCTGTGTAATCTTTAATTAGTTTCTGGATGATGACATCTCACCGAGAAGCGAGTGGTTTGGTCCCTCCGATCTCAGGGGGAAATGAAAGAATCTAATAAAGACATTCGGTATTTCTAGGTGATGCGTTTGACAAGCTTTGTATTAACAAGAAGTCATGTTGAAACTTTTTTCTCTCCCAACCGCACTGTCTCACTCGCTCCAGCACGGTGACATTTCACAGGGGATTAGCAGCCGCTGCTCTGGCTGGGAACCTGGAGCTGAAACAGCCCAGCCGCTTCTCCAGCCCTCGTGCTGGGGGACGAGCCTTCGCCTTGATCTGCTGTACACCTTAACCTTTATGAGGGATTTAGCGGCAATAAGACCTCAGAACAAAATAGCGGTTTAAAACCAAGTGACAAGTTACTTTGGACAACCATGGGACCGCGTCCTGGGCTTCAGGATTCAAGGCCAGATAATGAGCTGTTTCTTCCACTTGCTTAAGGTATTCCCAAAGACAGTGGTACAGGGAGTGTGGGTGTCCCTGAAGTTGTCACGTTTTCAGCCTCAGCAACATCGGTGCTCTGAAGGAGAGGCAGACATTCCCGTCAGGGCCGTCTGCCTGCCTCTGAGCTCAGCCTCGCGCGTGCCCGGGTGGAGAGGAGAGTGTGGGAGAATTTGTACCTACCGCAGCCAAGGGTGAGGCCAGGAGGACGTCGCCACGGTCCCTTCGCGGTCAGCACAATGCCCGCTGCCTGTGATTTTATAGCTGGTGTTTGAGTGCGTAGCTACCAGTGCATATAGGCAGTTAGGAATTTAAGTGCTGATGACGCCATCGAGGCAGAGGAACGTATGTGAGCTTGGCGCTGTTGGCAGCCAGCCGATTGCCAGCGCAGAGACACGGGCTTCTGCAGAGCGGACCCAGGTGCAGCAGGAGGCGGGCGCTCTGGCTCTGCCCTCCTGCCTCCGTCAGACCTGCATGGGCAGCCGGGAGACAGGGCTGATGGGTGCCGCCCACCTGGCAGATCTGAAGGCCAGAGGAGAGGATGCGCACAGGGAACATTGCCAGGAGCCCGAGAGATCACGATGACAGTACATACCCAGGTTTGCTCACTCGTGTTGCCTCAACACGCGGAAACATGAACGTCACCCCAGGGCTGGCGAAAGCACTCACCATTGTAGGAGGACCTTCCTCTCTCCACACGGTGGGCCTCTGAGCAGGAGCGAGACACCTATCTAACAGGGAAGAGTTAGCTAACTTCTTCCTGAATTTGGAAAAAAAGTGAGCCCTGTTGAAAATGAAGTGGTACCACAGGACCTGCAGGCCCCAAACCCGAAATGCGTCTGAAGGGTTCCTCCAGCTGAGGCCATTGTGTCCTGAGCCAGATGGGGTCCGCGTCTCCTTGCGCTGAGGAGCTTTTAGAGCTCGTGTTGAAAGTCTTTCTGGAGGAGAGAACAGCTGGTGGGACTTGGGATACGACAAACGTCACAGACGCGGTTGTATAGCTTTTCTTAACTGGCCACTCGAGCTTCATGGACATCAACGCATTCTTACGTTGGGAAGAGAGAGACATACAAAGATGCCAGATGCCAGGGGGCAAAGGAAACTGCTCAAGGAGACCTTGAGGCCAGGCCTCCAAGGGGAGTGCAGTGCTCTGGCTGGTGGGAAGCAGAGGAATAAACAATTCCCAGGGAGGAGACATTAGGAGCAGGAGGGATCAAAACTTCTTTTTAGCCCTACCTGTGGGGTGTGTGTGAAGAAACGGCATGGCAGAGATGTTATAGGTGTGCTATAAATAAATCCTGCTCAGATTCCAGGTCGGTTTTTACAACCGATAATTATGCTGTTTACCACTAATTGATTGAAGTCTGTATTATCTCAATCACAATAGCATTTATTTGTAGAGTGATTAGCAGTTCACTAAGTGCTTTTAATTATACCTACATATTTCATTTGATCCCAAAACCCTATAGGAAAAGGTTGAGTCTGACCTGGAGAGTATTATGCTAAGTGAAATAAGTCAGGCAGAAAATGAGAAGTGCCATATGCTTTCACTTATATGTGGAATCTAGCGAACAAACTAACAAACAAAATAGAAACAGACTCATAGGTACAGAGGACAGATTGACAGCTGTCAGAGGGGAGGGAGTATGGGTGAAAATAGTGGAGGAATTAAGCAAAACAACAACCACAAAAATACTCAGACAACAGTATGGTGATTACCAGAGGCAAAGGGGAGTGGGGGGAGGTAGAGAGGGTAAAGGGAGGATAAATGGTGATGGAAGGAGACTTGACTTGGGGTGGTGAACACACAATACAATGTACAGATGATGTATTATAGAATTGTACCCCTGAACCCTGTATCATTTTATTAACCAATGTCACCCCAATAAATTCAATAAAAATAAAGTAAAACAATAAAGAAAGAAAAAAGAAGAGGTTGGGTCTGAGATCTGCCATTGCCTAGCTTAGTGGCTCTGAGCACACTGTTAGCTATTTAAAGTCTTAGTGTTCTGGACTAAATGGGAACTACCTGGGAAGTACCTCTCCTTATTAAGTGTCAACAAACATTAATTTTCTTCCTCAAGGAATAATAATAAAGTAATTTTGTCCTGGGTTTCTCTTTCCTTTTCCCTCATGCAATTATATAGATGAATCAGGTTATTAATCGACTCCCTTTCAGTAGGATATTTTTTAATTTTTGAGGACCTCTAGTTTGTGTCAAGTTTAGCTAACAATTTTCGGTGAGCCTTTTTCGAGAATCTGCAGTTGTGTGTCTTCCTGTGTGATGAGGTTGGCTGCTTACCCTCTGAGTGTCACCGTCTGTCCTGAACAGCGAGGGTAATGTCTGTGAGTGATGGTGAGGATTTAAGGGGAAGAAGCAAATGTTAAGCCCCCAGCGAAGTCCTCGGCATGGAAGGTGTTTGGGGGTCTCTGCTCCCTTCACGGACTGTCCCTGAAGGGCTGGTCTTGATTGGGGGAGGGGCGGGAAGCCAGTCCTGTGTGCTCGCCCTGAAGCCATTGTGCTGGCTGCCGAATGGCCAGGTCTGTCCGGGTGTCAGATCCGCGTCCGATTAGCAATAGTTCCCCCATGTTTCCACTTCAACAACTGATGAAGAGACAGCGTCTCAGCCATTGTCTTGGATGTTGCCAAATACGATGGAGCCCTTGAGGTTACAGGTTGGTTGCTGTGAAATCCAATGGACACTGACATGCCCAGAAGCAGGGAGGCAGGGTGAGGAGAGCGTGGCATGTACTTCGCCCGCCCGTGTCTCTATCAGGAGTGACTGAACGGCCAGGGAGCAGAGCTCATCAGCGCCTCCTCCCACGTTTCAGCGGATCTCGAAAGGCACACGTTCCAGACTTCAGAACCAGTGGTTTATGACTAATCCCAAATAAATCGCTAGCTTTTCTCCCAGGGCATCCTGCTTTTCCAGCCAACATGAAAGCTTCTAATATGGAGACAGAGGAAGAAAGAGATGTAAGAAATGACGAAAGGGTTCTGGTAAAAGAAATAACAATCTGCCCGGGGCTATGTCACCAAGGAGTCCTTGGCGTGTTCAGAATCTAATTTAGGATTCTGAGTGTGATCTGACCAGTCCCTTCTGGGAAGGGGAGCAGTAAGCACATTGCTGGCAAGGAAGAAGGGTCCCCGTCCGGGGTGGTGCCCTGTGCCCTGTGCCCTGTGCCCTGTGCCCTCACACACAGTGTGTTGATCTCAGAACAACTGGCATCTGCAGGAACACGTGATCCGCGAGGGAGGTGGGGAGGAGGCGTGTTCCTGTCACCTCTAAGCCAGCGCACCCCACCACGGCACCTCATGTCCGTAATTCTCCTGATGTTCAGAGGCGTGCATTCTTAGCAACACTAATAAATCACATTTGAATAGCACTTCATGTTTAACATACAATTTCTCATAGTTTTTTTTTTTTTCCCCTGACCCACGGAGCATTTATTTTAAGAGGCAAGATAGTTATTAATAGAGTTAAAATAATCCGAGTTAAATGATTTACATGAGTTTCCACAGCTAGTCCTTGTGGGTCTGGGCCCCATACCTGGTCTTCTGGTGCAAAGCACAGGGTTCTCGTTATCAGGAGATTCCACAGATCCCACAGCGCTGGGAGATGCACTCTGTCACACAAACACTTCTGGTGGGAGGAAGGCAGAAGGAAAGGCGGAGGGGGAACAGAGAAAGGGGTGCTCGCTGAGTAGTCTCCACAGTCAACATGAAACACAGACCCAGCTCGGTGGACTCCGCCGTGGGTTTGATTGATTATGTCTCCGGTACAGAGACAGCCGGGAAAACCTGGTGGGGACAGCGGCCCCAGTGCTGCCGCTGACCTGATGGAGGCTGCCCTGGAAGGCCCAGCCCTCAGTGTGCACGGGGAGGGGTGGGCCGGGGGACGATGACCAGGAAGTGCTGGTGATGGACTAGGGAGGAGGAAGAGATAGTCATCCAAATGTGGGAAGGTCCAAAAAATATATCAATGAAACCTCCCACCCATTCCTCTGATAAAGAACAACACCCCATGCGAGGAACTGAGGGGGCAGTCTTTCCTGACTGCGCCGTGGGCACAAAGATGTTCCCGTGGGTTTTTACAAGGGGAGGCTGGGGGAAGGGCAGATCTGCATGTGAACGGATGGCTGGGCAACAGCCAAGCACACTGCGGAGAATCTGCATTCTGTGTGCTTAACCCTTGTGAAGGAATAGATTTTGGAGCATACGTAATCTAAATTCAGGTCCCACTTTTGACACTTATTACCTGGGTAGCCTGGAGCAAACCACTGAAATCTCAGTAGGCCTTAGTTTCTTTATCTGTAAATAGGAACAATAAGAGTACTGTCTCAATGGATTCTTGTGAGATTTAATCAATCAGTGGAGTCAAGTGCCTTGTCAAGTGTCAAATGCACAGCAGAGAGTCATAGTATGTGTGTGTGTGTGTGTGTGTGATTTCTGTTTATCGTTTTACATATGCATCCATGATTCTGTGTGCATTTATTTTCTAACCCGTATCCTCATTAAACAACAACACCCTGTAACACTGCAGTTTTTAATGAATTGTTCTTGAACAAGTTTTGTGACCACTCTAAAAATAAGTACCATCTTTGTAAAATATGGGAAGGGAAATAATTAGGGTGACCAGCACCTCACCATTTGCCCGAGACTTCTCCACTGTTAGCACTGAAAGTCCCATATTCTGGGAAACCCCTTAGTTCCAGGTAAACCGGGACAATTAGTCACTTTAGAAATAATATATACTCGTGGGGTTAAGGAAGGGGCAAAATAAAGTAAAGGAAATATATGCAAAAGACCAGTCATGCAGCAGGGATTTAACAAATGGTAACTGTCAACGTTATTATTGATGCTGACGTTTTTTTGGAGGCTATTTAAAGATCTTGTGCAAGTTTCTTCATGTCCATTTATTTGCATTTCCATACATCTTGTGAAAACACTCTCATTCATTCAAAAAATATTTGTTAAACACAGACTGTACCAGACATCCCGGTATGTGCTGAACACATCAGTGAACAAGACAGCCAATGAAACTTATATTTTATTTGAGAGAACAGACAATTATGCAATAATCTAATACAGGGAGTTCTACTTTTGAAAAAGTGATCAAGGAAGGCTTCCTAGAGGAGCAAAGATTTAGAGCATAAGACAGAGGCAGCCAGGTGAAGAGCAGGAGGAAAGGCAGGCAGACAGGACCCGAGGCAAGGAATGCCTTGCTGTTTGAGGAGGAAAGGGGGCCAGTGGAGTGAGAAAACGAGAATGACATGGGGTGTGTGCAGAGAGGGAGGCAGGATCTGGTTCATTAAGGGTCTTTGAAGCGAAGGAAGGAGTTTGTCTTCCTGCCCCGTGATGGTCTCATCTCATTGTTCAGTCTGGATGAGAGAAAGGAGGTTCTGAATCAAGCACACCTTTCATAGCCTGCGTTCACACCTTAACAAAGCAACTTTGCACCAGAGTTTGCCTTGGTCCACAGTGGCCAGTGTGGAAGATGGACTGGTCCACAAACAAACATTCGCTTAGTTGTGTCTTTAAGAGTTTTCTGGTCCAGATTGAACACTCAGGCACCAGGCTGTCGACATAGGCCTGAGTGTCTCTGTGTGGACTCTGCAGATCAGGAAAGGTGAGGGTACTCCAGACTGGGCTTTGTAATTACGTCCAGACAGAGGTCCCAAGGCCACAGCGGTGATGCCTCTTTTGCTGTGAAGACTGTGCCGAGTCACCATGGGCGTCTCAGATCTTCACCACAGACAGGGGCAAGCGGACAAATGCCACTGGCAGCACAGGAAGGCCCTGGGATGCGTGGACTGTGTGTGCCCTGCCGAGGAGCCTGGTCCCAGCAGCCGATGTCCATTCTCAGGCCCCAGGACTGTGTGGTGCTGAATAAAGCATCTTAATTTGGATTTAACAGGGTAGCTACTGGGTCTAAAAATAGCAAATTGCTATTTATTAATGACATAACTATTAAAACTTAACACCTTGGCAGTGGAAGCGAAACCAAGAGTGGGGAAGTTCTCTATAATACTGTTTTCATAATTATGGTATTTAATTATTTACACATTTGAATTAAGTCAATACGAGCCAGGTTAAACCTTAACGTAACGTATGAAATGTGGAGCCGTGTCCAGTGTGGCTCAGCAGGCGTCAGCCTGTCTTCCCAAACGTCACCTAACACTTCCCGGTCTCCCGGTTTCCATGTGGGCGTCCTAGGTTTAGACCTCAGACGTCAGCAGAGACATCACGTGGTGTCTGTGGAAACAAGCGGATGGCTTGTGAAGGAATCACGAACGCTGAGCAGATCTCAGACCTCACCCCAGATCTCTGACTGGACAACTCCAACTGATAATGAATATTTCTGTCTGCATGCTGCCCCTCACCATCTCGCCAGAGGATGTCTGAAACAGAAGCAAAGCAACCAAACTGACGTTCTCCCCGAGAACCGTCCCCTGTGTAACATCCAGCGATCGGCTAGCTCAGCCGACAGCTGCTCTTGAACAAAATGGTGTTCACATCGGCCGCCGTGTTCCCAGCCCCACCCGGGGGATCATGGAGCTCCAGCATGATGCATTCGGACACATGGGCATTCCTCTCGAATCCACCCTTTCCTTTCCATCCTCATAGAGCCAACGGTATAATCCAGCCTTGAATATCCCTCTGATAGGATGATTTTCTCTGATTCCAATTTCTGTCTATTCTCACTCTGAGATATTGTTACCAGATTATTTTGCTTAAAGTACATTTAAAATATATAGAATTTCTTTCTTTTCTTTTTTAAATTTTAAATGCTTGCCATTGTCTATAGGATAGAGTTAAGATCCAGGACCTAGCCATTTAAGCTGGTCTATAATCTGGCTCTAGTTTACTCATTGATCTTGTATCCCATTCTTCCTTAAGTCGGTTAAAATTTATTGATCATCCATCTGTGTTGAAAGTACATACATGAGTTTTCCAAGCACACACAATATAGCACTTACTTATTGAGCACTGTATATTTCTAGGAGCTTCTCTAAGTGTATTTTATAAACTTTCTCCTTAAATTCTCAAAAATACTTTCCGAGGTGCGTGTAATTATCAGCTCCATTGCAGAGATGAAGAAGTAAGGCACAGAGAGGTGAAGCATCTTGGCCAAGGTTACCCGGTTTGAACAAAGTAGGGCCAGGATCCCGACCAGTATCTACCGCCTCCTGTGATGCAGACTTCGCATCTCCAAACATGGCATGGGTTTCTGCCTGAGCTTCACGCCCACCAGGCAGCTCTGCCTCACCTGTCAGCTTCACATGTCCCGTCTATACAACTGTTCTCATCTGTAGATGTCCAAAATAGACCGTCTATCCGAGGTGAAGCCACGCTGACCCTCCTGCCTGCTACGGCCCTCCCTCTAACTCACAGAACTTGATTTTTGTACCCTTCATTTAACATTCAATCGTATGCCATTTTGTGAAAAATGTTGCTTTGTTTTTCAACTTTCTGGGATATTTATATGCAGTTTCTTCAAACTGATTGTACGTTCATGGAGGTCCAAGTAATTTGTGTATTTCTGCATATCATTCACACATTTAACTCACAGTTGTGTGTGCAGTAGGTGTTCACTGAATGTTTCCTGAGTTGAGCCCAAGCCCATTGGCAGCTGTTTTCACATCCGCGGTTATGCCTGTGCTTTGTTGTGACGTCCAGCGTGTCTTTCCTCCTCTTCTTCCCAGAATGAACTTTTGCTTATGTTCTAGGGCTGAGCCCAGGCGTCACCTACTCAAGAAGCCTTCCGTGGTATCCACCAGGCTGGCTTAGGTGTCTCTCCTCTGTGTTCCTAACAATTTATTTATCTTTCTGTGTCAGAATGCATCAAAGGGATATGCTTCTGTACCTGTTCTGACATTGCTAGACTGCGAATCCCTTGGGGATAAGGGCTGTGCCCTTTGCAGCGTCATGTTCTCAGTACTGTGAACAATGCTGATGCATGGAAGTGACCAGTGAATGCTGATGAATGAAAGAAGGGAGGGAGGCGTGAGTGAGTAAATGAATAAAAACAAACAAAGCAGTCCCAGTGTATAAGAGACTGCATGATGAAGAGGTAAGATGCAGAGTGTATCCATGGAAAATATAAAAATATAAGGAACGCATTTTCGGTTGGTCAAGAATCCTTTATGAACCTGGATTAGCTGAAGCTCCAGCACATCCTATTAATCCTGTTGGATTGTTCGTACTGGCAGTGTGTTAGAAGTTGCCGCCTATATAGTGATACTTCTGCTCCTCAGCATCTTCAGCGCTGTGCTGCTGCAGTTCTGATAGCGGGGATTGCCCCTCTGTTCAGACCACCTCAGCTCTGTGCTCTGAAGGCCTTACTTTTGAAACATATCCAGGGGAAATGTTCCACCCTCAAGTTACATTCTCAGGCAGGATTAAAAGGACAGCAGGCATTTCACTAACTTCTAGTTCATGAGTTGGATACTTTCCAACTGTTACGGGAGGGAGACAATTCTAGATGATTCTTCCGAGGATGAGATGTGATTGTCTCAGTTAATATACTTTCTTTTCTGACAGTTCTGGCCCAGACCACCTTCTGTTCTGCTTGGGGACTGTCCATTGTTCTCTAGTGTATGATTAGCAGATTAGCCATCATGTAAGAAGCCAGGAAAATGAACTCCCGGTAAGCCTCTCCAAAGCAAGAGTAATTCATTACCCGGCCTGATTTCCACTTAAAATGTACTTTAAGCACACTTCCAACTACAAACCCTAAATCACCCTGTGTTCACAAAGTCCATCATTTCTTATTTTATTGCATGGCGTTGGCGTGACATAATCCCTTGCAGAGCGTCTCGGAGTCCTTTACAGATCAATAAATTACTTACCTGCACGGTTGAAGCAATGTCTGCAAGGCCATCACAGTCATTCTGCAGGCAGCCTGTCCTCCAAGGAGCAAGCAAAGCTATGGGTGTGGGGGATGGGCAGGAGCGGGGGATGGGCAGGAGCAGGGGCCACGAAATGCATGGATTGGGGAGTGGTGGTCCAAGAAGCACATGCTCCCGTTAAAACTCTTTGCACATCCCATCAAATTTCAATGATTTTACAACTAAGAGAGTTTAGAAATGTGGATCCTTTACACACTCAGCAAATCAAGTGTTCTGTCGTTAACTCATCAATTATCTTTCTGTCCTGGAAGATTCAATCCAGCTTTTAAAATGACATAGCTGTAAGTTGCAATATATGTCTTAGAAGTCCAGGGTCACTCCTCAACCCTCACCACGCCGATTCCCAATTGTTTTTGTCCTACCAAATATCTGTGAGAGTTCAGGTAAGTGTGTTTGCAGTTGCATACACACACGCACACACACACACCTGGGGATATTTTTCCATTGATTTTTAGATAGAGTGGAAGGGATAAAGGGAGAGAGAGAGAGAGAAACATCACTGTGAGAGAGACACATTAATTGGTTGCCTCCTGCAACCCAGGTATATGCCCTTGACTGGAATTGAACCTGAGACCCTTCGGTCTGAGGGCCAATGCTCTAACCCCTGAGCCAAGCCGTCCAGGCAAGAGAGTTAATTTTAAATGCTTTGAAGTTGAAGGAGGCTGTGGGATCCCCAGGAAGGAAAAGTCGCATCCTTTTGGAGATCATGTAGAAGACCTTATAGAGGTGTGGTAACACAGTCGGGCCTTGAGCCATTCCAGTAGGTATAGATAGTTGGAGAGATGAGTCTAAGAAGTTAAAATCAGCACCAAAGGCATGAGGATAGGAAATGACATGGGACACAGGCTTATTAGCAAGTGTCCCAGCTGTGTGCAGTGTGGAAAGGAGTCAAATACATTTTAAGGAGAAGGAGGAGAAGGACCAAAGGCTAAGGGAAGGTATCTGCATGATACCCCCATTTTTGTGAAGGAAGAAATCCCATACAATTTGGAGTGCTAGCTCAGTGCTTCAGGTAGAGGACAGGAGAGCACTGGAATGCCCAGCCAATATTATTTCCGTGTGAGGGTGGCTCTCTGCCCTTGGAACAGTGAATGCGGTTGATGTTCAGTTTTCCTAGGATCTCCAGAAGGCCTAATGGCATTGTGTACTGGGTGGATGACGTGCCCCGGAATTACACACTGTGGTGGCCTAGACCGATGAAACTAACATGAAGAAACTGAAAAGATCTGGATGGAGGGGCCCCTTAACTTGCAAAGAATTATTGAGTCAAATCCACGGTCTGTAAAACTGAAATGGTGTGTATCCATGATCCAGTTCCGAGATTGTCACAAACATGTGGCAGGTTGGGAAGGTGGTGGAACTACCATGATAATTCCACCCTATAAGTATCTGTTGAGCTTTTACTATGAATATAAATATAAGTAAGTCATGGCTCAGGCCACCAGAAAGTTCATGGTCTAGTGGATGAGAGATGCTAAGCCAATAACCAAAGCTTAGGGGGATGAGGGCCCAGAGCTGGAGCTTGGGATGCCTAACAAATGGCAAACACTCTTGCTTTATAAACAAATCAGCAGACAAATGAATAGTCATACATGAACCATATATTGCATTCACTAGTTTTAATGATACTGGAGCATTACGCTTAGATGTGCAGCAATGATTAGCTCCTAATTCTGAACCCTCAAATGAGACAGGTGCCCCCAGGCAGCTGCTGGCTGTGCAGTGGCTGTTCCCACAGCTGTGGGACATCACCCTGTGACACTGGCTGTTCCCATACCTGTGGGACATCACCCTGTGACACATGCTTTAGGAGGAGCACAACAGAACTCAGCGTCCTAACAGAAGCCTGGTCCCAGAACTAAAGACTGAACAGAGTGGGCTTCCTGTCCCCGAATTTACTAATTAAAATGAAGCCCTCCTCTCTTGGAGGGGTCAATTTAGAGGACACACAGAGGAAGAGACCAAGTATATCTGGCTAACCGACACTTTTTGGACTGACTCACCATCAGGCTGTGAGAACACGGATGAGAGGCAGTTGTCAGGTAGGCCTGTGCAGGAGGGAGAGAGGAGTAGGGGTCAGAAAAGCTGCAACAAAGTGGCATCTGATTCAGACTGGGAGTTTTCTAGGAAGGACATGAGGAATGATACAAATCCCAAATGCTGATGACCAGGAAGGACATGAGGGATGTGTTGGGGATGGCAAGGTGGGAATATCAATGGACACATAGGTTGATGCTTGATTCTGGGCGGTCTGCTATGCTAGGATCCAGTGCGTGGAGACGATCAGCCAGGCAATAAGGAACAAAGGGGGGTGTTTAGGCAGAGATGTGATATGATCAGAGGTGGGTTACATCAAGTCCGCTCTGAATGCTGTGTGGAGAATGACTTGCAGATACGTGTCAGAGGGGGTGGGGAGAGTGCAGACAGGAAGAGGGTGGAGACGAGGACCACAGTTATTACAGTATGGCACTGGAATCCAGTCCCATCAGTACTTCCTGACTTTGGGTTTAAAAAGGAGGAAACAGAAGCTAAATTCAAGGTAAGATGTTTCTTTTATGTTTAAGGTCATTCCTCTAATTTCTCATCATTTATTCCTAGAAGCCCTATATTTCAGTCCCTGGGCTATTCTGCTAACTGTCATTGTAAGACAGCAAAGAAATGTTTCAATAGGGTATTTATTTTCCTTCTACTGGCTTTTGTCTCCACAGTATCTCCCAAAATTGTAGAGATTTCTTCAGATATCTCCATTAATGAAGGGAACAATATCAGCCTCACCTGCATAGCAACGGGTAGACCAGAGCCTACGGTTACCTGGAGACACATCTCCCCCAAAGGTAAGAGAGCAGCTTGGTGTATTGTGTCATGAAAGGAACTGGGAGGACTGCTGTCCACAGCTAGGAGGTTATGGTGCTGGTGACTGTGTTCAAAGGGTCCTACATTTTTGTTCGCCTGATAACAGTGCCTGTGGCTCTGCAGAGAACTTTGGTGTCCTCTGAAAGACAGGCATGTCCGCTAAGATTTCCACTGTCATGCCGGAGGGTCTCTCCACATGCAGGGACCTGAATCCCAGTTGTTGGTGGATGACACGGTGGTAAGATGTTCTGGGAGAACTTCCCTGGCCACATTTGATGTTGGGACAATTAGCTTTGGTGGCATTGTTCTTCTGGTTGTTTTAAGAGATAGAAAAGACAAACATGAAATGATAAATGAGAGCTTCGAATGGCCATTTTCCTAAATGGAGAATTTCCAAATCTGTGCGTCTTCAGCACTGCCAAATATCTGGTCTCTCTTCCATTTGTTGTTCTGTAGTTTTGTGGTTGTTTTGCTATGTTAATCCTCGGTAACTACGTTGCAGGTTTTACTTTGTCTGAATGTGTAGATGTCGTAGCCCAGACTAAGTGTTGTTTTGTGCTTTCGTGGAATGAACATCAAGCCTTTAGTATTTAAGTAGATTCCATTTATCATTAAGCTAGCTTTTATTCATGGTGCATTAAATTATTTTATCTTTTCTTCAGTTTCTACTGAGCCCTTGCGATAGTCTAGGCACACTTCTGCGCACGAAGGATACAGCAATAAACCAAAACATACAAGTTCCTGCTCTCATAAACTCACATTCCCATGAGAAAAATGACCATAAAAATGAATATACAGTATCACAGGTGGTGGTAAGGATGAGAAAATAGAGCAGTCTACATTGGCAGATGGAAAAGAGGTTTAGTCAGGAAAGGCCTTTGGAAAGGTGACATTTGAGCAGACATGAATAAAGATCCTTAATTTCATTGCCTACTGCTGGCTAGCACGCACAGGTGGGTGTGTGCGAGAAGGCATGCGCGCTGCCGAGCAGTAGAGATTTAAGGATCTTAAAGGCGATGTAGTGGTAATTGTTCGCGTGGTGTTGCAGATTGGGTCCCCTAAAAGCTGACCCTATAAGGTGACTGGCATGCAAGAAGTTTATTCAAGATGCTTTTGGAATCAAGCCCTGTGGAATGAAAGAGGAGGGATAAGGGATGGGTGGTTGGAGAAGTTGAGTCGCCATGCAGTCAAGTGGAATATCTCAGCTGAACTTTTGGGGAGTTCTGAAGCTAGGGTGTCCCTTTGGAAATGTTCTTTATTTGAGGTGAGGGGGCTGGCGCAGCAGTCAGCCTCTGAATTTGGGCTGCCCACGGAAAGGCTGTGACCTTGGGCTGGCATCTCTCTTCATAGGAGACAGTCCCCTAAGGCTGCCCCTGAGCGCTGTCCGTGCACCTGCAGCATGTTCGCCCGGGGGCCGACTTCCCCGTGCCCGAAGGTGGCCACGCATCACAGTGTCCACTGCACCTGGACATTCTAAGGCACAGGTTTAGGGCTGTGAGTGGCCTCCAATACCAGATCTCCTCTCTTAGGCATTGGCAGTTTGCCCTGATAGCCATCCTCAGAGAAAGCACAAGCTTTTCAGTTTGGCCTGAATTCCTGGGAGCTGCCCCGTGCCATCATTCCTAGTGCCAACACTGTGGACAGCCGCTCATGCCCCTGCCAGTCTCTTGATTTGAAATGACCTTAAGTGTGGACTGGCCCAAATCTGGGAGGAGGCTTCAGGTATGCTTTTGATCTTTACTGATGGAACGTGGCCCTGGGGCACACCTGAAGGAGGGGCCGTCCCAATGGACAGACTCTCTCAGTCCCTGGTGCACAGCACTCCTTGCTGCTGAATCCCGAGTCCGCAGTGCCGTTAGATGCCAGGGCCGGCTGTGCCTTCAGAATCGGCAGGACATCCGTCATCCCAGGTAGACTTGCGTCGCCCTGTGAGAGGCACTGAGCCCCTCCCTCCGGCAGGGCTCCCTGGGTCTCCTGCTTGAGGTCTTTTCTCATTTGCTCCTCTGGTCCTCTTGCGCTTTGCCTTTGCTGGGTGTTTTCCGTTTATTCCCTTCTCCTCCCTGCATCTCCTCCTTTTGTCTTCACCTTTTGTGCTTTTCCCTTTTGTCCTTTGCTTTCCCTTCTTCTCACAGCCTCCTAAATGTTTCCGCTTTAATTTCTTTCCACCCCCCTTCTCCCCACAATCACTTTCTCTCCCCTTCAACCCTGGGGCCCGCTTCCGCTCCTCTCACTGAAGTTCTGTGCCTTACACTCCTCTTCCCGTTTGGGGGGCCATCAAGCAGATTCATTTCCCCAGGGGACTTTGCTTCCATTTTACTGAGGTTTTCAGATGCTGTGGAAACAAGATGGATCGCGGGGAGAGGAGCAGGAGAATCCGAATCTACCTGTGGATCAGTGTAATTGAGATGAACAGTGTTTCCAGATCCCTGGTCCAGATTGGCTATCCCAGATTCAAACTGATAAGACACGCAGAGCAGAAAATAATCCCCTCGGGACTCCCCAGGCTGCCGTTTTCCCGGTGACTGATTGTTTGGAGATCAGCATGCCGCTGGGCTGCTGCCAAATCGGAACGGAAGCTGCAGACCCTTAGCAGTCAGACCTCCATCTTTCCCTGCTAAATATTTCCAAAGGATGCTTACTTTACACAAGTTAGGACAGGCTTGAGGCTCCTCGGAGAACACGACGCACTGCACCTTAGCAAGGGCTCCGGAGCGAGAGACTGCTGCGGCCTTTGTCCCACTCTGTGTGGGTAGATGGCTCTCAGTCAGCATCCTTCTCCAGGACACTCCCATAAGTCCCCGAATGGACAGCTGATCAAGGCTAAGCACTTTTGGAGACTCTGATGGCTCCACTGAATTTTCTCCAGGCTAACCTGCTTGTTCATTTCTGAATAATCCTAGTTTCCTCCATCATAATTCATGTGTCACTACTTGAAATAAGCTAAGATGCTTTAGAATATGCATTTCCAGGCTTGACTACCTTTTATTTGGAAAAGGGGATGCAGAAACGTTAACTGCCATTTTGTTACGCGTAGCTCATGCATTTCGATACCCAGAAGCTGGGAGTGACTATCTGGTAGGATGGGGTGGCAGGGACTTGCTTTAAGGTTGTCTGCCTAGCCCTTACGTCAGATGGACACAGTGTCAGTTGTCCACATCCAAGATGAAGAGGGCGGTGAGGCCTCCCAAGCTCTCTGCTTGCCATTGATCCTGAGAAGCACTTTCCACCTGTTGCTGGTAGCATGTTTTTTTTACACCCCACGTGAAGTTGTTATTCCCAAGAGTTGAAGGAGAAAGTGCATTAGCTTTGTAAAGATACCTGCCATCATCTGCACTCCTGTTTGCAATGTTGGAATGTACAGGTGTCTGTGCACCTGCACAGACCTTGGTGTTTTCTCGAGGAAACACCCCGTCTCCCTGCCTCACACCAACACGCCCTCTCGGTCTGCACGAATGTCTCTTGCCCTCCTTCAAATTCCATGTAAGTGCTAAGTCTCCTCCAGGTGCCAACGTGCCACCAGTGCCCAGTCCCTGGGAGACACATCCCCATTCACGACTCTGTGCCTTGCATCTTGCCTCTTCTAGAGATACAAGAATGTATTTTAGCACAGCCCTTATGCTCTAGTGTTTCTATCTCCAAAGAAGACCTTTAGTGTTCTTGATTCCTTGGGGTCTTCCCTAGGTAAACAAACATGGTCTCTGTAATTGTATCCTAAAGGATGCATTTTAGGACCTCACTCTTCATTGAAAAGTATTCTCAAAACCCAGTTGTTATGTCTCCAGTTTCTGTCGGACTGTAAGATCTTTAAAGAGAAGGCTGAGATCCCTATGTTGCCACATTCCTGGGAGCTGAACACAAAGCTCAGGTGAAGCCATGACTCTCATCACTGATGTGTGGGTTCGACCACACACGGAGCCAGGGATCGTTGAGGGTCCTAATGGAGCTCTCCTCCTGGATCCACTCCCTCCCTCTTCCTCCCAGCAAATAAAACGCAGAAAATGAAAACCTCACTAAAGCCACTGAAGGAACACCTGGTACCCAGGTATCGGTTGGGGCTCATGGAGGTTCCCTGAGCTCTTTACAGAGATGTCCTCATCTCTGATTCATGAGATGTTTGAGCTCAGGGCCTGCGTCTCACTCATCTTCGATTCTTTGCCTCGTAGCAGAATGCTCAGCACCTAGAAAGCATTCAAGAAATGTGTGTTGATTCAGCGAGCAAGCACTTACTGGTGCCAGTGCCCAAAGGGGCACGCCCATTCTCCCAGTTCAAAGACGGCATTCCGATCCATGCGGAGTTCTCCTCCACACTGATGTGTAGCTGAGATCTCGTGTTTGCTGCTTGAACTGCTGGCCAGTCTTCGGGACATCTTCTCTGGTCTTCACAGGATCATCAAGCCTTCCCTCAAGCCCCGCAGTGGGAACCCGCTGTGGCAGGGCTGGGCTTCGTGAAGGAGACACTCCTCTTCAAGTTCCCTTTTGCGGAAGTTGAGAAGGCTCACCGGTGACTTTGAAGGCGGGTCCATGTCTGCCCTCATCACTAGCTCTCCGCAGTCACTCTCCTGATGTGCCTGTTTCTCTGACATGTCCTTTATCTGGTCTTTCTGGGGCATTCGATCCTCTTGGTGCCTGAACCCTCAGTGGCTCCCAAGGGTTTTGTAAAACAACCCTGGTTATTGCCAGAGAGAGTTAGTTCAGCTGTATATGATAATTTTCTGCTGCTCGTGGGTTAAAAAGGTAAAAATATAAAGAAAGAAATCAGAACAAAAAAGGGAAATATCATTTAAAAAATTCTTCCCACCCCCCACAGTGTGAGATTTGAGGTGGAATAGAGATTGATGGACTGGTTTTCCCCAGTGCCATACACAGACCATATGTCCAGTGGGTTCCAAACCAAGCCCTTGGCATGGGAGCCTTCTCTTTCCACGGGTGGAGTGGGCTCTTCTGCGCCCTCCTCACCATTCCCACAGGACCAGGCCACCTTCTTCAGCTGCCAGATCTCTTCCCTTTGCGCCCCGCTCTCCTGCCGGGCCGTTGGCAGGGGCAGCTGCTTGTCCCAGCCCTTGTTTCTCTGAGTTTGAAAGGCACCAAGTTGGTGAGGACAGAGTGACCCTTGGATGGAAGCTCTTCTCCTTGCCCATCCGGAGCCCTGCCCTGCCCCTGCCACGCACTCACCTGTTCTCCCATTTGTCACACTGACAGGCCTTCCTCCCCAGCCAAGCAGGACACTGAAGCACTAATTGGCACTGGAGGTATCACAGCTTGAGTTCAACCAGAGCTGGCAGGCTCCATGACTCCGGTGACAGCTTTGTGAAAAAGTGTCAGGGCGCAGCTCTGGCATGCCATCGGCTGACGGCAGCACCCTGGCCCTAATGAGCAGCCTGTCAGCACCGGCATCGGGGGCCCCGTGTGGCACAGGGATCATTAGGATGGCAGACGAGAGAAAAATTTCTCCAGCAAAAAGAGCCGGGAAGGGAGGGAAGGAGCACACAGTGGAACTAACGGTATCACCTTCCCCATGGACGGTCCCCACCCAGCAGGAAAGGACCAATATGTGAAAAAGGATAGACAAAGATTTATAAAGGATCTCCACCTATGCCAGCTCTGGACAACTCCTGGAATCTCCTTTTGGTTGGGTTGCCCTGTAATTAATCGATGCGTGCTATAAGTCTTTCCTGCAGTAAGCCGGGAGGGAACTCGGTGACTGAATTACCTCTCAGGCCGTGGCCAGTGAAATGAAACCAGGAAGTAGCCTAAGTTGTCAAGCAAGAGGCATGAGGGTGGAAAGCTTGGGATCTGTGTCTGCTGCTTGTGGGGCAGGCTCCTTGTGCCCAGGACCTGCCAGCTGCCAGCTGCCTGTCTGTCTTCTCCTGGAGTATTGGAATCCAGGAGAGGCAATTAAGAGAAGGAGTGTTTTCCTGCCATTCCATCCCAGATGGGGACATGGGGAGCAGCCAGTGTGTCAGCTCCATTTATCTGCTTCCTGAGGGCAGGTGTGAATTTCCCAGCGTGTTCATTCTTCTGCGCCAGGCTCAGGACTGGGCAGGCCTGGCCCTTCTTGGAGGCTTTGGCTACCTGCAATGGCTCCATCTCCACAGTGCAGGCTGGCTGAGAGCAGGCGTGATCTGTCCGTGAGAGCTGGGCTTTGAGAGAAGGTCCGACTGGGTTTGAATTGCCCTCTGCGGCTCACCGCTGGGTCATGCTGAGGTGGTGAGGCCTCTCTGAAAACGCACTTCACTCACGTTCTTGTTTCTTGGAGCGGCACGTAGACCAGTGATGGGTTGGTCTGGGGCCCCGATGGCCTCGCATGCTGCAGTCACCCACACAGCTGGCCGTTCACGGTGCACGAGGCACCCTCACCCGCACTTACCCCTGTCCCCGGAGCATTGTCCCGAGCGCACCTTCTGCGTGAAGTTCTCTTCTCTCTGAAGGCCACGCCCCACTGTCCCGTGCTGAGCCTCTGACGATCTCCGGGCAGAGGGAGTCACCGCTCTGCACACGTGTTCCACGATGGCAGTTCTTGCAGTTACCCACAGGGCGCCTGTCGTCCGGGGATCGGGAGGACAGGGACGGGCCTGGTGCTGTGTGGCCCTGTCCCCGCGCCCAGTCCCGGGCCAGGCCCTGTGTGTGCTGAGCAGAGAAGCATCCAATCTGCAGCTGCAGTGTTTTTCCTTTCCTTTTCAAAAATAATTCTTCCTGGTACATAATTTAAAACAAAATCAATTTTAATGAGTAAAGGGTGAGATACAGGAGCTTCATCTCTTCGCGTTGTTCTCCACCATGGAGCATTTGTTCCCCAAATCATCAAAGCAGTTCTTAAGAAAAAGCTCTCCCTCTCCCACCCCCAGTCCACCCTTAGGCCAAGGCTTAGACTCTTCATCGAAAAATAAAAATAATAGCGCCTTTGAAACGCGGACATGGCAGGGATCAAACCTGCTCTCCAGTGCAGCGCGCAGCCCCTAGGAGGGTGCCCGCATGGTAGGTGCCCAGTGTTAGCTTCCCTAGGCTTGGCAGCCCTCCCTCCTCCCTGCCACCCATGGCCAAGAACAGAACGGACGGAATTAAAATTCTTTTGTCTGAAAAGGTTGAATTCTTACAAAAACCCCAGCTCAGTCAATTGCCAGAATGGATAGATATTCAAAGATGCTTAATCAGCACCTCCCTAGCCCCCACCATTTTCTAATTAACGAAGGTGCTTGATTAAAATTCCCCGAGTACCCCAAGTAGCTGTCCCAGGAGGGCCAACTAATTGCTATTGTGGAAGATATCACAGTGGTCACTGAGGGTGGGAGGGAAAACAGTTGCGTCACATGGGAAGTGGCAGGTCCCCGTCCGGAGCAGGGCAGAGCACGCCGCGTCGGTGGGACAGCCCAACCTGCACAGAGACAGCGGTTCACTAGGAAAAAGATCCACTGTGGGGCGACCTTGAGCAGGCGGCAGAGTGATCCAGGCACCAGCCGAGCAAGTGATTCAAACGCAGACGTGCAGGGGAAGGTGTTGAAGAAGAAACAGGGATCATTTAGAGATCACACTTGATCTCCCTAATTCTCCCTAACTATAAAATCACAACTAGAGAGATACAGTTAGGGTGAAATTTGCCAATGTCAATAAGGGTTTTTGTAAGTTTAATATTTATGATCTGGTTTAAAGCAATATTATAGCTGTGCAACTTCCTACTTCAAAGAGGAGAAAAATCATAAAAAGACTAGTGAGGAAATTAATGAGTTCAATGAGCTTCAATTGAGAACATATGAAATCAAGCCTCAGTCTAGAAGCCAAGGGCAGGAGTGCATACCACAGACATTGTTTGTGGTTTTACCCAATTATTTTAAAACCCTTGAAAAATGTTGTAGAATCAGAAGCTGCTGAAATCAGACATTGCTAACAGCATCCTCCCCCACACTCCCCCGAGTCTCAGGCTATTTATGCTGGTACTTGGCGACGGTTACCATGCAGAACTGTTTTGATGGAACTAAAAAGGAAACAAAAAGCCAAGGCGGTTGTATCCTCTTCCCCACAGATGCCACCCAGCCCGACTCCGTGAGATGCAAAGGCGCATCAAAATGGCAGCCCGACAGGCCAGGAGACCCCAGGTCCGAGGTGCACCCAGCACAGGCCACTGTAGGGGAGGACGTCACCACCCACACAACCACAGGACCCCACCCCCACCCCATAGCACCCTGCAGCCCAGTTCCAGGCTTGGGGAGTTCCATGTCTAGGATCTACCATAACTTTCATTGGAGAAAGTGTCCATTCAAAATATCCTTGTCACCAGGACTTCAATGTGTGCTTCTGACTTTGCACCTACTTTTGGATCCTGAATCTGGTTGGGACTTGAGTGTAAATTACAACCAGAGTCTTATCATCCAAAAACAGCAATAACTAATAATCTGTGGGTGCTTAAAATGTGCTGGGCATTCTTCAGAATATTTACATATAGTAATATGTATTTTTTGCAGTCATATTCTGGTTTTAGGATTGACCAGTTCTGCCAGCGAGAGAGGGAGGATTAGAGAGGTCTGGTGTGGGACCTAGAAACCTGCATTTAAAAAAAAAATTCCTCACCTGAGGATATTCTTCCGTTTATCTTCAGACAGAGTGGGAGGGAGAGACAAAGAGAAACATCGATGTGAGAGAGATGCATCGACTGGTTGCCTCCCGCATGACCCTGACCAGGACCGGGGACCGAACCACAACCGAGGTATGTGCCCTTGCCTGGAATCAAACCCACGACTCTTTGGTCCTCGGGCCGACACTCTAACCATTGAACCAAACTGGCCAGGGCTTAGAAACCTGCATTTTAACTAATTTCCAAGGTTCCTGTGATTTGCTATGTGCTGGGCACCCTGCTTTATATACATTGTATCACAATACTGCTCACAATGCCCTAATAAGTGGGCATTATTTTCATTTTAGCAATAAAGAAATGGAGGTTTGAGGGGACGTTTGCCCATAAATGTTAGATAGCCAAGGCAAAATTCCAATCTGAGCCAGTTTTACTCCAGGGTCCATATTATGAATGTGTGTTGAGTTGCTGCCTGATTTCTAACTCATTGCCTTTTCTAGACCGGCGGTTCCCAGCCAGTGTGCTGCAGGGGGCAACCGGGGTGCCGCGGGGACTTTGAAAACATGCCACACCTGCCTGTCCGTCAGGGACACTGACCTCTTTTCCCTAGATTGTCAAATAAAAAAATGACAACAGGCAACACAGTAGCTGACTAGTGCGAATGAATAAAAATTATACCTATTTTTTGTTAGATCAGCAAAAAATAGAATATATCTTTTTTCGTGTGCCGCAGAATTTTAGTAAATAGTTTGTGTGTACCGTGAGTTGAGAAAGGTTGAAAATCGTGTTCTAGGTCTTGAGGGTGTGGATATTCTCAGGCTCAGACCCCCTGCCAGCTCAGGGCCTTGGACTGCCTTCTTTTTCAGTGTCCTTGCAAATTCACGCACACTCTTGTCCATGATGGACCCCAGGGTGGGCATTCCATCCTCCCCGACGATCTCAGGCCCCTTTCACTTGCTCTTTGCATGAATATCTCTGCGCAAAGGACATCACCCCAGCATGGAGGGTTGACCTCGCCTGATTCTCAGACCAGTTCTCTTCCTCCCCGAATCTGCCTTTTTAGTTTTGTGCTCCTCCCCCTCCTCCTCCCCCTTGACTATGGCTCACAGCAGTGATAAGGCTGCTTTCTGACTTGATTTATTTTGTCCTCATGTTAAATGCTATCATTTACTCACACAATGGCGTGTCCTCTGCTTGATTGTTATTATTAGGTTGTTTTACCCTTTAACAGCTTTAGATATGAGAAGAAATGGCTGGGTTCCATTATCAGGCTGCATTCCGTTTCCCTACATGTCCTTGTGGTATTTGGAGTACTTCATCTTGCTGTAAAATGCTTTTCCCACTGGAGCCAGGGCAAAGGAATGAGCAGAATAGCAATTCAGTCCTTCTAAAATCAAGGTTCCAGTCCCCTTCTTGGCTAGGCTGTTCATTGCCTTGGCGTTGGGGCAGGGAGATGTACCCCTTCCTTCCCTGGAAGATCACATTCGCTCCTTCCTTCTCTCCCAGAGAGGCTGGTTCCTCTCTGCTCACCCCTCCCCTAGCCCCGAAAAACAAATTCATTCCTCTTCCCTCTTCTAACAGAGTTGAAATGAATGACTTAGGACTTTGTCATTCTTCTATAATGGATTCAGGACTCCCCCTGCTTAGCTGATGTGCAGCCCAGCAGGCCTTGTGCCCCTCCTCTCATTCCTTGCATCACTGCGTTGTCCTCTATGGGAGGGTTCAGTGGGGTCACTGTGGTTGAAGCTATTTGGCCAGTCATCTGCCTGACAGAGTAAGACAAACGGTGCTCTCCCTCTCTTGGTTTATTTATTCCATTACATACCATCCCAGAAAAGGAGAGAAGGTGACATGAATTTTGCTCCCAGGAAAACTCCTTGGCAAAACAATTTTGATTCTTTATCCATTGATTCATTTCTTTGCTCAGTTATCGTTATGGAGAACCTACTGCCATGCACTGCCCTAGCCGTTGGAGATACATGAGTGGACAAAGCAGACCAAGTCCCTGGCATCACAGAGCTTACATTCTAGTGCAGAGACCGAAAATAAGCCTGTACATACGTAAACCTTATAGTGTGTTTTATGGGACATGCTGTGGAAGTTAATCAAGACAAGAGGCAGAGATTATCAGGCATTGTTTGGGGGTTGTCATCTCAAATAGAGTAGCTAGGGACAGGTTCCTGAAGAAAGTGCTCCATAAATGTGTGGGAAGAACGATGCTGTAGCAGGAGTGTTCTTGGTGGGGTTGGTGGTGAACAGAAAGGCACTCGTCAGGACACGTGGGCACGTGGAAGGGTCACAAGGAGGCCAAGTCTCCAGAACATCTATTGAAGACCTGCCCTCCCCTCGATAGGCTGTAAGTTTCATGAGGCAAGGAGCATGCTCTCCTTGCTCTCCACCGTGTACACCTATGCCTAGCACGGTGCCTGTCGAATTATAGACATCCAATAAATATTTGTTCAATGAATGAGTGAATAAAGTAAGTGTGGCATTATAGTGTGAGCAGTTGAATAAGCTGGTAAGTTACAAGGTTTTTTTTTTATTTTTTATTATTGATTTTAAAGAGAGAAGAAGGGATAGGGAGAGAGAGATAGAAACATCGATGAGAGAGAACATCAACTGGCCGCCTCCTGCATGCCCCCCACTGGGGATCTGGCCCACAACCTGGGCATGTGCCCTGACTGGGAACCGAACTGGCGACCTCCCAGCACATGGGTCGATGTTCAACCATTGAGCCACAGCGGCCAGACATGTTACAAGGTTTAAATCAGAAATTGTGGTCCCTTAATTAGTGGTGACAGATTCTAGAGAATGGCATGCACAGGCCAATGACAGTGGTTGCGTATGGCTGAGGCAGAGGAAAAGGCCCATGGAGAAGGGGGATACAGGCAGTGGCAGTGAAGGTGTCTGACAAATCATCAATAGGAACACTGAAGTCACCCCAAAGTGGCTGGGGTTATGGCATGTAGAGCTGTGAGCCAAATGTGAAAGCCCTCAAAGAATCATGAGGAGTTCAGCACGTCGACAGTCGGTGGCAAGGAAGAGGAGGGGTGGGCACAGCACTGCAGAGGGCATCAGCTTTGAAGGAGCAAGGGTTTCGATGAAAATGTGAGAGAGGCATTGTTTCCAAGTGATGTCGAGGAGTGGGGAAGACCATCCCCCAACCTCAGTGCCCAAACAAACATCCTGGCAAGTTCTTGGGAGAACTCCCGAGGAAGCTGCCCTCAGGGACAGCTGGGTGGACTCACAGGGCAGTGCAGGGAGCTCATCTCGGAGGCGCCCGGCCCAGGGAGCATGTGTGTAGGCAGTGAGTGTTTCAGCGAGCCCAGAGGTCAGGCTGGAAGGTGAGAAGAGTGAGGAACAAAAGCTGTGTAGTGCTGGTGGGTGGAGAGGGGGTCCTGCTCTGCGCAGTCAGCCGGCAGTGGGGGATGTGAGGCATGCTGGAGTTAGTCCCGTGCCCGATGGAAGACTGTGAAGGCATCTCTCACACACTTTAGCCGTAGCCTGTATGTGGGATAATGGACAGAAACCCTTTCCTTCCTCACCTGAAGGTGGGGTGGTGACAGCAGGTATCTGTTGGCAAGGTCAAGCCTCCTTGTGATCCAAAGCAAGGAGACTGACCTTTAGGAAGCCATTAAAGGGTCAATGTCAGGATCCTGAGTTAGCAGGAGTGAAGAATAGAGATGGAATATAGCGATACATATAAGGCCAAATTGCCAGAAACCTGAGTTTAATGTGGGTTAGGAGTGAGGGTGGGGCTACGCTGAGAGGGAATTCCACATTTCTGGTTTGGCCTCCATTCTTGCCGGTTTGGGGCACTAGGGATTATTTGTCTGGCTTTTTGCCCATGTTGCAATAGTTAGGATATTAGAAACCAGCTGGTGTTGATTTATTTCTGGCTATTGGACCATGTAGGTTAGCGCCTTTCTCCAAAAATGATCATAACAACCCAGACTTATTTATGTATGTTTTTAAGAGAATCAGGATTTATTAGACAGAAATGATAGAGTACAACAGAGATGTGATTAATAGGCAGAATGAATCATCTTTTATCCTATGGATATTTATTGAGTACCTGAAACACAATAGTGCATATTTTGATGCTTCAGATTGTACTGTGAGCACAGCATTCAAAGTCTCTGTCCCATAGGACTACAGTATGGAAGTATTGGTAACGTTTGACAAATTAATATGAAATCTAATGTCAGGGAGAGGTAGTACCATGGAGACAAATAAAACAGAAATGGGATAAAGAACAATGGACCATGCTACTTTAGTGTTGAGAGAAAGCCGGAGCAGAGACCTAGAGACCTGAGTGCAGAGAGACAATGCATGGGGCATATCGAGAGAGGGTGTTCCAAGCAGAGGTGTCTGCAGGTGCCAAGCCCACGCGTTGGGAAGATGTTTGGTGTTCATGAGGGACAGCAAGAATGCTACTACAGAGACGAGTAACACAGGCTGTTGTAAAGAGAGCTCAGAGTCAGATCACACAATGCCTTGAAAACCATGTTAAAGACTTTGGAACTTGTTCCAATAAAAAACACTGGCAAATTTTAAAGAGGAGAGCAAAATAACTTAATACATGTTTTTAAAGGGTGATTTTAATTGCTTGAAGGGAACGACAGGGGTCAAGGGTCGTATAAGGGCAGCAACTGGAATACCAGTTAAGATACTGTAGCTCTAATCCATGAAGAAATGATGATGACATGGACGAGATAGGTAAGGTTGAAGATGGTGAGACTATATGTTTCATCTGGAATATATTCTGGAATTAAAGCTGAGAAGATCTGCTGATTGATTACATAGGGTTGTAAGAAAGAGTTAGGAATCACAGGTGACCCACAGATTTGTGGTCAGTGCCACTGACTTATAATTTCCTGCTATGAGGAACTCCAAGAGGCACAGACTTGTGGGTGAAATAAGGAGCTTGGTACTTTAGATACACAAGTAGAAATTTTGAGTAGATGGTTGGCTCTGCAAAGGCACAGAGGCTAGAAAAGTAAAGCCAGGGGTCGTCAGCATTCATGTGACATTTAGAGGCATGAGGCTGGCCATTGCCACGTACAGACCAAAGCAGATGAGAGTTCTGTGGATTAGTTCTTGCCCATTCCATCATTTAGGAGTCAGAAGAGGGTGATAAGTTCTCAAGATCCATTCAAAATATTTCTCTTCAGAGTCTTAACAAATTCATTCTCATGGCCACCATCTTGAAGAGGGAACACAAACAAGCAAACCCCTTGATTGATAGGTTGATAGGGCAGACCATGAGGTATGAAAAGATTGGAGAGCACTGGCTTCATGCCTCTCTGCATCTCTGTTTCTAACCAGAACCCAAGGCTCTTAGGAATTCAGTGCAGCTTAGTGACCACAGTGTTTCCTTCAGCATCCTTTTGCTGCCCTTGACTTTGAGGCCAGTGTCCACACTGACCGGTCTTTGTGCTCTTGAATGGTCACATTTCTCTGTGTTGATATGTTTTCTCTCTTTATCACAGCACTTTCCTAGACCTCTTGATTTTGGTCACTCAGGTGTTGTCATGGCAATGACATCCTTAGTAGAGTGGTGCTACTTATGTTGTCATGGTTATAAGGACCTCTTGATGAGAGCCCTACTTCATTGCCATCATGCCCACAGCAGTACAAAACCCTAGGATGTCTTGGCAAGCCTGAATTCTTAGGCTGGGAACTAGTAGTTCTTGCCCTGAAAATGCAAGTCTCAGTAATTAGAAAAATAGCAACAGCCTAAAATGGTTAGATTTTATTCAGTAAAGAACAGAATACTGAAAGAGGAATCACCATCACCATCATCACCATCATCATCACCATCATCATCATCATCGTAGCTAATATTTTCATTACAGATTGGCTATGCTCCAGGCACTGTGCTAAGTGTTTTACATGAATGAACTCTTTAATTTTCTTGACAACCTCATAATGTAGGTGTTATTACTGTTCCTTTATAGATGAAGAGCTTGAGACCCAGAGAGCTCACTTAAGTAACTTGCTAATGTGTGAGATGGCCAAGAATTCAGCAGGAAGTTTGGTCATAAAGGACACACTCTGAACCCATTACTCTTCTTTCTGTTTACTATTATCCAGTTTTATTACCGATAGCAAAAATCAAGATGTAATCAGCTGGTAACTCAGATAATCTTTTTTCCCCTAGAAATCACTTTTAAGTTTTGAAATATTTGTATATTTTTATTTAATTCTCTAACAACCATATGAGGTTAGAATTGCTGTTAAGCGTATTTTACAGACAAGTAACCCAAGTTTGGAGAGTCTGTGATTTCCCAAAGAAACTTGACTGCTAAGTTGTGTGTCAGACTAGGTCTGAACATGTGAGGATCTATTGATTCAGAAGCTAGTGTTTTGTCATGCCCTATTGCATATATTAGCATATTATGTAGCCCAAAATTCAGCTCTGGGGAGGAGAGTGGCCAGACCATCCAAGGTGAACCGTTTCCGGCAGCCTATGCCCTTGGTGAGAGAGGGTATCAGTGGCATGTTATTCAAGTAGCCATTTGTCCTCTTTGCCTTCCCCCCCTATTCTATCCTAATAACTCCAATGTTAACTCCACCAATGATAACAATGAATATCTCCACTGGTACAGTAACTTCTTTCATCTACCACAATACAGGCAGGGGGACAGCGGGCCTCACACCTTTGCGACTACTGTCGTTGACTCTGCTACTTCGGCCATTTAACCTGTTTGGGAGAATCCCAATAAGAGGTTAATGGTAGCTCTCTGTTTTTGCTGATTTTCAGAAAATGGGAAACACAAATACGTTACTTGGAAGCTGGCCTCTAAGAAAGCACAGCTTTAAGGCAGAAGCAGCTCAGGTCTGGCAGTGGATAGGTCTTCTCGTTGAATACAAGAGGATTGGAGGGGGATGTACTGAGTGGGGCCAGCAGGGTTAATAGAGGGGATATTAAACAATGGTAACAAAGGCTCGTTGTGTTCTCATGTGCCAACACTTTACCTCGATGAACTCATTTAATCTTTGGAAATACCTTATGCGTCTAAACACTGCTATTATCCATATGTAACAAGTGAGGAAACAGAGGCTCGGAGATATTGAAGAATTTGCTGAAAGTCAAGTAGCTAGTAAGAGGAGGCCCTGGGAGTTGCACCTTGCTCTCTGGGTCTGTCCGTAGATGTTGGCATAATGCCCTTCATGTGTGTGGGCTGTGGACCTAGAGATGGGTCTGAACTTAATGACATGTTCAACATCCAAGACTTGAGTTCTGATGATCTCACTTCAAGCAGCATCCCCTTGGCCACATCGCCCACCCTCTCGGCCTTAGTCATGTCATCTGTAGAGGGAGGATCTGATAGGATGGCCACCCTGGGCTTGTTGGGAGGACTGCATGAAGTGACACACACACGTGCTGCCCTGTGCCTGAGGTAACATACGTGCTTAATCAATGTTGCCATAGGAGTGGTGGCATCCAAGGTGGTACCGACAGTTAGCACTAGAGTGTGTGATTAATCCTGTCCTTGGCAATAGCATCTTCCCTTATTTTCAGAGATGAACAGGGTGCTTGAGTAAGGTATCATAGGTCCTATGTGGTGAGTAAGCTGTGGATGTCCAGCTCAATGCTTTCTGCCAGCCCCCATTTCATCTGATACAGAGTTTGACCTGTACAATGTCTAAGTGACCTGTTGACAGCCTTTTCCAGAGCCTCAGTTTCCCCTTGAGTCAAACCTACAGCCTCTTCTAAGATTCCCAGTGGACACTGGGGGATTCTAATGAATGTCTGTTAAATAGAGATAGTGAATGTCTTCATACTGATTTTCTCCTTCCCATGCTTTCTTTCGCCTGGGAAGAAAAAAAAGGTCACAATTAGCAACACTTGACTTGAATAAAAACAGAAGCTTAATTAAAATAGCAGACAGTGCTAAAATTTGACCAAGGTAATACTTTGCTCTAGGTTTTACTAAACAAAAGTGAAAATTGAAGATTTTCTTTTCTACTTTAAAAAGACACTTACCTGGCCTGGCCAGTGTGGCTCAGTAGTTGAGTGTCGACCCATGCACCAAGTGGTCGCCAGTTCGCTTCCCCATCAGGGCACATGCCCAGGTTGTAGGCCAGGTCCCCAGTGCAGGGCATGCAGGCGGCGGCCAATCGATGTTCTTGATCATCGATGTTTCTATCTCCCTCTCCCTCTCCCTTCCTCTCTCTCTAAAAAAATCAATAAAAAGAGAAACAATAACAAAACATTTAAAAAGACACCTACCTGATGACCCTGGCCAGTGTGACTGAGCAGTTAGAGTGTCGGCCTGAGGACCAAAGGGTCGCAGGTTTGATTCTGGTCAAGGGTATGTAACTGTGTTGTGGGTTTGATCACCAGCCCCAGTCAGGGTCGGTCAGGAGGCAGCCAATTGATGTGTCTCTCTCACATCGACGTCTCTCTCTCTCTCTCCCTCCCTTCCAGTCTCTCAAAATCAATGGAAAAATTTAAAAAGATACCTGATGTGTAACGGCCCGGCCTGGATGGGGATGTGCTCTTGTCACTTGTGTAGAAGCAGCATTCGGTGACTGTTAGCGTTGCAGGTGGCTGTGAGCAGTGACGCCAGTCTGCGGGGGTGGGGGCCTGGCAGAGAGGTGGGGGCCTCCCCGATTCCACTTCCAAAAAAGTGGCTTGGAAATAGGGTCAGTGCTGTCCACCAGACTCGGTGATGTCAAGATGCTCAGCTGCTGTCCTCAAGTGACAATTAAACGCAGCTTGGCACATGTTTCCATGTGTCTTTTAGAATGACACTCCCTTCTCTGCCTGACTAGTCCTTAGGGCACCAGGTGGGCGGAGGCCGTCTGCGCCCTCCCCAGCACCAGGCTGCTGAGCGAGCAAGGGAAGTGGGAGAGAGCCAGGAGGGTCACAGCGGTGTCTCTTTCAAGATACAAGTTAGATACAAAAGGGAATTAAAAACTTCATGTTGAGTTGTTGTCACTCTACCCGAGTCTCGCCTCAGAGATTTCTACAGCTGGAGAATGCTGAGAATTCAGCCCTTTAGAGCCATTACAATTCATACTGACTATAAACTCCCCACTGTGCGGATAAAGGGAGGGAGGTGCGTGCCAAGTGCTGGGAGGGTGGATGCGAGTTACTTCACCATCTGATAATATGCACCATGTCGGGAAACATTAGGGGAAGAAGAAAAGGAGGAAAGGAAGTAAAGAGTGTGTTGAAAAGCTGACAATGCATCTTCGGGCATTCACCGAGGAGACTCGAGCTGAGGCACACGGAGCCGTGGGACAGGCCTCCAGGGCCTCCCCAGGCCCCTCTCTTCACAACGACGTATGTGTGTCTCTGGTCCACACTTGGCAAAGGAAAACCTTCACCACACCCATGCCCACCTAATGTCCCCGCGTCACTCATGGTGAAGGTGGGGCAGGGGATAAGGGGCAGTGAACAGCACCTCTGGTAGGACTCGGTTGGGCTCCTTGCTCTGCCAGTTAATAAGCGGGTGACCCTCAGCAAACCTGTTAACCTCTGTACCCCTGCTACCTCATCGATAGAATAGCCCAAATAGGAGGAGCAGCAATCCTACGTCAAGGTGCTCTGTGAACACGAACACTTGACGGACCTGGTCCTCCTTGGAAGCTCTGTTTCATCAGGCGTATTCTGCAGGGTGACACCAAGGGCAAGAAGGCAGAGGCGGGGCCTGTGAACGCCCTGCAGAGACGTCTCCTGAGGCAAAGATGTGTTAACGTTTTGGCAACACAAACGCAAAAAGCAGATGATGTAACTGTTGTTTCTGACCGTTGTTATAACAACAGCAGTTTTGTTCCAGTCATCTTGGTTAAGTCTTACACTTCTTTATGCCGTGTAATTAATTTGAAAGTTCACCTAAGCACTTCACAAATGCTGCAGAGAATGTAGCCCGAGTGAGTTTAGAGAGTTGAATGTGTAACTTGCTTAAAAAGGACACACTGTGCAGAACAGAAATCCAAAGGGACATCACGGGGTGAAGTGAGGTCTGGACCGGTGCCAGTGTTAGCTCGGGGCCAGGATCTTCGAGTGCCAAGGGGTCGGGATCTCAGCGCTGGCACTGGATCTCGTGGTCCCATTTCATGACCCCAGGGATGGGCCGACAGGGCCGGTGGGCCAAATCCAACCTGCTAGCTGCTTTGGAACAGCCTGTGCGTTCAGAAAGAATTTTACGTTTCTAAATGTTTGAAATAAATTAAAGAAGAATAGTACTCCGTGAGATGTGCAAATGATTTGAAATTTAAATGCTAGTGTCTATAAAAAAGCTTTATGAGAACACAGCCACACCCATTTCTTTATGGCTTCTTTTGTCTTACAGTGTCAGACTTGAGTTATTGCAAGTAGACCAGATGGCTTGCAAAGCCTAAAATAGCTATTATCGGGTCCTTTAGAAAAGAAGTTTGCCATTATCTGCACTACGTGAAGACTGACGCTCGACGGCTCTGATCACTGCTGTTACAGTCTCAACTCTATCCGTACTCACTGCCTTCGTTCTGTGTCTTGTCACTGTGAACTTGCAGTTCTGGGAATTCTCATGTACATGCAATCCCCGCACCTGTCTTTTCCAGAGTGGCCCCGCTCTGTTCCCCAGGGACTCCTCTCTGGCCCACAGGTGTCAGCTCCCAACAGCTGCCTTACCTTGGTTTTGACCTCTGCTACCACAAGGCACTGGTTCAAGTACTTTGCTGATTTCCAAAACTACTCTGTACTTACCGTTTTGACTTTTGGGGAGTCGTTTTTGTCTGGGGGATTGTTCCAGAAATCCAGCCCTAGCCCTGGGTGTTTGATCTTGTCAACGTAAAACATGCTTACTGGTTAGTTGTTGATTCTGGCTTTCCCCTTGGGGAAGTTTGTTCATTCAGCATTTGGGGGAGCATCAGCTCCTGTCTTCATGGTAGTCTCAATGGTGGGTGCATCTTCTGGGAGGAGCACATCCGCAGTAAATCAGCACCCTCCACCATCCCATGTAATTGCAGATTCCTTAGTGCTCCTGTTTTCACACCCACACTGCACCAGCACCAGGGCAAGGTTCTCCCGTGTCTATCTGAAATGTGCCGCAGCCCTGAGGGTATTGGGGAGGCAGAGGTGACTGCACTGAGGTGTCAGGGTGACCACAGTCTTGTGAGGTCTACTCACTTCAGTTCACTCCTGCTGTATTCCTCAGGCATCTCCTAGATGAATGGTCTTTCAGAATCTCATCATTATGATTTCATAGTTTCAAAAATACTTTTCACATTTATAATAATAATAATTTGACCAACGTGAGAAAAAGATCAATCTGTCAAAGAGATTTCTTTTCTATTGAGATGGACTTTGAAATCCCATCACTCACTTTCAAACGTGAATCCCGGTTTTTACATCAGCAAATGAATTAGCGCGTATTGCTAACTGTTGGAAGTACGGGTGCTATTTATATTCCTTTTCATAACTTTTCTGCTTTTCAAAATGCTTACCTTGTGTTTGCAATAATTTTGTCATTGTAAACTTCACCTTTAGAGATTGCTTTTCCATTTTAAATTCTAGCAGTTGTGCTTGGAAGAGACAAGACATTGAATCCAGAAGGCAAGGACTTGGTGAACCACCCACAGGCATGCCGTATCTTAGACTCCTTCCCACCTTAGGACAAAGCTGGGGTTTATTACTTATCTCCCCTTTTCTGTGAATCATAACGCCCCATGTGCTCTAAAGCTCAGTTTTAGCCGAAATCAGAGTCATGGCATGCCCTAGTTGTCAATGGGATCAATTCTGGAGCAAGCTCAGATCGTCAGGTCAACCCACAAGGATTTCCTGATGCAAAGGCAGTCCTGTGGGCATCCACCCTCAGGAAACACTGTCCGAGTCACTGTCAGACCCTTGGGAGATGAGAATGCATGGAGTCCTATGACGCATCAGAAACAAACAGAGTATGTTACCAAACACCTCTCAAGCTGTAACTGTTCTGTGTGTGTGCGTGTGCCAGTGTGTGTCTTTAGTTCCGATGCACCTGTCACCTTCAGACTATTCTTCCTCTTGTGTGTAGCTAAATTGAGCTGAAAAGTGATGAGGTCTTAGAATTAACAGGTACCTGGCATTCAGTACTCTGCGTAGGACTAAGATGGGAGGGAAAACTATCAACATGAAATTATTTGTCGGTCCTCTATTTTTTTCTATTCCCCCCCCCCCCCATCACTAAAGAACTGTGAGAGTCCCTTGGGCTTTTTATCATTTAGCTGAAGGTAATTTTTCCTGAGACACGTGGGACTCAGAAACTGTCCCACCGGAAGATGTGGTGGTTGAATGGCTGACACAGTCAAGAGCTGCATGGATTTTCCACGGCAGCTCCTCAAAGCACTCCGTGTGGCTGCTTATTATCTCATTATTAGGGTTTTTAAAAGCGAATTTCTGGGAAAGCTGGCAACTAATTAATATTCACCTTTGCATACATGGTCTGTTTGAACACTAGTGTTGTTGACACTAGTACTTAATGCTTAGTACTTAATGCTGCCATTGCTGAGAATTATTTTAAAATATCTCTCACAGAGGTGCCTGTTTTTGAAAAACTCGATTTTTTTGACTAAATGAGTTAGGAAAAAAAAAAAAACTATGAATATAAAACCATCGAGATTATGTATATATAAATTTTTTTCACTCATCTAATTCATGATATTTTGACCCAAATTGCTGTTTATAAAATAAAATCTGTGCTTGAAGAATGATTATGCTCTCACTGACATGATTTCAAGGCATCATTAGGTAACTTTCTGAGCATGCGTTCTTTGCCGAGCCCTGTGAAAGTGCCTGCATCTGGGATCACCTTCACCTTCATTATAGCCCAGCGAGGTAGGTGCCATGATACCCATTTTACCGATAAGAATGTTGACGCTCATAACGGTTAGGTGACTTTTTCAAAGTCTCACAGAAATTATTGCTTTAGAGCTATTTTTCATTAGCATTTTTGGTATCCATAGCAACTCATTTTGCCTAGAAGGAAACCAGCACAGTGGAGAGAACGTGGCCTTGGGATCAAACAGACTTGTGTTTCAGTGTTTGGACCATTGTTTAACCTTTTTCAGCCTGTTTATTTACAAATTGGGAATAAATATATTTCTAAAAGTAGGACTGAATAAATCAATACAGACTAGTTATAGGCATAAAGGAGCATTTAATCCACAGCAGCGATGATTACTAGGGTTATGATGAAGAGCTGATGAGGAGAGACTTACCTGTACCTGAGTCAGTTCAGGGATGGACAGAGCAATGGAAATGTCTTGAGTCAAAATCGGAGACAGAGAAACCAAGGCACTGCCGTGGGAAGGCAGGGAACAAGTGAAACTCACTGAGTGGGCTGTGCTGGTGTGAAAGCACGCCCAGGGATTCCCCGAGACACCCCTTCAGAAGGGTTCTCAGCCCCTCCCTGGACTGTGGGCTGGTTTCCATGACATCCTCTTCGTGAGTGCAACGAGGTGGAAGTGAGTCTGGGTGACCTCCAAGGCCAGGTTACAAAGGGCCATGACGTTTCTGCTGGTTTCTCCTGGAACACTCTCTGGGGAGCCTTAGGCCACCGTATGCGAAACACTATGTGGAGAGACCCTGGGAGAGCAAAGCTGTAGAACTCCGGACCCCCTTGGTTCACTGTTGGGGTCCCAGTGAACAGACCTTCCAGAGGATGCCAGCCCCAGCCACCATCTGACTCCCAGCCTCATGATAGACCATGGCAAGGTCCCCTGGCCAGGCCCAGGCAAGCCCAGCTTCACAAACAAGTAGTGTGACACTTTTTGTAAGTCTCTGTTTGGGGATGGTTGTTACTCGGGAGTAAATTACTGCAACACGGGCCCATCATATGAGACAATTATAAAACTGTCCACTTAGAGTCACATTGTCCTGCTTCTCACCTTGGTTTCCCCTTCCGGCCTCACTTTGCCTTTGGCCAGAGACAGTGTAGACCTAATGATCCTGGTCTCATTGGGCTTTGCCAGGGCCCACAGTTTCCTGTCTCAGAGACTTCCTTTCGGATTTCAGTAACTTGTGCGAACCCAGAGTTTGCATCCGACTTCAGGAGGCGTCCAGAACTGCAGAACGCGAAGTCGGGTGCTGGCTCAGGCGATGAGCTCGCTGCTCCCTCTCCTTTGGGCACAGTGCCCATAAAACTGATGGAGATTGGGAGAGGTCTGTCGTGTAAGGGGCCCTAGTTTCCAAGCCACGTGCTATGGTCGCACTCCCTAGTGAAGCCCTGCTTCTCACAGTGTCTTGGGCTGTGGACTCCTCTGTGGACACAACGCTGTTCCCACAGAGAGACCGGAAGCTGCTGTCTGTCATTCCCTGTAAATCAGAAGCAGGGCAAGCAGAAGCTGGGGGATGACTGTCTCTCCACTGACAGAGGGAATCGGAGAGCAGAGAGAGGTTCGGAACACTGGAGTCGGGGATAAAAACTTCACCCTGCTCTCAGCCAGTCCCGGGCCTGGGCTCCAAGTAATGAACTGAACCATTTCAGCAGGGTTGAATTCTGTCGGCAGCTCAACCATGCCCTTGTTTACTGTTGAAATAATTACTACTTTGCCATAATATTAGCTCTGAACCATGACTCCATTACCATTATCACCGGAATATTACCCATTTATTATCTCCCAGCCACCCTGGAAGATGAATACTGGGCTTCGGAGACCAATTGTTCTACAGCAGACGGGATCTTGGTGCGCACTGTCTAATGAGGTAAACTGCATGACAGCCAGCGTTAATGTGGCTCCAGCGCACACCAACTCACTCTTAACCTGTGAATCTGCCACTGTTTTTGATGTGCACTTAATCGCGAGGAGGGCAGACACCGTTTGAGAAGAGGAGCAGCCGAAGGAAAGAGAGGAAAGGGGGAAAGTGAGCAGGCCCGTGCTCAAGGTGTGCGTGCAGCTGAGGTGAGCGTGGGCCACAGGAAGCAGGGGGAAGAGGCAGGTGGAGGTCGCTCAGCCTCTGATCCTTTGGGCAAAACCTCTGAGAGGATGCGCAGGTCACGTGTTGGTTTAACTAATCCACATGCCTTTACTCTCACAGCCCAGAGTGACAGATCCACAGAAACCCTTTTCTGATCACTTTCAGTTTTTGTCGTCTTCTGTTTGACATCCTCAGTGTGACCACAGCAATGTGCTGCAGACAGATTAGGAGAAGCGGGCAGCATAGACAATGCGATTGTCCTTTGCGATGAGCGGTGGAGAGACTCCAGACGTGCAGCTTTCCCCACCTGCTGAGCTCCCAGGCGTCTGCATGTGGGCCCACCGAGCTCAGTGCAGGGAGGAGCCCAAAGGCAGCTGGAAACCCACCAGGGGAAGGGAGCAGCAGATGAAAGGAGTCATCAGGCCTCCCTCATCACCTGCATTCCTGCAACTCGAACTTGAAGGTGCACAGACATCACCTGGGGATTTGTGAAAATGCATATTCATATTTGGATTCAGTAGGTCTGGGGTGGGGCTGGAAATTCAGCATTTCTAATCAGCTCCCAGGGCGACCCCTGCAGCAGGTACCAATCTGAACAGGCAGGGCCTACTCCAAAGGGAGGAGCTCTTCTATGGGAAGCAGCTTTCTCTCTGGCAACACCACCTCTGGCTGCGTCAGAGCCAGCTCTGAGCCGTGGGATCACACACCAGCGTCACCGCCACTGAGGTGGGCAAACAGCAGTGTGGTGCTTTTGCTCCTTCACAAGCTGGCGACTTCCACACAGGCCTGGGAGCAGTGCAAAGCAGGAAGACTGCCAGAAAGCGGTGCCTTTAGTTTTTAGGGTGGGACGCATTGCATTCTTGAAGTGTCCTAAGACATTATTTTTATATTGCACATCGAGGAAGAACCCAAAGGGCTTGAATATAAGGACTCTGGGAACTGCAATCTAATTCTCTTCTCTAAAGAGAAATATATTCTCTGCCATGCTGCTTCTGAGTGTCCCAACATAACCTATTTTCTTGATCTTGAAAACCTTCTCTCCTCACAGCATTAATAAACTTGAAGCTTAAGCAATTATCCCATATAAACACCCCAGGTGGGGATGAAATTAACAAAAATGTTCCCTACAAACTTCTAGAGATTTTTTTCTTTAAAGAGTGCAGTTGAGATGCATCTCAAACATCTTACCCTGTTTGTTTTTCCATGTACCACTTAGTGTTCCAGAGAGAGAGAGAGATTTGTGATTTAATAGGTCATCTTGGGAGCAACACTAACCGACAGACCATATAAATTAAGAATTTCTTTTACTGCATATATTCCCTAGCAAAGCTTTTGGTGGTATCCGTCTTGAAAACGTATTATTATGATTTTTATCTCAGTGTGTTACCTCTGAAGTGTAATGTCAATGTGTCTATGTGTGTGTGTTTGATTCTTTATGACACTAAAATAACAATAATCATTTTCCTTTTAATTTAATTATAATAAAAGAAAAAAGGAGAACACCAATCTAATTTTCCATTGTTTACCAAATTATTTCAGTAGTGGTTGGATAACATTTACATGGTTTGGGACCATTATGTCTTCCCTGGTTCATTTATCCATCCATCCATCCATCCATCCATCCACCCACCCATTCATGGACAAGCATTTATTTAGCACCTTCTAGATTCCAGTAAAGCTAGAAAGAAGTAGATTGGAAAACAGAGATGGATGAGACATGGTTCCTACACCCAGGGTTTAACGGGAAGGCGGACATCAGTATTTATGGTGATACCATTTGTATTGTGAAAACATTCCGATCGTTTTCTTCTCCCCCCAGCCTGCAAACAGTTTGCTTTATCAAGATTATCTGTAGTCATTTTTATTGAACCAAAGACAAAAAGGTATGCAGAGTCAAGCAGAAAGCGAAGAGTGTAAACTTGGGTACGATATTGAAACAGTGGTGGTAACAGTCCCTGGGTTGGAGGGTGGTTTCCAGTACACCTGCAGCACTAGCTCTTTGTCACGAGGCCCCGATGATGAAAGTAGCTGCAGGAACTCGATTACTCCGTGTCAGTGTTCTGCAGGGACAGTGAAGGGCTGTCTTGTTCGAAGCACGTTTGGGTGGAGCCCTCAGCTTCCACGGTTGACTCTACATGGCTGAGAGAAAAACAGCATTTTGCTGAAGATGTTGGCCCGGCCACCGGCAGTTTCAAAAGTGGGAGACTCTACTGAAGAAAGTCTGTACAACAAACTTGAGACATAGTGGGATAAGACTTGGGAGAGGAAAAATCCAAATAAAAGTTACCTCATCAGTCAGAGGTACTTTGGGATACCAAAGCAGTGGATTGAACCAGTTAATCAGGAATTCTGGGGGAATAAGGGAATCCTAAATACTTCTCTTAGGTATGTTAAGATATTTATGTTTTAGAAAATTTAATCACTAATCAAATATATATATAGTGTTACGTAAAAATAAATGCATATTATATTAACGCATGTGATATGTGTATACAATATATAATTGCTTTTTCTTCTGGAACATGAATACATATCTTATTTGGTTGATAATCATGTGGCTTGTGTTCTGATGCAGATTTAACCATATTTATTGAATGGTTACCATGTGTTGGATACAGTACTGTGTAATTACATTTAGTATTATTTAGTTTTCATTCCCTCCTAGTGATACAATTCAGTGATGTTTAGTTACATGATCCAAATTAACTAAGGGGATGTTTTGACTATTGATCAGGGACATGCAGAGTAATTCAAGTTGTAGATACAGTGTCCTTTTGTAATTGGCTCTGTCCAGGGACCTCTGTCTCTTACCATGACCTGTCACATTTTTCTCTATATAATGAAGGTAATAATGAGTTGCTCCTTCCTCTTAATACTCAAAATATCTATGATATTGATAAAACAACAACAACAACAACTTTTGGAGCCCGACTTAAAAGCTATCACGAAAATGCAAATTATTTTGCATGTGTTTATATATAAGCCTTTTATCCACCAGTGTGCCCTCCTGCCCTGCACCCTTGCTTCCCCTGCATTTATCAAGCCCAATTGCCCATAAACAGCAGAAATGCTCTGTTAAGAAACAGCAGTTTGGAGGAAGAATGCAAACTAGCCTTTGTTGTGATGGTCTCAGTATGTGTGTGCTGGGTTCTCGCTCCCTTAGAGGCAAATTGCTGTGGGTAAAACATGTATTATGCTTTCAGACGCCATCCCAGCCTTTGTTCAACGCACTTGGCAGGGGCACCGTGGATTGTAGTCGTTTGATACCATCTCCTTCGTTCCTTTCATCATGTTTGTTTGTCTCTCAGCTAAATGGCAGAATTCAGAAACCCTCTGCAGGGCTGTTTGTCCTTAGCCCCAGATCCACCAGTCAGGCCTCCGCCGTGCCTGGGGAACCTCCGGAAGTCAGACTTCCTGTCTTTACATTATGTTTTTATTTATTTACTCTTGAGGGATGCATCATCCTAACAGTTAAAGTACATAAGAAAAGATGACTGATGTCTCCTTTTGGCTTCCTTGGAAATGGGAGATCTGAATAAGATCTTTAAACTTCTCAATTTGTAAAGTCACATGGTACATTTCATTTTTTTTATTTTATTGAAAAAATTTTTTTTCTTTTATTAATTTTAGAGAGAGAGGAAAGGAGGGGTAGAGAGAGATAGAAACATCCATGAAAGAGATAGAAACACTGATTGGCTGCCTCCTGCATGCCCCTCACTGGGGATCAGGCCCACAACCTGGGCATGTGCCCTGACCGGGAATCGAACTGGTGACCTCTTGGTGCATGGGTCGGCACTCAACCACTGAGCCACACCGGCCGGGCTCAAATGGTAAATTTTAAAAGGTTCTGCTTAGCCCGACCGGTGTGGCTTAAGTGGTTGAGCATGACCCATGCACCAAGAGGTCACCGGTTCAATTCCTGGTCAGGGCACATGCCCAGGTTGTGGGCCCGATCTCCAGTGGGGGGCATGCAGGAGGCAGCCAGTCGATGTTCTCTCTCATCGATTTTTCTATCTCTCTCTCCCTCTTCCTTCCTCTCTCTCTCAAACCAATAAAGAAAAATAAAATAAAATAAATAAGAGGTTCTGCTTAGTTTTAAAAGGGGGGCAGGAGCAAGTGGGGGAAGAGAGGATAACAAAGATAGAAGAGGAAGTGATTTGGGCATTTCACCTGCTGTTCCTCTACCCTGGTCACCAAAGAGCAAGGAAACCCGCCTCCCTGTGTGGGCACAGGTGCCTGATGGGGCCCCGCCCGGGGTGGAGGTGGGCTCACGTGGCCCGAGTAGCCACCCTGTTTGAAAGTAAAGCCAGCGCAGCCACAGAGTATCTGAGATTCCTGAGATCAGTCCACAAATTAAAACCTTTTATCGGCCTCTAATAGCTGTGCAGACTAATTATATTTTGGCCCAACTTTGCCGATGTCTCCCCCGAGGTATTATTATAAAATGTTGAGCTTGGAAATGCGTCCCCATTCTGTCAACATCAGGATGTTTCAGCTGCAGGAATCGGGCTCCGGCTCGTTTCGCTTCCACGAGGGGCTTTCCATACGCCGTGCGTGTGCTCACCGGTGTCGCCGGAGGGGAGCGGAGGGAGCACAGCTGTATTTGAAAACACACCAGGAGTGTATTTCCAGCAGTTAGACTTCAGACACAGGGCCTGAGTTTCAAGAAGAATCCATTTCTGCCCCCAAAGTTTAAGGACAGGCTACAGGGTTCTTAGCTGAAGCTATAAAAGCAGTTTCTAACCTAAGGGGGGCCTGGCACCTTCCTTCTCAGTGAATGCATTCCTTATGCACAGGAACAGCTCAAACCCAGCATGTCACTGCTCAAACCCTCGGACAGGTCTCAGAGGAGGGGACTTTCTGGAAGAGCTGGATAAGACGTCAATAGACCCCGATTTGTCTCAGAGAGCTTAGGCTTACAAATAATATGAGTTCAAGCCCTATGTGGCTCAAATAAAAATGAATTTGTCAGTCAACAAGTGTTTATCAAACACACTCGGGCGATGTGGGATCCTCAGAGCGCCGTGACGGCATTCCGTGTGCCGGTGTGTGCCCGCGGATCCCTTCCCAGCGGATAGGTCCCTGCACGCTGGCCTCGGAGGACAGGGTGGGTCTGCAGGAAATGTGCCCGTCCTTGGGCACAGCGTTTCGGAAACCATCACGGTGGAGAAGCCCAGGCTTCTCCCTCCCCTCGGCCTGCTATTGAGGCACAGGAGCTGCTGCTCATTTTCCTTGCTGGCTTCGTTCGGCCTAGCGGAAAGCAGGACACTGAGCGAGGTGACCTTCCAGTGTACCCAAGCCCCTTAGGACAGTGTGTGTTGACTACAGCCAGAACTGACCATCTGCCTAACTTTTTGATCAGCCATGGGCCACTGGCGTATCCAAGGAGCCTGAAGGGTCAGGGAGGGGGGAGGCTCTGGCCCAGGGGTCCGGGGGAGTTTGGAGGCCGGCCTATCAGGGCGCAGACCCTCCAGCCTTGCGCTGTGGCCCAGAGCCCTCCCAGGCCCCGAGCAGGGGCAGGAGATGCAGAGCCAGGAGGCTGCCAGGGTCCAGACCCTCCCTCACCATAGGGTCCCAGGTTCATTTTTGTCTCTGCCATCTGCCATCCGATCTCAAGGGCTGCCACGATGGGTTCATCACATTCTTGAATTCTTTCCAGTTGTCACTAATTGCACTGCAGATCAGTAAATCATCCCCGGCGAGGGCTGACAGGGAGAGAAACGGGCCCTCTGCCCTGCGGAGCTGGGGCTCCCTGCCACGCCTAAGTGCTCCATGCAGACCAGAGGGACGCCCAGTCACCCGTGCCCCGTACCTCTTTGCCCCAGGTGCCCCTGCCTATGACCGCCTCACCCTGGCACCTGTCTCAGGCAGTACCAGCACATTGGAAGAACTGAGGCGTTCTGGCTGTGACCAGAGGTTTTGATTGCTGTCTGAATATTGAAGGCAGCTGAGGGGTGAGGTGATATTACTTCATGTGGAGTTCTATGAAGTCAGACAGCACCCACAGGCTGTTCATGATGCGATGGGTTGACTCCTTGATTCTGGGATGGGCTGTAGAGACTGCATTTTATTTACTTATGGTTTTGAAATGAAGAATACATTATTTTATTTTTAAAATTAATTAATTAATTATTTTTATTGCAGATGTCCCTCCTTTTTCCCCTGCTGAGGAGCTCTGCATTTTAGATGCCTACCCCAGGAGCTCTAAGAACCTCTCTCGGGCAGGGGGCTCTGACTGACATCCTCTTTCTGGGTGCAGTGGCATGGCTCCCTTCGCAGCCTTGCTACGTTAACAAGGCCACAGGCTCCTGACTAACCCGCACTCAGCCTCTCTCTGTGGTGGAGTTGCTTGCACAGCCCAGGCGCACAGGCTCGTGGCTGTGGCTCTGAGCACACCTGTGGCCTCGGGGAGTCCTGTGGCCACAGTGCGGTGGGATGGGAGGAGCCCCAGCCCCCAGCCCCCAGCCCAGCCCTTCACTGCACAGATCGCTGGCTAATGGGGCGGAGCTAGCTGAAGTGCCTTCTATTAATGGAGCAGAATATAAACAGAATAAAGCCTTCATTTCCCAGGCTGTGGTTTCATTATTAATATACTTTACAGTTCACAGGTTGTACGTTTGCGCCGTGTTTTCTCAGCTGGTGTAATCTGCAGCTCCGAGTGAGAACAGTCATAAAATTTTCATTTCCAGTTGAATGTGCGTCCAATTCACCGTGAAATGTTCTATCTGTCGTGAATATTAAGTGCACTGAAGCAATGGCTGCTGGATTAGGCAGAGAGGTTCCCGGGCTCTCCCAGGCCCTGTGGAGGGCAGAGGTTCCCTGGACATCGAGTGACTCGCTGGGAAGCAGCATGGCTCGCAGCCTGCGGGTTGAGGCTGCATCCCGGAGCTGTGGAGGAGAGGGAACGTGCTATAGAGGCGGCTGATGGGTCAGAAATGATGGAGAACGTGCACCTCTAGGCCAGTGGAAAGCAATCGGACAGGAGGTGAAAGGGGACTGGAAGTTCAAGTGCAGAGGAGAGGGCGAGGTGGTGCTGGGGCAGGAGTCGGGGTGAGTCGCAGAGGAGACAGTGGGCCTGAGTGGAAAGAGCACTGTTTGACAGGCATAATATTAGAAAGAGCGAGCCAGCGTTTTATACACAGCTCCTTTAAGACACATCAATAAAGCGGGAGGAGAGTGAGCGATGGGGGAGGTGCATGGACCAGCAGCAGCGACAGAGGTTAGGAAGCGTTTCTGTCTGAGGCCTGCAGACCTGGAGCAGGGCAAGGGTGGCACGGGCTTGGGCCTACAAACAGATGTCACCTGCTGCCCACAGGAAGTGATTTGCCTCCCAGCACTAACTTATGCTTCCCTGTCGGGCCACTGCCTGTGCTGTTCCGGCCGGTCCTACCTTGCAGACCTCTCTCCTCTTCCTAGTTGCCAGAGAATTGTGTGATTCAGGGCTCAGGCCCCGCTCCTCCCCGAGCTGGAGGAGTGCCTCTGGAGCCTGGGCGCAGGGGCGGGAGGGGAGAGCTTGAAGGACTGCCGGACGCTGTTGCACTTGGTCATTCCAGCTGCTGCGTCAGGCTCCTCCCCATGGCCCATCCTATAAGTTTGAGGCGCTGGCTGTCCCAGGCTGGAGCAGAATGAGAGGCAACTAGGAAGACTGAGAGGACCAACTGGAGTCTCATTGCCTCAGGCCCTCAGCCTCCTTAGCAACTGTGAGCATAAAGCTGGCTGTGCCCTGCGGGGGAATCCCAGGAAGATGCCAGCTTGGCTTTCCCAGAGCTCCGTGCTGATTCCAGCCCAGGGGCCCAGCCCACACCTCCCACCCAGGCAGGGACTCCTCCAAGCCCAGCCAGCTGGCTCAGAGAGGGAGGGTGGGAAGGGGGAGAGAGAGAGAGAGCTTGTACACACAGGCCTGCATATGCAGAATCACGCGTCCCAGTCCAGCCCACCCTGGGCTGTTTAGCAGTAAAGCTCACAGCAGCCCAGGAGACTTATTTCCCCCACTGTGGCCCATGAGCACAGCACAGCCCCAGGCTTACCAGGGGCCTGGGGCCCAGAGTGGAACTCAGGGTGCAGCAGGAAGAAAACACCCATATTCTGACTGGGACTCGGGCCCTCCTCCTCCCCAGTGATTTGTTTGACTCCTCTCTTCTGTGTCCAATTGCTTTTCTGTGGATAATGATCAAATAATTTTCTGTTTATTTTTTTTAACACACACCTGTGGGGAGTAGTGAATTGGGAGAAGAAGTGGAAAATGTGATGGGTAAAGATGGTAGAGTGATCAAAGGTGAACAATATTCCGAGGAAAATCCTAAACGTGTCCGCTTAATACTCTTCTGTAGTTAGCCATCCCTCCTCATGCCAGTCGCACACCTGCCCACCTGCGTCGCTAAGCAGACCCCAGCACCACGGGCATTGCCCACGGGCACACAGAGCCTCCCAGCCCAGCTCCATCCCTGCCCTCCTTCACTGCGCTGAGGCTTCCCCTGCAGACATGCTATCTTCTGTCTCTGCAGACGCTGTTCCCCCTTCGGGAACACCACCCCATGCTCCCCTCCCTCCCCTCCTCCCCCTACCTCATGCTCACCCTGCTGTCCTCCCAGACTCAGTTGAAAAGCCCCTCTTTTGGGAACGCTTCTTTGGCACCTGTTGTCACCCCGAATCACAGCCCCTCCTTCTGGACTTCCTGTGAGCTCCAGCGGGATACACACCCTCAGTTTCAGCCTTGGTCACATGGTGGTTTGTCCTCTCTTTGCATGCCCGGCTCCCTCGAGAGAGAGTGAGCTTTTCCAGGGCGGGATCTATGGAATGCCCGTTTTCCAAACTCTACCCAGCCCAGAGCCCGGGCGCACAGGCACCACAATGAACTGACGTGGGTTTCAGTCCCCGCGCGGCCACTGTGTGCTCTGAGGCTGGCTGAATCCTCTAACCCGCCTGTGCCTCCATAGTCTCTCCTCTGAAATGGGGGTACTTAGCTTCCTTAGAAGGCAGGCTGTAAAAGAATCACTGAGGTAATATGTTTAATAGAACACTTAGAAGATGCTGAACATAAACACAGACAGTAGTGTGGGGAAGGCCTGGGGTGGGGCGGGGGCTGGGCAGAGGGGCGGGGTGGGGATGGGAACATCTGTAATACTGTCAACAATAAAAAATAAACGTGAAAGTGTTCTCACTAAATGTCAGTTCCCTTTTATTTAATAAATAGCTCTTCTTTTTATTTCTTTATTTTTAAAATTTTTTTCTTTATTGATTTTTTTATTATTCTTTAAAGAAAAACTTTAAAAATCTTCTGTTATTCTTTTTTTTTCTTTATTGATTTTAGAGAGAGAGGGAGGGAGAGGGAGAGAGAGGTAGAAACACCAATGAGAGAGAACATCGACTGGCCGCCTGCTGCATGCCCGCCGCTGGGTATCAGCCCACAGCCTGGGCGTGTGCCCTGACCGGGAATCGAACCTGCCACCTCCTGGTGCATGGGTCGACGCTCAGCCACTGAGCCACACTGGCCGAGCAATAGCTCTTCTTTTTAATAAGTGCTTATTGAGTGAATATATAAGGAAAATGTACATAATAAAGTGCAAAATTAATTAACGGTTCAGCTTGAAACTGTACTTGGGATTCAGAAGGAAAAGTCACCAAGAGCAAGTGTGGCGAGGTCTTCTAGGAGGAGCTGGGCCTCCAGGTGGTCTTCCATTTAAAGACTGGAGCGTTCTTCTGAATCTAAGAGGTAACCCTCTACACATTAGTAGCTCACTCTCTCTCCCCGCTCCGTCTCTCCCCTACTACCTGGCTCCTTTCCTTTACGGAGCTGGAAACTGCTGGTACTTCCTACCCTACGGAGCTTTAACCTTACATTTGAAACTGTCCAGCTCTCTATTCCTGGGGTCTTCCAAAAACGTCATCTTCTCTCCATAGGGCCTGGAGAGAGGCCTGGAATGGCCTTAAATGGTCACAGCCCAGAGCATCTGCACATGGGAGACGACGGAGAAATTAGGAGAAAGTGCTGTCAAAATGCGCAAGCCTGCTGAACCTTTAATTCCGCCGTGTTTGTCAGAGCCCCTGTCCTTGAGCTGCATGCGAAATGAACGCCACCAGCGGCCCGTTCTCAGGGAGAGCTGGGGACGCCACATCCTTCTCCTGGCTCCTCACTGTGGAGTTGAGATAATAATAGTCTTTTTCTGATCCCCTGAACTTCCCATCTGCTTCATAAAACAATGGCATTTCCCCGCTCTGTCTTCCTCTCTCTCTCTCTTATTTTTATCCTCCTACACTATAATTTAAAACTGTGGCAGCGCTATAGCCCTTGAGTTTTTTCTTTCTTCTCCCCTTGCTTTTATACATGACTGTTATTTAAAATGGCCTTTCATCTGCGCTCCGGGAAGCTGCCTGAGCCAGGAACGCGCCTCGTGTCTTTCCAGAGGAGAGGAGGGCGTGTGGCCCCTGGTCTCCCTGCACATCCTGCCCTTCAGCGCTGCCTGAGAATCAGAAGTGTCCTTTGTTTGTCTGGTTTCCCGCCCAGGTATTTTTAATGAGACATCAGAAGCCCAGGTCCTAGAGTGCCCCTCGCTCTGAAAGGCCCATTCTATCAAGCAGGTGACCCTCAGTGGTCTACCAGGCAGCAGGTCCAAACAAAGCCGTTTCTCCGGAGTGCAGTAAGCTCAGTGTGCCCATAGATGCCAGGGGGCACATTTGTCCGGCGCCAAGCACAGACACTTTCAGCTGTTGCTGTGCAAGCTTTTCCTCAGCTGCTTTGCCAGTCGCAGCCATTCTGTGCATCTCTGCCTCCACGGGGTTGGGGATGTGCAGAAAAGGGGGCCACTTTCCCGGGGGACATGTCCTCTATTTTAGGTATCAGGAAGGAGGGCGTCTGACCCTGGTGTTTCCATACAAATGCTACTGCACCGGGCTTCTGGTTTGGATCCCTGGCGAGTTATCACTCTGCTGGAAAATTCTTCACACACTGCCTGTCTCTGTGTCAGCTCATTTCCGTGTATGCACCTGTACCTCCAAAAGTGATTTTGGCCTTGTCTTTTCTCCCCAGAGCTCCCTGCGAATTGGCTTCAGCAAAGCAATCATATTGTAAATGATCATCATGAAGGAAGATGCCATTGCAATAAAACACAGGAGACAGAACAAGGCTGAAGGCTAAAGAGTGTGTGTGTGTGTGTGTGTGTGTGTGTGTGTGTGTGTGTGGAAGGCGCCCCAGTGCTCATGCAGGTGATTACTCCATTCTTTGGAGTACGCAGCCATTCTGGCCAGCTGGAGGAGGAACTCTCTGGGGAAGACAGGGGCTGCCTGTCCCCAGCTGGTCTGTGGGGAGGCCCACACCTGCTGGGAACAGATGAGGCTTTTATCCTAGCGAGACAGAGCAGGTTGCTTCCTTGGCCATGACACCCATAAGGACTGGTGGCAGGAGGACGTCTTGGAGATCTGGTCTCTTGTTTCAGGAGTTGGGTTAGGTCCTCAGTGTCATTGCTTTAGTCTCTTCCCTTTGAAAACCTCCCTTCTCTTGAACACTGTAAATGGTCTTTGAAACCATGTAGAAATATTAAGAGACAGGCTTAGAACAGCAGCTCGATTGACTCATGCATGTAACACCCAGCCCTGCAGTGGGGACTGGGTAAGGCCCGCAGACCTGTGCCCTCCCCAAATTATTTCTTTAACTTTTCAAAGGGTACTTTTAATCAATATCTTTTCCTTAATCCCTGATAGCCCAAGGATATCAGAATATTATAACTGTATCTGTCCTCATTCCCATTTCATTCCCATTGCTGGCCTACAATTTAATTAAACATGTTTTCAAAACACTGTTTGATAAAATTTCCATCTATCTCATATTTATCACATCCTTTGCTCATTCCTCCCTCACCGTATCTGGGTGTTGTTTGTTTGTTTATTTGTTCGTTTGTTTTTGTTTTTTCTTGTCCAGCTTGAAGTCTCCTCTGTAGGGTTTTTTCTGGTGTTGGTCTGCTGTTGGCACAATTTTTCATGTTTTGTTTAGTGAAGATGACTTCTTTGCCCTGATTTCTGGAATGTATTATTTTTGAGTATAGAATTTTGAATTGAAAGTTTTTCTTCCAGCTTCATAACAGTCTTTTTACTTCAGTTGTCCCTCTCACTTTTCCATGAAAGGCACATCTGTGTTTCTCCCCAGCTCCAGTAATCCGTGGTGCTTTTAAGACAGTGCCCGCGTTTGTTTCCAGTTTTGTTGGCGATTTCACTATGCTGTGTCTAGGTACACTGTTCTTCTTTTTTTTTTTTTTTTAATTTGCTTGGGATTTGTTATTCTTGAATTCATGGATGGACGTTTTTATTAATTCTGGAAAGTTCTCAGATGTTATCTCTCCAAATATTGTCTGCTGCCCCATCCCCCTTTCTCGTCTCCTCCTGGGATTCCTTACACATGTTTGCAAGGGTCTTCTTTCTGGGTCCCTTGTTCACACTTTCACATTCTCTTTCTGTCTCTTTATTCCTAATGGATTCTTTTTCCTACTTATCTTACAGTTAATTGATTCTCTCTTTAGCTGAGTCTCATCTTTTAAACCTTTCCCTTGGTATTTTTAATCTGTTATTATATATATATTTTTATTTCAAGAAGTTTTATTTTGATTGTTTCCCTCAAATATGTAATTTAATCTTTATAACTTTATTATGAAGCATTTTTATTTGGTTATTTATCTCTATATAAAGTAAGCATGGCTGTTTTATAGTTTGTGTTTCATAATTCCATTGTCTAACACTTTTTGTCTGTTTGATTCTGGTCTCACTCTTGGTATTTTGTTTATTGTGTGACTTGTTATATTTTGCTGTATGATGTTCATTGTGTTAAAAACAAACAAAAAAATTGAATTAATTTGAGACCAGGATTAGAGTACGTTCACTCAGAGATGAGCTGGGATTGTGTCTGCAGGTTGGCTGAGTTTGTCTCTGTTCAGAACCCCTTTAAATTAATTAAAGTCTCTGGTTCTCCAGAGAGCCCAGGTAATTCAAGCCACAATGCAGTTTCTGGGACGGGATGCTCGACCAGCAGTTCACCCTCAGCTTGGGATGCAGCCTTCTGAGGTCTCAACTTTCTGTCGAGAGGTTTTCCTACGGGACACCCCACTTTTAAAGGGTCTTGGGCTTTGATTTTTGTCCCCCTGGACTTTTGAGGTTTTCAAACTAACCTTTAATTTTACTGAACTCAGAACATGCATTAGAGTCCGGGGCCAGCTGTTTCTTGATTTCTGCCTTTTCCTTAATTCTGAGTCTGGTGACTCCACGCCAGGAAGGAAGCTGTGTTCCCTTGTGTTCAGGAGAGCTGCCTGAACAGCCTAACCTGTTCTTTCCAGAAGTAAGAAGTTGGTATTTCCTAACCCAGTCACTTCTCTGTCCTCACATGAAGATGTCTGCACGTGGTGGGGAGTGTGCCCACGTGGTGGGGAGTGTGCCCGCGTGGTGGGGAGTGTGCCCGCGTGGTGGGGAGTGTGCTCCTGTGGTGGTGGGGAGTGTGCCCGCGTGGTGGGGAGTGTGCTCGCGTGGTGGTGGGGAGTGTGCTCCTGTGGTGGTGGGGAGTGTGCCCGCGTGGTGGTGGGGAGTGTGCCCGCGTGGTGGGGAGTGTGCCCGCGTGGTGGGGAGTGTGCTTGCGTGGTGGGGAGTGTGCCCATGTGGTGGGGAGTGTGCCCGCGTGGTGGTGGGGAGTGTGCCCGCGTGGTGGTGGGGAGTGTGCCCGCGTGGTGGGGAGTGTGCTCGCGTGGTGGGGAGTGTGCCCGCGTGGTGGGGAGTGTGCCCGCGTGGTGGTGGGGAGTGTGCCCGCGTGGTGGTGGGGAGTGTGCCCGCGTGGTGGGGAGTGTGCCCGCGTGGTGGGGAGTGTGCCCGCGTGGTGGTGGGGAGTGTGCTCGCGTGGTGGTGGGGAGTGTGCTTGAGTGGTGGTGGGGAGTGTGCCTGCGTGGTGGGGAGTGTGCCCGCGTGGTGGGGAGTGTGCTCGCGTGGTGGGGAGTGTGCTCACGTGCCCACATGCCATGCTCTTGGCTACGTGAGTTCGTGGGACGTTTGTATCTTTCTGGGTCTCAGTATTCTCGGATGCGGAAAGGGGAGACCCGTAACCTGCACACCTAGCTCAGGGTCGTTGCAAAGCTTCAGTAGATCAGAAATGTGTGTTTGTTATTGATTTGGTGGTGTCTGTGCGAGTGCTTGGTGCTCGGCCTCGTCTGGGTCACAGTCGCTAGGCTTGGACTTGCTTGCTCCTGGAAGAGGCTCCAGTCAAATGGCAAAAGCAGACTGAGGAGGAGGGGCGGGCCTCATGCTGCCTCTGCCCCCAGCAAAGGAAGACCAGGCTAAAAGGGACAGTGCACCATGAGAGCTGACATCCCTGAGCCCGGGGCTTCGTCTCACCCTGCCCTTCTGTCACTGCAGAGAAGACTGTGGGAAATTGTGGAAGAAGTGGCATCCCAGTGAAATGTCTTCAAAGGCGAGTTCTTCCTGACGCCCTCACCTGTGCGACACAGACCCCGGCTTCCCTCTTACCTGCCTGCCCTCCCGTTACCCGGGCTGGCCACTTGGTGGCAGTTCTACGTGGCAGACCTTCTTTTCTCGTCTCTATTTTAACATTTGTTCCCTGTCTTGAATAAAAAACTGGAAATTTATCTATAATCAGTGCTGGGACTCACATCCCTGTCAACTTCCCCTGCTCCTCGCTTCTCAGTTGTTTCTGACAGGCATCATGCAATAAGTTCTTAATTTGATGAGCTAATTACAGCCCACAGGCAAAACATTGACCTGGACTCAGGGCCGGGGCAGGGCCCCGTAAGCCTGGCTGTCTCAGATCGTCCACCGCAGGGTCCCGGAGGGGTTGGGGTGGGGCAGGCAAGGACTGAAACTGAGTGCTGGTTCGGATACATGGAAGGAGAGCCCCACAGAGATCACCGGCTTTCAGTGAGGAGTCCTGGAAGGAGGTTGCTGGGTGGAAGTGAGGCTCGAGATGGGGGTGTGTAGGCGATGGTGAGCAATAAGTGTATTGCCGGTTGAAAGAAAAGAGAGCGACTATTTGCAACTTTGTGATCCTCTTTGATAATGATGGATGAGAACCCTGGGCTTGGCTATATGGGTCCCTGGGTCTTTTCATGACTGACATGGCTGGTGAAGGAAGGGAAGTGTCTGCATACACCCCTCTTTCTGAACTTGTGTTCGGAGTGGCGTTGATAGTCTCGGAGAAGTTACCAGGTGTTTCTGTAGGGAGGAAAAATGTATCCTGGTCAAATAAGTTTAAAGAGCTGTGTGTGCCCTGGCCAGTGTGGCTCAGTGGTTAGAATGTCAGCCCATACACCAAAGGGTCATAGGTTCGATTTCTGGTCAAGGGCACATACCTGGGTTTCATGTTTGATCCCTGACACCAGTCGGGGTGCGTGCAGGAGGCAAGCAATTGGTGTGACTCTTTCACATTGATGTTTCTCTTTCTTTCTTCTGCCACCCACCCCCCGGCCTTCCACTCTCTCTAAAAAAATAAAACTCAATGGAAAAAATATTCTCAGGTGAGGATTAACAACAACAAAAAAGCTGTGTGTATGCTATGCCCTTTTGGAGATGCACTGTATATAAACACCAATCAAAGATTCTGAAGAGTCCTGCATGTCATCTGTGTAACCCAAATGTCCCCAAACTTGTTCAATGAAGAAGTCCCTTTTTTCCTGAGTGCTGATTACAGTAGTATTTTGCAGGACACTTAGACTTCGGGGAAATATCAATTCTGTAGCAATAGCCATCTCTGCCTCTGCTATTCCTAGGTCATCCGCCACACGGCATGTTTCCAGGATGGTGGCTGTGAGCAGCTCCCTTCCGGGAACACACCCGTGTCCTAGAACGCACTGTCTGCCTCCGCTGTTCCCGTTTGCTGAGGCCTGCGGTGAGTCCTGTGAGCCTTACCCACGCGTTACTCTAATCCCCACGACGATTTTACAGGGGAGATAGCATTATCCTCATTTCGTGGTTGAGAGAACTGCGTCGGGCTTGTTAAGTAATTTGCCCAAGGCCAGTGGCTAAGTCGGATTTGATCTAAGGTCTGCTAACTCTAATGCGATGTTTTTTACTAGACTACATCGATTATGAAAATGGGCACATTTACCAAACAAAACAATTTAAAAAGTGAGAACATTTATCAACCTTTCTAAAGTTATATATAAGCACCATTTAATATTTGTACCAGGAAAAAAAAAATTCTGAAATTTATCTGGCCTTATTTTTCTTTTCCATTTGCAAACAAGGAAGCTGAGATCTGGAGAAAGTGGAAGGACTTCCCTGAGATCACGTGGCCACCTGGTTTCAGAGTCCACGGTCACCACCGATCACCCTAGCTCCTGGTCCAGAGTTCCCACCAGGGGCGACTCTATTTCCTCCTCTTGTTGAAATGAGCAGAAACATGTTGTCATGTTAACAAAAGTGTTCAACTTTCCAAGTGAAGATGAGCCCCCCCAGCCCACTCCTTATGTGAGAGGACACCGGGAACAACGGCCCCGCCCCCGCCCCACCATCTGGGCACGCTGAGGGCCGGGGGCAGAGGACCCTAGGAGCTGAGTTAGTCCCTGTCCATGTCCTCAAGTGTGCACTCTGGAGAAAACAATCTTTGCAGGTTTGGCTTCGAAGTGAAGCCATGGAGGGCTGGAACACGGGTCCCGCGCCCTCTGCCCAAAGGCCGGTCTCACTGTGTGCCCCTGGCGTCCTGGTCTCTCTGCTTCCAGTCCATCCACCAGTGACGTCAGATATGAACTGCTAAACGGAGCTGCCTAGGGCGTCGCTCGCTCTGCGACAGCGTCCAGTGCAGTCCCTGAATGCAGACTGATGTTTTCCTCTGCCCGCACCTTCCGGCGGGGCCCCTTTCCGGGCTGCCTGGACCCCTAGATTTCTCAGTCACTTCTCATCCCGGACTTGCTGTCCCTGTTATTTCTGTGATTTCTCTCCTCCTCTTAGCTGTGTCTCCTCACTTTCCCCGTGTTTCATAGAGCGCCAGTCTTTCCTTCATCATCTCGGACACGCGCCCTGTGAATACACGGTGCGCTCTCCCTCCGGAGCGCGTCCTCTGCAGTGCGTCTCGCCCTCCTGCCCCTGGCCTTCTCCAGACGTACTTCTACCGCCCCTTCCTCCAACCTGCCTCCTCATTTCCCTGTGTGTCCTTTTCCCCCGCAGATACGCTTCCTCTTCCACCTTGATTTGTTTTTAAGAACACCCAGTCCTTGTTCCGACATGCTGCCTCATCCTTCCGTTTGTATGGCGGCCCTTTTATCTCTCCTAACCCCGTCACCGCTTTCCCTATTACCGGAGGACGGAGTGGCTGTATTCCACGGGGATGCCATGCCCGTGGGTCAGTGGGCCAGGAGCGCCGTTGGCAGTGAGTTTGGAGAGCGCCCGGGGGTCAGCCTCTCTGGCTCCTGCGTGCCCTCCCCAGCCTGGGCTCTCAGCCTGGGCACTGTTGACATTTGGGGCTGGGTAATGCTTTGTTGCGGGGGTGCTGTCCTGTGTATGGTCTCTATAGCATCTCCGACTTCTGTTCACTAGATGCCGGTAGCACCCACCTCCCATTTGTGACAGCCAACACTGTCTCCTCACATTGCCAAGCGTCCCCTGGGGGGCAGAATTGCTCCTGACCGAGAACCGCTGCCCCCGCCCCCCGCCCGCAGCCTCACTTCTGGAACCCCAGGCTGACACGAGGACACAAAACAAACCGGCTTTGTCAGGATGCATTTGAGCTTGCCTGTTTGGTGGCTGTTTTTCTGGTCCCTTGGCTCTGCTCGGCCTTTTGTCCCCCTTCTTTTATCTGTTTATCCACGTTCTCTTTAGCCTTCTGGCACTGTGAGCCAGAGTCTTTCTCGCACGATGACGACACTCTTGAGTCCCGGTCTGCTGAAAACGGCCCTGATTAAACCCTGTCAGTGACCCTTCCACAAGAGGCCCTGCCGGTGTGCCCTCTGCAGCCTCGGGAGGTCACGGGTCACCCCATGGCTCCAGGGGACTCCGCTTCTTGGTTCCCAGGCGGTTAATGCCTGTTTGATCAGCTGCAAAACAAAATCCAGAAAAGGCCAAGAGGCAAATCTCAATTCTCCTAGACTGAAGCTCACTGCCCAGCCAGGGCAGGGGTGAGAAGAGGGTGAAATTGGCAACAGGCACTAAGCACATGGACCCAGTTCCAGCGGGCTCCTCCTCTAGGGGCCACCTGACCGCCAGCAGCGCACCCCCAGCTGGAGGGCAGCTCGGCGCCGTCTGCTGCCCGCTCTGCCCAGTCCTGCCTCAGTCGGGCGCTCACCTCTGCTCCAGGGAGCCTCCCTCTTAATATTCTGATGCCCTCGTCTTCCTTCCATCTGAAGCTCACCCTCTCGATCAACAGCCTGGTCCCTGGTTACATGTCGTCACCCTGCTTCTCTAGACAGCACATCGCCCTCTCAAATCTGCGTAAAACATTGAAACCAAAGGATAAAAGAAACCAGACACACACACAATGCATGAAACACTCCCCACCTCCTCTTCGGCCTCCACACACCACACCTGTACGTAGCACAGTCCATCCTGAAAGGCTAACGCGGACTCGCAGGCCCTGGGGCAAACGCGGTGGGTTCCCAGTGCTCACCGCCTCCTGTGACCTTCTCCGGCCCGGACTTGAGTTCCAACAGGACCGCTGCCCTGCTCGTCAAACACTCGCTTCCAGTTCTTTTCCAAATCCGTGTGGCCCGCCTGCCCCTGTGTGGCCATTTATTTGGGAAGACAGCACCACTGACTCCAAGGTGATGATTGCTACAGCATCAGACATGTGGGCTGACCGCCCAGTGCTTCCTCCGGTCTGCTGGTGATCGCCGCGCAGCGTGCAGGGAAGGTCCAGGATCCCGAACATCGTCCGCGGCCTCCGTGAACGGGTGCGTCCCTGACGGCCAGTTCCCTGCCCTCCGCCTTTCAGTTCCAAACCCTTTCTGACTCTCTCTGCCTTTCTGCCCATTCATGGCTAGCCGGCTCATTTTCATACCAGCTCGTTCTTAAATACGGGTGAGTCCCACTTACTGGTGTTTCTCCTGGGCCCGTATGGACAGGCAAGGCCGATTCTCGGGTGGGGAGGGCAAAGTGCTGGAAATGGGTCACGTACGTGTGCGTGTCTACACAAAGCCCCCCAGACGTCTGCAGTGACTACAGCAGAGGCCGGATGGGTTCATCAGCCACAGACTGGAAACCCCACAGCTCACACGTGACACCTGCTGAGTCCAGCCATGTGGACGTGGGCGTGCGTCCCGTGGACCCGTGTTGTCACCAGGGTCCCGGCTCTCATAAACAGGATGGGTGTGTTTGTCTGGCTGACTTTCTGCAGAAGCATCTGCCACTCTCCAGTATCTCCTTTATCATTGCAGCAAAGTATTTAAACACTACCCACTGAACCCCATCTGTCACTGCGCCCCGCCGCTGTCAGGGCCCTGCCTCCCCAAGTCTGTGAAAAAACTCGCCCGCAAAGGCTCTGTGCCAAACAACAGGGCAAATTAAATCAAAGCGTGCTCTGGCACCCAGGGGGAAGTGCTCATCAGCTTTGACTTATTGCATGGAGCACGCTTACAAGAGAGAAAGCAGCGGCTTTGTCACTGCGAGGGGCCATGAGAAATGAATTAGGGCCTCTGCTGAGAGAGGGCATGGAGGAGAATCTTTCATTCCGAGACGCTGTCCTCTCTCACCTTGTGAGAAGGAAATAATAAAAGAAGAACTTGTGGTGCTCTCCAAGCTTTGTGTCCTCAAGCACTCCTGGGTGGAGAAAGGAGTGAGGAGGTGGGGACAAAAGGACTTGGCAAAGAACAGAAATCACCTGAGTTGCGTGCCACTCCCAGAGGGCTAGAAGTTGAGCAGTTGCAGCCCAGAGCACACAGGGGGGCCAAGGAAGACACAGGGTCTGGCCCCCATCCTGCTGATCATTTCTCACATGAACCCCTGGCGAAGCTGGCCCTGGCGCCTCCAAACTTTCACTCCAGGCCCCTCGCTGGGATGACTCTTCTTCACACTTGATTTCTTGTAGTCCTCACGTTCCCATGACATAGGCATTATTTTTGCCCGTTTTACAGATGAGGAACCTCAAAAGGTTTAAAGCAGTTGCTTCCAGCCATGCATGTGTGTGTGGCCAGGATTCAGGTCTGCTCTGTCTGATTTCAAAGCTGTTGGCTCCCTTCATAGAAGAACTTCTCCTCCAGCTGCAGCTCCCCCTGAGACACACCTCACTCATTTTCCAGGATGAGGGCGGGGCCTTTGATTTCCTAATAGATTGCTCACCTGCCTTAGTAATGGAGCTGGCGTTCGCTGTGGGTTAGCCGCAGTCTACCCACCAGACACATTTGTACTTGGTGACAGCGTGGGCCACGTGGACAGCTGCTCGGGAATTTCTAATACAGCCCTTCACAGGCAGAGAACCTGACTGCAGACAGCGTGACTCCGTCCTCCAGGAGAGGATGAGCCCACGGACCATCTCTAATTAGATCCCAGGCTAGAAGGCTCAGCCTCATGCGCTGGGAGTTGGAAATGAGCAGTGGGTGTTAGCTGGTCTGGCAGAAAGGACACAGGGCTGCAGGACAGGTTTTCTGTATTCCGTCCTCTGCTCAGCCGTTAATCATCTTCTCTCCCTGCGTCTCCACCTATGGGTTATTACACTGTGATCGTGCGTTTCCCTCAAGTTCTCAGCTGGGCGTGGATAAAATATATGAGGCATTGGCTTAAATGTTTGGGAAGCGCTTCGATTTTCTGCTGGAGGACTGCTGAATGTTGCCAAGTGTTTGGGCAGTTTGTGCATAAGACAGTGACAGACACCCTTCATGCTTGTGACAGCCACACTGAATGTCTGGACGAATTCATTCAAGACAGCCCAACACAGTAAAAAGTCAACAGCTCTGTCTGGAAGCATCTTACTCACATTAGTTTTCTATTTGTAGACGCCCCCATGATTTAACTGCTAGAAATATTAACCACCTATCGGCTAATTTAATTAAGCAGTGACCCCCCCCACCACCACCACTCTCCCCTTGAGCGTTACTGTTCTACAGGGTGGCTTGTGAGGGGGAAGGGCAGGGGATATGTAAGGATATTATGCGTATAAATTCTCCCAGCTATGTTCTTTTCTAGTACAGTAATGCCTTTAGAATAGATACCATCTTAAACAGGAATATATGTTTTAATGGGGATAATATTGTAACGACAGTTAAATCCCGTGACACAAAGTTACAGGAATGGAGAAGACCCAGGGACAGGGTGAGGACTCCATGAGGGGCTCAGATAAAAGTAAAAGAAACAGACTTGCTACTGCCAAGTCAACCACGGAACGTCCCTTGGTTGGTCACTAACCAGGCAACTCTGAGTAGAATTAGTCAGTGAAGGAATTTGTCAAGGAAGTGGGGGTGTGGCAGGAGAGATGTTTCCCAAGAAGACGTGTGGGGTGTTTTGTGAGTGGGACACTGGGAGGGAGAGGACTGCCATTGTGGGTATTTGGTGACTCTCTGCTTTGCACAGAGCTCGCCCTGACCCTCAACTCAAACTTAAAACTTGGGTGAAACAGGGAGGAAACCTCTCCTCAGGTGTCAGAGCGGTCCACAGGTAAAGCAAATGGAATCTGAAGGGGATTTTTAAATTACACAGCCTAGTCCTTTATCATTAAAGAGAAGAGAACACACGTTTAGTGTAGGTAAGTAAACTTCTCAGTCTCATAGCTGATTAATAGCAGAAGCCAGACTAGAACCCAGGAATAATGACCTTCATGCTCATGTTCTTCCTATGACAGCATGCTGTCACTTTGTATCACCACAGAGAGACACAAAACCTTCAGTATAGTATGCCCCTCGACAGTGTCAACTGGAAGTTTGCTACTAAGTCTCTGTCTTTAGATTTGAATTGTCTGTAGTTTGCATACTGAGAGTATAAAATATTTCAAAAAATTATGTTACTATCTGGCCAAACTGACCTGTTGTGGGTGAAGTCCTGTAGCAAAGGAGGTTTTGTGGATGGGAGAGCCCTCTGCCCGAGCGTGGCCCAGAGCACAGCCGAGGCCTAGGCGCTGGCAGGGGACACCAGGAACCTCCGTTCGAGGTGTCCCAAACCACGGCTGTCATCCTCAGCCTGGTTGGCAGAGTGGCTGATAGGAGTCTTGTCATTTTCTCCAAAGTACGACCTGTGGGCCCACGTTCTTTAGGAGAGGAAAATGCGAACCATTGCAGCTTATGTGGGAAGGTGTCACGGAGCGAGCTGAGGCCTAGCAGTTGGAGGATTGGGGTTCCTCCAATCCTCCAATGCTCTCCCCATTTTAGCTGCGTGGCCTTAGGCTTGCTGTTCACTAGGTGCGAAGGGAAGGTGGTTTGTGCACTGCATCAGTTGTCCTGGCACACTAAGCCATTGTCCCCTGCCCTACCTGTAGACCAAAGTGGGCTTCCGCAAAGAGCAGTGTCTTTCCCGAGAGAGTACAGGTCGCTGCGTGTACCTGCCAGACTTCCAAACAAGCTCACAACCTTCACACGTTACTCGTCTCTGAGCCCGCTTCCCACCCTTCAAGTCCAGGCGGTAATGACACCCACCCCACGGTGAGTGGAGGACGGCAAGAGCGCTGAGCGGAAAGCACGTGGCACACATTGGCGCCCAGGTGTTCGTCCCCTGGTGCCCGCAGACCTGCCACTAGGAGCACTGCCGCTAAGTGAGAACCAGCTGGCCTCACTCCAACTTTCACGGCGGGTATCATACTTGGAAGAGTGGGCAGGATAGGCAGGGCAGTGCCAGGGAAGAAGGAAAACCCAGCATTCTTTTCTTTCTTTGGTGAGAACTGGTTAAATGCATAACTGTAGTTCAAACTACCCACATCTGGGGAGCTGGTTCAGACGGAGGCGTCTCTGGCATGCCTTCTGAGATGGCAGATCGGAGTGTCGGAGGCCATGGTGGCACAATAGGAGATGGAAGGCTGGCAGTTCGCTGTCTGGGGAAGAGATGGGCTGCGGGCTGCAGTAGAATAGGAGCTGCCAGTCAAGCAGAGTTAACAGAAGAGTAGCAGATAGATTTCAGTGAAAGAAATGAGTATAAATATTGTGAGTGGAGGAAGGGAGAAAGCAGTGAGATCCTGTTTGACTAGTCACAGTGGGGAAACTTTTCAAGAACTAGAGTTCTTAAAGCTGAGACAGGTGCTGGGGTCGAATCCACTGACAGGTGTGAGTCCAGGGCTTGCTCTGTGGGCATCCATTAAAGAGGCTCCGACTGGGGGCGGGGGGAGACTGCAGATTGGTGGGCTTCAGCCAAAAGAAGCCAACCCAGCATGGATGGAGCCATCGGCTCCTCAACCCAGGTGTGCACAGGCGCTATCGGCTCCTCAACCCAGGTGTGCATGGGAGCCGTCTGTTCCTCAGCCCAGGTGTGCATGGATGGAGCCATCTGCTCCTCAACCCAGGTGTGCACAGGAGCTATCTGCTCCTCAGCTCAGGTGTGCATGGGAGCTATCTGCTCCTCAACCCAGGTGTGCACGGGAGCTATCTGCTCCTCAACCCAGGTGTGCCCTGGAGCTATCTGCTGCTCAACTCAGTCTAGGTGTGCATGGGGGAGCTATCTGCTCCTCAACCCAGGTGTGCATGGGAGCTATCTGCTCCTCAATCTAGGAGCGCGCGGGAGCTATCTGCTCATCAACCCAGGCTTGCAAGGCAGCTATCCACTCCTGTGGCTCCCCCACTGCCTCCCTGCAAGCATCCAGGGAGCCAGCCCGGCCTGCACTGGCCAGAGGGACTTAGATATAATGCTCTCCGGGGTCCTCCAGGGCAGCAGCTCCACCAGAAGAGTCCCACAGATGTCCTCCTTAGCACCTTCCTGATTTATCCCACATATGCAACTGCCACCTACCAAAGCCCTTGGCTCCTTCTCCTCCTTGTACCAGGTTCCCAGGAATTCTTTGCTCCTCTTGGTCCGAAGCCCAGGAGCACAGGCTCGGCCGACGCTGTGCCTTGGCCCTGCCCCTGCCTGCGTCCTGCCTCTGCCTTGACTGGCCAGTGCCCAGACTGCACCTCACCTTGAGAGCAACGGCTTCTTCCGTTCCCAAGCCTGCCCCTGCCATTCTCTCAAGACCTCCATCTGCTGTCTCCTGGGTTGTCACCTCCTCTTGGGCTTCACCCTGATGGCAGACTCCTTCCTGGAGGTGCTCCTTTTGTCCCAGGCCCTGTCTGTCACCTTCCTCAGCTCCTCTCCAGTCCTTCCCTCCCCATCCCAGCATGCTACAGTCGAGGCTCGGGCTGATGCAGAGGCTCTCTCCACTCCTTGTAGGTGCTAATGCTAACTTAAAGGATGTTTATCCTAACAGAGTTTATCTTCTATTTTGTGGTAGAAGCACAATGTCAACGACCACTGTGGATCCCATGGGACTAAAATTAAAGAGAACATGACATCCTCTTGATGCTGGATGGGGTTAGGTATTTATTTAATACCTGGTCCAAGCCATTCTTTCTGTCTTGCCTGGATTTTTGCAATGGTCTAACTTCACCGTACTGCCCCGCACTGAGCCCTGCCTTGGCCTGAGGCATGGTATTCAGAGTGATCTTGTTCACGCTGGACCTCTTCATGCCACTGCACAGACTCCGGTGGCCTCATTGCTCCCCTGCTCCAGCAACACTGTTCCTGCTTGTTCCTCAGATATGCCAAACAGGTCCTGCCCCAGGGCCTTGGCACTTGCTATCACTTCATGGAACAGCCCTTCCCCAGATATCTACCTGGATCACTTCCTCATTTTCTTTAGATTTTTGTCTCAAATGTCAATTCAGTTGAGCTTGTCTGAGTTTTTCATATAAATTCATCTTCTCATCACATGATTCCTACCCACTGTCCTGACTTCTTCCTTCTAAGCAGGGTCACCATCTACATGCTATTTACTTACCTATTTAATTTGTCTGTCTTCCCAGTTTGAGGTATTAGCTGCCTGAGGGCAATAATTTTGTCTGTTTTGTTCACTACTCTGTCCCCAATAACTAGAATAGTGTTTGTCCTATTCTCAACTAATCTTTGTCTAATTAACCCATATTGATAGTTTGATAGCTATCTTTCTAGGATGTTTTCTGTACTTTTACACATATGTGCATACAAACACGCGTTCAAAAATGGGATTCCTCTGCACTCAAAGTTCTGTGACTGCATTTTAAAATCTAACAGTATAGCTTATAATGTTTCACCTGCTCTGTATAGCTCGATGGCTTTCAGTTGAGCACTACATAGTCCAGAGTGTGACCATGTTGCAACTTATTGTAACTTATTAATGAGATAAGTAGTGCTTTCTAATGTTTTACACTTTGAAAGGGTACTTCCCTCAATAGCCTCGGCATACAAAGGTTTGTACACATATATGAATATTTCCACAGGTTTGATTCCTACATTGGAATGACTTGGTCATAGGACATATGTAAATACATATGTGAATACTTTGTATTGCCACCTAGATTGACACCCCTCCACTCCCAAAGGCTTTGTCAGTTAGCAATCTCACCTACACTTGGAACGGTCCATTTTTCTCAACCCTTAGCTCATAACAGATCCTTGGAATAGTTGCATTTCTACCAGTGTGGTAGGCAAAGATTGCACCTCATTTTAATTTGCATATCACTATTAATGGGGAAGTTACCATACATATTTTTCCATGTTTTATATGTTTATTGGGTATTTCTATTTCTTCTGTGAATTGCTTGTCAATGTTCTTCATCCGTTTGCTATTGTGTTACTTATCATTTTTGAAATTGATTTGTGGAGTACTGTATATATAATAGATTTAACCCTTTGCTATAAATGCTGCAGATATCCCGCCTGGTCTGTCTCTTGTCTTTTACTTTATTTTATGGACGCATTTATCATACAACAGTTTTAGATTTGTATGTAATAAAACCTGTCAGTCTTTTCCTTTATGGCTTCATCATCTCATGTTTCACACACAGAGACACTGTGTTGTGTGTTTCTGTAAGCCATCTTAAATCCCTTTAAAAATAAAGGCATGACATAAAAAAATGAATGAATTAAAATAAGAAGAGTTCCTCCCAGGCACAACGCGTGGAAGACAGAGGCATCTTATGTTTGCACAGCACTGTTACTTCCCAAGTACTTTCAACTTGATTATCTCATTACTCTGGGCGGCGATGTAGCCCATAGACAGACCTGCCGAAGGCTCCCTGGGCAGCTGCGCGTTGTATTTACCTCCCTTCCTTCTGCTGCACCCAGGAGGGATGTGCAAGCCCCTCTAGGTTCGAAACTGGGGCCATAGCCTTGCCCCATGGTCCCAGATTGCCCCCAGGAACCCCATAGGTCATCAGGAGGGACAGAGCCACCTGTAAGATGTTTCGGGGTGCCCCATTATGGGTGAGGGGTTGTGGACCCTTCGTGGCGTCATTTGCCCTGGTGTTTACAATGCCCAGCTATTTCATCTCATGCAGGCAGCGTGAGATGGCAGGAAGTCTGCCAGTGCCGCTCTGAGTGGGCATTGAAAAAGCAGAGAATGGGGAGAGGGGGCAGCAGGGAGGGGGAGGAACTTTTCACCCCATCTCCGCCCAAGCACTCCAGACTTGCTTGCTTACACGCTGACAGTCTGGGTAAAATGGTGAAACGCTGAAAGGAGGCCCGCGCTGGGCGGAGGCAGGCCCAGCTGGCCGTCCAGAGTCAGGTCCGCACATCAGCCCCACCGCCGCGGGGTGAGGCCAGGCATCCTAACCCCCCTCATCAGATCTGTCTTCTCATGAGATCACAATAGAATGTACTCTTAACTCGCAGGAGTGCTCTTTAAATTAAATAAAATTACTCATCGGAAGCATGTTAAGCGCAGTTCACACTCAAGAAAAGCCACCTATTTTTATTAAAAGGTATAAACTTCAGAAACCTCTGGGGTGGTTGAAACGGGTGGCTATGGTGGGCACACCTAGGTTTTATCCTGGCTCTGCCATTTTCCAGCCGTGTGGTCGTGGATAAATTACCTAGCTTCTCTGGCAGGCTGAGGTTCTTTCCCAGCCCAGAGGATCTCAGTTCCACTCTGCTTTGCTCCCAGAAAGACGCAAACCCACCGTTGCCTCCTAGTAGTAGCTGGGTGGTACCAGTTACGATTCTTTCCTGCGAACACCTGCCCTGATTCCAATTCACTGTGAGCTGAAGGGCATACAGTATCCAGAATTGGGGGCCACAGAATTTATAAAAAGCTAGGCGAGAAGGAGGACACAGGACAGCTGAGGGGGAGAGAAAGAACGAAACAGAAGTTAAGAATGGTGGGTGATGCCAGGCCGGTGTGGCTCAGTGGTTGAGCATCGACCCATGCCCCAAAAGGTCGCCGGTTCGATTCCCGGTCAGGGCACGTGCCAGATTGTGGGACCGATCCCCAGTGGGGGGCATGCAAGAGGCTGCCAATCAGTGTTCTCTCTCATCGATGTTACTATCTCTCTCTCTAAAAATCCATAAAGAAAAAAATATTTTTTAAAAAATGGTGGTTGACGATGGTGCCCACGGACAAGGGAGCCTGTGGGGCACTGAGCATTTCGCCTGCGACGACTCTTCAGTGCGAATACTAGCTGGAATGATGAATGTATTGCTAGTATCTCCGTTTACATATGAGGAAACTGAGGCAGGGGTTATGTAAAAAGCCCAGAGTAGCACGCCCAGGACTCACAGCAAAGCCGTGGGCGCAGCTGTAGCTCTTCCCCACCCAGCAACACTGTTGAGACTCGCCGCCTGCCCTGGCTCCGGCCCTGGAAAGCAGAACCTCAGACCAGATCTCACCTGCGAAGCCTGACTGAGGGCCCAGCCCGAGGAAGGAGGGACAGGTGCAAACGTGAAGCTGGACGGAGAGGGGACACCAGTGCCGAGGCCGCGGCTCACACCCGCACCGGCTGGCCCGCTGGGCGCGGGACCAGGTGGGCACACGGCACCAGGACAAGGACTCAGCAACTGGCTCCTCTCGTCTCAGTCTTCACTGGTTGAAGCCCACCCCGAGGCACGTTAACGTCCCACGCTGCTTCCTGACCCAGCTCCCAGGGAGCCAGACTCCCTCTTGTTGTCCGCCCAGTGTGTGTGCTCCGGGTCTCGGGTAGCCTTGGCTGCCGTGGCCTTGTCGTCACAGCCACAGAAGAATGTGTGCCCGGGCTAAGGTCGCTGTAGCTACAACACGACACGTACCCAAGGGTACCTGGGTTGAGCAAGAAACTGAGTCTCACCCTCCATTTAAATATCATTTCACACAAAGGTCACCGTATCGGGGCCAGACAGAAGCCACACATAACGTGAAGAGGGGCGTTTAATCTGTCCCTCTGAGGTGGCAGCGTGATGTAAGTTTTAAATATAGAAACCCTGAAGACTAGAATGATTGTGTGATTTGAACGAGATTTTACGGCTATTTGGACATGGTGGTGGAAAGCGAGTCCAGATGCCCTAGATCTATCTGAGCGAAGCCTTCTGAATTTCTGGTTTTCATTGGTAATATAGATCTAATATGTTCATGACAGTTTGGGGTCAGACGGGAAGAGTTACAGAGAGGAGGGGTGTAGATGGATTATGACCACCTGTTCCGGAATGTAATGGTTGGATGACTTAGGTAACCTCTGGACAAAAGAAGTCCATTAGAAACAAGTGATCATGTCAGTACAAACACTGGGGGCGGTTACTTCTCATTAAGGAAGGTTGGCATATCAAATTGTGATGAAAACACCCAACACCCATGCTCAGGTAGCACGAGAGAAAGATGGGAGCACCCACATTTGTTATACTTTTCATGCGCCCCCACTTTGCAATAAGGGCAAGCACATGTCGTACATATACACTGTATTTCCTCTCCCTGGAGTAGCTGGATCAAAGTAGTTTTCCTGGCGAAAGCTCATTTAGTCTCATAGCAAAGATTCAGTAGATCAAAGACTAGATGTACAGTCCGGAAGAGCAAATCAATTAATTTGAAAAACACAGTGTAATATATTATAGCTGGTTACTTAGATGCTGCTGCTAAAATATTGTAAAGATCATTGGAAGACACATTATCATTTAGATACATACATTTCTCACCCTTTGGTTACACTGCTCTCCTTAAATCACTGGAATGTGCATAATCTTGCTCACTCAAATTTTCTTTGCCCGTGTTCAATGGGTTTCAAATACACACCTAAGCCCTCCTCTTCAGCATTTTTCTTGGATCAATCTTTCATCCGAACTTTGCCCAGATGCCTGTGTTTTTTCTGTACTTGAAAACTCACGGAATCTTTTCTTCATGATTTTGCATGTTAAATGAAAAGGCATTTCCTTGAGTTCTAGAGGTCATATTATTCCAGGAAGCTGCTAAAGGTGAATTTTATTAAATAATTCATGATCAAAACTATATTCCAGAAGCGAAACAGCAAACAGGAATGTGTGTGGTGGGAGGGAGGGGGAGCAGGGTGGAGGAGGCGGCCGTCGGAGAGCTTTCTATTCTCCCTCCTCACCCAAATTCCCAACTGGATTCCTTCTTGGCCAGTATATTCAGTACATCCATGTTCAAACGTGTACATACGCAAAACTAAGCTCTGCCGTTTCTAAGCAGTGTTCTGGATTTCTGGTCAGTTTATGATTTTCAAAAAAATCATGGTTAGTGTATGATTTTCAAAAAAACCTCATGGGAAGCCATACCAATCGGACCGTACCTGTGAAGTCCATGTGCGTGCTTTCTTCACCATTCAGGAAGGAAAGGTAGTCCTACACTTCGCCAAGAACACTTTGTCCCTCTGTCTCTATGGTACAAGGCTCTTACAAGTCAGAAGCTGGGTCCTTGACGCTTAGCACATGTGTTCACACCTACACTGTTACCTAGTGATGAGTCTAATAAATATTTGTTGAGCGCTTACCTTGTGCAAAGGTCTGTGCCAGTGTGGAGAAGGAGCGACAGAAACAGAAATTATCCAGACCGTGCCTGTCAGCTTAGGTCTGCATGGAGCTGGAAATACTTCCAACAAGGTGTGCCTTATAAGGCCAAGTTTTGGAGTCCTCTATTTTTCTTAACAATTACAAACCTAAAGAAGTGCTGTGTGACCGAAGGAGAGGAGGGCGTCTGCTGCGTGTTACTCTGAGCCCGGCGGGCGCCAGTTACATACACACTACCTTCTCATTTTAATCGATGCCACGGGCGTGCAAAGTAGAGAATATCATTATGTTTCTAAAGAATTCAGACCCTATGAATAGTTTAATAAAAATTTAGTAGCACTCATATAATAATGAACACCTCCTACGTCATGTTTTATTTTTGTTTTAGAAATCGGCTTTAGGTTTTGCTTGGTGAGAGGGGACTGCCCATATGTTTGGGGTCAGCTGATGGTTGTGATTACCAGTTTAAGTGTGCGTGTGTGTGCTTGGGACAGAGAGATGAATTTATGTTCAACTTGCATTGAGCTAATGCTATTTTCATAGTACACACACACACACACACACACACACACACACACAAAGTCCAGTTTGCTTAAAGGATAGTGATATTTATAATGACATCTGTAGCAGAAAATAAATAATGGTGACTCTGGGTCAGGGGTCTGATGAAGGTCAGAGAAAGCTGGCGACGTCCCTCAGTGACCTGAAGTGATCATCCAGGTGTGGTCAGTCAGGATGGCTCAGCCGCAGACGTAATGGCAGGGTCGTCACAATCCCCATTCCTCCTAATGCCTTTATCCCCCGCATTCCAGAGCAGTCAGGACGAAGCTGGGGGTGGGGTGAGGTGGCAGTGAACCTGAAGGCACACTCCGCGTGTCCAGTTTCATCGAATGTAAGAACGGCTGCTGTGTGAGGCGGAGAGGGAAAACTCAGGAGAGAAGACATGGTATTGTTCTGCAGCCGTGAAGCTGAGGACATACAATAGAATAACAATAAAATAAGGAAAAAGCTACTATTTCTCATGCTTGAGAATTTGTCTTTGACTTGGACTGACATCCCACTGCAGATCTAGAGATCTGGAGAGAAAGAGACGGTGATACTAGCAATTTGTTTTTTTAAGTTAGTGTTCAAAGGCAATGACACCTTCCCTTTGTATTTCAGTGGAAACGAAAAGAGACAGCTCGAACTGGCAGGCTGGCGTGTTCCTGGGCCAGAGACCACTGCTCCGTCTATGCCACTAAAGGCACACACGGTATTTCAGTAGCGTGTGGTACTTCTCTGTGTAGACACGTATTAATCAAATATCAGCGACAACAGTTTCATCTAAGCTGGCAGATGTTTATACAGGTATTTTAACAGGCCAGGATTATCCAAAGACTGCACAGCTCATCAAGGATGTGGTAGGCAGGGCTGGAATCAGGAGTTCTGACTTCGGATTTAGTGCTCTCCGAATCACAGGTACTGTCCAGAGATTACCAGGACAAGGCTGCTGGGCGAGGAGGGGGTGAAAGCATGGCCACTTTAATGATCTGGGGGTCCCGCCGAACAACACTTAAAAAGTGAAATCTCATCGCTGAGGACCAAACTCCGCAAACATATCTGAGGGATGTGTGATTTACTTCATCAGGGAATTGTTCTTCTTCTTTTTAAAAAAATATGTTTCGATTTTTTTAGAGAGAGAGGTAGAAACATCAGTGTGACAGAAACATTGATCGGCTGCCCCCCTCACGCCCCCTACTGGGGATTGAGCCCGAAACCTGGGCACGTGCCCTGACCAGGAATCAAACTGGGACCTCTCAGTCCATGGGACGACGCTCAATCCACTGAGCCACACCAGCCGGGCAGGGATCTGTTCTTTTTAAATCAACTTTACTGAGCTCTAATTTACGTACAATGACATTCAGACGTTTTAAGGTGGATGGCTTTTGATAAATTGTGTACAGTCATGTACCACCACCTCGATCAAGACGAAAACCCTTTCCCATCTACCAAGAAGTTTCCTTCGAGCTCTGTACAGGCATTTTCTCTTCTCAGCACCCAGCCCAGCAACCACGGTTACGATTTCTGTAACTACCACACAGTTTTCACACATACAAAATCAAACAGTGTGCACGACTCTGGATGAGGCATCTGTCACTTAGCGTAAAGTCTGTGAGATCCATCCTTGTGGCCGCGTGTAGCAATGCTTGCATTATTATATCATACTATTTGATTCATTTATCTATTCAAGGACACAGGTTATTTCTAGTTTCAGGCTATTATGACTGCAACTAGTATGGACCTTTGTATACATGTTTTTAACGGATATGTATTTTATTTTCATTGGATAAATACCGAGGATGACAAGGGTCACATCGCATGTTAAGTGTATGCTAAACTTTACAACATATATCAAGACAATTTTCAATACTTGTTGAATCAATGTAACAAAAATACAGGAGCCTTTCATTAGATCTACATCCTAGCTGTTTGAAAGTGTCATTTTTTAAGTGTTACAATTAATCAATTCACCCATTTAAGTGTGTACAATTCAATTTTTTATATATTCACAGAATGGTTAAGTATCAATTATTTTCTTATGCAATACACTGTTAGAAAAAATTTATTTTATCACCCTCAAAAAGAAACATGTATCCTTTATTTTTATTTTATTTTTTTTTACTTTTTTAGCATCCAAAACCTGTTTAATAACAAGGTGGGATCTGGGGTTAGTTTCTGTAACGGTGGCTAGCCCTTTGGCCTCTTGTGTGCTCGAACTTCCGGCCTTTGGATGGCAGGTAGGGTTTGGTGGACTGTGAGGGGCTCCTTGGGCCTTGCCGAAATGCCTGTCCACCTCTCAGTCCATGCCAGGACCAGAAACAAGACGGTGCCACAGCCCTTGGGGGAGTCCAGGGCCAGCTGGTCCAAGGTGAGGATCTCGCCCCCAGCCCGGAGGACGCGGCTGCTCACAGGAAGGGCACACACCTTCGGTTTGGGCACCTCCTGGACACACACGTCCTGGACACACACGTCCTGGAATATAGTCCCTGCAACCACAGTGGTTTTTCCCTCCTGGCCAGGAAGCTTCATCTTCCAGATCGTCTGGGAAGGGGGCAGAGGTGGCCGGTTGGTGCCACTCAGGAACAGCCTCTTCAGCACCACTTGGTTGAAGGTGGACTTGGTTTATCTGGCCAGACACCTGTACAGCTTGTCCAGCATCCTTGTGTAGACGTCCTGGCTCTCAGGCTCCTCGCACTGAACCTTTCGGCCTTTGTTGTGGTGGCTGCTGGCTCCCATGGTGGCACCTTCTGCTCCATCCTTTAGAAGTCATTCTTCAGCTCACCCTTCCCTTTACCTGCTCTCAGCCCTAGGCAAATGCCTTCTGTCCTTACAGAATTGCCTGTTTGGTATATTTTATATAAATGGCATCGTAGAATATGTGATCTTTTGTCATTGTCTTCATTGAACTAGCATGATGTTCTCAGAGTTCATTGATGTTGTAGCACGTATCAGCACTTCATTTCTCTTTATGATCAAATAACACTGCGTTGCATTGCTGTACCACATTTTATTTATCCATTCATCGGTTTATGGACATTTGGATTGTTTCCACTTTATAGCTATTGTCAACAATACTGCTGTGATGATCCATGTGCAAGCTTTTGTATGGATATGATATATTCACTTCTCTTAGGCATGTACCAAGAGTGGGCTTGCGGGGTCATATGGTAGCTCGATGTTTCCCACTCTGAGACACTACCAGACTGTTGTCCAAAGGTTCTGCCGCATTTCCTTCCACAACAGTGTCTGAGGATTCCAGTTTTTTGATAGGTACACCAACACTTATTATTATTCGTCTTTTTTTATTACAGTGGTGGTGAAGTGCTATCTCAGTGTGGTTATGATTTGCATTTTCCTCATGGCTAACGAGCTGACTTTGATGTGCCTCTTGGCCATTTGTATATCTTCTTTTGATACATGTTCAATTAGGATCCTTGCCCATTTGTAATTTGTCTTTTTTTAATGAGTTGTAAGAGTTCTTTGTCTTTTCTGTATATGAATACCTTATCAGATTTATCATTTGTAAGTATTTTCTCCCATTCTGTGGGTTCTAGCTTAACTTTTTTTCATGGTGTTCTTTTATATTAATAATTTAAAGTTTTAAGTATTGATGAAGTCTAATTTATGTAATTTTATTTCTTTGCTTGTTCTTTTCGTGTCATATATAGGAAAGCATTGCCTCATTCATAAAGATTAACTCCTATGTTTTTTCCTAAGAGTTTTAGTTCTTACATTACCCATTTTTGGTTAATTTTTATATATGATGTATGATAGGGTTTAACTTTATCCTTTTGTGTGTGGCTGTGAAGTTGTCCCTGCATCATTGGTTTAAAAATTATTATTTCCCCTATGAATTGTTTTGAGACATTTGTCAAAAATGAATTAACCATAAACGTGAGGGTTTGCTTCTGGACTCTCAATTTTATTCTATTGATCTGTATATCTATACTGATATTAATGTTAGTACCACACTGTCTCAATTACTATGGCTTTGTAGTGAGTTTTGAAATTTGTAAATTTGAGTTCTCCAACTATGTTATTCTTTTTCAAGATCAGTTTGGCTATATTGTGACTTCTTAAGTACCATATGAAATTTATGCCTAGCCTGTATGGCTCAGTGGTTGAGCGTCGACCCGTGCACCAAAAGATCGCCAGTTCTATTCCCGGTCAGGGCACATGCCCAGGTTGTGGGCCCGATCCCCAGTGTGGAGCATGCAGGAGGCAGCCAATCGATGTTCTCTCTCATCGGTGTTTCTATCTCTCTCATCAATGTTTCTATCTCTCTCCCTCTCCCTTCCTCTTTCTCTAAAAATCAATAAAGAAAAAAAAATTTTTAAAGAAATTTATTATTAGCTTGTCAATTTCAGCAGTGAAACTATTTCAGATTTTAATAGCAATTTCATTGAAACTACTGAGTATAGATCAATTTGGGGAATATTGCCATCTTAAGCTTTCCAATTAATGAACATTGAATGTCTTCTCAATTATCTAGATTTTCATTAATAACTTTGAACAGTACTTTGTGGTTTTCAGAGTATGGGTTTTATACTCTTTTGTTAAATTTATTACTAAATATTTTATTCTTTTTATGCTATTGTGAATAAAATTGTATTTGCAATTTCACTTTCAAATTGTTCATTGAAAGTGTATAAAAATGCATTTTTATATATTGACCCTGTATCCTGTAATATTGCTGAACACATTTATTAGTTCTAATAGTTTTTAGTGAATTCCTTAGGCTTTTTTATGTATTTGCGAACATACCTCTGTGAATAGAGAGAGTTTTAATTCTTCCTTCCCAAACTCAATGCTTTTTATTTCATTTTTTAAACTAATTGCCCTGGCCAGAACCTGCAGTACAACGTTAAAGAGAACTAGTTGATAGTAAGCATTCGTGCCGTGTTCCTGATTTTAGCGGGAAAGCATTCGGTCTTCCACCATTAAGTTGGATGCTAACTATGGGTGTTTTTGTAGATTCACTTTATCAAGTTGAGGAAGTTTTCTACTATCCATAGTTGTTGAATATATATATAGATATATATATTTTTTTAATTTTTTTCTTTATTGATTTTAGAGAGAGAGGAAGGGAGAGGGAGAGAGAGATAGAAACATCAATGAGAGAGAACATGGATTGGCCGACTCCTGCATGCCCGCCACTGGGGATTTAGCCCACAACCTGGGCATGTGCCCCGACCGGGAATCGAACCAGCGACCTCTTGGTGCATGGGTTGATGCTCAACCACTGAGCCACACCAGCCGGGCAGTTGTTGAACATACTTATCAGGAAGGAATGTTGAATTTTGTCAAATGCTATTTCTGATTCATTGAGATGATATTTTTTTTGTATTTTATCTTGTTGATATGGTGTATTACATTAATTATCTGCAGATGTTGAATCAACCGTGCTTTTCTGGTATTAATGCCATTTGGTCATACTGTGTAATCATCTTTACATGTTCCTGGATTTCCTTTGCTGGTATTTGGTTGAGGACTTCCACAGCTATAATTAGAAGAGATAATGGTCTATGGTTTTATTTTCTTGTATCTTTTCCTGGTTTAGGAATTGGGGTAATGCTGGCCTCACACAATGACTTAGGATATGTTCTCTCTTTCTTTTTCTTTTTTGAAGAATTTGTAAAGAATTAAATTAAATTAATTTTCTTTAAATTTTTGTTAGAATTCAACAGTGAAGGCGTGGGCTTCCTTTGTGAGTAAATATTGGTCACTAATTTAATCTCTTTACTTGTTGTGAGTCTATCTATTACAATTTCTTAATTCTTCATGAGTCAGTTTTAGTAGTTTGTATCTTCAGTGAATTTGTCCATTTCATCTGAGTTGTCTAGTTCATTGGCATTTGCATATTCATAGTATTCCTTTATACTATTTTTTTTTTCCTTGAAAGGTTGGCAGTGATGTCTCCTGTTTCATTCCTGATTTTAATAATTTGAGTCCTTTTTCTGTATTTTGTTGGTCACTTTTTCTAAAGGCTCATCAAGGAACCACCTTTGGTTTTGTTGTTTCTCTATTGCTTTATAGTCTCTATTCCCTTAATGTCTGCTATAGTCTCTGTTATTTCCTTTCTTCTGCTTGCTGTAGGGTTAGTTTACTCTTCTTTTTCTAGTGTCTTAACACATTGTTGACCAGCAATTTTACGCAGAAGTTATCTCATGTCACCGGCTATTTTTTTGTAATTGGGTATGAAAGTGAAACAGTCTAAATAAACTTTAGTATACTTTATTTATACATAATGAATTTAAATGAAACTTTGTACATATTGCGACATAGTATATCTTATACATATTATATATTTTAGTAATTTTTTTGGTGTGGTATACTGTTTAGCAATCACCTACGTGTAATGGTACCCAACATGTTTTGCAAATATATCTGGTTTCACTGCACTTTCCTTTTGAAACACACACTTTATACGTTCTAGTTGGATTTTTTTTTTATACCAGTGACTATTTTTTCTAAAACGTGGTCTTTTAGTTGCCCTGAGAGCCTAAAGGTGCATCAATGTAAGGAGCTCTTTTAGAAGGACCAGAAGAAGTGCTGGTTCTGAGCTGCACTCGTTGAACCAGCAGATAGCCATTCCCTAGACACCTCAGGTAGAAATTTTTTGTATCTTATTTTATTTTGTCTACTGTAATAACAGTAAACTTTGAATGCACTGAATAAAGTGCAATTGATCAGAAAGAATGCTACTTTTTTAGACCACTTTATACTTTTTTGAAAGATACTGCTGTTCGCCAAATATTGGTCTGCTCGATCGACTCTTTTCATGTATTTGTTGTGGTCTAATATGCACGCAGGTTTAACTAGCTCTTCCGTAGAATTTCTTTTCCGCTTTCCAGTTGTTTTCATAGAGGCATCGTGGATAGTTGATATCATATTCACTAGTCTTTTATCATCCCATGATATAAGGACAATTGGTCCTTTCCGTAACAGCGTCATTTCCCCTTCTGAAGATTCTTTGACTTTTCTTTTAGTACCTTTGGCAAGCCATGGTTTTCTCTTATGGTACCACAGACTAACGTTTTCTTTTCTAACAATATTTCAGCTGTAGAAACGCTGTTGTAGTAATTATCTTGGTATACATGATGCCAAGAATCAAGATATGGCTCTAAGACAGATAATATAGTTTCTTGCAGCCTTTTGCTTTCACCCGAATAAATCTCGAAGTTGCAAATGTATCCACTCGCTTTCACAAAGCATTCTCACTGAAATCCCATATTTTATTGTTTTTGCCGGATTATATGTTCTGAAGCTGATACGTCCTCTCTATGGTATCATTGCTTCATCTAGGGATAACTCCTGCTTAGGTGCACACAAAGACTGAAATTTTGGAAGAAAGTAATCCAAAAGAGGCCCAATTTTATACAGTCTGTCTTCATTAGAGGTATTTTGTGAATTATCACTAAGATGGAAAAATGTAAGAATTTGCTCGAACCTCATTCTGAAAACACGAGTTAACTCGTGAGTGGTCAACAATGTGTTAAGGTGGAAGTTTAGGTTACTGATTTTCGGTGGTCTTTATTTTAATATAGACATTTGCAACTATAAATACTTCCGTAAGTACTGCTTTAGCACCACCCCATATATTTTTTTCTTCATTTTAATTCATCTCAAAGTATTTTCTAATTTTTCTTTCATCCATTGGCTATTTAGGAGTAGATTGTTTAATGTTCACATATTTATGAATTTCCCCAATTTCTTTCGGTTACTGATTTCTGATTTCTACCTCTTGTGATCAGAGAACGTACTTTGTGTGATTTTAGTTCTTGTAAATTTATTGAGGCTTTCTTTATGGACTAGCATATGGCTTATTTTGGAAAATATTCCCTGTGCCAAGGATGTTTCTTGGGTGGAGTATTCATTGGATGGTGTAGCCTATGCCAGTCTTAAAATTTTTGCTACTCAAGTAAGTGTTAAGGATTATTCATTGTGATTTTAATTTACATTTTTCTGCTGAACAATAATGTTGAATATGTTTTCATGTTTTAGGAGCCATCTAAGAATCTTTTTTTAATAATATTTTTTCAAGTTGTTGCCCATTTATATGTAAAATGTATGTTGTTATTGTTGTTATACATGTATACATTTGAGATACATGTCCTTTGCCCAATATATATGTTTTGCAAAGATTTTTTAAAGTTATTTGACTTACTTTTTCAATTTCCTAAGATATCTTTTGAAGAACTAAATATTTTACTTTTGATGAAACCCAAATGATCAAATATTTCATATATATAGCTCTTATAACAAGTCTAAGGATCTTTGTCCCACACCAAGGTCATGAAGATGTCCTCCTATGTCTTCTTCAAGATATTTTAAAACTTAGCTTTTATGTTTAGAAGTAGAATCCATTTGAGTTAATTTTGTATATGATGTAAAGGGGGAGTTAACATTATTCTTCATGGTTTTGATTCGGCTATCCAGTTTTCCAGGACATTGTTGAGGAGACTCTCCTGTCGCACACTGACTTACATTGGTGACTTTGTCAAAAATCTGCTGAGAATATATGTGTGGTTATTTGGGGAGTTACTATTCTCATCCATCCCTCTATATGTCTGTCTTTAGGCTTTTACCACAGTTTCCTGATTATTGTAATTTTATGTTATACCTCAAATGAGATAAATCATCCAAGTTTATTTCATTCTTTTCATATTTTTGGCTGTTCTAGGTAATTTTCTTTTTATATATATTTTAGAGTAAGCTTGTCCATTTCTTTTATGAAACTGCTTTTTATTAGAATTTGTTCTGAAAGAGCTAATATAGCAGACCCAAGACAGCTGTCTTTAGAAGAAAGATCTACATGCAAGGTTGGCCTATAGGTGGTATCTAGGAACTTGTTTGGTGTACTGTTGCTGCCATTTATGTAAATCTCTCTCTGATGAGGGGGCTCACTCTGCCTATACTGTCTGTACAAAGTGGTTTGTGCTGCACACCTGCTTTCCTTCTGGGAGTCTGGAATTTTGATACCCCCAGGCCGAGGCCGCCTACATGACCAGCCCCAACTTAAACCTTGGGCACTTCTTAGGCAGAAACATCACACATGTGCTGCATTTTCATTGCTGGAGGGAGACCGACTGTGTTCTCTGTGACCCCTCATGGGAGGGAGAGGGCAGACAGAAACCTCATATGGATTCCTCCAGACTCCACCGGGGCCTTTGTCTCTTGGAATTCAGCTGTGTATCCTCTCGGTGTTTCTGTACGAAATCTCAGTCGTGAGCACAACGATATGCTGAGTCCCATGGATTCTGCTAGTGACGTCTGAGTGTGTGATGGTCTTAGGGACCCCAACACACTATTCTGTTCCAACGTGTTGTTACTAGGCTATAGCAATACAATTGATATGTATATGTTGACCTTGTATTGCACGACCTTGATAACTTTACTTATTAATTCTAGCAGGTTTTGTAGATTTTTCACGTTTCTATCCAGGCAATGACATCACCTATGAGTAAAGATGATTTCACTTCTTCTTTTCTAATCTGTAATCCCTTCTATTTTTGTTTTTATCATATTGCCCCAGCTGGGTCTCCTATGGAATGGAAGTGCTGAGTGTGCGTTCTTGCCTTGTTTCTCATCGAAGGTGGAAGACATCCGTTACCGCATTATTTATATATTACTTCTTTTCTCAATCGACTTATGACCCAATGACTTTATCATTGCTATTACTTTTCTAAGACCATATTTCCCCAGAGTAAGACGTAAAACCGTAGCACGCACTGTGTGGGTGACAGGTGACCAAGCATTGGAAGAGGGTCGTCGTTGATGAGGGTAAAAGGAGTTGAAAGGTAATATCGTGGGATCTAAAGAACTACTTAACATCTTTTATAGTGTTTTTCTCTAACTTGCTTTTCTTCTTTTTCACTTTTACATCTCTTAGTCCAATTGGACCACATCTCTTAGTCCAATGCCTAACATAGTAGGTTTCCCCCCAAAATGAAATAAAATAGGCTTTTAGAATATTTGAATCAAAAGTCAGTCACTACAAAGGATTATTATTAAATACTTCGTCAGATGCCAAATTGTATTTGTTAATGTAATATCAAATGCATTATTTTTAGGGACATGTTCTGAAGTAGTTCCAGGGAAATGATGTAATGCCTGGGATTTAGTTTAAAATATTCCAGCAAACAATAATAGTAACTAAAATGAGATTGTCAGAATATTGATAAGTGTAAAAGCTAGAGGCTATGTTTATCATACTTAAAATATCTTTTTAAAAAATCAATCCCCACCCTGGCCAGTGTGGTGCATTTAGTTGGAGTGTCGTCCTGTGCACCGAAAGGTCGTGGGTTCAATTCCCAGTCAGGACATGGACCTAGTTTGCCGATTCCATCCCTGGTCGGGGCGTGTACAGAAGGCAAGGGATCAATCTTTCTCTCTCACATCAATGCTTCTCTCTTTGTCTGTCTTTCTCTGTCCTTCTTCTTTCCTCTCTCTCTAAAAAAATCAATAAACATCCTCAGATGAGGATAAAATTTAAATATATATAATCTCAATCCTCTTACCTAGAGTTTTGAAACAAATAGGTAATTCCGATTTGGGAACTTTTGTTTCCTTAGTTGTAAGAAAAGAAAAGCACATTTGCCAATTAATTTTTTATAACAGATTATGGAATGCTATAACAGATACTGGTCCTGCCGAATCATCCAGCACTCATGGAAAGATAAGAGAAAGGCTTGTGGGAAGAGCAGTCTCCTCTCATTTCTCGTCTAGCTCCGATCACATTCACTGCTGAGCTCTACACGGTCTGGCTTCTGGCTCACTGCCGCACTCAGACCCTCGGGCCACGGGGGCCTCTGGCTGTGCATCTCACAGTCACCTGTCCACCTCTTTTCGTATTGTTTACCGACTGCCCAGTGTTCTCGGACTTCTGTTCCGTAGCTGGGCCTGTGTTCTACTTAGCTCACGCAGTGGCAGAGCCCATCCCTACACTTAGTGGTGCAAACTGACCATTTGATCATTCTCACAGATACCTTGGTCAAGTGTTTGGACAGAGCACATGGGGGCAGCTTTTCTTTGCTCCACGATGTCTGGGGCCTCGCCTGGGAAGACCCGAAGGCTGGGTAGGAGACAGTGAGGTGGAGTCGTTTGGGGCATCTCCACCCTCCTGCGGGGTTGCAGATGCTGACTGTCGGCGAGACTTCTGGCAGGCTGCAGCCAGACACCTACACGTGGTCTCTCTGAGCAGTCTCTGCACGGGTATGCTTGGGCTTTCTCACGCTAGGTGGCTGGGTGCCTAGGATACAGGTAAAGCTGTGATCTAAGCCCACACAGATCCAAGGGGAAGGATCAGAGACTCCAGCTCCCAGTGAGAGGACTGTCCCAGGCCTTGTGGCACAGAGACGCCGCTGAGAGATCTTTGGAGAACAACCCACCGGAGCCTCACGGCACTCTTCCACGCCGCTCCTCCCTCTCTGGAATTCCCCTCTTAACCTGCGTGAGGGCTCTTGTTCTACTTACTCTTCCGTGACAATAACCCCAGGGTGGGTGTGACGTGGACCCGCTCCTCTTTTCACTCTGCACTCCCTTCTTTCGTCTCACCAAGCCCCCAGCGGTCCGTCCCTCCCAGTGTAACTGCAATAAACGAGGTAACAAGCCCGTCTGTCCGGCTCAGACTCCACTCCTGAGCTCCACATCCAACTACGCACAGGACAGCCTGTTTTAATGCCTCACAGACACTTTACACATATATTGCCCAGTGGTAATCACTTGTTTCCTGTGTTAATTATTACAGGAAATGCTACCTGTCCTGTTGTCTTAGACAGAAAATGTAAGTTATCTTAGATTCCTTTAGTTTTTCCACACGTCTTCTCAATCATTTCCAACTCAAGTTCTAGAAGGATTTCTAATCCTTCTAAATAACCTTTCAATACATTAATTGATCTCTGTCTTCATGGCCGTGGCCTACTTGAGGCACATAATGTCTCTTACTAAGATCACCGCCCTGTTTCTCTTACTGATCTTTTTGTTTTTTGCTTATGCTCCACGCCATCCTTCCTTCTGCTGCTAGAGGGCACTGTTGATCACATCTATCAGATTATGTTACTCTCGCTCAAATTTTGCAAATGGTTTCCATCTTCCCAAGAATATCCTTTGCTTGTCATAGTTAAATACCTGCCCATGTCCACACTCGATGCTCACACTCATTCCACGGTGGCAGTTTAAACCCCAGGATTAACAAATTACTTATGAACAGCCCTTAAAATGCTATATTGTTTTATGCCTCTGAGCCTTTGCACATGCTAGTCCACTTGCCTGAAATCCTTTCCCCCTTATCTTCCAAGCTTTTTGGTTTTTTTTGACAGTTTAAAATCTCAATTTAAGTGTTACCTCTTCTATGAATATTTTCCTGGTAAGCATCCCCTTCTCCCCCACACAGGCACACGTCCACCAAAATTAACAATGGCGAGAACTCAGTGGACGTAATACTCTGCCTTCGTGGTTCCTCTGTGTCTTCAATATAAAATACCACCGTGTATTATAATGGTGTTATGTCACTCTCTGTAGGCTGTAAGCCCCCTAATGTGAGCCTCAGTCATCTCTGTGTATCAATTCTATCAACAGATAATGGTTAGTATCTCCCGCTACGTACCAGTCATTGTTGTTGAAATGGGTGCCGTGGTAAACGGGACTTCATCATAGGCCATCTCTAGCTCACGGTAGGGATTCAGAACATCTGTTTTGCACATCTCAATAAATAAACGATGAGCTGTCGTAAGGACTCGCTAAGTGCTGTTTAATGGTTGATGAGGACAAAGGCACCTCTGTGGAGCTCTGCTGGGCTCATTAGAGAAGTCCTTCTGTGTACACAGGGCAGACTCTGTGAGCCACCGGTTTACATAGAACAAGTAAGTAAATTTGAAGTTTGCTGCTAAAGCTCCCTTGATTTACCTTCAAGGTTATTAATATCTGTATTCCAAAGGAAATAGAGTAATCTGGCATCACGAAAAGCCAGGCCTCTCCATCAGACACCTGCTGTCCACATGCCCTGCCCAGCCCAGCCCGGCTCCTGTGCTTTTCAGGAGAGGCTAGCCTGCCCTGTGCAGTTCCAACAGTCTTCACTTGGTGGGTTCTCTTGGGATTTGTCTCCATTTCCTTCTGGTTATTTAGGCCCCACCCAGATTTCAAGGCAGCAAATGTGAATTGCTCACCGTTCCATGGAGTCAGCTATCATTGCCCACGGAGCTACGAGGACTCTGGAGGAAAACCGTGCCGTAGGCAAATAACATAACTTCACTTTTAGCAACTTTTATCTTTTTTTTTTTTTTGGCCTCTATTGTATTGTAGAAGTTTTTTATAACAGGCATAAATCTTTATTTAATTTTATTTAAAATGTGCTGCTTTAAAAGTCCACAGTGAGGACCCCTCCTTTAGTTACTGTGTTCTGCTCACAGCTATGAACGAGCACCCCTGAGTGTGACCAGGGGTAGTTTAGACCCTGGCCACATTTTGATTGGTTAGACTTTCTCTGAGTCCACCGAATCCACACACCAACTCCTGAAGCATGCGCCCAGGTCTGAAGGGGCAGGGACTTTTCTTACAGGGAAGGAACATCACCACTTTTCTCAGTATATGTTTGTGTTGAAGTCAATATCTGACAGTGTGTAGGTAAATAGATCCTGTGCATACCAAGGCATAATATACTCCCCAAAAAGGAAAGTAATTGAAAAATATATGTTATATGTTTTTCACAATTCTACTTATGCAAGTAACACAGAAGCATTGGTTCATTTTCAATCGGGGCTGTTTACTGTGTCCCAATAGATGATTGAGGTCTTTGCCCTCTCAGTGGGCACTGACTGTGGAAAACCTTCTTTCATTAATAGAGCCCCAGTCTATTCTCATTAGAAATCTGGGAATATAGAAGTCTGGTATCCAGAAATAATCTGCAAGGCCTGATTGCAGAGCACGGAGCGGGAAACCCCGAGCGCTAGGCAGCAAGCACTCACTCAGGTCACACGCGGGCGTGTTCTCCTTTTCGGTTTGGAATAAGGGTTAATCACACAATCTAGGCAGTGTTCAGAAATATGGCCTTGTGCACTCTCACAGTTACAGGTAATATCAAAAATTAACCTCACTCATGATAAAAAGAATAAGAAAGCCGAGAATTCTTTGAAGTCTTAAAAAAATAGTACTCTGACATTAATAATGTACATACAACTTATTTTTATTAACTCCTACTTTTAAAATTTCAACCAGTGTGCTTTAAGCCCACACCGTATATTTTATTGCCCAAAGTAACTACATGTTGATATTTCAGAAACGCCGCAGGGCCTTTATGTAACTATTTGCTATTTCACCTCAAAAAATAAATAATATTTCCTGTTTTTACTTTCACTTATCTGGAATAAGTAGCTATTGATGTCTGGTGAAGTCAGTATAAAGATTTATTTACCTGAGTGCAAATACTGACCAATAGGGAGCTTGGCTCAGTGTTTACACTGAAGGACGATAAGTTGTGATATTGACTGGGCTGAGATATCAATATTTGCATTGTTGTCAACATTTTGAAAATCTCCATGAGATATTCTCAGAAATCCTCCTGTCATAAGACTAGCCGAGCTGGAGTGTTTGGGGAATAGCTAGTGTTTGGGAGCAATGGTTAATGTGAAATAGCTATAAATTGTTCTGGTTTCCAAGTTTATACAAAGACACATTTTTTTTTTTTTATGATGATGGATAATTAGGAGCTTTCAGAAGACAGTCCAAAACCTCACTCCCAAATAGAAGACTTTTGTCTAAAATAGCTCCCTGAGCAAAAATATTCTCCATGATCAGCTTATGTCTTGAAAACCTCATGTTTTCCAAAGAATATCTGCTCCCCAATACAATGAAACATTAATTTCCAACTAGACTAATTCATAACTTGGGATATTGAGACTCGGCTGGGATGACTTTGTGTTTACAGTGGAAAGATGGTTTAAAACAAATAAGGACACGTAAAATGATACACTGAATACTTATTCAATATAAGAAAGAAATCTATATAAAATGTCTTAACTACCTATAAATGTCTGTATTCACCACAAACTTCTTAAGTATAAGTCGTATGAGTGTGTATTTATGTAGTGTATGTAATTTTTAAGTAATTGTTTGGATATGCACTTGGAAGAAATAAGATACAGGCATTCCTGTTATATGGTGTATAAATTAAATGTCTGGCTAACTTCTGATTGCGAATTATTTCCCAAGTGGTAAAATCATAACCCGTGTGTCCAGCTCAGTAACACTAGGCGCACGACTCACGGCAATGAGCCCCACTTTTGGAGAAGCTCAGACTGAATGTCCTCGTGCAGGTTAGATGCTCGACATCGCTGGGCAGTGAGCACAATACGGCGCCTATTCATGTTTGAGCGTGAGTGTGGATGAAACATTTGGCACTTGAAACCATCTTTGCATCCTGGGTATATTCCTAGAGGATCAAAAAAAGAAAAATGAAAAGAAGCATCCGGTATCCCTGCAGTTGCTTAAATCTCTTCTCCTAGATGTTCTCCACAGTGCCTTGTTCTGACTCATCTGGGAGACTGGCAGTGCCTTCGGCTGAGGGCTGGAAGGGGGCCGTGATGGGCACACCCGGACCAGGCCCTCCTGTGCAAAGAGGGCATCTGAGGGAAAGGGGACATTGTTCTGCCAATGGAGGTGGCTGTGGGCACAGCTCTGAGGCTCTTGCCTGGTTCCCAGGGCAGTCCCTGCTCTGCCATCACCCTACAGGCCTCGGTTCTGTCTCCCCTCCCGCCTTCGTCCGGTCTCTTCCTCCCTCCGGTCTCACTCTGTCCTCCCCGCTCCCTCTGGGGACGCTGTCCAGTGCAAGGAGGAGGAGCCGGCCTCTCATCCAGGGGTCCTTTCCCTTGACTCCAGGTTCTGTAAAGGATTAAATAAAACAAGATATGCAGATTATTCAGCAGTACAAGGTCCTCAACACATGGGAATGTCTCCTTCTGTAGGTTTTCTCTTCCCCAAGGGAGAAGCAGCCAGACAAGCAGCCTGCCAGGGCTGCCGTGACCAAGTGCCGTGGGCCGGTGATGCAACAACAGAAATCTGTTTTCGGAGAGTGCTGGAGGAGAGAAAGCCAAGGTCAAGGTGTGGGCAGGACTGGGTTCTTCCCAGCCTCTCTGTTGACGTGGAGATGGCTGTCTTCTCCCCGTGTCCTCTTGTCCTCATCCGGCAAGGACACCAGTCACGATGGATTAGAGCCACCCCTAATGCCCTCATTTTCCCTTAATCACCTTTTTAAAGACCCTATTTCCAAATGTAGTCACTTTCTGAGATGTGGTGGTTAGGGCTTCGACACATGAACTTGCATTTGGGATGGACACAATTCAGCCGATAGCACCCGTCCCTCTCTGTCCTCTGCCCCCTCTGGTGCGTGGATTGCCAGTCCCACTTGGCTCCTACCCCGTGACCACGGGAGAAAGGGCAGGGCCCACAGGAGCCGCCCGGTGGTTCCTGGAGGCCCCTGGGAACCTGCCACAGAGCCACCGGGCTCAGAAACCTGGTGTTTCAGTGACACAGGACTTTCTTCTCATGGTTCTGCCACAGAAACACAATGATGAAGGCACAGCTTAGAGACAGGAGGCACTCGCTCACCTGGGTAAGCTGAGAGGGGAGGTAAGCTCCTCTGGGACACTGTCACAGCACAGAAAGGAAAAGCAGAAGGAGCAGATGGACCAGGGGCATGAGCAAAGGGAAAGCTGCTCTGGCTGGTGCTTTTCCCTCCAGCTGCCCCGCCTCCGCCCCCGCTGAGCACGCCCCTCCCACCTGGCCCTCGCCTTTCCCAGGGCCTGGACTTCAGGCTTGCCTCCGCCCCCCGCTGAGCACGCCCCTCCCACCTGGCCCTCACCTTTCCCAGGGCCTGGACTTCAGGCTTGCCTCCTCCGTGGCTGCACTTTGGCATTCATTAGAAGTCCGGGCTGTTCACATCCCCGTACCCACCCCCGACTCCACCCTGTAACCACAGGAGCGTCAGAAACCAGGGCCCTGACGTCTCTTTATCCCTCTCTCTCCTCACCTCCTTGAACCTTTTCTTCCGATCGCCATGTGCATCTTGAAGAGAATGGAACCATGGTTTTGTGGTCTGGCGACTCTGTCTCTTGGACTGCCCTTCGCCATCACAGCCCGGCCTGGTTGGCGCCTCCCCCAGCTCTCCCGCCTCCGCTCCAGGCCTGGGACACTGCTGTCCACACACCTCACTTCCCCCTGCTTCTCCTGGGCCGTCTCGCTGCTCAGCCCCACGAGGTCCCCTTTGCAAAACAAGTTTAGCTCTTTGGGCCAAAGGCCACACAGAAGATAATTTATTCTGTCCAGCATACCCCCTTCCTCAGGAAGGAATGAATCTTCTGTTTCCCCTCCTGGCCTGTCTGCTGCCAGTCCCCCACGCTGTCTGCCTCTGTCTTGGCCTTGACGGATGAGCCCCGCTCCACCAGGGTCTTTACGATTCAAGGCACAGTCGGCCCTCTTGTAGATGGTAATCTTGTTAATGTATCTGTGCCGCTCATCCTGCCGCGCCCGGTGGAGCTCACGGGCTGGCTTCACAGGTGGGCAGCGACGGCAGACACCTGCGACCTGGGAGTCGTGGGCTGTGAGGAAGACCAGTCACCCCAGGTTCCGCCCCGAGGCTCGGCCGCTGGCTGAGAATCTGCTTTCTGTGAAATAATAGTTGATAATATCTATACCTGTTTGACAATTTACAGAATACTCCTATCTATTTACAATGTTTAAGTTGAGCTATAAACTGGAGGGTAGATATTAATTTTCTTTCATTTTAAAGGGGACATAAGATAAGCAACTTTCTCAAGATAACACAGTGAGAAGCAGCTAAAATGTGGACCAGCCAGGCCGGCGACACTGTGGGATGTCTCCGTTCCAGCAGACTGCCGCTCTGTAACCCATGGGAAGAGAAATGGAGCAAACTATTAGTTGTTTTTTCAAACGGGGTTGTTTTTCTGGCCCCTTCTTGGAAGAAGGTCTAGTTTGAAGGATTGGAAGATGATAAGAAGTGCCACTAAGGAAAAAACTGGGGAGAGAGAACGCAGAATACACACACGCCACACCCTCAGCACCACTGCCACCGCCCCGGGGAGCAGTTTTGCCCGTTCGTTCTTGCCTCTCTACCAAGCTGCTGGGACTTTTCATGCTTCATCACTGTGTCAGAAGACACTTGGCGTTCAGTGGCTCTCAACTGGACACGCTTGCTAGGTGGTACATGAACTTGTGTGGGGGCATCCTTGGTTGTCAGGATGACTGGGGTCTGGTACTCAGTGGAACTGGGCCAGGAATACGAGGCATCAGCACAGTGTAGGAAAGTGCCACATAGTGTCACACTCACCTGACTCCCACACCCCTAGGGACATCACTGAGAGACCACAGTAGAGGGACACATCTTTTTTTTTTTCTTATTGATTTTAGAGAGAGAGCGATAGAAACATCGATGAGAGAGAACATCGATGGGCCACCTCCTGCATGCCCCCCACTGGGGATCTGGCCCACAACCTGGGCATGTGCCCCGACCGGGAATCGAACCGGCGACCTCTTGGTGCATGGGTCAATGCTCAACCACTGAGCCACACCGCCGGGCAAGGGACACATCTTCATGGTTCCCCTGAGCATCCAGACTGACCACCCTGCTCGCTTTTTCCCTATGCTTCTACCTATGGTTCTTCCTTTGAGATTTTACCCCCTTTGGTGCTATGTCCTTCTCGCTCTTGAAATGACTCAGCCATAGAAATTCCTTTCCCTGATACGTGAACAAAGACCCTTCTTTAAACTTCTCCTTAGTGTATATGTATTCTTCAAAATATCCCCTGGACCAGTTGAGAGCCCTCAGGCTGTCGATGGCAGAGAATATGCTGTCTGATGCTCATCAATCATTCGCCCTGTCAGATCTGGCTGTCTCACCAGTTTTTAAGCCCTGCAGCAAGGCTAGTTTTAGGTCTGTGTGGTGCAGAGCTGAGTGCTTTTCTAGTCCACAAATAATGGTGAAATGATGATGGTCATAATTAGAATCGTGGTTGGGTAAGTGGAATATGCTAAACTTTCCGAATGCTTATTTCTCATAATGTATAGAATGAACAACGGAAGGAAGATGGAGCTCGTGATTCGGATGTTCTGTTAGGGTACATTTTCTCCTAATAATTCGAGGAGAGCTTTTTTTATCCAGCGCTGGGTCTGTGAGTCAGGCCCAGTGTGCGTGTGACTGAGTGGTGTGAAACTGTGAGTATGTATGAGTTTGACGTTCTGTGAGTTTCTGGGGAAAACAAAACAAAACATCTGGTTGATAAGGACAGATAAAACACTAAAAAGACTTAAGAAAGATCTAGGAGACTGAACAACTTCTAGAGAATATGATTGTAGTAAGTCAAGTGCAAATGAGCTAGGGACTTGTGATTCCGTGAATGTTTCCCAATGTAGAACATCTGAAAAATAGCTTTAAAGGTAAATGGCAAACTAGGTATTATGCTAAATAGAGAAAGAAAGAAAAATGTACTACCATGTGCACGAGTGAGCATGCATGTGAGTGTGTCTCAATTTAGCTTACCATTTTATGAGCTTACAATTTGGGGTCTGTGGGCATTTCCAAAGGCAGTAGATGGGTGTCTGTGGAAAAAGGAAGAACACACACAGTGTTCTGGGATGTGTGTAGTACCTGAGTGTCTATTTTGAAGAATACTGAGAAATAATTAGGGCTATTCATTCAATAAACATTTATGTAGTTGATGGGGACAATGTGTATTATCCCTGGAGATAAGACTGTTTGTAAGTAAAATTTTAGTTACTTTTCATGCTTTGGCTTTGTGACATATAGTATCATTTCTTGTCAAAAACCTTCAGTATTGTGTGCTATGCAAAGAACCTGCAGTCAGTGTTTCTCTGGGAATCGAAGCAAACAGTTCTACCAAGCAGTGTGGAGAGGAGACAGCCTGGGCGGGTACACAGCACGGGTTGGGGAATGTGATCGTCAGTGGAATCCAGAACCAAGGGCCATGGAGGCCGGAGGGTTGTGGGCTTCCCAGGAATCCTCAGGCTTCGTGAAAGAACGTTGGGTTTCTCAGTGCACGGAAGATCCAGCTATACTGAAATGAAAGGACAAATCGATGTTAAGAAGCTGTGAAACTTGGGGCATCTAAGATTCTGACCTATGAAATACAGTTTATTTGTTACCTATGTTGTACCACACACTGTTAGCTAATAAAGTTAGCTGGGTTTTAGTGTACATTTCTATGAGTTTTAACGTGTTAGATTCATGTATCTGCCTCCACTGGAACGCAACAGAATTCACAAAGTCCCATCACCCAAGCCGTTTATTGTGCTGGCCTTGTATAATCAAGCTCCTAGTCCTCACGAACCTCTGCTGTTCACACTGGATGGTTTGCTTCATCTGTCCTCGAGTTCACTGACTCTTTTCCTACCTCCTCCTGCTTTTGAGTGAATAGCTAGAGTTCAGTTCTAATTTCATTTTAGTTGTTTCTTGATTATGGCTTTTAGCCCTCTGTTGAAAATTTTTATCTTCATATTCATTTCAAGAGTGTTTGCCTTTACTCCGTGGGCATAGTTACACGAGCTGCTTCAAATCTTTGATAATTGCAACATATAGGTCTTCTTAGGGTTGGTCTCTGTTCATTGTCTTTTCCCACGTGAGTTGTTTAGCTTCCCTTTGTTCTTTGTCTGATTAGTAATTTTGGATTACATTTTGCACATGTTGAATTTATGTTAGTAGGCTCTAGAGCCTGTTAAAAGCCTTTGAGAATATAGCCAGAGGGAGAATTGGCTGTGTTAGCCATTTCGTCCAGTTAGTTCATGCCACAGTCCCGACCTGCCTTCTCCTGGCTGCGGGTCCAATGCCAGACCTACTTTCTAAGGCTTTGCCATGTTACAAAGCTGTGCCCTCCCTTGGCCTGCTAGGCCTCCGGGTGGAGGCAGACACAGCCGTTCCATTCTCAAAGCCGTTGGCATGTGTACCGCTTGGGGTGAGTTGCACATGTCCAACGTGAACCTGGGGCTTTAAAGCTGCTTCCTGTGGCCCCTTTCTTGAGCTTCCTTCTCTCCGTGATTTCTTTTCACTCTCTACCCATCATGGGCCCCCTTTTTCTGCACTCTCCGCCTGGAAAGCAAAAAGATTTGCTTCTCCTTCGTTTCTCATTTGCTGTGACTGACTCAAACTCCAGGGCAAAGCAGTAAAAGAAAAGAAGAGGACAGAAAAATGTCATGGCAGTTCCCTCCCATTTTTCAGTCGGCAGGGCCCACTTTCCCCGATTTCTCTGGAAGGGTTTTCCCCAGTGCGTGTTCACGTGGCCACGGGTGCTGCAGGTACCGCAGGCCGCAGTCTCGGGCCCAGGTGGCGCTCAGGGCAGAGCCAAGAGGAGGACAGCAGCTGGCTGGGCCGAGTCCTTCACGCTCACATCCTGAGGGCCTCCCTCCCCGTCCTCGGAGCTCCAGGGAGTGTCTCTGGAAGCCTTCGCAGCTCAGCGGCCGCCGTCTCGGTTTCCGGCTGCTCTGGGTCTGAGCCAGGGACACGGTGGGAACTTGCCACTTGATTGCTCTTTCTTGAACTTTTGATTTCCCTCTGCAATCTGTTTGCTATTGTGGACTTTTCATAAGCCTCAGGTGATTTTTTAATATATCCTGTCTAGTTTGTAGTGAGTGAGAGAAATCAGTTAAGGTGTGCTCATTCCAACTAGACGGTTTCAGAGGTAGAATTAACAAGTCCTGTAAGACTTAATAATAATAATAACTGATCCAGCCGGTGTGGCTCAGTGGTTGAGCGTCGACCCATGCACCAAGAGGTCGCTGGTTCGATCCCTGGTCAGGACACATGCCCAGGTTGTGGGCCTGATCCCTAGTGGGGGGCATGTGTTTCTATCTCTCTCTCCCTCTCCCTTCCTCTCTTTCTAAATATCAATAAAGGAAAACAAATAAAAAAAAATAATAATAACTGAAAGCAGTCCAGTTTTTAAATTGTCACCATGAATGAGTAATTTTAAACAATGTCATTGGACAGGCATCCCCCACTGCCCGGACCTCTGTAACCCACTGACACAGGAGAAACGGAGCTGTCGTGGGTTATCAAAGAATTTCATAGGTGGAGTGCTTCATTTCAAGGTTCGGGATGTGCATTTGGATGTAGAGTGAGCCCACTTCAGTAGAACCTGTCTATACGACATTGACAGAGAATTACTATTGACCTAGTAAACTACAAATTCATCGAGAGCAGGAAAAATATGTGATAAACGTATTCATTAATCCATTCAATGTCTGTATATAGTGAATACTAACTACTACAGATGAAGAAATATTATCTTCCCTCTAAGGGCTTTTATTCTGAAGAGATAAACAGATAAATAACCAGGTGATTTCTGTGTAACGTGGTACGTGCCATCCTAGGAAAAAGCGCTGCCTAATTAGGATGTAAGTGAAGAGAGGGGGCGAGGAGGTGTTACCCAAGAAGCACGGAAAGGTTAAAGAAGGATTCTCATAAGGGATGGACTCTAACCTGTGACCTGAAAGACAAGGAAGAAACAGCCCAAGAAAGAAGATGTTTCCAAGTGATAACATGAGTAAAATCAGGGACAAACATGAGGTCACGTTACTCTGGAATTATACAATTATTTTTTTCAGTGAGACCTGAGCCAAATGTGGAAATATATTAAGGAAAATAAGGTAAAGCAACAGAGGAGTTAGCCCTGGCTGGTTTGACCCAATGGTTAGAGCATCAGCCTGCGGACCAGTAAGTCGTGGGTTCGATTCTGGTCAAGGGCACATACCTTGGTTGCAGTTCAATCCCCAGCTCTGGTTGGGTTGTGCGGGAGGCAACCAGTCGATGTGTCTCTCTCATGTCAATGTTTCTCTCTTTCTCCCTCCCACTCTATCTGATGATAAATAGAAAAATATCTTCAAGTGAGCATTTAAAAAAATAAAATAAAGAAGAGTTAGGTTGTGATGGGCCATAGAGTAACTTATGCTGAGTTTGGGTTGACAGGATCAGATGTCCATACCTACCTAACCGTATTATTGAAAAATATAAAATAGATAAAATCTGTAAACAAATTTTGTAAATTAGGAAGTCCAGAGGCTATTTCAGTGGTCCATGAAGAATAGGGGGTAGAGGTAAAAGCAGAGAGAGGAGACAGATCTGAGACGCACTTGAGAGGCCGCATTAAGGAGACTTCGTGGCAGATTCAGGGTGTGGTCAGGGACAGTAAGTGCTGAGAGTGAGTTCCGGAAGTTTGGTTTGAGCATTTTGGTCAATAAAGGTGCCATGTGTTACTCAGAGAAAAACAGAAGGAAAATAAAGTTGGAAGGAGAAAATAAAAAATTCCATGTTGGACGTATTAGATTTGGATACCTATGAGACTTCCACGGGGCTGTTTTAGGGAGGCCATTGCATGAATGAGCCTGCGGTCCATGGAAGAGAAATAAGGTGGAGATATAAATGTTATTCTCATATAACTGGATGTTCAAAACCACTGACTAAGAGATACCGTGTGGGGACTGATAAGACAGTGAGGAGAGAAGGGAATGACTGGGACCTGGCTCTGAAGCATCCAGCACGCAGCCCATAAAAGAGAAGAGGCCGGAGGAAGAGACCCTGAAGGAGTGTCCCGAGAGGTAGATGGACAGGCAGGAGGATACGGCACCCTAGAACCACAGAGAAGTCTATGTAGGAGAATTAGTTGACAACCGTGTGATTGCTGCCAAGAAGTCTCTTAAGAAACTGCTAAAATGTTTGCACTGAGTTTGGCAACTTGGCAATCGCTCAGTGACCTTGGTGTGAATAGGTTCCTTGGAGAGATCTGGGCAGAAGCCAGATTGCACTGATTGAAGGATGAATATGAGGTGAAGACTTCTAGATAGCACATTTGGACAACAGTTCCAAGAAGTTGGCTGTGAAAAGGGGCTGTGACACATGGGGTCAGTGGAGAGGAGTGGTGTTAAAGCAAACATTAAAAAGTAAAAAAAAAAGAGAAATCCAGGTAGATGACAACGGTGAGCTAAGACTAGGGTAACAATCTGGCTTTTATCTCTTAAGCAAAGTCAGTGGATGTGACTGCCCAGAGCGAAATGTTTAAACGTAAGTGGGTATGTTTATACTTAGTCCCATCTATATATGTAATCATCCAGTAGAGCAGAAGCAGCTGGTGATGTCGGAGAAACTACAAATAACTGACAGAGCGAAGTCCTTGAAAAGATGAGAAAGGAAGACATTCACAGATCAAAAGGAGGAATTGGCTTTTTGGCAGAAGGAGAGACAGACTGTGTTCTGTTGGACAGCCACTGTCACAGGAGTGGAGGTGAAGGAGTGGGCTATTTTCCCATGAGAGATTGCAATGATGGTCGTAACATCTAAGTTTTCTAAAGCTTAGCAGACAGTGGTATGATAAGCACAGACGTAGCACGTTTTTACATTTGATCATGACAAAATGAGTGATGCCTATCTCGTGGCTTCTGGGTTTTGTTGTATTTTTTCTCCCTGCAGTATAGCCTAGGACAAGACATTAGCAGGGGGTAGCGTGAATGGAGGCAGTGAGATGTTTGAAAACAATGTTGGAGGAAAAATAAACGTTGCGAGGGGGAGAGTGGTTGTCACAGAAACATCGTGGATCCCAGGGTGGTGAAACCAGGCTCCATCTGTGTGATATTTCCGGAACAGACACAGAGAAGACAATATTCGGGTGTCTAGAGGGGTTTCTTCAGGCCAGTGGAGCATACAGATAGAGGTGAAATATTTTGCAGTAAGAGATTACAATGACGGGCCATAAAAATCTAAGTTTTATCAAAAGGGATATCAAAATAAAAAAGACTAAAAAGTGCTGAGTCAATGGATTTGAGGCCTCAGTGAGGTAAAATAATTGTTCCCATAAAGTCACTGAGCAAATGTTTTGCGAAGGTAGGAAGTCATGGACAGAGATGCTCAGATGCATGACCTCAGCAGTGGTCCGGTTACTGACAAGTTCCAGGTGCAGCTGTGGACTAGGTCGATGAAGTGAGCAGAGAAAACTCATTGGAGATAAGTAGATCAAGAATGTGAGATTTTGATAGATTTATTTCTGGACAACAAAGTCACTGAGAATGATGGTGGGATTTGGAATGGGAATGAAGACTCTAAGCCAGGAACAAAGATGCTTGGTGAATGGGAAGGAACGGCCAAGAGGTCAGTCGAGAGCAGAAATGCGGTAGGGAGGGGGAGTGACATTATTTGGATGATATAAGCCTCAAAGGTGCAGGGTTTTAAAAAGATGGAGTCTGCCCTGGCTGGTGTGGCTCAGTTGGTTGGAGCATCGTCCTATATACACTGAAGGACTGTGGGTTCGATTCCCGGTCAGGGCACATACCCAGGTTGCAGGTTCGGTCCCTGTTGGGAGACATATGAGAGGCGGCTGATCGATGTTTCTCTCTCTTTCCTCTCTCTCTCTCTCTCTCCCTCCCCTTTCCTCTCTCTAAAATCAATAAACATATCCTCAGGTGAGGATTAAAAAAATAATGGTCGATTCCCGGTCAGGGCACATGCCCAGGTTGCAGGCTCGATCCCCAGTAGGGGGCGTGCAGGAGGCAGCCGATTGATGTTTCTCTCTCACATCAATGTTTCTATCTCTCTCTCCCATCCTCTCTTTCTAAAAAATCAATAAAAACATACCTTTAAAAAAAGTTTAAAAACAAAACAAACAAACAAAAAAAACGTGCTGACTGTATTTTAGAGCTATGATATTCAACCCATGTGCCACAATAATATTTAAAACATGCAATACCTGCCCTGGCCAGTTTGGCTCAGTGGTTAGAGCATCGGCCCACGGACCAGAGAGCCCCGGGTTCGGTTCCTGCTAAGGGCACGTACCTCAGTTGCAGTTTGTCCCCAGCCCTGGTCGGGGTCGTGTGGGTGGCAACCACTCGATGTGTCTCTCTCACATGGATGTTTCTCTCTCTTCCTCCTTCTCTCCTTCCCACTCTATCTGAAAATAAATGTAAAAATGTCCTCGGGTGAGGATTAAAAAACAAAAACAAAAACATGCAATACCTGACTATTTTGTCAGGGGCACCGACCTCTTTTCCCTAGATTATCAAATAAAAAAATGACAACAGCCAACATATCAATGGCCATCCAGTGTGAATGAATCAAAATTATATCTTTTTTTTTGGTCAGATTGGCAAAAAATATATTTTTTGGTATGTCACGGAATTTCAGTGGTTAGTTTATATGCCATGAGATGAAAGGCGTTGAAATCGCTGTCCTGGAGCCTAGGTCATGACGGTCTCTGGGAGAAGCGTGGCTATTCAAGCTGGAGTCTCGAAGCATCAGAGGATACTCAGTGGTATTTGGCCAGCTGTTCCCACAGGCTTCATACAAAAGAGTGGTTATGGCTAACTACTCCCAGAGGGTGACAATGGCTTTGAGCTTTGACGAGAACACAGTGGTCATGGGAGCGAGCTTCTGATTATCCTAAGGCCTGGATAATTGCCTTTAGCAAACACTGGCATGCTGCTTGCTGTCTTTGTTAGGCTATAATTTTATCATCTGGTGACGCTCTGGCTCTCTCACTCTCCTCTCCTCTCCATTTTACCCCCCTCCCTCTCTCCCTCCCTCTCTCTCTCTATTTATCTATCCTGCCTTTATCAGCTGCTAACTTCATTGGTTCATGTGTAGCTTCCACCCACTCCTCCACTGCACCGTGGAAGGCGCCTGTCAAGTCTCATAATGAGACAAAGAGTCTCCTTAAGTTGAGAATTTGAGTAGAAATAAAGGACAACTTGTGACCCGTCAGTCAAGATTGTTAGTGTTTTCAATGCAAGGACCACTGACATTTTGTCTGGTGACCAAGCAGAATGTGTCTCTATCCTCTGTCTGGGAGCGGTCCAGAAGGGAGAGTTACTCGGCTTGAAGGTGGGAGGAGTGGGAGCTACTGCGTGTTAAGCAGAGCAGTTGAGGGCAGGTCAGGGTCAAAGGAACGCGGCAAAGCCCTGGGTACTGAAAAAGAAGGACAAGGAAGGCAGGTGAGCACAAGTGTGAGAACGCAGATGTCTTTTTCCGTCTGTTTATGCATTTTAGTTGCAAACCTCTTGGGACAAGTGACAGAGATGTCTCCAGTATAGTGTCGCCCTACTAGGCCAAGTTCAATATTTCCTCAGCAGAAGCAGCTGTTGCTTGAAACCACAGCCCCGCTTTCCGCAGGCACCCCTCGCCCGGCACTGCTCACTGTGTGCCCGTCGTTGTTACTATTTCTATTGCAAAGGCGACCCCGTCTTCTGATGAGCCCCATTTTGTGTGGATGGCAGCACTTTTTCCCCTGCCTATCCCAGGAAGGTAAAGAGCCTAATCACATTCCCTGCAATCATTCCACCACTAATTACATAGAGACAGAGCTGAATCACCAAGCTGATTCTGCTCGGAAAGAATTCAACTGAATTGATGATGACATAAGAAAGCTCTCTGAGACACTTCTGATTAGGGCACACCGTATCCTCGTTCATCCAGGGGAAGCAGAGACTAGCGCAAGAGCTTTTAACTAAGGATATTTGTGCAGATAGCCAAACCCGGCTCCTTTCTTATTCACTCCAAGCCTAGCTCGATGAAGGCTTTTTTAGTCTCCCTTAGGAAATATGGAATACAATTCTTTAAACTTAGGCGCTTTGAGAGGTCTCCTTATGTGTCCAGCCTTTACCAGGAAAAAAAGAAATAAAAAAAATAAACACCCTGAAAGATAGATATCTGCTGTTTTCTTGAAAGTCACCAAAGAATATTTTAAATAGTTCATTTTGACAGCTGGAACAGCCACCAAAAGTATAATCAGCCAGTCCATTCATTTAATGTTGGACAATAGTTGTTACCTTCTATGTGTTAAAAACTGTAATTGATATTGAAGATGTAAAGATAAATAAGAGTCCCTTTTGTCTTGGAAATTTGAGTCCAGTAGGGTAAACATTTGTAAAAGCAAAACAATGCAAAGTGATTAGTATAACATTAGAAACAAACAAACAAAAATCAACTGGGTAGAAAGGAGGTAAGGAAATTGGAGTATCAAGAACGGGTCCCCAGAAGACTTCTATCTGAGACTGTTTTGAAGCATGCACAGACATCTGAAAATAGACGAAGTGGGTGTTGGATCCCAGATGGAGGAGGAGCAGATATAAAGGCGGGCTGAAGACCTTGCTGGTGCGTGCGTGGGTGCGGGGAGGGGGGCTGGAAACAGAAGGACACAGTGATGAAGACCGGAGCCTTTCTAGTCCGCAGCAGAGAGGCCTGTGGGGAAGTGAAAGGGTTTAAGCAGGGGCGAGTCTGATTTTTATTTTCAGCAATTATTTTGAAAAGAGTAAAAATAATGAACTGGGGGCAGGGAGCTCAGTAAAGAGGGCATTATAAAAATCCCGTGTGGAGATGGGTGTCTGTTAACAATGAAAGGGGAGAGGGTGGGGGATAGGTAAATGAAAAGTAGTTAATAACATGTTATCCTTAAAACAGAAACAAAAATACGAGCTCTGGTGGAATTCAGATCTTTGGCTGGTCCCTTTAGTAGATGTGTTATTTATCCTTTAAGCCACATCTATCTAACAGGGTCCTGTAAAGAGGAAATGAAAATGCATGTAAAACCCTTGGTAGAGCCTCTGGCCACAGACATGCCCAGTCCATGTTCGCCATTATTTAAAACCAAATAAAATAAAACATGGTTAACAATAATAAAATAAGAAGATAGATTGGAAAACTCTAAAGGCAGCAAAAACAACAGGATTTGTTGATTGGATATGAGGAGTGAGAGAAAGGGAAGAATAAGTGTGACTATTTTATTTTAGGAAAATGGGGAGTTAGCCTTGCCACCAGCAGAGATCCGTGGACACTGGGGTGACAGCAGGTTGGAGGGGCAAGATAATGAATTCAGACCGTGGTGCCCATGAAATATGCAAACGAGGCATGAGGTTGGACTGGGGTTTAACAGATCCTCCTGGGATGGAAATGTCGATGATGAGATCACGAGCATAGCTGGAAATCTGAAACGTAGGAGTGGACTTCACAGTATAGATAGCCTGGCAGAGAGGGCAGGTATAGCAGAGGCGTGGGCCTGACCAAAGGGCTGAGTCTCCTTCCTCTTATAGTTTGTTCCTTCTAACATTTATTGACCCTCTGTTAAAGTGCCAACAACTCTTCTGTGCACTTGCAAGCAATTCTCCCATTTAATTCTCAGATCTAATCTATGGGTAATAAAAAATAAGTCTCCGTTTTACTAATGAGGGAACTGAGGCTCAGTAACTTATTTAAGGCTACCTCATGGCTAAGAGAAGTAGCTGTAATCAGGATTCAGGAACACCGTGCTTGTTCTGATAAACCATGGCTGTCTTGTTCTCAGACACTGCACTTCACCCAGGACCCCGGTGCGCAGGCCTAGGTTTAGATTTTATGTGAAATGAAGAAAACATGAGTAGTATAACTAATGAAAGAGTAAATCAACTCTTCTTTTTCTATCCATGCATTCTCACTTTTTATAGATTTTGATGTGGCTGAAAATTTCACCCGCATAGAGTGGAACATTTAGAACCGGCAGGTGGACAGGGCCCATGCGTGTGTAACATTTCAGTTGGTGAAACTTGGCAGCAGTGTGATTTGGTGGCAAGTAGCTTTGTGGAAGGTAGATTTTGAGATCGATTTTAGCAAAGATTATATATACATACAAAGACTATAGTCAAATGCAGCAAATACATAGGTTTTCTATCATATCTCCCTTTTTCTCTGGGCCCAAATCATCCTCCACCAGCAGGCTTCCTGCCCTTTTATGGGTATTTCCATGTGGTTTTCTCCCATCATTCTTTTACACACATTCTTCTACCCCATGCCAATTGTATGTATGGTATTTCCTTTTCTTGCATTGATGGTACTTGGCAGCTTCCTCTCATGATCTGATCTGAATTTATTCATTAGATTATTTTAATTATAGATGTGAACCCACCCCGGCTTTTGTGCTTTTTCCTTTACCTCAAATGGTCATTTTGTCATTGAGTGTTTGCTTGGGGCAGTCATCAATACACAGGATTCCTCAGGGACCTTCACTCTGCGCCACCTCTGAGGATGCTGATGCCGAGGAGAGGCTTTGCTCCCTCCTCCCTCCAGGCACAGAGGCCTCTGGCTAATCAACCAGTAGCCATGGGGCTCTAGGGGGACAGGTAGAATATCACATAGTCCACTTCTCCTGTCTTAAATCTTGGTGGGAAGAGAAGTCCTCTCTTTTAGCGAAAAAGGAACTCCTCAGACCTGCATATCCATTCTTCAAAAGTAGTGTTTATAAGTTACGTTACTTCCGTTCTCCACAAAATATTTAATGAAACATACAAGGCTATGCTTTACTTCTAAAATTGATGTCCCCCTTCCTATAACCAGTTATGGTTTTAGAATTTTGCTTGTTTCTCCTTTGTAGGGCTAAGATTTGGTTCTGTGCCGTCACTGGGGGATGAACCAAAGGAACACAGGAAGGTGGCTATTCATTTTTTTTTGGCATTCTAAGTACTTTTAGACCCCTTTTCAGAGAGATATGGAATCTCTCGTGCTGGCCAGTGTGGCTCAGTTGGTTGGAGCATTATCCCATACACCTAAAGGTCATGGGTTCAATTCCTGGTCATGGCTCGTACCTAGATTTGGGGTTTGATCCCTGGTCCGGGCGTGTATGGTAGGCAACCAATCAATGTTTCTCTCTCTCTCATGATGTTTCTCTCTCTCTCTCCCCTTCTCCTATCCTTGATCCCTAAAATCAATAATAATAATAATTTTAAAACGTATAGAATCTCTCATTAGGGAAAACACACGCACACACACAAGCCTGCAACCTCATATCCTGAGGTCCAAAAACTCCTGGAGTCACAGTGCCACCATGAAGAACAGTTGTTAATATAGAAAGTGTCTTCATGGCCAAATGTGGACTGACTGCCCCGTCTGCTCCGCTGTCCCAGGGCGGTTCCGGCCGGGTGGGCAGGTGACCGCACTGCAAGTGGACTTCTGACCTGAGCGTTCGCGGACGGTGTCAGAACCTTAGCCCATCAGCGGCCTCTCAAGTTAAAATAACTTTCTTAAATTCTTCTGGGCAAGGAATTTCAACACAATTAAATTGTTCACATTTCTCAGCACTCAGGCCTGGCTTATATCTCTGGAGATGTAGGAGAGGAAGCAGACCAAGCTGCTGCGGTGAAGTGACGCTGCGGAATTCTTATTTACCCGCTCGCCGTGTCTCTCTGATCAGCTTGCCTGAATTCACAAATCAGAGGCTGATTTCTCTTTGTTTATGTTTTATTTTTTTAGCAGCCATCAGCTGCACCACTGCAAATGCCCAGGTTCCAGACACCAAGCTGCAAACTGCAAGCGTGCAGCTGTTTGCATTCTGACTTTGACATCGTCACCCTTACCAGAGGGTCTGCGTGCAAACCCAGCTCACGGCCCCACGCACAGGCACACAGCCAAAGAGCGCGTGGTGCGCAGGGCCGGAGCTGCTGGGGCCACATCGGCTCGGAAACCAGGCCCGTCCTTAGGGGAAGAGAGAGGCCTCAGAGACACCCAGGGCCTGGCCCTGTGCAGCACAGGGGCTCATTGTCATGTAATTACATTTGGGCTACAGCTTCTCCTTAATACAAAGCTAATGATCACTCCTAGAAAATTTTCCAATCAAAAAATTAAAGGAATTTTTTTTTACTCTATATATGTGTAAAATAATATATTACATTTCATATATGATGTCATACATATACAAACATATATATCCTGTTTCAGCTATTGAATGAGTTCTGAATATATTCCAGGACCTATGCTAAGTATTTTGCTGTTATTTTGATTGATAGATAGGTAAATAGATAGACATGCAATTTATAGTTGGCATGAGTTTATATAATATTTTTATTGGATCCTGATGGCTTTATAGATTAATTTCTAAATGATCAATTTACATTTTCATCTTAAGCAAAGAGGACAGCGAGCGATGACACTGTCTGGGGAGCAGCATCCTCTGGGTGTGGGACATGGTGTCAATGCGGTGTGAGCACTGGCGGAGCTCGGAATGACCTGTCTTAGGTATCGAATAGAAAGCTGAGAGGTGATGAGATGCGTTTCCAGGTGTGTGAAGAGTCCACATGGAGTAGGTACACATCTGAGACTGGCAGGTAGGTAATGGCCTTGGAACACTCCACGCGTGGTCCATTCTGTGGCTTCAGCTCCTGGCCCTCTAGCGACGGACACGATGGTTAAGGGACATTCCGTTTCTGTAAGGGAAGCCGGCTCTTCAGAGCAGCGCCTCCTGTCCCTCTCCCCAGAGACGGCCCCTCTCTTTGACACCAAAAGTGACTTTCTCATGGGCTGCTTGAAGCTGTCCCTCATTTCTCTAACGAGCAGAAGCAGGTTTGGGCCCTCCACAACTTCCTTCTGAAAGCGATCTAATGAGTTCGTTAATTCTTGGAGAGCTCATCAGACGGTCCTTTCTGTATCCAAAGGAACCGTCAAGGAGAAAAATGTATAAAATATATGTATATCCTTTTATTTTTAGCCATGAAATTAGAGACATTTCTCAAGCCCTCAGCAGGTCTCACATGGGCTATGCCGCCGCACAGACTTCCTTAGAAGAAACCACCCTGAGATATTGTATCCCTTGTAAGTCAAATCCCGTTTTAAGTGAAGGGAGTAGAACTTTCTAGTAAAGGATCTGTGCTGAATCCTTTGTAAAGTTCATTATTATGAAATTCTTACTAGAAAAGCAGAGATCTGATTACTTTTTCATTTTTGCATTGAGATTTTCTTGTATCAAGGCTCTTGTATATTAAATGCTCTCAAACTGAGTTGTGATATCAGTAAGAATAGCAATCAGGATAGCTACCGTTTATTGAGAGCTTACTATGTTCTAAGAACTTCACACATATTTACTTATATAATCTTCACAAAACCCTATAAGGTCATCTTATTTCCCCCTTTAGCAGAAGAGAGTTCTGAAGCTTGAAGGAGGGAGCTGACCCAGCAGCACAAGGGATGTTCATCTGGTTCTTAGGGCCCATCCACAAGCCTCTGGTCTTCAGCTTTACTTCCGAGTGGCCTCTGTTCAGTGCTTGGAGTCCCTACCAAGTGCTCAGATACAGATCTTCTCACGGTCTCCCCCTGACCCCTCGATGCAGCCCTCACTCTGCTGGTGTAGTGAGAACGAGGCTGTGTTTTGAATGATCGTTGGCTGTGAGCACACAGTTCCAGCTGCGCTGAGTCATCAGGCGGCCAGGGATGAGGAAGCACTTCCCCGAATCATTGGCAGGTGTTGACACTGGACCTCCCAGCAGCACTGTCTACCCCTAACATCCTTTAGGAACACATCTTCTGCAGTTTCTGGCCCTGATCACTTTCTTCTTAAGACAACAAACCAGTCCCTTGGGCTCTGCAGGGGTGGTCCTGAGAAGCAGTAACTACACCTCTGTCACATAGTTCTTGTGTTCTTGTCCACCGACCTTCCAGCCTCCGAACATGTCTTTCAGCATCAAAGCACAAAACCTCCCATGCCCCTCAGCTCATAGCAAAGGCGTGTGGAGGGTCACCAGCTGCCCTGCCCTGTAACAGCTGTCCCTGAAGCCCAGTCTGAGCCTGACAAGAGCATCTTGATGGAACCGAGAGGTTGAGGGAACAGGGCGAGAGTACTAGTCTAGTGTTAGGCTAGTCACAGTATTTGAATTAATTAAAAAAATAATTCATTCCATCTCTCAAACTCTGGGATTCTATGTTATGTACTATTTTTAGTTTCTGAGGTCCAATGATTTTTATCTCAGCTGGTGTAAATGCCATAAAAATATTAAACAAGCAGACAGCTGTGTCCTCTCCTCTCCAGTAGCTACAGCTGTTCTCCTGACAAGCTTATTCTTGGGTGCGATAAAAATGATAATTGTGGCTATTATTATTTTCAGTTATAAAGTCTGTTAATGCCCATCTATGAACTCAGGAACGAGGGGTTTTCTTTTCCGAAGGGCATTATTACATGGGGCCGGTGAGTCCGTTACTGAGCCCGGCCCCTGGCAGCGTGGAACTCCTGTGGGGAGTGGAGGGCAGGCGGAACCACGCTTCCACGCGCTTCATTCACGGTGTGGATTGTCAGATTCCACTTACCGCAATAGCTGTGTTCCTGAAAAGTTGGCTGTGGAACAAATTCTGTTAAATACATCATATTTCCTCATTGATCTTCATTTTTAAATTAAGGATGCATTTCCCTGAGGAAATAATTGGCCCCAGGACTAATATAAATTATACTAAACACTCAATAAACCTTTTTAAATCACATATTTAATGAATGTCTGTTCTGTTAGAACATTAGTAGTGATGATAGTTTTAACGTCAGGAAATACAAATATTATGCTAAGAACGATTACCGCAGTGGCGCTGTCGTGGGAATAGAACCTCATGAGGGTTAGGTAAGCGGCATGGGGTTCCTGAATCTTTTCTTTTTTTTAATTGAGTAATTCCGAGTCTATCAGTCAGCTTATTAATAAGAATTTAGAAAATTTCAAATTATGTAAACTATTTCCTAGTGTCTTGGGGACCAGGATATTCAAGACTCAGCCCTGCTATCACACAGTTTCGATTAAATTAGAAAATGAGACAGTGAATAATCGCAAAAAACAACCACTAGAAATGTTTTCATTGGAGGAGCTGTGGACTGAACATCAGATGCCCGGCGTGGTCTGGCACAGCCCAGACGTGGGCTCCTCTGGACTGTGGTGCCCACGTGAAATGCACTGGGGTTGAACATCACTTCCCTAACGTGACTATATATGAGAATTTCCTGGTAAAACTGTTAAAACTCCTCATCCCAGGACATTCTGATTTAGTAGGTATGGTGGGATCTAGAAATCTGTATTTAAATAACTATTCTAGGGAATCCAGCTGAATCAGACTCTGTCCCAGCATAACAACTATGGGATTATATAACTTTTAGTGACTCTTTGGGCTCTTTAGTTTAATTTTTTTATGATTCTAAAGACTAGGTGAACTCTAGACGGCCCGGATGAACTCTCCATGCAGGCAGCCACAGGTGCTGAGCATCGAGGGAGAGACCAGAGAGTACTAAGGCAGTGACCACAGGAGGGAGCTTAAACAACAGAAACGTGTGTCTCACAGTGCCAACGGTCAGAAGTTCAAATTCAAGGTGTCGGCTGGCCCATGTTCTCTCTGGCACCTAAAGGAAACTAAAGGAAGAATCTCCTACTCTGTCTCTTGTAGCTTCTGGTGTCTACAGCCACCCTTGGCTTTCCTTGGCTTGCAGAGGCGTCACCACAGACACACGGCCGCCTTCTCCCTGAGTGTCGGCACATCGTCTTCCCTCTGTACCTGTCCGTCTGTGTCCAAATGTCTCCTTTTTATAAGGACACCATTACATTGGGTTAGGGCTCACACTGGTGTCTCGTTTTAATTTGATTACCATCGTAAAGACCCTATTTCCAAATAAGGTCACATTCTAGGGTGCTAATGGTTAGGGCCTCAGCATATCTTTTTTGGGGGGGATACAATTCAACTCATAACAGGGAGTTTTCATGGAAGAATTAGAACTTGAAAGCTAGGTGGTGTTTGCTTATGTCCAAAAAGAGCAAAGCTTTCCAAGTGATAGAATAGATTTTTGAAAAAAAAGAATAATCATGTTTGTCCAAGATGAAAAATAGTATGACCTGACTTAAGAAGTGTGGTGGAGCCCTGGCCGGTTTGGCTCAGCGGTTGGAGCCTCAGCCTGCGGACCAGAGAGTCCCAGGTTCAGTTCCCGCTAGGGGCACGTACCAAAAAATAAAAAAAAGAAGTGTGGCGGTGCACTGTTGATGGGATCGCACTTTGGTGCAGCTACTACGAAAAACAGTATAGAGCTTTCTGAAAAAATTTAAACTAGCACTACCATATGACCCACCTCTGGGTATCTATTCAAATAAAATTAAAACACTAATTCAAAAAGATACATGCACCCCTATGTTTATTGCAACATTATTTATAAATCTTTCCATTTGTGACAACATAAATGGACCTAGAGAGCATTATACTAAGTGAAATAAATCAGACAGAGAAGGAAAAATACCATGTGATCTCACTTATAATGTGGAACCTAAAAAATAAAACAAATGAACAAACAAAACAGAAACAGACTCATAGACATAGAGAACAAATGAATAGTTGCCAGAAGGAAAGCGGTGTGGGGAAGGCACAAAAGGTGAAGGAGAATAAGAGTAACACATTTCCAGTTATAAAATTGGTAAGTCATGGGGATGTAATGTTCAGCATAGGGAATGGAGTCAATAATATCATAATAACTTTATATGGTGTCAGATGGGTACTAGATATCATGGTGATCACTTCGTTAGGTATATAAATGTTGAATAACTATTTTGTACACCTGAAACTAACATGATATTGTATATTAACTATATTTTAATAAAAATTAGTTTTAAAATAAAATAAATAGCATAGCAGTTTCATTTTTTAAGAAAGAGTTGTGGTAGTGGTGGTGATAATGACGATAGTGGCCAGCACCTATGAAAACGTACCACGTGCCTTTGGCTGCACCAACTGCATGCCATGTGCACTCTGTTCTCAAAGCAGCCCTCGAGGTGGCCCTGGTGCTGTGAGTGGTAGAGATGAAGAAATGGTGACCCAGAGGAATTAGGTCATTTAACACATCATGAAAACTTTGCCTGTTACCATGGTGATCTGCTGCGTGCCTCATGGTACGCAGGTGAGTTCACCTAGGATGAGGAGAGTGGGACTACTTTATCAAGGGCTTTGATAAGGGTGTGGAGTTTGTATTTGATGTTACAGAAAATAGAAAACCGTTTTTAGGGTCTGAAGATGTGTGACATGATGAATGCGGTATTTGAGGGAATAAGTATGCCATTTCCACCCAAGGATACATTGTCTTTAGGAAAAGACTTATAAACGAGAGAAGCTATTGACCACGAAGAGTTTCTTTTCATAGGGTACAATCAAGTGATTTGCCTCTTTCCCACTTAACCACGAATTTCCTTTATCACTTTAAAACGTATGCTCTGGCGATCTTCTCTTATATAGAATATTCTTTGTAAGTTCTCCGTAGGAGTGATAATGCATTGATCATTTCATAGCCAGAACATGCATGGTGCTAAGGGACCTTTCCTTGAATCATTAACTCTGTACGTTCAGATTTCAGTTCAGTATTTTTTTTAAATTTTCTTGTTTGCTTACTTGTTTGTCTTAGCACCTTTAGGAACCTCATTTCTGGTGTTTCAAGGTGTAATTTGTTATGTATATACTGATTATCTTTCTCTCTGGTTTTGCCACTTATGCTTATAGTAGAGAAAAAATGTATGTGAGGAGAAGGGTGAAAGTATTGGCAGGGGAAGCTAAAACATAGAAAGCATTTTACTCTGTACAAATTACTTTCCACATGCCTTCCCCAATCAAATCAGAGTGGACATGTAATTGGTGAGTAATGGAGTCATCCTAGTTTTTCTATAATTCTACATTTGGTCTGGGGGACACAGGAGAATCAAGTTAAGCCTCATTATTCCTTGCAGGATGACGTATGTGTAAATTCCCTCCCCTGGTAATACAAATCTGGATCGGTGTCAAGAACATATGCCTTCCCCAAATCTTAAGCTGTCCAACTTCCTTCCCTACGTAAGATTGCCTGATAATATCATAGAAAATTACACTCATCTTCACAAAAAGCTTGACGACTTCTTGACTGTGATAACCCTGATATTTGTGAACCAGAATTTTAGTCTATGACTTGCTTCTCCGTGTGGATGTCCTTATAACAAGCTCATCGAAGCTGGGCCCCTGCAAATCTTACTGTGGTCACACAAGAACATATTTGGGTGGTAAAATTAAAGTAGATTTTGGGCCCAGCTGGTGTGGCTCAGTGGTTGAACATTGCCCCATCCAAGAGGTCACCGGTTCGATTCCCGGTCAGGGCACATGCCCAGGTTGTGGGCCCGATCCCCAGTGGGGCGCATGCAGGAGGCAGCCAGGGGATGTTCTCTCTCATCAATGTTTCTATCTCTCTCTCCCTCTCCCTTCCTCTCTCTAAAGTCAATAAAGAGAAAGAAATTTAAATAGATGTTTGGTCTCCAGGTGGAGAGAAGAACAAGAGACTCAGAGAACTCTGTGTAGTTTTATTTCCTTGCTTTGATGGTGCAGTACACGGCCTTCTAGGAGATCTAAGGTCCTACCAGTCACTGCTCAGACACGGAGCTCAGTCCAGAAACAGCTGTCCAGAACTAATTTATTTCCTAATGCTATGGCACTGTTAATTTATAAATTACACTGGTAATTCAAGCTATTATTAATTTCAGATGGTGTAGGGCAAGCCTAATTAAAATATGACATCAATTGCCACACATATGTACCAAAGACTACCATTTAAAATTAATGGGAATATTAAGTGTGACACTGGTCTCCAAGATGCTTTGCACAGTAATTACAGCATTCTAGCAGGGAAAGATCTGACAAATGTAGGCTTGGGTCTGGTAGCAAATAAACAGCAACAAGATAAAAGGAATCACAAATTCTTCATTCAAACCTTTGCTCCTGATTTTCCTCGTCCTTCCTAAAATCAAGATTAGTACTTTCCCCCCTAAAGATGCTTAGAAAAGAATAACAAAACGTCTACTCTGGCAGTTAGGAGTTTGTTACTGGTTGGGACTTCCATGGGTTCATGCTGATTGTCCTCTCCACATCCTGGACTTTTTGGCCCTGTTTTCTGTTCGTTAACACGTTCCTGGGTCTTCTGGGGATGTGTAAGTCTGCGTGCTTGCCTTGGCGTTGGAGGCTGTTCTTCGCACTCCTGGAGAGAGTGGAGGCGAGTTCCAGCACTCTGCACGTGGCGTCACACGGCATGAAGACACACGAGGAAGTGCCCGGGTTGGGCCGATCACTGGATGGTGGCACAGAGTGGTGGCGGAGCTGGGCAGAGAGTGGCCCCTTTTTACAAGATAGCTGTTTCGTTATTGTGGTCGTTGTTACTACTACTGTTTGATCCTGACCAAAATCGGTGACCAGCATGTCACATAACAGATGTGACTCTAACTGACATACCACACGTGTCGTTCCTGGTATTATATCCGTTGCTTACTGTTGTCATGTGCGTGCTCGGGAGCAGCAGAGCCATGTGGCGGTACACAGCGGTTGTCACTTGGAGAGAAACGCTCCTCTCTCGCCTTTCTGATCACGAGGAGCCACGTGTGCTCACACAGCGTCACTGCAGGGAGCGGGCCTCCGGGCAGAGAACCGCGTCACTAACGAAAGCACAGGGTGCAGCCCTGAGAGTGTTGAGGGTGCTTTCTTGTTCACATACTTTTCCATTTGTCACTCCAAACAACCCTCTGAGGTATTGTGGTTGTGTGTATATTCTGCCTGGGAAAAGGTCTCTCAGATGCTAGTGACAGTCTCAGTAATGTTGGGTGCCCCATAGTAACTGTTAAGGGCACCCCTTTTTATTCTTAAAAGTATCCTAATTTACGTGATAAATGTGTCATTGTGCTGATTTCTTCATTTAACAAAGGAGGCCGCATGCTTTCCTGGGATGGGAGCAGTTACTTCTGTTCTCCGTTGTCTTTCTGCAAGGAGGCTGGAGCTCAGGGTGACATGGGAGAAAACCAGGACACCTGTGTCCGAGGCTTTAATGTCATGGTCTTCCCATGATCAGATCCTCACGGTCAGACCTCAGGCGGGAGGTCTAGTAGGTAGAGGGGTGTTATTACTGTGCACAATGTTTCTGCACAGAAACTGATTCCGAGGATGATGGCGCAACAGTAAGATGTGTGACCTGTCTCCTTGACTTTCCTTTCTGCCGTGTTTGTGATTAGAGTGTGAAGTCCCTGCTGTTGGTTTGTCTTCAGGATCCCAAGAGCTCCAGCAGATCGAAGTTTAGAAAATTGGTTTTTGCTTATCAATTGAGCATCCAGCTGTCAAAACAAATTAAATTTTATTTTATTAATGTTTCCACTGCCTTTTGTGGGGTGTGTGTGTGTGTGTGTGTGTGTGTATGTGTGTGTGTGTGTGTGTGTAACTGCTATTGCAGTATTTTTGATACGTGGTCTGGGATGCAGTCCTTAGCTTTACACTACAAGGGTCAGTCTAAACGACACCGGGGGATCAGAAAGAGTGTATACACACCGGAGGAGCCTGACTCGGGTCCCAGAGCCTGACTGCGTGCTAAGGTCTGGGCAGTGTCACTGTCAAAATCACTGATCACTGATTGAGGACCCGGATTCTCTAGGCATTTGGTTCAGTCCAGGAGGCAGACAAGCAGGTCAGCCAGTCCACTGAGGAGCCAGCAAAGTGGCTGGTGGGACTGGCAGGAGGGAGGGGGAGTGTGAATCACACAGTTCTTGAGACTCTGAACTTAGAAGGGGCACACATGTTATACTTTGGTTTCTAAGAGTATACTTTTGGTGTTTTTCTCCCCTTTTATCACACCTTCTTCTGCAGCCGTGGGCTTTGTGAGTGAAGACGAGTACCTGGAGATCCAGGGCATCACGAGAGAGCAGTCCGGGGACTATGAATGCAGCGCCTCCAATGACGTCGCCGCACCGGTGGTGCGGAGAGTGAAGGTCACCGTGAACTGTAAGTGGCGTCAGGAGCGCCCACCCTGTGCGCACGGGGCGGCTGCTGTCGTGGCCACAAAAGAGTTGGGTTACAGAGCTCGCTCGGGATGGGAAATGATGTGGCATCATTATCTATTCTCTGCTTTTAAGAGCAACAATTTCAAAATCTAATTTGTAAAAAATTGTAGTTGAAAGTAATTTAATATAATCCCAAACTGGACTTATCATCCCAGAAGATCATTAAATAGCATTCAATGCATAATTTATGGAAGTGTGTCTTTGAATCCCAGTTTTTCCCTTACTTTACTCATGATGTCCCCAAGCATCTTACTCTCTAAATGAGTCATCTCCATACTGGGAAGTAAAAATACCATGTCTGTGAAAGAAACAGACAATTTCTATTTATGGCATATTTATCTCATCTTTTTACAATTGCATATGTTAATGTATGTATGCATTCATAATTTAACGATAAGTAAACGTGCACATATTAGAGAGTGTATCTCAGAACCTGATTTTGACTGATAGAGCTACAGAATCCAGGAAGTTTGGAGGCCACTGTTCTAGGTCACTCATTCTCCCTCGTCAACTGTCCTGATGCTCTCTGACATTGATACTACTCAGCTGTCACCTGTCACCCTTTCCCCACTGATGCCTCACTACATACACTGACTCGGTTCTCTGTGACATTCTGGACGTTTTCTCTGTCTTAGGACAGAATAGAACCCCAGAACCCAGCAAGCGGGAAGCCTTTCTTCTTCAAAAGTTGGGTGGGTGGAGGTAGAGGAAGAATAGTCTTCACTTTCCTTACTCTAATATTTTGGTTTCTGTTACAACTTGAAACTAATTAATACAAAACACTTCAAGAAGCAAGAAAGTAGGTATAAAAATACTACCATTTTTTGTGGTCTACGACACTTTTTTTAAGGGACTTAAATAACCTACAGTTAATAAAGACTAACCTAAGGAGAAGAAAATATAAGCAAGGGAAAACATATTTAGAAAAACATGTGAAATCTAGGGATAAACCAGCCCGTGAAATATATACCCCAGGTAGGTGGATGGGGGTCCAGGACCCGGTTTTGAGTTGCTTAAGCAAAGAGAGGAAACGTCATCTGTTTTAAGGTTTGTGTCCATAAGATAAAAGCAAACTAGTTGCTTGGGAGAAACACTGTTTTTCCTGGTACTGAGACCAAGGAGATTTTTATCTTTAGAGTCTCCACAAACAGAGCAATTTGAAATATAATCAACAACATTACACACAGTATTTCTGTATCAAACAATGGCAAGTTTGTTACAGCTGTGTCTCAACGCACTTCATGGCAAACTGTTGGAATTGTCAAGCGCTCTTAGGGAAAGCTTCAAATGAAAGTAGGCCAAGTATATAGGTCTGGTTGGGTCTGGTTGATTCAGGAATCCATTTCAGAATACCTAGAAGAAGACTGATCTGTATATCCTTCAGGCAATTCTCTATGAATATTATTTCTTGCAACTGAGCTTTTGATGGGAATTGAATAGTATGAGGTTATATACTCTAGCAAGAACCTGGTTTGCAGAAATTCTATGAGGCTGATTAAAAGTGCTGACTGTCAACCCGTGGAGTGTAGGGTTGATGGGTTGGCATCCTCCTGTGAAAGTTAAAAAGTTTAAACAGGAAATAGGCCTGACTGCCAGGTCATATCCCCTCTGTTCAGAGGGGAGCAGAAGCATTCCACGCCAGGAAGGCCAAGTTTTCCTTAGAACTATCTTCAGTGGTTTCATTCTGCAGCGCAACACGTATAGCGATGTGTCAGCTGAAGTGAGCGCGGTAGATCAGAGAGAAGAATGAAGTCAGTGAGTGAAGCAGCGGCCTTGTTTGAGATTTCAAATGCGACAGGACATCTTCTTTCTGCAGATCCACCGTACATTTCAGAAGCTAAGGGGACAGGCGTCCCCGTGGGACAGAAGGGGACACTGCAGTGCGAGGCCTCCGCAGTCCCCTCAGCAGAATTCCAGTGGTACAAGGATGACAGGAGGTAAGGACTCCCTGGGACACGGCCCTGGTTCCACATGATGGCAAGGAAACCCTGTCCCATCCCGCCTGAGCTCCTCCTGCCGATCGGGGGGAACCGCACCCAGACAAGTCTGTTCCTAATAGTAATGAATTTCAGCTATGTTTTCAATGTTGCATGCAGAATTAACTCTCACCAACTAACAATCCTGAAAGAAAACATTTTTTTAGGACAGCAGAATCTCACAGGAAAGGCCACCAGGAGTATTGCAAGCCTGTGGACTTTTTTTATGGTCCAAGAAAAGAATATGCTCTTTGTAACAGTGTCAGCTGGCTGAGGTGTCAGGAATGCTCAGGGGCCCTGGGAGAGGCGGAGAAGTTGGCTGCAGCGAGAGGTCCCAGTTCAGCTTCAGACACGATCAGTATTGGTTTGTAAGAGTCCATGTCGCCATTTAGCCCTCCCCTCGCACCCAGGCTGCTCTTCACTGTAAGGAGAGAGGGCGCTGCTCCCTTCCCTGGCGAGGCTGCAGCCTCCGTGGGGACATTTGTTGTGATTCGCTGAAGGTTGCCAAAGAAGGAGATGGCCTGATCGCACAGGTCCAGCAGCTTGGTTCAGCCAGGCAACATGATCATGGCTGTAAAAGGAGCTATTTTAGGAGAAATGAATAACGAGTAGATGAGCAAGAGCCGTGCATATTCAGAGCACTTTCATAAACATGGGGAAAGGATGATGCAAGAAGTTCTGACATATATGTGGGGTGGAGAAGGAGGAAAGCGTGTCAGAGGCCGGGAAGCTGAGAAAGACAGCAGTGTGATGGCGAGGAGAGCCGTGTGAGGCAACTCCAGGCCAGGACGGACCCAGCTGGTGCCCACGCGACTAGAACATCTTCAGCGGGCGGGTGCTTTGCTCTTTATGAGGTCAATCAGATGCCAAAAGCTCTTCTGGTCTCTGAATCCATCATTAAATTTGTTTAGGACCAAGTCACTCAGTCATAACATTCATTGTATCCCATCATTATCCTTTCAAAGACACGCAGTGTGTTTTCACATTTAAGCACACATTTTGGCAGCTTCTTTGTGAGGTGTACTGTATTCGTCTAGCCCATTTTATAGATGGAAAAACTGAGGCAGAAAGAGGAAAACAAACTTATAAAGAGATAAGAAGTAGCTGGTTTTCCCTTTTCCAAGAATTCAGAACCAAGCAGAAGGGAGTAACGTTTTTCCAGTAAATAAACATGGTTATCTTGCTTAGAAATCTGCTTTCCTTTTCCCTCCTTCCCTCCCTGTCATTGAAGGACCTTTTATGAATGTGTAATATCAGAAGAAAACAACGACAACTATGGAGCTCTGGGTCAGTTCCCAAGCCTTTAATTGTCTAGGTCTTCATGAGAACTAATCAGATTCTTCTTATTTTTCTAACTCTTTTACAGAGGTAAAATGCAATCAAAATGTATGGGAGCGCAGGATCGTAAACTATGGGGAGGAATGCACAGGCAATGGCCAGAGCTGCCAGTGGTGAGGAGAGGAAGGGAGGGCCCCGACAGGCAGGACTGCTGTGTCATCGCAGCGGCTGCCCTCTCTGCCAGCACGTACCCAGGAGGAGGAAGTCAGAGCATCACCAAGGAGGGTTTTCAGCGGCCCTGGCTCAGGCAACACTGATTCTTCCTCTGTCTGAGTTCTTCTCATGGCGGCTTCTTTTCTCCCCTTTAATTAAGTCTGGTCAGTTTTCCACTTGCTGCTCATTTATTTATTCCCAGGGTTCTCCCACTGAATGGAGTTGTCTGTCCTCCCAGCACCCAGTTTAATAAGAACATCTCTGCCTTCAAGGTCCTTGTCACTGCCTGTCCTTCCCACCCACTGGGGCTGGCAGAAACCTCCTGCAGACAGGTCTCAGAGGGCATATTACATCTGCCTGGGGGAAGATCAGCCCTAACCCAGCTCACATTTCCATGAGAGGAGTGGACTTCTGAGACAAATCACAGGACTGTGATGGGGACAGCAGTGTTCTCAAATTTCAGGGTAAAAGTGTCTTTTGACTACATAGTAGCACCAGTCATGGCATGCCACTGTGTGTGACATCGATCAAAGGGAGAGAAAATGGAATGCTGCTGTTAATAAGGGCCACCCATCCATGGGGACATGAGCAGTACAACGCCTACAGGTTCATTAAGAAACTGAAGCCCGGGAGCAGTGTGGGACGGGGAAATGTGTGACCACAGAGAAAGGCACGTGTGCCATCCCGGAAGCTGCAGGGTGGTGCAGACGGCTGCTGGCACTGTGTTTAGCTAAAGACACTTCAGAGCTGGCAAGTGGGAACCTGCTTCGGGTGAGTGTCTCCCCACTACAGCTGAAACCGAATTCACGGCTCGGTTGTGATGTGAAGCCTTCCCCAGCCCAGGCGTGGCATCAACGTGGCAAGTGGGATCAACAAGCTGGAGGACCTCTCAGAAGCCTCCTGATGGGGGCGCTGCAGAACCTTCTCTGGACACACCCCTAGAGGATCCAGTCTGCATAACAAGCTGGAAATGTGACTGGTGTCTGGCAGCACAGCTGGACTCCCCATTCCCTGGGGACCGTGCTCACATTTTAATGAAGTCCATGGGCTCAGGCCAGTTCACTGCCCCTAGAAAGAAAGGCTCTCAGAGGAAATGCAGCCCAATGAAAACTAAGGCCAGTTCCTCCAGCCAACCCCCGACTTCCCTGGAGACAGACGCTGGGTGAGAACTGAAGCCAGACCTGACCTCTTCTGGTCACTGGTGCTGTCCGTTCTGGCAGAGGAGAGACTCGTTCTGGAGTCCTGCAGAGATAACACCTTCAGATAATGACAAAGCAGCTGCCCTCTCTGCCAGTCCTGCTGTGACCCGGGGACGGGCAGTTCTCCATGTCTGGCTCCGCGGAAATGTATTAGATTGAATACCATTTTATAGTTTACAAAGCATTCTCTCAGCATCGTCTTGCTGAGCTCCACTTTCCATTTCCGCCTTGAATATTGCCTTTTGTGGTGTGATGACTCTGACTCCAGCCATTCGCCCTCACTCGTGTCCCCAGACGCGTTCCAGTACGGTCCACCTTGACACTGTTTCCTCTGCACACTGCCGCAGCCAGACTCCCCGCAGCCGCCGGAGTTCGGGAGCATGTTCCCGAGGCCCTCCGTGCAGAAAGATGTGTTTCCCCCACTCGTACTCACTTGTCCCAAAACGTAGACTCAGCTCCGGGCAGGGAAGAGAGACTGTTTCAGGGAAGGAGCAAGGCTGGCTCAAAGCCTGTCTGGGAAAGAGGGCATTACAGAGCTTTTCAAAGGAAGAGGGTTGGTCTCACGATTTCTTTCTTTACTTTTTAAAATATGTTTTTGGTTTATTTTATTAGAGAGAGATAGAAACATCAATGTGAGAGAGATACATCGATCGGCTGCCTCCTGCACGCCCCCTACTGGGGATCGAGCCCACATCCCGGGCATGTGCCCTGACTGGGAATCGAACTGGGACCTCTCAGTCCATGGGACAATGCTCAACCCACTGAGCCACACTGGCCACGCTCATTATTTCTATGTAGACATGGAATTGTACTGGGAATTGCTGCTAAGAACCTCCTATGGTGGAGGTATGACCTCACCCATGCTTACAGCAGCTTTCTTCTTACCCTGTCCCCCTACCCAGTAATGGAATCCATGCTTTAGTAAGTGTATCTAATTGCTTGCCTCACTAACTGTCTGTGGCGCTTCTTTAGTGGCCCCTTCCACCAGTCTGAGCCATGGCACATCGGACTGCCACAGTGGTTGCTCAGGGGGACTGTCCTGGCACCCCAGGGTCATATTCTCAGGAATCTGTGATCCCTCCCAGACTGAGTTGCAGTGATACTCTGGGCAGATCACCCCTCTCAAGCTCTCTGAGACCGCTGATTGGAAAGGATCTCTTCACAGGCCAACGTGAGGCGTGGTGTGTAGAATGCCTCAGATCTGAAGGGACATTTTATTACCCAGGTGCTTGAAAAACAGTTTTTTTCTTTAAACCCCTCGGGTTATTCTTCTCTTTGAAGTTTGAGTTTTTCATTTTCCTGGTTACCATCATCATCACCATCACCGTTTTCATTAACATCATCATCAACATTAATTAAGTCCACATGTGTGAGCACCTGCTATGGCCCTGAATGTCACACAGCTGGAACATTCTGTTGCGGAAGGCGCCTACCTTCAGAGCTCGTGAATATCTGTGTAGGGCCACACGGATCTCCAGGCACATACATAAAAACAGAGAAACACAATTATATGCGTCATTGTGTGTGAACCTACCGTGCAGTTGAATGGGAGACAAGTGGGTATCCTGGCGGAAGGAGGAAGGAGGTGATCATTAATTCCACAGCCTATCTTCTTCCTATGAGAAAAGTGTAACCGTCTTTTTCTCTCTCTCTCTTCTTTGTCTTAGGCTGGTTGAAGGGAAGAAGGGGGTCAAAGTGGAAAATAGACCTTTCCTCTCAAAACTCATCTTCTTCAATGTCTCAGAACACGACTATGGGAACTACACCTGTGTGGCCTCCAACAAGCTGGGCCACACCAATGCCAGCATCACGCTCTTCGGTGAGACTGAGCCCTGACGTGGGCAGTGAGAGGAGGAAGGGTCGTGTGGAGGAGGAGGAGGAGTTGGGGAGGGAGGCCTGGAAGGGAGGAGAATCAGAAGTCGTTAGGCTGGGGTGAGTGAGAAGAGGAAGAACGAGGGGTGAGAGAGAGCGAGCACATGGGAATAGGGGAAATGTTCCCTTTCATCCTATAATGGGAGCAATCCTGAGACAGGAGAAAAGGATTTGGGGATGCTGAAGAGACATTTAATTTTTTCTCCTCAATGATGTCTCCTGAACTGACTATGGGGATTATAATTGGGTCTAATACTAAAGGGAGGAACATTCACTATGTCAATGCTTTGTTCACCGAATTAGTGTAAAATGTTGCCACTTCTGAAACTTTTTCTGGCCATTGGGACATAAGAGAAATGGAATTTTATTTATAAAAGTAGAATGGTGGCCTTGGTTTCAGGGGGCAATGACAGAGAAAATGGGGATTTCCCTAGTTTTCCATTTGTATCCAAGGTGTTGTCTGGCTGGATTAAGAAATATTTGTTCAGCCACGCCACCTGCAGTGACAGTCATTCATGCCCTGAGTCATTAAACAACTATTTACCGAAGGGCTAACTGTGTAAGACAAATTGCTGAGAGTAGAACAGCTACGCAGACGTGACCTGGATGAGTGTCTGAGCATCAGGCCTCTGATGAAGACTTTCATCCTTCCGCGCAGAGTCTTCCTGTGGGTCACAGGGGTAATTTCTGGTTGAATTGGGGGCAATACCTCCAGACCTCACCAAGTTCAGTTAGCACATTTCTCAAATCATTTCTTCTCCATCTCCCATGTAAACAAGCACTCTGGAATGTGTTGGGGAGGGAAAGGGAAAGAAGCTAGCAGCTAATTGGCAAGAACACAAATTCCTTTTATTCTGAGAACTCCCAGATAATCCCATAGCTTCAAGTACCTCGCCCCCACCCCCTGGCTCTGCCCCATCCCCTCCATGGCACAATGTGTCTAGCCTGCCCCTAATAGTCCGCCTGTGCTGCCCATTGTCTTATCTCTGCTTCCCAATCACATTCTATCTTCCTTTGACCCAGACACAGAACAAAGCCCAGCTTTATCCACGAGAGCTGGGGCGGGGAAGGCTCCCTGGACCCCGGAGCTGGGTGCTGGAATGGACAGCGTGGAGATCAGGGTGATTGACCCGTCTGACATCTCTCACAGCAGGGGTCATAATTGCCTCTCACATTTGTCAGGCCTTTTTTGGCTTTTTGACGGGTGTCTGTCTGCACAGACGGAAGGGCCAGGATTAGAAAGGAAGGTGCCCTCCTTCCCTTGCCTTGCAAATCCCAGGCTCTCCCTGGCTGTCCCACCCACCCACCCAGGGGCTGCTGTCCACCCACAGCGGTCATCACTCCCTCCCACAAACAGTCTCCCTCCACCTTCGACCTCCTCCCTCTTCTGATTGGGATGAAATGAAAGCGCAGTCGGCTTCATCACTACTGTCTAATCCCTGGCTTCTTCCCTGTAAGACACCTTAAGATGAGACTGGGAAGAAAAGCAAGCTTTGAATGCGAAGTCAACGGCACGTGTGACCGCATGAATCTGCTCTTTCCAGCAGACCCACGGGAGACCAGTGACCTCCACCCCCACCCGCCCAGCACTTCCACGGTGCTGTCAGCATTCACCCTGTGTGGCATTTGGGACATTCCTACCATTTCCAGCTTTCTGGAGTCCAGGGTTCTCAAAAAAAAAAAAACATGAAAAGTGATAGTATGCATTGAAACAAGTTTAGAAAATCTGGGTCAAACCAAGATGAATGGAGCGCACGCCGGGTTGTTCTTCGATGTGAGGGTTCTCTGAGCACTTTCCAAATTTAACAGCAGACCCCGATAGTTTAGCCTCAGAAGAGAGACCATCTCTGAGGAGCCCGTTACAGAACGCTGCAGGGGTGACCGTTCCACGAACACTGTGCCGTGGCATCCACGCGCACGATGGCTGTCTCCACGGCCGGCGCAGACACACGGGCCCGGGCTCACTCCGAGGCTCACCGCCCCTGAGGCCCTTTGACAAAATGACCTGACGGGGGTTTCCCTGGCATTTTCCACTGTTGGACAAGCCCGCAGCTCGCAGCTGTCCAGCAGGTTGGAAACAGCATTTACTGTATGCGAATATGCAAACTCTGTGATGAAGTGCGTCCATTCTTCCAGAGCACCACGAAAAGCCAGCTACATCACTACTTTCCACCAGCTGGCCCCTAGAGCACACCCTCTCCGCCTGACCGGTGAGCCGTGCGGAGCCTGGTGCTGGGACACCCCACACTGCCAGTACCTTAGAGCGCACTTGAGCCAAATGCGGGCAGGGGTGGCCCTTCCTGTCTCCGACCAGAACCACTGGGCTCTGGGCACCTGGTCCCTAAGGACTCCTGCTCCCATACTCCTGGGTCACCACGGCTCCTGGGGGACCTTGCTCCTGCCCTGGTGTCTTGGGAGCAGAGATTCCTCAACGTGGTCTTCCAGAGTGAAACTGGGGTGGGGATGTGGGACCGAAATCTCCTCCGAAAAAGAAGGTCGGTCCTTTGTCACCATAACAGCCCCCAGCTCGGCACAGCGCAGGGCACAGGTCTGCCCTGGGAGACGGGCACACCTCCAGCTCCCCCTTTCCGCCAGCGCATCTGAGCTCGCACGCATACAGCACTTTGTGTTTCTCACGCTGCATTTGTCCTTCACCTCTGGTTGTTGTGTCTCCCTTTATCCATTGCTCCAGAAATGCTCGTGAAAGGCAGTATACAAACTATATATGACCAATATATAGCTACTGTATATAATATATGTGTTTGTTTTCATTTTCTCTCCTGTATGTCCCTCACCCGATTTAGAACTAAATGAGCCTACAAGCTCAACTTTGTTGCAAGGTCAGTATCCCCCTTGCTTTATGGTTTCTCCCTCCTCCCCTTTCCTCCAGAGCCCATGTCCCCACTCCTTCCCTTGCCCCTCTGTGCTTTCCCTGAGGCTCCTGTATGTACATTTGTTTGGAGGATGGTGGGGAAGCTACGGTGTTTACTGGGAGCAGGTGAAACCCCCAGAAATAGCTCCCTTTTCTCTGCTCAACCCTTGCCCACACTTCTTCAGAAGGGCTTATGGGGGAAAAGAAAAGAAACATCACTAACATCTCAAAGCCCAGAGTCCTAAGAGATTGAGAAAGTGAGTTAGAACCAACAGGAAGTCAACTCCAACCCAGTGAGCAATTTTCATAGCAAGAGTCCTATTGATGGCTGCTCAGCCAAGCAGCAAACATCAGGCGCTGGAAGGCTCAGACATCCCCCGAAATGCACCACCTGGCTCACAGGGGGGTTCTCCGGGGAGGGGGGAGGCATGGCACAGCGTGCCTGCTGGTCGGTAAGCAGTTGTCCGGGGTGGCTGCCACTGGGTTCTAGTTCAGACCTGATGTTTAGTCGTTCTGTGCTCTTGGGCAAGTCGCTAAACGTTATTTAGACTCAATTTCCTCTTCTACAAAATGGAATTGATCTGCCTTATTTACCTTAGAGATGTTCTAACATTCAACTGAGAATGCAAAGTAAAAAGGCTTTGAAAACTAACTGCTCGGTGCATTTGAATCGTTCAAGTCCAGTCTCCAGATGCAAGCTGAAAGACAAGGACAGCTCTGTGTAATGGCATAGGGTTCATTAACTCATTGCTCCAGCCCCCCTACATCCTGCTCCATGTAAAGCCCTTTCCCATAGAAGACTCCTGCATCTCTTGCCTCCGTTTGCACAGCCCTTCAAATTCTCTCCAGGTCCAGAGCCTGGTGTGAGTAATTCCTTAAGACTGTGACTAAGCATTTGGGCAGGCGTGGCCAGGCTCAGTGCTGGAACACAGTGCACGCTGTGTGTTGCTGTCCTCCTAAGGACAGTGCTGACCACAAGCTGGCCCAGCACAAAGGCCACTGTGAGGACAATGAGGGGAATGGCTTTCTCACCCTGCACCCCCGTCCCCTGACCTTTCTCGTCCCACCTGACCCCACGCCATCCTGTTCATCCATCCACAGCCAGCTGTGCAGTCATCGGAAGATGGCCTTAGACTTGGAGGGTGGGGCAGGAGATGGAAGGAAATGCATTATCTGGGGGCTGTTTGACAGATGGAGACAAAGACTTCCACTGTGAAAAAACCCAGGGCTGCGTGACTCACCTTAGTGATGCAGAGAGCCTTGGTGATGAGCCCCAAACAGGACCACGGAAGGAGGGAAAGGAGAGGAAAAGTAAACTCAGCGGAAACATTCAGGATGAACTTACGATTCGACTTCCATTCTTGAACCTCCGTGTGAGGCGTATTCACAGATCTGAGACAGAGCGCTGGAAAAGCACCTGCCATGAACGGTGCCAGGAGTGTGAAGACGAGCTGAGACGGAACTGCTCCGAGATGTGCTTTTAGAAGTGACTGAGCTCGTTCTGATCAGCTCGTTCTTCATCCTTGGACGGAGCAGGAGCTCTTAGAACAGGTAGTGGTTGCTAAGGAGTTCGCATTTAACTGAAGGTGTACTTACCTGATGGGGGAGCGTTCTCCCGCACCAAGACCAGAACAAAGCCAAGCAGAGTCAAGCAAATCCCTGCCTGGCTGCTGAGCTGGGGACCAGGAGCAGGGACTTGCTTCCATGTCAGGCGCCACCTGCTAAGACAGAGCTGCCCTGCCTCACTCCTTCAGCCCTCTGCTGTGCATCTGGGTGAGAGAGCCCTATGCCGGCTCTCTACTCTGCTTCTCAGGGTGCTCTCAACCCCTCGTTATTCTTTTTTTAAAGTTATTTTCATTAAAAAAATTTTTTTTCTTTATTGATTTTAGAGATAGAGGAAGGGAGAGGGAGAGAGATAGAAACATCGATCGGCTGCCTCCTGCATGGCCCCCACTGGGAATCGGGCCCACAACCCGGGCATGTGCCCTGACCGGGAATCGAGCCTGGACCTCAGTCCATGGGACCACGCTGAATGCCCTGAGCACGCCGGCCGGGCTCATTATTCTTATTGAAGGCAAAGCAAGGGGACAGGGCCAGAGTTGTAGATCACTGACATCTGGAACACTCCCCCATTTGGATTGGTGTGGTTTTCAGGACAGCTGCTGGACACCTTTGTACAGCGAAGGGACATTTTAGAGAAAACAGGCCTACATCTTGGGCACTTTCTTCATTCATCTGTGTTCTTTTTTCCCCTTCCTCCTCCTTAGTCTCCCACAGAATAGAGAACTACCTGTTTTCTCAGAGCATACCCCCCAGGGAGGCTCATTCTGTCTCAGAAACACCAAGAGAGATTTAAGTAAGTGCACAGCTTTCCACTGACGGAGCACCTGACTCAGACGGTCCGAGCTCTCCTGCCATCCACATCTGGATAGACCAGAAAGATTCTTGTAAAAAAAGTTCAGTCCTCCTCAGCGTTTTCTGCCACCCTTGAAATATTTCCCTGCTCCCCTTTTGCAAACACAACAGATTGCCTGTCACCCTCTCGTATTAATATTTGGTGGTGCAGGACGCCTGCCGCGAGAAAAAGGGACTCAGGGACCGCCGCCATCCCTCACTGAACTCCCTCCCGGGCGAGAGCGCGGGCCCACACCACACACTCTGCTGCTGGGCGGCTGTTCATTCCCGTCCATGGGCTTTTGTCTTTTATCTCCTAGGCATGAAGTCAGATTTGATGGTATCAGCAGGCTGGGAAAGTTTGGCTGATTAATGCCTGTGAACCTCACAGTGACCAGCAAACCAACTTATTAAAGAATGGGGACTAAAGTAAACTGTATCAGGAGGGAAAAAATGCTGTAGAGAGATGATTCGTTCTCCCCTGCAGAGGATTAAAGACAGTTAATGAGCCCAGCCATCCAGCAGTTAGCGTTTCTATGGCACACGTGTCTGAATACCAGAAGGTGTAAAAAAAAGAAATTCTTCCCCGTATTCTAGAAGGTTTATATATTCATCCTGACTTGACACCAGCCCTCCTCTGCCCACTGGAGTCAGACGGCAACCCCGTGCTCATGTAGGTACCTGGATGCAGCTAAGGACATTGGCTTTGGTGCCAAAGGATCACGTTATAGATTGACCAGAGACACTGGCTTGGAGGCTTGGTGGGGCCGGCACGGGTGAGGGGTTCTTTATGTTTTTTCTTTTATCCATTTTTTTCTTTCTCTTGAGTATTTTGTTCCCACTATACCTGGCTTGTCACTAATATATCAACAGAAAGTTCACAGATTTTAGTCAAGCTCTTGGTGAGGAAACACACTGGATTTTTAGGGACAGTCTGTGCTCGTGATAGCCAAGGGTTAATGCAGAGACTTGAGTTATGACTAGGACTCACCTCGGGGGCTCAAGCGAGACTCGTGCTTCTGAAAGGTGGACCCAGCGTGACAGAGAATGAAGCATGACACAGAAGACAGTGCTGGCATCCCCACATCTCTTCTTGGTACAAGTCAAGGGAGAGGGTTCAAGTGTGCCAGGGGAGCTTTGGAGTAATATGAAGAATATCCCGGCCACATTTCCCCGCACCGTGGGAATAGCCGGGGAAGAAACACTAGTTGACTAGACGAGCTGGAACATTGCTATCTGGAGAAGCCCAAGGGTAAGTTCTAGCTGAAGTCAAGGGTGATTGTCCTTGACCTGTGAGGGCACTCAGAGTGCGGACCTTCTTTCCAGTAGCAAGTGTTGGAGATTCATGGGGATAAGGAAGCCGACGTTGTTCTCAGATCTTCATTTACCTTCTAGGAAATCACTTCTGGTACCTAGACCACTGCACCTCGGCTTTCCATTTAGGTCTTTTTTGCATAGTTCCAACCAGCCAGATTAGCAAACAGAACCCTTCCCTGAGCCTTCACTCCAGAAGATGCTAAGCCAGCACCTGTCACTGTCTGGGCCCTACACTAGCCAAGCTTGTGGACTGGGTGGAGGCCTGTGCCTGCCTCATCCCTCCAGGGGTGGCCCTTCAGCCTGCCCTCCCTCCCTCCGATCACCCTCCTCCCGGGTACAGGGACACAAGTCAATGGTACCTGAATGAGACAATTCATGGAAACAGCTCCTCCCTAACTCTGGGCTGGCCTCTGCGGCCCGGCAGTCACTCCAGGGACCGTCCTTGGTAAACACACAGACACATGGCACCAGGCTCCTGTCTTCTCTGCCACCCAACTACATAAAATCTTCTCTGAATCACCCTTTGATCATTGATCATAGATCACCCTTTACATTTTTTTTCAGAGGGGCTTTTCAGGGTTGCTAATATCCACTTAGATCAAGAAGGATATCATATCTCAGGTACCTTCAGAGAACAGATTGAGAGCGTGAATGCGTCAGTACGCATTCTGATTCTGGTCAAAGGTTTCAGTTGAGTGATAGCTAAGTTGTCTTTCCTTCGCACGTAAGATCTTTGCACAGAGAATAGTATCACTTCCATGCAAGAGACTTTAATGTTATTTTCTCAATTTGTTCAGCTTTGCTGAGGTATAAGTGACAAAATTGTAAGACATTTAAAGTGTACATTGTGGTGATTTGATATACAGATACATGGAGGAAGTCTTTTTCATCTTCTTTTTATTCAAGGGGAACAGCTGCAGAGGCCTCTGGCTAAATAGAGAGGTCAACAATGACAGACTGTCACCACTTCAGGCCAGTCAAGGCATGTTATCAGCAGAAAAGGCTGTGTGGATTGTTCTTAGAGCTTGAAGTTGAGGAAAGGGGGTCTTTCGTGGTCTAGTCAGCAGAGAGGGGCTGGAGTCCCCGTATTTCCACTGGAGGGCCAGCAGGATCGAGTGTAGCAGCGTGGAGGCAGGCCTTCCAGCCTCAGGCTGGCCCAGAGAGTTGAAGCCCCCTGGGCTGTGCGGCGGCGTCCCACTCATCAAGAGCAGGCAGGTAGCGAGGTCTGGGCCCCTCTGCTCGCGCAGTGTTCCTAAGATGAATGCATGAACACCAGTCAAACTTTTACACCTCAAACATAGCACAGGCACCTAGGTTCAAATTACTGTGGTATAATCCACTGTATACTTAAGGCCTACGGACTTCAACGAATTAGGGGATAGTCAGGTGGCCAAAGAAAGAATGTTATTCTACAAAGAGGTATTTATTGGCTCGGGGCCTCAGGCTTGAAGGTACACCCAAGTCCCCTGCTAGGACAAGGGGGGGGTGTGTTGGCACTCTTTGGGTCAGCAAATGGAGGGGTGCAGGTATGAGGGCTGCTGTGCTCAGGCCGGAAAGAAGCAAATGCAGGAGGGCTGGTGTGCTGGCTCATTCTCGAACCCATGTGACGGTGAAGCGACTGCCTCCGACTGCTTTCTACCTTAACAGTGGCTTGTTTTTAATTTCTTTTAGAAGTGACATCTACAGCCCTGACCCCTTGGAAAGGTTGGTATATTTATTTCCCAGGCAGCTACTGCCTTGGTGAGGACGGGCTATGCAAACTCTGCCTGCTTCCAAGATGCCTTCTGTCCTGAGCTAACCCCAGAAAGCAGCCCAGTGGGCCTCCACCCTGCCCTTGGGCTGTCTCTGTCAGTTTAGATTAACCCATCCCCAAGGACATGCCATTCTCCCTGGGTAGCTTCCACTCGCAGAAATCTAACTTCTCTGCTGGCAGCACTAATGAGCACCTGTCAGTGCCCAGAATAGCTCCATGTCTGGGTGCCTCTGTACCAGGCCTGCCTCTCTCCTCGCACATGGGTGCTCTGATGCAACCATCTTCTTAGACCTCGCATGCTGCCCTTTGCTTGCCCCGTGCTCTCTCTCCCCCCTCTCTCCAACTGAGAACTGGAAGGGAAGTGGTGGGAGGGAGACAAAGTGGAAGGAAGGGGGAGGTTCTTGTGTGAGTCACTTGGCTACAAATAAAATGAGTCTTATTTGAGGCTTTCATTCTTGCAAGATGTTTCTGATGAATAAGTAACACTCATCACAGTTTCCTGGGACCCTAACTATCCTGATAATTAGTCTCTTTAGGCCTCTGCATCTCCCTAATGAGGTAGAGGCACTAAAGGCGTCCGATGTGGAGTGGAGGTGTGACTGGAGGAAGGGCACGTCACCAGGTAGCTGGCTGAGCTGTCCCCTGGCCTGCACAGCTCCGGGAGAGACTTGCTCCAGGATGCTGTGATCCGCACGCCTGGACAGAAGGCCCTCACGTCATGGCATCCTTCCTTGTGCTGGGCAGAGCAGGACGGCCTGTGCGGTCCCTACCTTAACCAATGCCAAGATGGGCAGCCCAGGTCCTCACTCTTTCCACTCCTCATTTTCTGCAGATGAATGAGTCACAGAAGCTATGGGTTAGTGGAAAGGAACATTGCATTTGGAGATAGACGTCAAGGCGCCTTGGGAAAGTCACTGAAACTCTGAGGTTCAGTTTCCACGTATCAGAGTGCACAGAACATGAGTGTGCACTGAGGGCTGGAACCCTTCAACGGCACACGCTCTGCCCGCCGTCCCAATCCAGGTGGCTTTACTTCTGTGTATACCTTCCCTCAACCACAGGAATTTGCAGTGACTTTTATTGGAAAAGAAGGGAAGGGTGTTTGGAAGAGAAAATTGAGGTTAAAAAAAAAAGGCAAGGTAGGAAAAGAGTTTATGTTTTGTTGCAGTTTTTTTTTTCTTCTCCAAGTAGAATCTTAAGAGAAAGAAAAACAGAGACAAAATATGGGCTTGTCTACATGTATCACAATGTTGTGGCTCTTTCTGTCCTCCAACAAGCACTTGTTGAACACCTGCCATGGGAACAGTTAGACACAGAGGGCCCTTAAGAAGCTTGCAGCACAGAAAAGGAAACACAGAAGCTAGATGAATAAAGAGAATTGTAACACCAGGTGGTAGGCATTTTAACAGTGGGATGCATGTGGTGCTGTGGAAACTAACTGCTGCAAGTCAAGGAAGGCTGCCTGGAGGAGGTGAAGGGAGGCCAGAGCAGAACCTGGAACAAGGTGTGAGTGAGTTGAGTGACAAGCACTTCCGACATGGGCCGAGGGCATGAGGATGAGAAAGAAGAGGAGCACAGTTGGAGGGTACACACTCGTGTGCGCACGCACGTGTGTGTGCAGGGGGTGTGCTTGTGCTGCAGGAGTTGGGGGCAGGAGAAGCTGAAGAATGCACGGCAGGAGGAACAGCTAAGCAGGCAGAACAGCGAGCAGATTACGAAACACGGAGCACTCTCCCACGCAGTTGGGAAGTTTTGTGAAGGCCGTAGGAATCCAATAGGCTTGGAGCGTGATCAGTTTGGAATTGTAGAAACATCACCCTGGAATTATTTATCATAAAGAGTAAACCCGGGGCCGATGCCTGGTGTGAGAACGTGCGTGGACACTGAGCGGAGAGCTGCTTGGGGGCTCCTCTGAGAGGGTGTGTGGAGCCCCGCCCGTTCCCCCGGAACAGGTGCAGGTCAGGTTCCAGGCTGTGCAGGAGAGGATGGGCTGGGGGAGGGGAGAGAAGGTGTGGAGGGGTGAACAGGCTGGGGTGGCCCCCCACAGTGAGCGACAGAAGATGGGAGCCCCAGAGAGGCCCTGGGAGCTTGTCCGGGGGAACAATGCACCGAGAGGTGGCTCTAGGGCACTCAGCGGCCTTTTCCTTTCTTCTGTGGCAAGTTTGCTGACAACAGGTCAAGACTCTCCTCACCCGCTGTCTTCGGTGCTGCCCAGCAGGCGGCAGAGCCACAAAGGAAGTCTTAGGCGCTTGGCAATGAAACTGAACAGAGGCCCAGAGCGCCAACCTGCAGAGCAAACCTGCCACCTGAGGTGCCCGGGAGGGGGGGTGTCACAGCAGCCTCCCCTGCGGCACTGCAGAGTCCCTGGCCCGTAAACAAGGATCTGACTTTCCTTACAAAGTAAGGTAACAAGCCAGGGTCCTGCTGGGCTGGGTGCCTGGCGTGTGGCATTCTCCATTCTCCCCCGTGAAGAGCTCCACTGGAGCGGCCCTACAGGAGGGCATGCGGGAGAGCGTCTAACCGCTGGGGACGGCTTTGTTCCCTTCTGCCCCGCCACAGCCTCTTCTAAGTCAGGCCTGGGGAAGGGCGAGGGAGGGAGCGTGCTGGGATGAATGGGGGTGGATTTCAAAGCCGTGTGTGAGTGTTCAGGAGAGCCAAGGAGATGAGAGAGAAAAAGAGCCGACAGGTGCGTGCCTGGCCGGGAGCGCCACATGCCAGGCGTGCAGAGCGCGCTCAGAACCCTTGTGCTGTGCGCACCTGGTGTGACGGATCACAGCCACTGCCCCTGCCCTGCTGAAACCTGGGACTCGCTCCCACAAAGGCCTGCCGGTCCCGGGGGCTCCAACATGGACACTGTGTCCTAGAGCCTGCCTCAGGCACAGGTGAGGGTCTCACAGTGCAGGGTCTCAGGGTGGGTGGCCCAGAGCAGAGGCTTCCTCCCGGGAGCGAAGTGTAACTGGTCACCCTGCAAGGTACCGGGCGTGGCTTCTCTCCTGGGATGCCAAAGAGCACTGTGCAGGTGACAGAGGGAAGGACTAGGAAGAGGGACCTCCTGGCAGGTGCCTTGGGCTTTGTGTTGCCAGGACGGCTCCCTCCCTGCAGGCTGGAGGGTGGAAGAGCCTCCCTGTGCTTCTCATTATGAGAAGCCAGAAAGTCTGGCTTCGGGACCACTGCCACCCAGATGACAGGACCCACGAGGTGGGAGAGCTTGCTGCCTCCAGACCCAGGACGGGTCAGCTGCCCCATGGTCAGAGACTCTCGGAAGGTGTAGGAAATGCAATCACATGGGCAGTGCGTCCCAGCCCCGAGTTTTAGGACTCGATGGAATAATCTCGTACGGAGTCGGGAAGCCTGGTCTGAGGCTGGGCTGCAGTTACCAGAAGTGTCTCTGATATGCAGCATCCAAGTCAGGCAAACAATTCCGGCCTTGTTCCTCCAGTCCCAGTGAGGACACCGGCTTTAAATACTTCCGTTAAATTCAGTGCGGCAGAGCATGCCGGAGCAAGGCCAGTCTGAGAAGGTGCCATGCTTTCTTGGGTACCTCATTCGCCTGGGCCTCAAAACTCGTGTACTGTTCGTGAATCGTAGCGCCGTTGGCTGTGGGCATTCTTGGCCACCGGGCTAAGGGGGCCAGAAAGCTGAAGCTTCACAGTGTAGGAAGGCTGCCGGGGAATTTGATGAGCATGCCGTTGTCTTGCCTCCCAGACTCGGCTTCACTGAGAGAATATCCGTCAGCAGGCCAGGCTGGGGCGCGCCTCGTAGGGGAAGGTGCCGCCCATTTCTCACTCACAGACATTCTCCAGGGCAGGTTCCACGACCCACCTCCACTTCAGCTTTCCCTTGCTTCCACGAACACAGCCAAGGGCCCCGTCTCTCTCCTTGTTCCCACCCCCACGTCAGTGAGCTGGGTTTGGCTTTTCAGGCATGATCTTGAGCTAAGTCTGCTGTCACCAAGACCAGATGGGAAGAGGCCAAGTGCTGCAGGCGGAAAGCCACGCTCTGCCCTGCACGCAGTGATTGGCAGGAGGACGCTGAGCCCCACGCAGCAGCAGCAGGGAGGCAGACTGTGGCGGCCATCAGGTCCTTTCCGGAGCGACAGGTGGAGCAGCTGGAGGGTGATGTGGATGTGACAGCGGCAGGCTCAGCGTGGTGGGCGGTGACGCACCGACACAGGGCCTCGCTTTATGGTAGCTCTGTGTGAGATACTGATAAGTCTGCCACCTTCTTGAACTTGACCTTGAGCCATTGCCTTAGCAGACTGCACAGGGAAGGAGTAGTGCACTGTAAGCCGGGCCTCGTGTTCTGTCCTCGCCAGGGGAGGCTCCCCATTGTACCGTGTGTGTCACTGGGATCGAAGCCATAGATGCTGTTGGTAATGCAGCCCCCACCTAGGGAGCGGGGACAGAGGCCAATGCTCCCAGTCAGGGATGCCTGGTCAGAGGCAGGCCTGAGGGCAGCAGCCCCGGCCGTGGCCGCCCCTGTCGCTCGCTGCTCACGACTGGTGTTCCCTCCACAGGCCCGGGCGCCGCCAGCGAGGTGAACAACGGGACGCCGAGGAGGGCAGGCTGCATTTGGCTGCTCCCTCTGCTGGTCTTCCTGCTCCTCAAGTTTTGATGTGAGTGCCATTCCCCCACGGGAACCGCTGCCTGCACTACAGCCACCGACCCACAGCAACGGCAACTCCGACCACAGGCACAGCGCAACCCCTAAGTGAGATGTAACAGAGGACACTCAGAGACACAGCCACGGGGACACTCGAGGGCGGGAGCCCAGGACACCTTGGGAAGCATGGTTACCGGGGGCCGAGGCGCCGGCAGGCCTTGCAGATATGTAGGTTCCGCTGAGTTTTCTTTCTCCCCACGCGGGAGGCGCGCACAGCCGGCTCTGGACGCCGCGAGCTGTACTGCGTGACCTCTGTTCCAGGCTGGACGCGCTCAGCCCCTCACCCCTCACCTGCCCCCACCAAGGGAAATTCTGGAGTCGGCCACCCCCAATCAGTCAGTCACTAGAGACCAGCGCAGAGTGAGTCGTGCGGCCCAGATGTGCCACGGGCCCTCGGTGGACTGTGCCACTGTTGTGTGTGTCTGAAACGCAAATGACAAAATAAACAAATAAAAAGGAAACTAACGAGGCAGCCTGACGGCGACACCCCCAGTCAGCAGTCGCAGCAGACATGGTTCACCTTTTTCTTTTTTCCTTTCATTTTACTACATGACGTCATGGATAATAAGGGATTCTGATTCATTATTAATTTTATTAATTATATTTTCTGATATGAGTCTAGAACTTAGTGCAAAGACAAGACGAAACTAAAAACCACACAAATGAAAGGGGTGAAGAGAAGTTTGTTTGTTAAAGATTAAAAAAGAATAGTGCACTTAACGAGGTTTACAACCGGTGGACCCCACACCGGGCACTAACCGCCTGGTGAGGATTTGGCAAATCCACCAAAAAAACAACAAAACACACACATGATTTAACCGATATCTCCACCAGCGCAAAGAGTTCTCCTCATCCTGGCATTCATGCAGACACTGCTGTGCCTCCCCGTGCTTGCGGAGACGGAGGGCACCGGCAGGCCCGCACTTGTTGGCTATGCTTCTTTTGATGACATATATTATACAGGATATATATACATATATTTTTTTTGTTAGCGTTCTAGCCTTTTCCTTTCTCAGCAGGGTCCTTTCTCAGACATTACTGCATGCTGTATATGGCTTAGCTGTGTTGATCTTCTAAAAGATGATAGAGTTTACTGGTAATTGTGTAATCAGCTCCTGCCTTTTTATTTTTTGGGTTAGTTACATGTCAGAGACATTTATACAAAGTGAAAAGAGAAAAACCCTTTAAGACCAGGCGCAGGCCTCTTCCAGGTGTGGCTCCCAGGGGTGCCTCGCCCTCCGTCACCGACCGACAAGCAGCCGCACCAGCTGACAGGCAGTGACCACTTGCTTTGGCCCCTTTGGGAATCTCTGATGCCTTTGTGACCACTGGAGAGTCGAATCCTCTTGGTTTATTTTATTTAATTGCCCACCTCTGTGTGCGTGTGTATGAAAGAGAAGAAAATGCAGTTTTTAGGTAATCTTTTTTCCTCCCCCGAAGTCTGGGGACCAGAGAGGCCTCGGGGAGGGGTCCTGGGTGTGATGAGGGAAAGTGGGAGTGGGTTAGGGGAGGGAGGGGTTGTCTCTGACTTGACATTAAAAAGTGTTCCATGTCCCTCTTCACCTGGTGTGGTACCTCATTCTCAGGTGGGGGGTGAGGGGAGCAGAGCCGGGCTGGCTCAGGCGAGAACACATTGGGGGCGGGCTCCTGACTCAAGCTACTGCTCTCCAGACCCCTCCTGGGGGTGAGTGGGGCTCCTTCTGTGGTATGTGCTCTGATGACTGACAGGAGAGGCAGAAACCCCCTCATCCCCGAGGGGGGGCGGGTCTCCCAGGAACTGAGTCTCCAAAGCTGCCCGAGGCTGGCAGCATCCCGCCTGTGTCCAAACACCTCACCTCATAACCTGGGCAAAATGTCAAGTCTTGTTAAAGACAGGCTTTTACATGAGACTGTTTCTAGGAGGTAGCACAAGGCAGCTATCATTACAAATAAAAAGACTGAAACATTGCGGGTTGGTATTGATAATCCCAAATCCCATCACCTGATGTTTTGGGGACTCTCTTCCCTCCATGCCTGCTCTCCAAAGCTTGCCTCTAGCCACAAATTAAGAGGAAAAGTATATTTTAATACAAAATAATATTCAAATAATTCTAAGCTGTTCTGATTGATTCTGGGAATTAAATAGTAGCTGAAGATTCACTGAGAGGTGGAAATCAGGTCAGAGCTGAAACACTCAGGAATTACCGAGTCCTCAGGGGTCGGTGCCACCTGAGTGGAGTAGGAAATATTTGCAAAGGCGTTGATTCATTTCTAGTGGCTCCTAGAAAAATTGAGAAAAGACTGTTGATGTCATGTTCTTGTGTGTGTCCTGCCCTTCCGTCCCCACCACCAGGTGTCAGATGCTCCAACTTCTTCCTGGGAAAATGGTCCGGGACAGAGTGGCCAAGCCTTGCAGATTTGGGCTGAATTGGTGTCATTCCTTCATTATGTCCTAGCTGCTGAAGTCAAGGGTTCAGGGACTGTCCCCTTACAATCGAAGTGGGTGGGTGAGATTTTCTAGGCCGCTCGTGCCGGAACTTCTGCAGACACCGACTGGAGGGTTTGGGTGCCCCACACGGTTCACTGGACCAGAGTGGAAAAGACATGGGTAATTCCCATGTTGCTGAACTTGAGCCCAGAAACACCTCTGAGCAAAATATACCGAGGCATCTGCAAAGAGATGCTTCCCGGGCTTTGCTGGGACAAGAGAATACAGTGGCACGTGACCTCCATTTGAATCAAAACTTGCTTTTTTATATAGACTAGCATGCTTTTTTTGGTTTTAAAATTTTTTTTAAATCCTCACCCTAGGATATTTTCTCATTTATCTTCAGATAGAGTGGGAGGAGGGGAGAGAGAATGAGAGAAACATCGATGTGAGAGGGACATATTGACTGGTTGCCTCCCGCATGACCCCGACCAGGGCCAGGGACGAACCGAAACCAAGGTAAGTGCCCTTGGCCGGAATCGAACCCGCGACTCTTTGGTCTGTAGGCTGATACTCTAACCACTGAGCCAAACTGGCCAGGATGACGAAGCATGCTTTGATCACTCCATCAGCATCCTCCCAAGAGTCATTTGTAAAGTGACAATGTCAACTTTGTAAAGGGACATTCATGAGGAAGGCTTTGTTTTACCTGCTTGCCAACTTCATTTCCCTTCCCGTCTGTGGTTCTCTAGGCTCTGTTTATTCAAGGGCATGTCCCAAGTAGAAAGCAGCTTCACATGACTGATGGGTTCAGCAGATAGACGTTCCGAATCTGCCTCAGGACGGGTTTCCTCTCATCTTCTGCTGAGTGAGGCACAGGAGCCCCGTTTGCTAAATTGTAGTCTTTGAAGGAAGTATCCAGGCGCTCGTGAGCAAGGACCTTCAACCAGATTTAGAGTTCAATCCAGAGGGACATGGCTTTGATAGAGCTTATAGGGACAATCCTCAGGCTTGTCTGTTCTCGGGAAACAGGAGCATGGCATACTGTTCATTCGCGTAAGTGAAGAAAAACATCTTGAGTACTGCATGCAGTTATTTTTCTTGGTACAAGTACGGATGGAAGACAAGCTGGACTTCAAATGTACATGATCACTTTAGACTCACACATAAGTCACTATCATACTTTTAAGATTCATCCACTACCCCCAACATTAGGATGCCCCTTGAAGGGATCATGATTTAAGTTTGGCAGATTTTCCCATGATAGTCTCTCATACGTGTGTGTGTGTGGGGGGGGGGTGTGTTCAAGCCCTAACTACTCTAACCACTCCTGTAGAATCCCATTCACCTTCTTCCAGCAGAATATCTGCTCCTTTCCAGCCACATAGATAACAGCTCTCAAGTTCCTGCAGTTAGATCTTTCCCCAACAATGCTTCTACACAGCAGGTTCGAATGCCTAACGTGAAGCATTGTGAGACTTGTCCAAGGACTCTCAGGATGAGTGGGACTTTCAGAGCTGGAGCTCTAGTCACAGCCAGTGATCCACGGATGTTCGCTTTTCTGGTAGATGGGGACGATGATGGTGATGGTAAATGACAGTTACTGTTATTCAAGCTGGAGATGAGTTAGCAAATGGATTAATAATAAAATGTGTTTGAAGCTTAGCATATTTCATTGGACTACCCCATCTTTATCTTATACCCTTGAACCATGAGTTTAGAAGGAAATATCATCACACTAGTCAGTCACAGGACTGAGCCTTTACTGGGTAGATTTGTTTGATAAAAATATAAAATTGGAATCCACAAAACATCCACAATTTTCTATTCTTAGAATGGCATCGTTTTGAAGTACTTCTCACGAGAAGAGGAAAGTCTACCCAAAAGGAGAGAGGTGGCAAACTGGATGGTCTTTGCTCATGCTGAGCCTACAGGCTCCTGTGCTCATTGGCCGGATGTGTGCACACCAGCCATTCAGCCTTCATCAGACAAGCCACTTAAAGAATTGAAATTAGTGGTATCTGAGAGAGGTACTAAATGATAACTCTTTCTGGCATTTTTTCAACCAAATCTCAGAAGTGATTTGGTATTTGTGTTATAGTCATTCCATAATTGCTCAGTCAGGACACTCTAAAGCCTTAATTTCTCTCTCTCTCTTTGCTCTTAATTCAAGTCCTATTTCCATGAGTGTCCAAATCTATCTGCCTCCAAGGCACTAAGCTCCAGTTAATATTCCTATGATTTGTGAGTAACTGAGATCTCTGAGTGCCTGCCTTTCCATTTCCTGTCTCCCACAACTCCATAGCTTTTAGAGTATCTCTATATCATGTGACTAGAACACCATGGTTTTGTTTAGAAAAGATCCCCTAATTCCCAAACTGAAGTCAGGATCATTCTTACAACTTATGTCTGATGCATTATCTTTTATAAAGGAGTTTTGGTTTAGCTTTAGAGTTTTTATTGATTTTAGAGAAAGAGGAAGGAAGAGAGAGAGAAAACATCGATGTGCATTGATCAGTTTGCCTCCCATATGCACCCCGACCGGGGATCGAGCCTGCAACCTAGGTATGTGTCCTGACCAGGAATTGAACCTGCCACCTTTTGGTGTATGGGACGACACTCTAACCAACTGAGCCACCCAGCCAGGGCTGGCTTTAGTTTTGTGGATGTTGATTTTACCCCCATGTAAGCCTCCCAGGAACTTACCTATCAGCTTCTGGTGTATTGTGAAAGTCTATAGTTTATACCTATATTTTAGTGAATGTTAGAATTATTAAACAGTGAATGATTTCTCTGCCAGAATATCTAGAACTTCCTAGAAATATAAGCTGGCTGTGGCCATAGCACTTACCTGTTTCAGTGAGTCTAGTTTTAGAATTGCTGAGTATCAGTGCAGTTTGTTGGATACAGAACTGAACTGCTAATCAGTAGAACTAGGTTCTTCTGATCCATATTCTGTTACTAGCTTGTTGGCTTCCCTTCCCTTTCCTTTCAGATGAGATGTGAGATGGAAGATTGCTAATTTTTTGAATCTTTAAAATTCAAAAATCAGGTAATTACAGATTTTATAAGATAGATGCAAGAAAAAATTAGGAAAGCTTCATTTTTGATTAATGACCATTGAAGGTGTAAGTCTGAGATCTAGAGCCAGTTCTTGTTTGTTTCCAGAATGGCTCATAAGAAGGGAACACATACGACCCTACCTGCCATTTCTACCGGTTCTTAAAGTGACTCCTCATGGAGGGGTTGAGGAACAACCGCAGCACTTGGAAAGGAATCTCATCTAATAAAATACAGTCGCCTTTTCTGGAATGGGAATTGACTTTAGCCCCGAGCTGCTGTTCAGTTTTGCTCTCTATATGACAAGAGCAAAACAAGAGAGACTAGGCAGAAGTCTCAGAGTCCTCACTTGGAATATGTGTGCATGTGCATGTGTGTGTGTGTATGTGTGTGCTACTTACTGAAATTACTTAATTACTAATTTTTCAAAACAGATGACACCTGTTATTCCCAAGATTCATCTTTAAAATAATAGGAGGTAGTAATGAAAAGAGGGATTTCCAGAGAAGGTGTTTAATTATCATATCACTTCATCCTGGTAAGTGTTCTGCTCAAGTGCCCAGAAATCTTGCGCAGGTGTCATTTCACATATTTGTGTATTTTTAGCTCAATTCTAAGTCCACCGAGTCCCCCTCACCATCTCATCCTGCCCCCTATACCCTATGCATCGTGTTTAACTCCTCTGTGAAGAGCATGAAGACCAAAGAGGCAGTGGGCAAAGGTCAGACTGAGCTTGGCATAGGAAACGTGGGAGTCCTGGTCCCTCCTCCAAAATGTTTGTGCCAGTCACTCTCTTACGCTTCAGCTACTTCTGAAGTTTCCCTTGCAGAGTTGATGGAAGGATCAGACGGAGCCATCAAGCCATTCGTCCTGCTCTCTGCCCACTCTAAGGGAAGAGCACAGGTTTGTAGCTCACAGGTGGTGGGGGTTCTTGTCTTCCCTAGAAGGATGAGGGGAAAAGAGAAGGAAAAAGAAACATGTTTCCATGTCACCAGTTCAAGCCAGCAGCACGCTATTCTTTTTATTCACATCCACAGTTCTTCTCACTGACATCTGACCGCTCGGAAAGGCAGACACACAACTAAAGATGCTGTCTGTTAAATACAAAATCATTGTCGAAAGTGTCCATCTTCGAGATTAACAAGCAAGAAAAAATGAAAATGATAAACAGAGAAGAAATTTAAAAAGATAAAACTTATACTTGAGTCAGTACGTGTGAGAAGGCCTGTGCACACACGGACCAGATGTGTTCGGTGGAGCTCAAAGTAGGTTCCTACGACAGAGAGACAAGGCCCTGCCTCCTTTTCAGAGGGCACTGTGACCACAGGTTCTTGGCAAAATATAATCAGATTGTGCATATTAAAGGTAGCCCATGCTATTGCATGTCAATTTCCCCTCATTTTCTTAAGGAGTGTAGGGAGATGAGAGAATATGGAACAGGTAGACACAAGATGCATTCTAGCCCAAACACAGCCTCAGGTTTGCTGTGGGATCTGCAGCAGGCCAGTGAGCATTCCAGGGCCTCGATTTCCCAACTGTTACAATGTGTGCTCGGCAAGTTGGTCTCAGAAGGCCTCCTTCCACATTCTTCCATAGTTCATGTCTATTTCCTGAAATAAGCAAGGTCCACATTTGAAGCCAAGGAAAAACCTTTGGGCAGTTGTTGGCCTTGTGGGGAAAAAGTAAAAGGTGTCTCTATTCACACTCAACTAGGAAGAGGCCTTTTTTTTTTTTTCTGGAAGGGTAAAAAGATGAAAAGGTACCATTCTCACACCTTTGGGTGTTAGGCTACTACTGTTTGAGAATCTGAAGAAAATATGTAGACACACTGAAAAAAGAAAGAAATACGAGAAGTACAAATGCACAAAATGCTCTAGATAGTTTCAGATGGCCTAGGGATTATTTCAAATTTACAGTGAGCTCCAGGTTAAAGCCGACTATGAAGTTTCATCCTGCACTTTCCTTATCGATTGCTTGCATTCTCAAATAATACTTGATAAAAATTGTGCCCAACATGCTTTTGATCTTCAACCGAATAAACAAAAAGCAAAGCCCCCTGCGGAATCACCCAGGGAGTCCCCTACGGATTAGAGCCCATCGTTTGGAAATCCAACTCATAATGATTTAATTACACAAGTTTGTTGCACATAAACTGTTGTTGTTGTTTTTTTTCCTGACAGACTCTTCTTAGTATATGTTCCCTACTCTGACAATCATACTAGTTTAGGTAAAATCAAACTTATTTGTGCATTTATTTGTAATAGCTGGAGATTATGACTCTTTCCTTCAGCCAAATAGCTCATTAGCCCACAATGAGTAAAAGAAATCAATCAACTCTGTGTTTGGTTTTGTTTGTTTGTTTTGCCTCATGCCTTTTAGGTCTAAGGTAGTCAGGACAGCAAACTGGAATCGTTCTTCCTTTTTACTAACGTTTTCTTCCTTATGCTCTGGGTACAAGATGCCTCCCCCAAGGGTAAAACATTTTCTTTCATCTACTAGGCAGTTGATTGAGCCAACACCAGCGCAGCAGGTGCACGGAGGGTCAGGCCCAGCCCTAACTCTGACGAGGATATCGTGACCCTGGTACAGCTCTCCAGTCAGAAGCGCCACCCTCTGCCTCAGCAGCACAGGGAAGTGACTTCATCACACATGCTGCTGCCCCTTCCTCTCCCATGTCAACACCGCTGCTCACAAATCCTCACACACCCTGACCTCCGGATTGCTTTTGCGTTAATGTATTTTTTTCCAAGCTATATATAGAATCATTCTTGTCAACATCGGCACACCAGGAGTATCTACAATAATGTCTCATCATTTCTTGTCTTAAAAAATATAAAAGAATAATCAGTCAGGTAGAATTCATGGCCCGGGAGGATTTGAGCTCCAGAACCCTGGGCACCAGGTTGGGATCTGTGAGTGGAGCACAGACTGTTTTCATGAACAAACAGCAGTGGGTGGGCACATCCCTGAACCATCACTGAGAAAGTGTTTCTGACTAAATCACCCACTAACCTAGCTCTTTCATGTCTTCTTATGTCACATTTTCTATACATTTTCTTTTATCGCCTTTTCTCTTCCTCGTTCCCTTCGTCCAGCACAGCCTACCTTTGCACTAACAACCTAAGAAACAAGATATCTAAAAAGAACCAATTTGGAAAAGAAAAAAAAAAAATCCCTCCATTTCACGAGGTTGTTCAAACCAGGCATTTAGAGAGTCATGTGATTTAGGGGAAAGCAACTTGAGCTGGCTGGGCTATACCTTGGAATATCCATTGCCGATATTCTGAGTTAGCAGTAATGCAGTGCCCTGAACTCACATCAGCCCAGGTAATTTTCAAGGGCTCAGTTGACCCCTGAGGCAGGTCTACGCTACATGTTGCATCAACAGATCTAAGCAACTTGGTTAACTTCAGCCAGGATAGCTGGTTGGACTCAGGCACGTTCTTCAGCTTTGGCCACTTGATGCATAACCCAGACTAGCCACATGAACAGGACAATGAACAAAGAAGCCCCAGTTTCCATTACTTCAAAGTTCCTTGAGGAGAGGTGTCAACAACACAACTGATCAGATGTCCATGTTGTACATAAATCCCTTAAACAACATTCAGCATCATCCATAGACATAAAAGTGCCTTAGTGGGAGCCATGGGATCCAGCGCCATGTGTCAAGGGACTGGGAGGAGTCTTGTCCACCTGTGCATCAGGTAATAATCATAGACCTCGGTCCTGGCTGTGTACCCTGCAGTGGTCCATGAACCAGCTGCACCTGAATAACATTGTCTTACACAATAAACCACACACTTGAGAGCCTTCCAGAAGTCCAGGTTTCCAGCAGAGAATTTCCAGCACAGCATCAGAGCTAAAAATAGTTTGGATGTCTTGGAGAAGAAAAGAGGAACAGTTTGACTTTACCTGTGTAACCCATCCCCCAAGGCAGCACAACTGAGTGCCAAGTGAGACATTCTCAGCCAATGATCTTTTTCCTGCTGGGGGAAGTCAGAGTGTGTGAGTGAGCATTGGCATCCCCAGATATGTGAAATGTTAAAAAAGAGGCCCACTTCTCCCTCATGCCATCTAGAATGCTGAACCATGAGCTGCATGACTCGGGAACTGGAAGAAGCTAGGAGAGTGACAGACAGGACCCTAGGAGGGCACTGAAAGAGGCATAAGTCCTACTAACTGGTTGCTGACTCCAGCAAAAAGACTTCCATGAGCTGCTGGTGATACCTCACTCATGGATCCCCCAAATGGCATGTGGCCACCCCATCATTTTGCACACCTAAACAACACACCCCACATTCCTGACCAGCTCTGGGTGTGTGCTCCTGACATTGGCAAGAGTGAGCTTGGCTAGAACACTAGTGAGCAGGCACAGAAAGTCAGCCCAAATCTGAGGGTCAGGGAGAAACCACAAACTTGAGCTTTAACGATACCCCTGGGAAAGCAAAGGGAGGCATCAGCACATGACCTGGTGCAATACAGGATTAAGAGAACGTGTGTAAGCTTAAGAATTCTGCCACTAGAGAGAACAAGGAGTGTGGAGCTGGCCATCCATAGAAGGTCTCTGAAAGCCTCAGAATCCCTAGCAGAGCTACAGAAGGCATTTCTCACCCAAAGTAAATTAATGAAGACTGGAGGGGTACTACTACTGCAAACGTAAAGAAAGCAATGCAAGACTTCAAGGAACATTTGAAAAATTAAGGAAACATGACACAGCCAAAGAATCACAATAATGATCCAGTAACCTACCCCCAGAGACATGGAGTTCTGTAATTTTCCTGATAAAGAATTCAAAATATTTATTTCAAGAAAGCTCAATGAGCTACAAGAAAGCACAGAAAGACGAGTCAACAAAATCAGGATAACAATAAACAAAATAAAAGTTTAACAAATAACTAAAATCATAAAAAAAGAATGACATTCTAAAGAATATATGAATGAAATATGAAGTGCAATAGAGGCCATCTGCATCAAAATGAATCAAGCAGAAGGAAGAATCTGTGAACCAGAAGACAGGAGCTTTGAAATTATCTGGTCAGAGAGGAGGAGAGAAAAACATGATTAAATAAGAGTAAAGAAAGTCTACGTGATCTATGGGATACCATCAAAAAGAGCAATCTGCAATTTATTGATTTTGCAGAAGGAGAAAAGAGGAAGACGTGAGAACTTATTTAAATAAACAGTGGTGCAGAACTTCCCAAATCTGAGGAGAAATTTGGATATCCAAATTGAAGCTCCTTCCATAGGTCACCAAACAAACTCAACTTTAAGAGATCTTCTCTAAGACATATTAAAGTAAAACTGTCAAAATCAAAGACAAAGAGAGAATCTTAAAAGAAGCAAGCAAAATAATGGTTGTAACTTACAAGGGAACCCCCATAAGGCTATCGGTACATTTCTTGGCAGAAACTTTACAGGCCAGGAGAGAGAGAGAGAGGTTATACTCAAAGTGATAAATGTAAAAGAAAAACAAAACTGCCAACAAAGAATGCTTTATTCAGCAAAGTTTTCTCTTAGAAGTGAAAGAGAGAGACTTTCAAGACAAAAGAAAACTACAGGAGTTTAGCACCACCAGACCTGCCTTACAAGAAATGCTAAAAGGAATTTGTCAAGCTGAAATAATTAGTAACATGAAAACATATAAAATATACAAAACACTAGTAAAGGTAGTATATAGTCAAATTCAGGATACTCTAATACTGTCATATGGTGGTATGTTAACCACTTTAGTATAAAGTTAAAGGACAAAAATACTAAAAATAACTACAGTAAAATGATATATTAATGAACACACAGTATAAGAAGAGGTAAATTGTGACACATCAAAAATATAAATGGGGAGAGTAGAAAGGTAGAGTGTTTCTATATATTCAAAGTTAAGTTGCTAGCATAAAATAGACTGCTATTTCTACAAGATATTTTATGTAAGCCTCATGGTAATCTCCAAGCAAAAACCTACAGTCAAGCTCAGCCGGTGTGGCTCAGTGGTGGACCCATGCACCAAGAGGTCGCTGGTTCAATTCCCAGTCAGGGCACATGCCCAGTTTGTGGGCCCAATTCCCAGTGGGGGGCATGCAGGAGGCAGCCAATCGATGTTCTCTCTCATTGATGTTTCTATCTCCCTCTCCCTTCTTCTCTCTCTAAAAATCAATAAAGAAAAAAAATTTTTTTTTAACCTACAGTAGATACACAAAGGATACAGAGAAAGGAATAAATGTATACCATTACAGAAAATGATAAATTTACAGAGGGATGCATGAGAGAGGGAGAAGAAAATAAAGTAAACTGCGAAAACAACACAAAACAATAAGATGGCATTAGTAAATCCTTACCTATGAATGTAAATTGACTAAATTTTCAAAATTAAGTCATTGAGTGGCTGGATGGATATAAAAATAAAAGCCAACTACCTGTTGCTACAAGAGACTCACTTCAGCCTTAAGGACATACACAGGCTCCCAGTGAAGAGATGGAAAAAGATATTCCATGCAAGTGGAAACCAAAAGACAGCAGGAGGAACTATGCTTGCATTAGACAAAGCAGACCAAAACCAAGTATCTTCTGTGACCGCAATAGTATGAAACTAGAAATTAAATGCAGAAAAAAAGAAGAGGGGTCGAGTGGAGGGAACTATGTGGAAATTAAACAGCACTCCTGAAAAAACAATGGGTCAAAGATAAAGTCAAAAGAAAAATTAAAAAAAAAAATCGAGCCCTGGCCAGTGTGGCTCAGTGGTTAAAGCATTGGCCCGAGCACTGGAGGGTCATGGGTTTGATTCCTGTAAAAGGCATGTACCTGAGTTTCAGCTTCAATCCCTGGCCTCAGTTGGGGTGTATGTGGGAAGCAACCAATCCATGTGTCTCTCTCATATTGATGTCTCTTTCTCTCCTCCCCTCTCCCCTATCCCTTCCATTCTCTCTAAAAATCAATAGAAAAATTATCCTTCAGTGAGTACAACAACAACAACAACAAATCTTGAAACAAATGAGAATGGAAACACAACATACAAAACGGGGTGCAGCAAAAGCAATTCTAAGAAGGAAATTTATAGTGATAAATGCTTACATTAAGAAAAAGGAAAGATCTCAATAATAATAATAATAATAATAAAACACCTAACTTTACAACTCAAGGAACTAGAAAAGAAGAAGAAAATAAACAAAACATTAGAATAAGGAAAGGAATAATAAAGATTGGAGCAGAAATAAATGGTATATAGAACAGAAGAACCATAGGAAAGAGCAACAAAATTATGAGCTATTTTTTTAAAAGATAAAAAAATTGGCAAACCTTTACTTATACTAAGGAGAAAAGAGAAAAGACTCAAATAAATAAAATAAAAATGAAAAAGACTATTACAACTATGCTTTAAAAATATTAGCAAACCAAATTCAAGAGTACATTAAAATGATCATGCACCATGATCTAGTGGGCTTTATCCCTGAAATGCAAGGAAGGTTTAATATACGCAAATAAATAAATATGTTACACCATATAGTAAAATGAAAGATTAAAATCATATGATCATCTCAACAGATGCAAAAAATGACAAAATATAGCATTATTTCATGACAAAAACTCTCAATAAATTGGATATAGAAGAAATATACTTCAATAAAGCCACATATGAGAAGCCCACAGCTAACATTATGTTCAATGGTAAAAAGTTAAAAGTTTTTCCACTAAGATCAGAAACAAGACAAGGGTGCCCACTTTCATCATCTTATTCAACATAATACTAGAAATGTTAGCCAGAACAATCAAGAAAAAAAAAAAGGAAGAAGAAATAAAATGCATCCAAATTGGAAAGGAAGAAGTAAAATTTACTTGCAGATGATATGATCTAATATATAGGAAATCCTAAAGACTCCACCAAAAATCTTAGACCTAACTACCAAATTTAGTAAAATTGCAGGATAAAAAATGGATATGTAGATCAATTATGTTTCTATACACTAACAATAAAATATTAGAAAAAGAAACAATTTACAACAGTATTTAAAAAAACAATAAAATACTTAGAAATAAACGTAACCAATGAGGTGAAAGGTCTGTGCACTAAAACCTATAAGACTCTGATGGAAGATATTAAAGAAGACTAGAATAAATGAAAAGTTATCCTGTGTTCATGGATCTGAAAAAGTAATATTGTTCAAGTGTCCATACTACTTAAAGTCATGTATAGATTCAATTAAAACTCTATCAAATCCAATGACATGTTTCACAGAAATACAAAAAGCAATTCTAAAATTTGTACAGAACTACAAAATACCCCAAATGCCAAATCAATCTTGAGAAAGAACAAAACATCACAATTTCTGATTTCAAACTATATTTCAAAGCTATAGTAATCAAAATAGCATGGTACTGGCATACAAAGACATGAAATTCAAATCCCAGATATAAACCTTATATGCAGTCAACTAACATTTGAGAAGGAAGCTGATAATACTCAATGGAGGAATGATAGTCTCTCCATAAATGATTCTGGGAAAACTGGATAGCTTCATGCAAAAGAATGAAATTAGACCCATATCTTACAAAACTCAAAGAAAATTAACTCAAAATAGATTAGAGACTTGGACATAAGACCTGAAACCATAAAACTCTTGAAAGAAAAATATATGGAAAAATGTCCTTCATATTGGTCTTGGCGATGACTTTTTGGAGATTGATACCAAGAGTATAGCAACAGAAGCAAAAATAAACAAATGAGACTACATCCATAAACTAAACCAGCATAGCAAAAGAAGCAATCAACAAAATGAAAAGTTAACAAACAAAATGGAAGAAAATATTTGCAAAACACATATCTGATAAGGGGTTAATATAAAAAGAAGTATAAGGAACTCATACAATTCAACTGCAAAAAAAAATTTTTTTAAAGTCTGCTTTAAAAAAATGGGCAGAGGAACTGACTAGACATTTTTCCAAACAAAATATACAAGTAAGTAGCCAGCAAGTACATGAAAATGTGCTTAACATCACTAATCATCAGGGAAATGCAAATGAAAACCAAAGTGAGGTATCATCTCATACATGCTAGAGTGGCTATTATAAAAAAGATAGGGGGCAACACGTGTTGGCAAAGGTATGGAGAAAAGGGGACCCTTGGACACTGCTGGTGGAAGTGTAAATTGGTGCAGTCGCTACAGAAAGCAATACGGAGTTTCTTCAAAACAAACAAAAACAAACAAACTACCATGTGATCCAGCATTCCCACTTCTGGGTTTATAGCCAAAGAAATTAAATAAAGACCTTGAAGAGATATCTGCATTCCCATGTTCATTTCAGCATTATCCACAATAGTCAAGACATGAAAAGAATCTATGTGTCCGTCTATGGATAAATGGATAAAAAAGATATTATACATAAATGTGTGTGTGTGTGTGTGTAATGAAATACTATTCAGGTCTGGCTAGTGTGGCTCAGTGGTTGAGCATTGACCCATGCACCAAGGTTCGATTCCCAGCCAGGACACATGCCCAGGTGTGGGCCCAGTCCCCAGTGGGGGGCATGCAGGAGGCGGCCGATAGATGTTCTCTCTCATCGATGTTTCTATCTCTCTCTCCCTCTCCATTCCTCTCTCTCTAAAATCAATAAAGAAAAAAAGAAAGAAAGAAAGAAAGAAAGAAAGAAAGAAAGAAAGAAAGAAAGAAAGAAAGAAAGAAAGAAAGAAATACTATTCAGCCACGAGGAAGAAGGGAATCCTGCCATTTGTGAGATCATGGATGAGTCTAGAAGGGATTATGTTGAGTGAAATATGTCACCCAGAGAAAGACAAATGCTGCATCATGTCACTTATGTGCGGAATCTAAGGACGTCGGACGGACAGAAGCAGAGCAGTTTCTAGGGGCTGGAGGGCTGGGGAAATGAGAGGTTGGTCAAAGGGTACAAACTTCCAGTTGTAAGGTAAGTTCTGGGGATCTAACGTACAGCGTGAAGACTATAGTTAACAACACTGTCTGATGTACTTGAGAGTTGCTAAGAAGATAGACCTTAAATGCTTTACCACAAAAGAAGTAACGGAAATTATGTGAAGTGATGGACTGTGGTCGCCCTTTGGGAACATATACGTGTATCACACCATCATATTGTATACCTTAAATTTACAACCTATCATGTCAATTATGCCTCGGTAAACTTGAGCTGTGTTGCCTTAAGGGAAGGAGGGGGTCATATTAACCCTGTTTCCCAGCGGAGAGTGGTTTCTGGCATGAAAGGTACTCAATACAGGCTCATGGAATGTTCTCACTTCAACACTAACATTGTATGAGCACTTTCAAACACCCTTTGGGCTCGCCAGCACATCTGTCTAGAAGAAAGCTGCCTCTCCAGCTCACACCCTGATGTCAAACAACTCAGTTCTTCCCCCTGTGTCTCTGGGGCCTCTCAAGCCACCTCTTCCACGCTGGAGCTCAGAGGGCACTCCTCCGAGAGAAGTAATCTGGCTTCAGTGTGTAGGTGGAATCAACCACACGAAAGACCCTGAAAGGATGCAGTTAGATTGGTATATTGTCTACGTGGCCCGCATGAGAAATGACATCTGCTGATGGAAGGTGGTGCTCAGACAGCTGATAGGAGCTGGGGACATGGGAGCTCAGTGCCAGGAAGCTGGAGAAGCAGACGAGGGCCCCCAGCAGCAGTGTGCCAGAGGGGAGTGCAGAGATGGCTGAGCCTGTGGTCTCCTGCCCACACGAGGGAACAGGAAGACCGAGAAGACAGTCAAGACAGTGTTGTGTCCTAGAAGAAATAGAAAAGTGACTATTCCAAGTCAGCACAGGTGATTTCTACAGAGCAGATATTTGTGTCCCCCTAAAATTCATTCGTTGAAACCTAACGTCCAATGTGATGGTGTTAGGAGGTGGGGCCTTTGGGAGGTGATTAGGTCATGAGGGTGGAGCTTTCTTGAACGGGACGAGTGCCTGAACAATGAGGCCCCAGAGCAATTCCCCACATGATGGGAGGACTCGGAGCGGACAGCCGTCTCTGAACGAGGGAGGGCCCCTCACTAGACCCCCAGTCGCCAGTGCGTCGATCTTGTACTTCCAGCCTTCAGAGCTGGGAGGAATAAATGCCTGTCAGTTATAAGCCAAAAAACAAAAACACCCTTTGGGAACATTAGGACTCCACAAAGTGTTGAAAGGGGAATTCAATAAATGTTTGAGGTTGCTCACATTTAAGTTTATGTAAGGACTTTTCCCAATTCAATTATTTTCTGTGCATTTCTGACTCACATTTTCTTCTTTCCAGTGCATCTGTTTGTTTGTAAGGGTAGACAATTACCCTTCTAGAAATCAATGGACAGCCACCAATGAGAAGAAAAAGAATTACACCTGGAACTGGATAAGAAACTACATAGAGCCCTGGCCAGTTTGGCTCAGCGGTTAGAGCGTCAGCCCGCGGTCCAGAGGGACCTGGGTTCGGTTCCCGCTAAGGGCACGTACCTCGGTTGCAGTTTGTCCCCGGCCCTGGTTGGGTCGTACGGGAGGCAGCCACTCGATGTGTCCCTTTCACATCGATGTTTCTCTCTCTCTCTCTCTCTCTCTCTCTCTTCCTCTCTCTCCCTCCCACTCTATCTGAACAAAAAATGGAAAAATGTCCTCAGGTGAGGATTAAAAAAAAAAAAAGAAGAAGCTACATAGATTTATTTATTCCCCATTACTTATTGAGGACCTAATATATTCTAGACACTGTATTTTTTTGGGGGGGAAGGTAAATAATAAAATTCTCTAACATTCTGTGTGTGTCTCTCTCTCACACACACACACATACACGCACACATATGCACACACACGCACACATATGCACACACATGCACACATATGCGCACACATGCACACACGCACACATATGCACACACACATATGCACACACATGCACACACGCACACTAAATGTGCTCTGCACAGGGTGCTATGAACACATCTGACGTGAAGGGCTGTCGGGGGTCCAGGAAGTCTTCCTGATGAGGTGAAATCCCAGCTGATCCAGTGAGGATGAGGAGTTACCTGTGTAGGTTGGAGGAGGGACGGGGTGAGGACACAGTAAATACAGGCACAAAGGCCCGAAAGCCAGAGGGAAGACCACCCGTACAGGGAAAACCTTCACCTACACCTTTAATCTTCTCATATATGTCCTTTCGTTGGTTACTATTCTTTTCAGGTACAGCGAATCTTCACACATGTAATCTAACGCAAACCGGTATAACTGCCAATGTATCTCACACACATATTTACACACCGTGTTCTCCAACCTGAATGCGGCACATCTGAATCTCTGATGAGACACCTATTAAATTAGAATCTCCAGGGTATGTGTGCTCTAAACAAATTCCCCAGCTGATCTCTCAAAATGAATAAATCCAAACCAGAACATGTGATTCTTCTAGTTCTCGTTATCACCATACATGGCATGATCAAACTTGACTCCAATCAAAACCGAGGATGTATCCCTGCCCTCCCCTCCTCGCCACTCCCATCTCCGTGGCGGATGTCCTGTGTGTCCAGCTCTTTCAGGCTCTGCTGCTACCTTCCTCCAAGCCCCTGTTCTTGCTCCAGCTACTCTGCACTGGCCCCTCACTATTCCACAGTAACCCGAACTGGCCTTCGCTTACTACATTCTCCATGTGGTCACTGAGGTGACATTAAAAAACAAACAAGCACAAATACAAAACCTATCATTCCACAACCCATCTGTAGCTTTTGACTCATTTTAAATCAGTTAATCCAGACAACTCTCCCTTGGGGCGAGGACTTCTTGGATTCTAATTTACAGATCCCTATGTCCAGACGCAGGGACCGCTCCAGGTCACTGGAGAGGAAGCCAGGATGTTAATCAGGGGCTCTGACTCTGAGACCAGCAAGCTCAGTCCCTGAGCTATATACTACCTTCAGTCAATACCACTTTTATTCGATTCTAAGACGCACATTTTTTCACTTAAATAGTTTGAAGTTGAAGATGTCCTTGCAATCAATTGCATGGCAGTTCCATTGGCACATCAAGCAATGGCCCGCCTGACAACCGGCTGGTGAGATGCAGTATTTGTTGAATGAATGGGGTAGTAGGAGGTCAGGGGAACTGCCCCGGTGTCTCTGCTTTCGTCTTTGCATCCAGGGCAACCACATTTACACTACACTTTGAATACGTTGGAAAAAGTCAGTAGGGACCTCTGTAACTATTCATTGCCATCAATGATTTATGGCTCCAATTAATTATATTTTCACTTATTTAATCAAAAGAACCAAAGAGAGCTCTGGCTGGTTCGGCTCAGCGGTTAGAGAGTTGGCCTGCGGACCAAAGAGTCCTGGGTTCGATTCCAGCCAAGGGCATGTACCTTCGTTGCAGTTTGTCCCCAGCCCTGGTTGGGGTCATGAGGGTGGCAACCAACTGATGTGTTTCTCTCAGAATGATGTTTCTCTCTCTCTCTCTCCCTCCCACTCTGTCTGAAGATAAATGTAAAAATATCCTCAGGTGAGAATTAAAAAAAAAAAAAAAGGACCAAAGAGAAAGCTACATTAGAGTAACCCACCCTTTGCTTAACAGTTTTGATGACTATCAAACATCCACACACACAAATATTTTAAGGCATTAAACTCATCTGATTTTATATCATTCTAGGTGGTTTGAGCACATGGTCCCAATTTTAGTCACCATTATTACCTTTTTCTGTGAGTCACACACCTGTAAACACAGCCAGTGTATTTTGAGTTAGAAGGACATCTCCATCAGGTAGATATAACACCTGCCTCTATTTGTTGGCATGTATTTTATTTATTACATGATGGGGATGATTTCGGTTGGACATTTGGGGGTTTGTAGCACTATGATTAGTGAGGAGAAATAGCTACCTATACAATCGTTCCAGTAATAGTGTTAAAATAAAAAATGATACTCATCTATTCTCTGTAGTTTAAGAAGTCCGTTCACATACTGTATCTCATTTAATCCTTCAACGCTTTCCATGACTATGTAAGGAGGGACTCGGCCCTTCCCACTCTGCACCTTTGTAATCAGATCTCTCTCTGAATACTCCCTGGGCTCTGAATACTGCTGTCTAAAAGAGTGTCATGAATTAGCCAAGCCGACACTGGGTCAAGTATCTCAGCCAATTCTCGAAGTGCTGTTCTGGGTGGCAATGAGCCCACACCTGCAGCACAGCTCACTGACATGGGCCACAGCACCTGACACAAAAAGGCTGGGCAGGAGAACATCAGTAGGCAGGGCCCGGCAGCCAGCACCCGGGCTAGCCTCGAACCGTGAACAGCTTTGTCTGTTTATTCTAGCGCCCTAGTATCACACACCTGTGTGTGCTGTAACGTGCAAGGTTGGGAACCTCTCCGACTTCCTAGCGATCAAACCTTCCCTCTGGGCCCTACCAATGCAGGCATGCTTCGCTGCAGTTTAAGGGGTGCCAGCACCTCCAGTCTTTGTGAGGAAGGCACTGCAGGGCTGGGGAGCGTACGGCCCACACGCAGCTTCATGCACGGCCCCGCATCTCTCTGCGACCTACATGCTGAGGCTCATTCAGCATCCCAGTGTGAATGTTGCCTCCTCCCCAAAGACCTGTGCCAGCTCGGGGGCTTTGAAAAGCTTAGGGGCTCTGGAACATGTCCAGAAATATTCTGATCATCTCTGGGGAACTAAAACTCAGAGTAACAAAATAATGTGGAACCTTGTCTGCCTGCTTCTACTCTCCCAGTGACTCAAAGCACTTTCAGACTTCTCTTTCTGCCAAGAGGAATGCCCTAGGCGAGAGTTCCTGGTGGGCTGCATCGCGCGAGGGCCAGGTGCAGGTGGGACCACCGTCTCTGTGGTCCAGCCTGCACTGCCGCTCTGCGAGCCGGACAGGCGGCTGAAACCCAGAGACACAAGGTGCGTCCTGGCCCTTTATGTGAACCGGCATGAGCAGCCCAGCCATTAACGGAGCTGTAATGCCAGAGGCTTCAAGGCCCTCCAGGAGCCCACAGCCTCTGGGAGATCTTACCTTCGATCCCATTTAAATGCAAGAGGCTTTCACCCTGCTGCCGGCTCCAGAGCTACTGCTGAGGCTCAGGAGAAGCTGCTGCGAAAAGCTGCGGCTGTTGCTAAGCAAAGGAAGTCTCAGGGAGGCAACTGACAGAGCAGAAGCAACACCTGGTTAAACTGAAACTGACATGAGAGCTCTCTCAGCTTTAAGCTGCTGTTGTCAGGGGTAGAGTTCCATCCTCCAAACACTGAGCAGGTGATGAGCGTGGACAGCCACTGTTCCTCCAGACAGCATTTCCCTGGCAGTGGGCACACGCTGAGAAACCACGAGGTTCAGCAAACGCTGCTTGGGTACTGGGGTCTGCGAGTGTCCTCGGCACACCTGGAGTGCCCCGGAGCCCTGTGTCCTCTGTTGAGGACGGGCAGGCTGAGTGGAGGAGGCAGGTCCTGCACCTTGACACCCTCCACTGTCCTCACCCAGCGAGAAGTGCCTGTGGAAGAACACGGCTTCTTCGAGTCAGGAGGCTTCAGGCCCTGCGTGTAAGAGGCCGAGGCTCTTGACATCCAGTGTGTAGGCGGTTTGGACCAGAGGAGCCCAGAGGAGTCCGTCATCAGGTCTGTTTTCCTTTGGGGGCCCCTATCATGGACTCAGTAGTATGCTGGGTGTGTTGGGAGATTCGGGGGATCTGCTCATGGACCTTCGAGGAGTCTCCTCATTGCAGCACTGAGGTTTGTTTCGAGCAGAGTGTGAGGACATTGTCAATGGCATTGCACAAATTCTCGGGCAGCAGGCGTCCCAAGGAGAGAGGTGGGAGGCTGGCTGGAAGGCCAGGTAAGCCCTGAAGTAAGACTCTCAAGTGCGGGCCAGGGAGACAGGACTTGGACCACAAAGAGGCAAGTCCTTCCAGCACGGAGACCATGAGGGGAGCGCCAGGTTGGAAACGAGCCGAGCAATGAGGCCTCTCCCTCGTGAGAGACGGTGAGAGGCGGCTGAGACCCAGAGTGCAGGGTTTGCGGTCCCCGTGCCCATCTGCAGAGATCACGAAGACCCCACAGACCAATGCACGCGGCGCGCTGCTGTGAAGCGTGAACTGCAAAGGCCCAGCTGGAGCCCCAGGGCGGGGTTGGCTCTCCTGGGGAAAAACAGTCCTCTGGCCTGTTTTTCCAAGACGTGTCACCTTAGGAGCGGAGGCAGTGGCTCCTGTTCTCCTCCTCAAGCTGAATTTGATTCTTTTCCCATCAGGGAAAAGGGAGAGTTCTGTTGTAAGACGTGGTGCTTTCACAAGAGCCGGTGCTGGGGGGCACACTCCTTCCCGGTTGGTATGGCAGGGACATCCACAGATCAGGACAGACCCAGCCCATGGCAGCGGGGTGCCCTGCTCGGCGGGCCTCGGATGCGTGGCCGTGAGCATCCTCCTGTGCCCTCCAGTCACTTTTCTTCTCCACCCTGCTCTGTGCCGGGCACTGGACTTCACTGCCAGCGTCAATCAAGCCCCTTGCTGTGTAGCTACTGGCTGGATTCAGGTCACGGGGGTCATGAGCAGGAGGTGAGAAGGGAGGGGAGAGTCTGGGCATTTCGTCCCCTGGGCTGCTCCCTGCTGGGTGGACTTGGCGGTGGCTATGTCCCTCCATAAAGGCCTTGGATCCCATCAGCTGGCTAAGATCCAACCGAGTTCTCCGAACCCCTTGATGCCCTTGACCTTTGAGTCCAAGGGATAGCAGCAGCTTCCGACCATTGCCAGATCTGGGGTGTCTCACCATCCCTGGATGGTTTTTCTTAATTTCAAATACATCATTAATCTTGAGCCCTCCCAACCTCTCTCCCACCGCACTTCTGAGTATGCTGCATGCTTCTTGCAAACCCCCGGATGACCCATCCATCGCTCTATGATGGAGAGGTGTGGGATGCTCTAAGGGAGGGTGGCTGGGGTGTCCAAAAGGAACAGAGACACTCAGGGGACGTGCAGCAGGGACGACGTACAGGCAGCATGGAAGCATTTTTATATGTTAGTAGTCGCTATAATCACATAGGTGGGTGCTATCTGCCTATCAGCCCCGTCCTGAAAATTAACTGCCTCTGTCTCATTTTTCAAATAAAGAAACCAAGACTCAGGAAGGTCAAATGAAATGGCCCATTATAATTTCCCTGTCTGCAAGGGTTTGGGGCTATAGCTTATGAATCCTTTTAGGATGGTGAATGCCACTTTCTATATATAAAATCATGACATATAAAGGAAACATTTAAGAAATTCTTTCAAAAGGGGTCAGAACCCTGACTGCGTTTATGTTCTTTACCTGTGATTTTTTTCCCACTGACTCAATGAATTTAGTTTCTCTGCTCCCTGGGAAGAACCTATATTACAGCAGCGACCTTGCCTAATTCTTTGTTTTGGTACAATGTGTAACGTGTGTTTGGCATTTAATGAATGTCTAATAATAGCACCTCTCCACGGGGGGCCCTGGCTCAGTGTGATCTCTTGCTGTGTCATACGCAGACCTATAAGACAAAACAAGCGATTGACTTTCTTCCATACGAAATCACAGATCAACCCTGGAGAGGGCTTCCAGAGGTTCTGCAGCTCAGCTTCCTTGTGTCCACCAAGGATGGGCCTGGATTGTGAAAATCAGGGGATGTCTCCCATGACACCTCTACACAGGTCCCTGGAGCCCCCGGTCCCCACTCCCCCACCCAGCTCTGATAGCCCCAGGGCATGAAGACACCTCCTCCAGTCCGACCTAAATCCCTCCTGGCAGGTTCTGCCTACAACAGTGGGCACAGTGGGCAGGACAAACAGTGGCAGGCCAGGCAGGAGGAGACGGGTGACAGATGAGAACGGGGGACAAGTGGAGAACTGTGCAAAGGGCTGCGAGGCAGTGGGCTCCTTCCTTCAGAGTCAAAAGCAAAAGCGTGTGCTGTTTGAAAACCTTCTGGGGCGGCCATGCATTCACCCACCAAAGGGGCAGACGTGAGCACGCTCGGAGCGTCAGGCCCCGTGCCAGCACCGAGCATAGACGGCGGGCAGGGATCCGGCAACAGGGCGCAGGGAGGTGCTCTGTCCACGAGGGACATTCCTGTTTCCAAAAAGAGTGACGACTCCAAAACAGTGCTCTGGTCGGTTACTTATTCCTTCCCATACTGAGGGAAGAGCCCCTGCTATGTCCTAGTAGCTTGGGATATGAGCAAGATAGTTCCAGGATGCTTGCTTTCCAGCAGTTACTTTGCAGAGTTAACCAAAAACTGCTTCTGATGAATCGTCAAATACCACAGTACCGAGGGCGTTGGGTTTTGTCAGGATTCGATGAGTTAATACACATAAAGCACTTTGAACCGTGCCTGGCCTGTAATAAGCGTTATATGAGTGTGTCAAAGGAAAGGTATAACATGAATTGAGAGAAAAACTAGAGACCTACTCTGCTCCTAGAGATCTGAAAAGGCCTCCTGGAGGAAACGACAGGTAAGCAGAGATCTACAGCGTGGGTCTGGGCTCATCAGGCCGAGGTGGGAGGGCTGGAGGGGAGAGAGCCTTCCGGGCAGGTGCATGACACTGTGCGGGCACCGTGGAGCAGAGCCTGGGACAGAAGCGAGGCTGGGCTCATCAGGCTGAGGTGGGAAGGCTGGAGGGGAGAGAGCCTTCCGGGCAGGTGCATGAGCACTGTGCGGGCACCGTGGAGCAGAGCCTGGGCTGGAAGGGAGGCTGGGCTCATCAGGCCGAGGTGGGAAGGCTGGAGGGGAGAGAGCCTTCCGGGCAGGTGCATGAGCACTGTGCGGGCACCGTGGAGCAGAGCCTGGGCTGGAAGGGAGGCTGGGGTGCATCAGATAAAGAAGAGGAGGACGGCGAAGGGTGAGGCTGGGTGCGAGTCCAGGGGCTTCCCTCCCCTCCCTGCTTACTGCACACCCACCTCCTGCAGCACCGAGGGCCACTGTGTCAAAGCGGGGGAGGGGTCCTTCCAGTTTGACTCAGGCCTCTCTGGAATGGGCTTCCTGGGGGATGGGCCCTGGAAGCTGAGCAGAATCTGCCCAGGTCAGTCCACATTGGAGAACGAAGCTATACCCAGGGGAAGGCTCCAGCCAGATCATCCAGCGTCTTTCCTATTAAAACTCCTTTATTTCCATGGCCTGGAGAATGAAGCACCCAGACAAATAGGCAATTGGAACACCTTGAAGTCAGGACTCCAGGACTGTCACCTCCCGGAGGCAGGATGAGAGGGATTGATACCGTGGGGACCGTGCCCAGGCGCTGGAAGACGGAGAGGCAACTCAATGCCCAATGTCAAGGGCGTCTTTGTGGGGAAGGACCTGAAACGCCTCAAAAAAACAGCAACATTGGGGGATATGGATACGCCCCCAAGCAAAGCCTTCCCTGCTGAGCTTGCAGCTCGGTGGTGGAGTGGGGTCCTCCTCTCCACCTATTTCTGTCCCCTGTGATCCTGGGGCCTCACACCCGCCAGGCTGGAGCCCAGTGTCAGTGTGTGAGGGCTCTACTGTGCAGGTGCCAGCTCTCCCACCCAGAGGGCACTGCCCCGCTGCTCTGCAGCCAGCTTCCAGGACCCACAGGCTTGAGTGCCAGCCCCCAGCCGTCGCCCGGACGGCCAACATGCCCCGAGCAGGAGCACTTGGTTTTCCTCTCACAAACACAGAGGTCCTGTTCGTCCTGTCCTGAGGACAGACCATGGCCTCCCCACCCCCATTTCTATAGGAGCCTGCACTCAGTAGTTTCGGAGCGACCTCCTTCCCAGACACTCGCCCGAGGCCTGCTTGGGTCTAACGGTGGCCAGTCAGTGATGCTCAGGAGACGTTTCTGAATTACGTTGCACGCTGTGAAGTGTCTGGCACCTCCTCAGCAAGAAGAAGAGTGGATACACGTGCAGGGTGGGGGAGCAGGCTCACACGTGCTCGCAGGGAAAGGAACAGGCGCATCAGTAAGTAGTAAGGTAAGGATAAACTGCTTCACGTACTCACAGCTCTACATCTACCTGTTGCCGTCCCGCAGTCACCTCGACGGCAGGCCGTGTCAGAAAGCTTTGAGGATAATCCTGGTCGAGGAAACTCGTTTCAGGAGACTGTGCTAGCTGAAGGCTTCCACTCTCAGCCTGGTGGGGTAGTAAGGACTGGCTCTATCTCCTGCCTTAAGCAACTACACATCAAACTGAATGCAGGAACCCAGACTTCAGGCAATGGATAATGTAGCCAAGGCATCTGTAAACAAAGGGGGACAGGCGAGGCCAGCACTGCCCCCCGCTTACAGCTCAGAGTTTCCAGACTTCAGCACAGGGCCCTGGTGGACTCCCGGGTTGAGACAGATCAGAATTCGGGGAGATCACAGCAGCCAGAACTCACAGGGGAGCATCAGAGAGAAGAGAGCTTCACAGAGAAAGGCCGTGAAGATGGGCACAGGTTCCCATGGAGACCCCCCGGAGACTGACCATGGAGCCTGTTTGTGACTGTGGGACCAGAACGGGGAAGAAAGGATCAGGCGGAGAAAATGACCACGCATCACGCAGGTTGGGAATCTTTCCCGGTCCACCAGACAGAGTGAAAAGTCCTCCTTACAAAGAGCTGTTTTTGAAAAATACATCAGCTGCTTACACAATAAACGTGCAATTTGTGCTTATGGAGCAGTGCAGCGTGGGTGCAGTGGTCAGTAGGGGAGAGGAGGCTGTGTCCACAGTCAGTCGTGGATCTGGGTGAGGCAGGCTTTCCCTGTCTGATGCTGGCTTCAAGGCGGCCATGGTTTTGGGCATCCCGCCAGGAGGTCCGGGAGGAGCAGGAGACTGGAGACACTGTATCTGCTTCCTGATTACTTTGGCATGGAAGGCACACACACATGTTTTCTCTCATTACTTTGGAAGATGCTGTCGCAGGGGCCCAGGTACAACAGACTTGGGAACGCCGTCTCTGGGCAGCCACTTCTCACCGTCCACGAGCCTGTGTCTGCAGGGGACAGTCTGGCAGAACTGGTGTTTATTCGCTTCAACAACTGACCCTGGAGAGGAAACTGCCCCTGGAGAGGAAGCTGCGGGGTCACTGGGGAGAATGAATATGGTTGCCATCTAGAGATCAAATCAAGACTTTGAAAATCGCCCAAGAACCCGAGTGCACAGTTGTCGCTGCTTCATGACGGTGTGACCAAGCGCTGACTATATAGGCAACGGTGGTCCCGTGGAATTTCGATGGAGCTGAGGAGTTCCTGTCCCCTGGTGTCATCGCAGTCGCGTGGCATAGCTCCGTGTGTTCCTGACATGTCTGTGGTCACGCCGGTGTGAACACACCTACTTCACTGCACATAAAAAGTACGGCACATATCCTGACGCACAGTACATAATACTCGATGATGATGATAACCACTGTCACCGGATATGTCTTTATTATACTATACCTTTTATTGTTATTGTAGAGTGTACCCTTTCTACTGATAAAAAAGGTTTTCTATGAAAAAGAATGTTGTGGCCTGGCTGGTGTGGCTCAGTGGCGGAGCATGGACCCCTGCACCAAGAGGTCACCAGTTCAATTCCCGGCCAGGCACATGCCCGGGTTGTGGGCCAGATTCCCAGTAAGGGACAGGCAGGAGGCAGCTGATTAATGTTTCCCTCTCATTGATGTTTCTCTCTATCTCTCCCTCTCCCTTCTTTTCTCTCTAAAAATCAATTTATAAAAAAAAGAATGCTGTGTGTGCCGGCAGCAGCCCCGCGCATCTCGTGGTTACATCTCCTGATTGCATGTTTTGCCGTGTGCTTAACTGAACCTCATGCTGTTTTGTACAGTGACCCGCCGTGCGGGTGCCTAGCCTAAGAGCAGTGGGCTGTACCATCCGGCCTAGGTCTGCAGTAGGCCAGACCCTCTAGGGTTCAGTGGTGTTCACACACTATGATGTCGTGCCAGTGGGGGTCACACACTATAATGTTCCCACAGTGCTGAAATCACCTAACAGCACATTTCTCAGAATGGATCCGCTGTTAAGTGACGTGGGCTGTGTTACGGATCGTATGGACTGCCTACCACCCACTGCAAACGTACAGTCCTCTCGTCCAACCTAGTCCAAGCTTCAGCCCAGCTCTGATGAGCTGACACGGACAGTCGGTGATTCAGTGTCATGTTGGCCCTTAAGATCATTATCATCATTTAATCAGCAACTAGATGTGAGAAAATGAGTGTCAAATTCATATTATAGCAACGTAGTCAAACTTAGAGAAATGCCCTGTTTTTCTCTTGTGCCCATGTTCAGGAGAAGTTGCCCCTGCTGGATCACCAAAGCGTCAGAGCTCAGGAAACAGGTGTGCGCCCTCTCAGCGGACACGCCCACCCTGCTTCTGTCTGGCCACAGCCTCCAGGATGACTTTATGGTGCAACACCAATCAGCATAAGACAACTTTTTTGAGGTAGCCACCCTCCAAAACTTTTCCAGCGTTGTGGATCAAAACCATAGAAATGGTAAAATAAAATCCTTTCAGGGTGGTGAACACTTTCCCCTATAGTCCTTTAGGGATAATTCTACTCCAGGGACCAAAAGCCTGGATTCAGCCACAAAATGACTTGGGCGAATCGCCGCAGCTAAAACCATCTTTCGTGGCTACGGAACACGTGGCTATGGACTGTGGCTGAGTGGCTCTGGCTCAGCAGACATTAGGCACTTATTTGAATAAGAGAAAAAACAGGTCCTGTCCTCGGACCTCGCCGTGTCCTAGTGCTGGGGACAAGATGAGACACAGGCACTAGCTACATGCCAGCCATGGGGTCTAGGAGGGGACGCCATCTCCCCACTTTTGAGGAAAACATCGTGTTCGCCAAGGGATACAAGTGTGTTGTGGCTTCTTGGGGCTCCTTTGGCAGCCCCGAGAGGACATTTTAAACAGGTTGGGCATCCCCCCGGGCAGGAACGGCAGGGAAGGTGCGATGAGTCGCCAGCTGCTTCCAGGAAGCCACAGAAGAGTGGGAAGGCATGGCCGCGGCGAGATGTTTGGGCCAGAAGGAAATAAAGCAACCGAGGAGATTTGGGCAGTAGAGACAGACCGGGAGCTGGGAGTGAGGTCCTGCAGCCACTCAGACAGGAGGACAGGCCAGCGTGTTCATGTCACAGAGTTCACAGGTCATCGCCAGATTCGGGATTCTGGGGCAGTGCCTGTCTGCATCACGACCAGCACGGTGTGGAACAGAATCGGCAGCACGCTTTGCAGACAGCTGCCTCGCTGCCCAGTGGCCACGTGGCAGACTGGCTGGGCACCCGGGCCCTGATGCCACAGAGCAGGAGACACGGCGAGGGACGACTTGCAGGTTAGGGTTAGGGCCCCTGAGGGACGCCTATTAGGAGCTGAGCAGATCAAACAGGGAGCAGGACCTACATAATTTTTTTATGAACTTTCTAAAGTGGTAAAATATTTTTTAAATCTCTCAAAAGCATTTGGGAAGAAAGAGCCCGGGAAGGTAATATGTATGTCAGTATCTACCTACACCCAATGTCTAAAACTACAGACTTTTCTCGACCTGGAAAGGAGGTCTGTGGCAGATGTACTAAGACGACATCAAGCCGAGTGTATTCTGCGCGGACACCTGTGTAGGCAATGCGATGGGCAGTGGCGCCCAGAATAAGGGCCCGGGAGTGCCCACCACTGCAGGAGGTTTTATGAAGCTCAGGGACAGTACTTAGAAAGAAATGTTTAAGCTGTGACTCTGCCAAGCTATTTAGATGTCATAAGACTGGCAGGTCCCCAAGGCAAAGCAGGACAGTAATTTTAAAAGTCTACAAGCCCCTGCACAGAAGGTCATCTGTGACCTCAGAACTACGGCCTCGGTACCTGTCCCCACGTGAACAGCAGCCGGCCATGTGAGGTCACTGGGACCCGCAGGTGGGTTTTCTCTGCCCGACACACAGGACAGAGCAGACCCCACTGGCGCTGAGACTGGAGTTGCTGCTTAGGAGGCACAGGGTGAGACGGGCAAAGGGCTGCAGGGCACCTGCAGACGTCAGACACTCTCACCTGAAATGGCACCCTAATATTACACGTTTGGAGCTGAATGTTCACTGCTGGTAAAGTTAACCGTGGAGGAGGAAGAGGGAGAGCTGTGACAGATTCTCGGGTAACAGCAGAGGGAGGTCAGAGGCAGCACTGAGGGCCTAGCTGTGGCCGAGGGGTGGGGAGGGCGTGGACCCTGAGGGCTTTGTGAGGGGCAGTCTGTCCTCCAGATGAAGCTTTGTGGGTGCAAACCTGCTATTGTGCTAGCCTAAGGAATTAGACGTGAGCAAATCAGCCAAGCAGTGTTTCAGAGGCCAGGGATTCAGAGTTTGGGGGGGGAGGGGTCCTTGAAGCTGCTTCTATGGCAACCACGTCAAAGGGGCACTGATCTGCTCTCAAGAGGGATACTTCTAGAAAGCTCTAAGACTCTGTGAGAGCAAATGCTCCCATTGTCAGAAAGGCGGGCGTATTAGTTTCAGGTTGCTGCTGTAACAATGACCACATACGTAGTGCCTTAAAACAGGGCAAATGCGTTATCTTGTACTTCTGACCCCAGCAGCCCACAGTCTGTCTCACTGGGCCAGATCCCAGGTACAAGCAGGGCTGGATTCTTCTGCAGACTCTGAACGGAAAATCGTCTCCTTGACTTTTTCAGCTTCTTGACGATGTCTGCAGGTCCCTGAGGCAAAGCAGGATAACGATTTTAAAAGTCTACAAGCCCCTGCACAAAAGGTCATCTGTGACCTCAAAACTACTAAGGCCTCAGTACCTGTCACCGAGGACTCAACTACACTTAACCAGCAGCTGTCATGTGGAGGCTGTTGGGCCCTGCCGGTCAGTTCTCTTTACCCTGTTTGCTTGTGGCCCCAAACTCCATCTTCAAAACCAGGTCATGGCATCTCCAGCTCTCTCTGACCCTCGGACCTCTGCTTCCTCAACCACATGGCTGCTCTGACTCTGACCTTCCTGTACCTTTGTTACTGCACTAAACTAGATGTTAATGAGAAGGAAGCAGAATGCAGTGGACAGTGCTCATCCAGTGGGCTGGGGAGCATAAGGCTGTTTGCTTCACCAGGAGGCTCCAGCCTAACAACCTCCCTGCCCCAGGTAGGGAGCAGCCTGCCCTGCATCCAGGAGTGTGTGTATGTGTGTGTGTGTGTGTGTGTGTGTGTGTGTGTGTGTGTGTGTGTGTGTGTGAAGCCAGCAGGAGGACGTAAGCACAAATGCAATAGAAGTGAAAATGGCGCAGGGAAGGTGCTTGACCCTAGAGGCCTGTCAGTCTGACCTGGGAAAGGGATCATTGGTGCGGCTGAGGCACTCCCTCTAGCTACGTGGCAGACAGAGATGCTGGCATTAAACTCAGAACTGTGAGTCAAGAAAATTGGAGCTGGGGATTGGGTCTAGGAAACCACACCCCTCCATCTAGCCTACGCTCATTTCCAGACACACACCCTTTGATTAAAAAAACAGCTGCCAATGAATGGGACTACATCAAACTAAAAAGCTTCTGCACAGCAAAAGAAACTATCAACTAAACAAAAAGGCAAGCAACCCAAAAGGGAGAAGATATTTGAAACAATAACTCCAATAAGAGGCTAATACCAAAAATATATAAAGAACACATACAACTCAACAACACAAAAACAAAAACAAACCATCCAGTTGAAAAATTGACAGAGGACCTGAATAGACACTTCTCCCAAGAAGACATACAAATGGCCAACAGATGTATGAAAAGATGTTCAACTTCATTAGCTATCAGGAACATGCAAATCAAAACCACAATGAGATACCACCTCACATCTTTTAGGATGGTTATTACAAAAAAGCTAAGAAATAACAGGTGTTGGAGAGAGTGGGAGGAAAGGGAACCCTCATACACTGCTGGTGGGAATGTAAACTGTTCCAGCCACTGCAGAAAACAGTATGGAGTTTCCTCAAAAAATTAAGAATAGAGCTACCCAGCAGTCCTTCTTCTGGGTATCTACCCGCAAAATTTGAAAACATTTATTCATAAAGACATAGGTACCCCTATGTTCATTGTAGCATTATTCATGGTAGCCAAGATATGGGAACAACCCAGGTGCCCTTCGATGGGTGATCAGGTAAGGAAGATGTGGTACACATATACAATGGACCACTACTCAGCCATAAGAAAAGATGAAATACTGCCATTTGTGACGACATGGATGGATCTTAGGAACATCATTCTAAGCGAGATAAGTCATATGGAAAAGGACAAGAACCAGTGATTTCACTTATATGTGGGACCACAGTATGGTAGGAAGAAAAGGGGGTAAGGGGTACAAATTGGGAAAAGGGGTCAAACCTATGGTGATGGAAGGAGACTAGACTTGGGTGGTGAACACATGATGCCGATGATGTATATAAAAGTGTACTCTTGAAATTTATTGTTATTAACCAATGTCACTCCATTAAATTTAATAATAATAATAATACAGCTGCCAACCAAGAGGGCTTAGAAGACCTTCTCTGTGATTGGGAGCAATGGGCAGTGACTGGCATTTGTGCCAGACAGGCCAGTGTTGGGCTGGAGGAGCCTGTGTAGGAGGCTTTCCTTTAGCAGGCAAAGCTCTGCTGTCTGCCCAGCATACCTTCCAGGGACTCTGGGAATGACCGACTAGGAGGAGCATTGCCCTGACCGCTCCAGCCGAGACTGGCTGCCCGGCTGTGGGAGTGTGCTCGCAGAGTCGGCCACACTGCCAAGAGTCACTTCGCTCGAGGTCCCCTGCCTGGAACAGCCCACAGTGTTGACAGTGAAGCAGACTCTAAATGCACAGCTATTTTATTTTATTTTTATCATTATTTTTTTAAAGAGATATCTATTTTTTTATTTTTTATATGTTTTTATTGATTTTTTAGAGAGAGAGGAAGGGAGAGAGAGAGATAGAAACATTGATGTGAGAGAGAAACATTGATTGGCTGCCTCCTGCATGCCCACTACTGGGGGTCGAGCCTGCAACTGGGACACGTGCCCTGACCAGGAATCGAACCGGGACCTCTCAGTCCACGGGATGATGCTCAATCCACTGAGCCACAGCGGCCAGCCTGCATGGCTATTTTAAGTGGAAGCAGAACTCCCTGAAAGGCAGTCCTCTCTCCGGAGCTCTCTTCTCTACCAGCTCAACAAGGCTTTCCTGGCCTGAATTGTGGCTGGGTCTCTCCCTCTGCCCAATCCTGCTTCCTTTCCCTTCCCTTGACAGGTGCTGATCTTCATAAATACCCTGCACCCCAAACAGTTCACCGTTTGGTGTTAAACAGAAGTCCTCTCGACCCACAGACACATGAGCAGACTCTGTAAGACCTGAGCAGAGCACAGGTGGACCTGAGCCGGGTCGGTGGCAGCCAAGGCCAGTACCCTGCGGGGAAAACGTGCTTGTTCAGCACTTGGCATCCTGGGAAGCTTTGGTCCTGGCAGTGGGTGTCGTGATGGCAGGCTCCGTGGGCCCAGCCACCCAGAAGGCAAGCAACTGAGTGTGCACTCATGAACTAAGAAGGCAGTACCTCGGAGACCAGGCATGCGGCCCCACCGTAATGCCAGCAGCGATGCCCCCTGGCCAAGGCGTCTTAGCAGCACAGAGAAGAGATGTTCTTGGGAGTGACAACAACTGCACCCAGAAGGAAGGCGGGGCACGTGGGGCACTCCCGTTCTTTTTGCGCCTGGCATTGGAAAGCGGCTCCCTTTCCTCGCCCTTCTTTCGGACTAAGTGGGTTTCTAGGGTCTTGGATAATCCAGGCTGTGTGCTTTAGAGAGTGAAGCACTACTTTTTATTAATGTGGGCATGAGGGTCCTTGAGTCACCAATTGGAAATATAAAATAGATGTGAATAGATTTGCAATCTAAACTGGCAGAGCAGACCCTGAAGACATCATGTAGATATTAGAATGGACACCATCACTAATGCCTGCTACTAAATGAACAGTGACACCGAGAGCCCCCATTTCCCATGTGTGGAAGTTATTCGATTGTCTTTCAAGATATGAGAGGATCGAGGAATATTACGCATGAGCATGTGGGGTGGGGGAGTGGACAGAGTGCACTTAAGCTTCTCCAGGAAGGGAGGTAGAATCCAGGACGAGCCTCTTTGTCCTGGCATCAGGTTGACTACAGTGGACCGTGGAGTAACCTTGACTCTTGTCCCTAAGGAAGATGGTGTGTCACTAGCCCGCATCACAGTGCACCCAACACAACAACACGAAGATCACGGTGGTGACTATTCGTATTCTCTCTCTAAGGCAGGGCTCAGGGAGTGTATGTCCCCAGGAAGTAGGGGTTTGGGGATGTTTCAGCTGGGGTGTGGCTATGGGAGGGACACAGAACTTAAGAGTCTCTGCCAGGGAGTCCAGTCAAGGCATCTCGTCAGGGAAGAGAGTCAGACCCAGTTGACACTGAACGGATGACAGCGAGGTGGGCGCCGGCCACACGTGCCGCACATGAGGCTGCTCTCGCCCTGGGACCCGGCGCCTGATGACGATGACAGAACAGCAGGAGCGCTGTGGGGACGTGGCTGGAGCTCCCCCGTCTGAGAGGCCAGCCGCTCTCAGCAGTCTGTCCTAACAAGCAGCGTCACAGTCGGTCTGGAGGCATGTCACAAGCAATTTGTTAGTAATAATAAAGAAGCAAGTTTTGTCAATGATTTCTTTCCTTATAAATTAGATTAGCGCGTTACGACTTCTTTGGTCGTAACTGAGAGATCACCAAATTGAGTTAGTGTGGGGGAAAAGAGGAACTCCCTGCAAGCTCCGTGTGACAAGAACAGAACAACTGGATGTCCACCTGGACTAGGAACCCAGTGTCCCCAGGTCATGCTCAGTCCACCCACCAAATTATACTTCCCTTTGCATGCTGGATTCATTCCCACTGCAGGTCCGTCTCCTCTACACGAGGAGACACAGCTACAAACAGTTCGCAAGCCCCGAATGTCACACGCATTTTGCCAGTGGAGCGTCCTGAACCTCTGCTCCAAGTTTGTTTGAACATCTCTAAGGACTGATCCCCACTGGCCTGTCTTAGGTCGTGCAGCACTGGCCCAGGTGTCAAGGTATGTCATGTTTCGACTCACCTGCCCCCAGCAGAAGTCCACACCGCCCAGATAAACCTATTTCAGCCAGACCCAACCTCCAAACCACTTGTCCAGTCCTCTCTCCAAATTAGATTCTGGTCTGGCTTGCAGTCTGCCGGGAGACGTGCCCTGCACCCTGAGCTCCTTCCCTGAGAGCGATTGTCGTGCTCTCATCCTGACTGCCCTCCAAGGCACTCCATCTCCAGTTCTTTTTTCAAGTGGAGGCTGATTTCCCTCTCTCTCTCTCTCTCTCTCTCTCTCTCTCTCTCTCTCTCTCTCTCTGTCACTGTTCCCTAAATATCTCTGGGTCTGTGCTCCTTGCTCTCTGTTACTTCTTCCAAACCACTTTTTCCTTACTCAAAACCCCCAAGCCTTGACTCAGGACATTTACATGTATCTACCCCTGTTCCTCTTTCTTCTCCTCATCCATTGTCTTTATTTCCCCTCATTCATGAAAGATTTGAGCACTTGTCTTATGATCATCTAGTCTGTCCCCACCTTTCATATTCGTAAGGACAATTCATCAGACATCCTGCTGTTATATCTGCATTATACTTGGCCAGAGGACTGGATGTGGGGGTGGGTGCAGAGGACAAAAGAGAAGAAAATGTAATTTTTTTAAAAAGTGAGGCTTCAGCTCTGCCTTGAATTATGTATGATTCTTCTGTAGGTAGTCCAGGAAAGGGTGCACTGGGGTGGGGGCTGGGGGAGCAGAACAAAACAGCATGGACAGGCTTACAGGGACCAGAAAGGGTCTCATCCACTTCAGAAACTGGAAATGGTTTTGACTGGGCAAGACCTAGGGGAAGCAAAACGTGTAAAGTGGAGAGAGAACACAGCAGAGATCGAGACTTCAGAAGGCTGTCTGTGCCATATTTAAAGAGATCATTCTTTCCCGTGTTTCTAACGAAGGGCAGTTGAACAGTTCAGCTCCTGCCCATGTCTTGGTCAGAGTTTCACCCAACACTTTGCTTCTTAGACTCTCTCCTTTGACTGCAGACTCCTGGGGGCAACGACTGTTTTGCTCCTTTTCCTAGCTCCTTAATCGAACACACAGCACACACAGGAGATGGCCCCTCTTTACTGGATCGAAGAGTCGACCTTTGCGAGGTGCCTGAAGGTTTACCGTTCATAGAATGTTTATGGAGGAAAATATAATGAAAAATGTATTCCAATTTAGGAATAACAGCATTACAGACAGACGTTAGCAACCAGCCAATCCACAGGAATGAACATGGTGTGACTGATGACTTTTCCCAGTCACTGCAGAGCGCCATGGTGAAGCTGGCTGTGGCGAGGGGTTTGTGAAGGGCTAACACTTCACATGGCTTCACTGGGTCACTGTCTTCAAGGTGCTTTTCAGGTACACTGCTTTACTAAATCCCCTCCATCAAATTTAGGACAGGGAGAGGTAAGTCTTCTTATCCTTACAGTGAAGAAAGCATGGCCAGGGCCATACAACAAAGAAGTGGCAGAGCCTGAACTTGAACTGGGATCTTTGGTTCCAAGAGCAGTGGTCCCTCCATTACCTTGCACTGCCTCTAGGTGACAGCAAGGGCATCTGACACGGGAAACACCGTAGTTAACGAGTGAGGTTGTTACATGGCACCACAATAAAAAATTCCAAGGTAAAAGCCATCTGTGCTAATAAGTGCATGAATTGCCAACAAAAAGTGTCAATACTTTGATCCTTTCACAGCTTATACTATTTGTCAGACCCTTGTATTATGTCCGGCCTGAATCTTAGTCTCTCAAGAGTGATGTGCAGAAACGTAAGAGGGATTCAGTCCATTTTATCTGACCTGTGAAAGAACATTATGGGAGGATTATGGTCACCATCTCCACAGAGGGCATAGCCACAGGAAATTAGCAAGTTGCAGCAACACAAATACAGGCTAGACCGAAGAAAAAACTTACCGACTGAGGGCCGTGAGATGCAGGGAATGTGTTTTCAAAGCAGGATATGAAATTTCTATCGCTATGGATTTAAAGAATAGGAGACATTTGTTCAGAGTGCATTGAAAAGCGTGGAAGCCGAAGGATATATAAAATTGACTCTGCTTCTCTGTCCTCCACGCTACCCTTGGCTTGCCCCGACCTTCTTTGTGCATTCATCGACCCCTCCAACCTTATGCTACTATGTAGTTTGCTTACTACAAGTAAATATTTTTAGCTCTTTTTTATTAAAAAAAAATGTTTTTAAATATGATCTAGGTTTATAGTCTCAAGGAAAATCTACTGTCTACAGATACCACCTATTTGTAAGAATTGGAGGTGAAGGCAGAAAACAGAAAAAACCCAAACCACCTCTTTCCTAGCTTGATTCCTCACTAAACCCATAACCATGTTAGAAATATCACAGGATGCTGTAGAAAGGGTATTAGCCCTGGCCAGGTAGCTCATTGGTTACAGCGTCATCCCCGTACTGCAAGGGTTCAATCTGTGGTCAGAGCACATATTAGGGGGACCGGAAATGTTGTTTCTGTGCTTCTCGATATTCGGTTGTCATTTATCAGCTCATTGTGTACTTCAAAATCGTGCCAAAGACATTTTAAGGTTAAAGTGACTTGTTTAGTCGTAAATAATTAAATCTTAATTTTTTTTGCAATTTATAGTGAAATGGCCAGCCAAATACCAGAAGAGGTACATATCTGGCATTGTATGCTTTTTAAGTTTCACAAGGGTAGTAACGCAACAGTTGCTACCAAAAACATTGGCAATGTTTATCCAAGTGCATTAGACGTTCGTAAATGCCAGAGGTGGTTTTCTAAGTTCAAATCCGGTCATTTTGATCTTTCTGACTCATCGATCAGGAAGACCAACAACTTTAGACAATGACATGTTAAGGGTGGAAGTGGAAGCAAATCCGTGCCAGACAATTGAGGAACTGTCAAACACTCTTAACCAACCTTGGTCGACCATCCAAGAACATTTGCAGCAGATTGGTAAAGTAAGCAGAGCAGGTGTTTGGGTCCCGCATAATCTGTTTGAAGAAAACAAAGCTAACCGGTCCACCACATGCAACTTATTGCTTCAGCGGCACAATACAGAAGCGTTTTTTGATTGCTTGATCACTGGAGATGAAAAATGGGTTCTCTATGATAATCCAAAATGCAAAAGGCAGTGGCTCTCTCTGAATGAATCACCGCGAAGTACAGCTAAGCCAGGTTTACACCCCAAAAAGGCACTTTTGTGTGTTTGGTGGAGTATTCTCGGGGTTGTTCATTTTGAAGTGCTGAAACCTGGACAAACTGAATGCAGACCTTTACTGTGAACAATTGGATCGAGTAAATCAATCTTTAATTGAAAAGTGCCCAGCGATTGTCACCAGAAAAGGAGTTATTCTGCAACACGATAATGCAAGACCGCACTGCGCAAGACGAACCCTGGAAAAAATTAATGAATTGGGATGGGAGGTATTGCCTCACCCACCATACTCCCCTGATATTGCGCCATCGGATTTCCATTTATTCTGATCGCTACAACATTTTCTAAGTGACAAAAAATTTGAAAATTTGGATGATGTCCAAAATGCCATCTCCGGATATTTTGCTCAAAAACCAATTGATTTTTATCGATCCGGCATTGAAAATTTGCACACAAGATCGCAAAAGGTTGTTGATAACAAGGGTGATTACATCATTGATTAAAAATAAAAACTTGTTAAAAATTTATCTGTTTGAATTAATGTCGTAAAAACACGACATTACTTTCCAGTCCCCCTAATACAAGAAATAACCAATGAATTCATAAATGAGTGGAACAACAAATCAGTGTTTCTCTACCCCCCTTCTAAAATAAAAAATAAAAAGTAAAAAATATGCCCAGCTAGTGTGGCTCAGTGGATTGAGCCTCATGCCATGGACTGTGAGGTCCCAGTTCAATTTCTAGTCAGGGCACATGCCCAGGTTTGGGGCTCGATCCCCAGTGGGGAGCGTGTGGGATGCAGTCAATTGATGTTTCTCTCTCTTCCTTCCTCTCTCTCTAAAAAAAATTAGTAAAAGAAATGTATAAATGAATAAATAAATAAAAATAAAAAGTGCATTAGTTTTTTTTACTCCTTATCAATTGCTTTATTCTGTGCTCTTCCCCAGATCCAAAGTAATTATGTTTGTGTTATTATTTACAATATATACACATATGCGTGTGTGTGTGTGTGTTACCTGCCACTGATTTGGCTCCGATTCTTGGCAACCCTATGAATGAGTGATGTCCACAATTTTCTGTCCTCAACAGCCCAGCTCAGCTCCTGGAGACTCATGCCGATGGTTCTTTGGTGGAGTCAAGCCACCTCATATTTGGTCTTTCTGTTTTCCTGCTGCCTTCTGTTTTCCCAACACCACTGTCTTTTCAAAAGAGCCTGCCTTCTCACGATGTCCTGCTGCAGGACAGCTTCCGGTCTGTCATTGTTGCCTCCGGGGATGTTCCAGGCTTAGGTTGCTCTAGAACCCACCTGTTCATCTTTCAGGGGCCCAGGGTGTCTGCAGTGCTCTCCTCCAGCTCCATGTTTCAAATGAAGTGTTTTTTCCCCTATCAGCCTTTCTCTTCTGTGCGTAGAAACTGGGAAGACAAGGTTGAGGATGACCTTAGCTTTCATCTCTAATCACGCATCTTTGCTCCTAATGCACTTTCCTCATACTTCCATTGCTGCCCTTCAGCGTCTCAGCCTTCTCTTGATTTTCGGTTGTAGTCTCCATTTGAATGGATGACTGAACCAAGGTAAACAAAGTCTGTAGCAATTTGAACATCTGCATTGTGTATGTTAAAGTTGTGTAATTATAACGTTTGTCCTCTCAATGTTCAAATGCAGTCCTGCTCTGGCACTTTCTTTCATTTTCTGAAAGACATATGTACCCCTATGTTCACTGCAGAATCATTCATGGGGGACAAGACATAGAAACAACCTAAGTGCCCTTTGATGGGTGATCAGGTAAAGAAGATGTGGTACAAATATACAATGGAACACTACTCAGCCTTAAGAAAGGATGAAATACTGCCATTTGAGACAAAGTGAATGGATCTTGAGAGTATCATGCTAAGTGAAATAAACTAGTCGGAGAAAGACAATATCACATGATCTCACTTATATGTGGAATCTAATTAACACAATAAACTGATGAATAAAATGGAACCAGAGGCATGGAAACAGGAACAGTGTGAGGAATGTTACAGAGGGAAGGGCAGTAGGGGCGGGAAAAGGTTAACCAAAGAACTTACATGCATATATGCATTGCCCACGGACACAGACAATAGGGTGCTGAAGGCCTGGGGCAGGGCAGGGTGGGAACTGGGTGGTGGGGGACAAGGGTGGAAAAAGAGGGGACATCTGTAATACTCTCAACAATAAAGATATAAAAAATAATAATTTAAAAAAGTCATTTCAAATCATTGCTACTTTCTGCCAATAAGATGGTGTCATCTGCTATTTCTTCCACCAATTTCACTTCTTCCTCGAAGTCTAGCCCAGAATGCATGTACACGTATAGCTCTTTAATGCTTTTCTTCTTACACCATGACCCACCGTTGTCAGGGTCTGTGTGGTAGGTTGCAAACCAACCCAATTTCCCCGTCCCTGCATCCATGCCCCCGGAGCTGTGAGACTCTGAGAACCTCCACTCTGAAGCTGGGCTCAGCCTGGGGGCTCCTTGGACTTATGGGGTGTCAACAAATATGACACAAGCAGAGGTTTTGTAAGTGCTTGGCTTTCGGGTTTGTCCTCTCCTGACACTCTCTAAACCCTATGACTACCCTGTGAAGAAGCCGGCTGGCCAATGAGAGGTTCCGTGCAGAGATAAGCAGAGAGGAGCCATGCCACTGACCTCCGTCTCATGAGAGTCCAACAGGATTAACCAAAACTACGTGAGCATGGACCACAGTAGCCACCAGCTGGTCTACAGAGTCATGGACTAAATGCACGGTCTAAACCATTCAGCTCTCCCATGGTGTGTTGTGCAGCCGGAGGTAACACGAAAGGGCCCATGAACTTAGCATGTCAGGATGTGTTTCTAATCTCTTCCTCTTTGGGTTGATATTGTTTATTTTAGGAAAAAAAACTAAAAATACATGCAGAGATGAGTGAATTAAACATCTATGGACACAACATCTATTTTTATTTTATTTTATTATTATTATTATTTTTGTTAATCCTCACTCGAGGATATTTTTCCATTGATTTTTAGATAGAGTGGAAGGGAAGGAAGGAGGGGAGAGAAACACATCGATGTGAGAGAGACACATAGACTAGTTGCCTGCTTCATGACCCTGCCTGGACCGGGGATCAAACCCGCACTCCAGGTACGTGGCCTTGGCCAGAACTGAACCCGTGACCCTTTGATCTGAGGGCCAGCGCTCTAACCACTGAGAAAACTGCCCAGGGCACAACACCTATTTTTAAATTTATTTGTTTCAAATAATTAAATATAGAAAAAATAATTACAAATAATGTTGACCTCTTCCCAAACCCATTCTCCTTCTTAAATTACTCTAATAAATTTGGTATATATTTCCCCTGCCTAAGCTTTTCCATTGTTATTATAAACATATGTGTATTTGTACATGTTTTCTTTAGATAGATATCAATACTTTCAACAATAAAGATACATTTTTTAAAAGTTAAAAAAATCTACATACAAATTTTCTTTATATATGTAAACTTGAATTTATTTTTTCATCTCCCATTAATAGAAATTTGAGGTTGCTTCCAACATTTAAAATCACTTGTTTGTAAAGATTCTGGTGTATATCTCCTTGTGGAGACATATGACAAAATTAGCTAGAAACAGTTATTCAATCATTTAATGTGCAATTTTACCCAAAATTGCCAACTCTCCCAATAGTGATAATAATTTCAATTTTAATTAGCAATATATGAGTTTCAATTTCCTCACATGAAACAAATACTTGACTTTTTTAGGCAAAGGTCAAAAAGTCAGAAAATTATATCAAGAGAGCTGTGTACAAAAGACATAATAAATGTTAATATATTTTAATCAGATAGATATAAATGGTATCATGTTTTCTTTGAATTTTATTAATTACTGATAAGATATAGCATTTTTATATGTTTATTAGTTATTTAGATTTTTTTCTGTGAATTTCCTGTATATATCATCCATACACTTTAAAAATTGTGCTTGTCTATTTTATTATTATTTTTTAAGTTCTTTATATGGATATTGACCTCTGGTTTTAAACGAATGTTGCAAATATTTCCTCCAGCTTTGTTTTTGGTTTTGGCTTTGTCTATAGTATTATAGAAAGTTACATTGTAATGTAAATTAGTGTAATCAATCTTAATTTAATATGTGGGCTTTTTTGTTTCACTTTGTTTTAAAAATTATTTCATCTATCAAGTTCATAAGATATTTACATATATGGTCTTAATAATTTATAATTTTGTATTAAATCCATGTGGACTTAGGATTTGGGTGGAATAAGGAAGAGGTTATATACTATTTTATTTGAAAAATAAATTATTCATATGCATTTTTAACCATTTTCTCTGTCCATATTAACTTTAAGAACCATCTCTATTAAATCATAAGACCTTAAGAATGCTTGGATCCAGTTCTAGATTTGCTAGTCTGCTCTGCTGATATTTTTTATCTGTTCTTCCTTCAATACCACATTCTTTTAATTACTATAATTTTGAAGGAAATAATGACAAATGGTAGTGTAAGTATTTCTTCTTTGTTCCTATTTTGTAAAACTGTCTTTGCTATTTCTATTCGTTTACTATTTTATATTAGAGATAGTATTTTAAGTCTTACAAAAAATACTTTGAGATCATGATTAGAATTTAATTGCATTTAAATATTAAATTGAAAGAATCATATATTTATATTATTGAATTTCCCATCAGAATAATGGCTATCTCTCAATTTATTTAGATCGTCTTTGAAGCTCTTTATGAGTTTTATATTTCTTCCCATAATATCCTGCACATCTTCATTACATTATTCCAAAGGGCCTCTTGTAATTTTTTGTTGTTATTGCAAGTAAGATTTTTCTTTGCTGTTACATTTTCTCTTTGATCATTCTTGAAAAAGAGGAATATTCTTTAATATACCAAGATTATATCCAACAACTCTACTATTATTTTTATGTCTATAGAATATTTTGGAATGCAAACACATTTTAAATAAATCAAAAAAGAATTTCACTCCTCCTTTCCAGTTCTAAAACATCTTTTCTATTTTTTTTTTGGTCTTATTGTTTAGGATCCCCCAGTGAAATTTCCTTAATACTCATTCATATCCCAAATGTTTATTGAGAACCTACCATATGACAGATCCTGTTTAGATGCTTGCAGTGCACAGTGGACAAAACAGAGAGGAAAACAAAACAAAACAAAACATTTCTTTCCTCGTGTAGTCCACATTCTAACAGTTATACCATGTATATATATTTAAGCCATCACAATTACTAGAAAACAATACATAACCCAAGTTTAGAGTGTTCGGGCAGCAGAGTTGCAATTTAAACGAGATTATCAGGGTAGGCCTTAATAAAGTGATGTTTGAAGTTTATAAGAGAGATGCTGGTTGGAAACATTTGAGAGACACCAGCAAATAGAAAGTATTTAAGTCAAGATACTAGACGACGTCACTAAGACCGAGGACTGAGCTTTGGGGCGCTCTAAAATTAAGAGCTGTAGCGAAGCCCTGGCCAGGTGCCTCAGTGGGTTGGAGCATCGTCTTGTACACCAAAAGGCTGTGGGTTCGATTCCCGGTCAGGGCAGATACCTACGTGGCAGGTTCCATCCTTGGTTGGGGTGAATACAGGAGGCAACCTATCGATGTTTCTTTCTCACATTGATGGTTTTTTTCTCTCTCTCTCTCTCACCTTTCCTCTCTCTCTAAAACTCAATAAACATATCCTCCTGTGAGGATAAAAAAAAGAGAGAGTTGTAGAGCTGATGAGGAACCAGGAACGATGAGGGAGAGTGAAAAGCTAGTGGGAGGAGAACTGAGCTATGGCTTCCTTAAATGAAGAATGTGTGACAAGGAGGAGGGAATGAGTGATGCTAGCAAACGCTGCAGGCAGGTCAAGTAGGCTGATTCGAAGGCTAACTGTTGAATGTAATAATGTGGAGGTCACCAGTTATTTTGATTAGTTTATTTCCAATAGAATGATAAGAACAAGACCCTCTTTGAGAGATCTGAAGAGAGAATGGAGAGAGAAATCTGAAACAGTGAATATAGATAACTCTAGAGTTCTGTTGTATAAAAAAGCTCAAATCTGATGCTGAGGCTATGAGGAGGAGGTGAGGGAAGGAGGGAAAGAGAGGGAGAAAGAGAGAGAGGAGAGAGAGAGAATGAGTGGAAGAAAGAAAAAAATAAACAAAAAGAGACACAGAGAATGGAGAAGTTGCATGTTTATATGCTGATGAAAAATACCCAATAGCAAGAGAGAAAAAAAATGATGTAAGAAACAAAGAAGAGAATTGTGGAATACTGTCTTTGAGTATGTGAAAGTGAATGACATCAAGTAGTATATAGCTGCAGAGATTGGTTTATATAGAGCCACTAAGGAAGTTCTAATCAAGTCATGGACATGCCCTTGGATTCCACTCTGCTCGAAACTTGTTTTAATCATAACTGAGCATTAAATTAAATCAAATCGTATTATTCTACGAGATCTATTTAGGTAATATTTTCCTCATCATATTAATGTGGTATATTGGTAACTTATTTCATGTTGAACATCTTTGCATATATGGGAATACTACTTAGCCGTGTTGTACTTGATGCAATATTATTTTCAATATTTTAAGAATATTGCTTCTGTGTTTATAAATTACATATGCTTATCACTGTTTTGTATGATCATTGTTCCATTTGGGTCAATATTACATTAATGTTTGAAATGAATTGAATAATTCTGCCTTAAAATTGTTTTCTCTAAAACAGTTTTATAAGACAAAAATGATCTCTGTTTCTCTTTCTTGAGGGTTTGGTAAAATCTATAAAACTAGATCTTATTCTTTTCTAGAGAGAAGATTTACAATAATGATTTAATCCCTTCATGATTATTAGTATATTCATATTTTCTACTTACTCTGGAGTCATTTTTGTGATTATATATTTCATATTTATTTATTCATTTATTTTTTAAATCTTTTTATTGCTTTTTTAGAGAGAGAGGAAGAGAGATGGAGAGAGAGAAACACTGATGAGAGAGAAGATTCAACATTAATCAGTGGCCTCCTGCACGCCCCCCACTGGGGATCGAGCCCGCAACCCGGGTATGTGCCCTGGCCAAGAATCAAACTGGGACCTCTCAGTCCATGGGACAACGCATCCACTGAGCCACATCGGCTGGCACTAATAGTATATCTTAACTTTACCTGTAATTGTGTCATCTTTTCCAATCTTCATTGTCTTGGAATGTGTTTATTTGCATATACTGTTTTAAAAGAATTAATATTATCATGAACATTTATTTTTACTTACATAGATACACGCAAGAAAAAATACCTTACAAAGGTCTCTTCTAATTCCAAGAGAACTTCTCTATTTGAGTTTAATTTCAAAAGAGATTTGAAGAGTTACTCAGTGGGAACAAATTACAAGGTTTGTGAGTAAATCTAACTTTCTACAACAAACACCCAATTAGTAAATACAATTTCCCACAAACAACAACTAAAACAAACAGTGCACTAATCTTAAGTTTGAAGCTTAGGGTTATATTTTATGGGATAATTAGAAACCATTTTGATTGAAACCTCTTAGGAGACTTTCTTACAAATAACTAGGGAAGAGGGGAGGAGGAGAAAGAGGTAAACCAAAGAACTTATATGCATGACCAGTGGAACCAGACAAATAGTGTGGTGAAGGCAGGGGTCAATGGGGGAAAAGGGGGAACATCTGTAATACTTTGAGTAATAAAGATGAGTTTTTTTTTTTTAAAAGCAATTTCATGACAAAATATAGGTAAAAAACCCAATTTTAAAGAAAAACACTTGTATCTGCAAACCCTCTAGTTAAATTTCTCATTATTTAACATTTAAACAAGCAGCCTGTGATTTATTCTAATTTTGAAATAAAAATAAATTTTTATTTTTACTTTTCTCTATTTCTGTTTTGTTTGTTTGTTTTTATTGATTTCTTAGAGAGAGAGGAAGGGAGAGATAGAAACATTGACGTGAGAAATAAACATCGATCAGTCACCTCCTGCATGGCCCCCACTGGGGATTGAGCCCACAACCCAGGCACGTGCCCTGACCGGAAATCGAAGAACCAGGACCTCTCAGTCCATGGGACAACGCTCAATCCACTGAGCCACAAAGGCTGAAGCTACTTTTCTCTATTTCTTAAAGTTTTGCCATAAGTTTTCTATTGTGTTATAATTCATAGAATTAGCTTTGGTTTTGTTAAAAATCTCTATAGACTCATTTAGTTGTTTTCTGTGTCAATTATTTTTGCTTTTATTTTTATTATTTCTTTTATTCATTTTGTGGTTTATTTTTCTCAGTCTAGATTTGTGATTGAATGCATAACTCATAATGAATAACTAAAGTTCCAGATTTTCTGTTTTGTAACTTGTTCATTTAAAGCTGTAGCATTCCATTTAAAGCTCTACATTTTTCTCAAATTACGACTTTAGGTGCAACCTGCAATTTGAATACATTGAACTTTCTTTGTCATTCATGTCTACATGGTTTATAAACCTACTATGATTTCTTTTCTAATTAACAATTTACTTAGAAATATGTTTTTAAAAGTTTTTAATGTTGACATAATTGCTGATGTACCCCCCATCTTTGCCCACTTCCACCCACTCCTGCCCCCCTTCCCTTGACCTTCACTAAACTATTGTTCATGTCCAAGGGCTATGCATATATTTTCTTTACTTAGTCCCTTCACCTTCTTCATCCAGTTTCTTTCGTTCTTTTCAATATGTTTTTATTGATTTTTTAGAGAGGAAGGGAGCGAGAGATAGAAACATCAATGTGAGAGAGAAACGTTGACTGGCTGCCTCCTGCACGCCCCCTATAGGGGCTCGAGTGTGCAACCCGGGCATGTGCCCTGACCGGGAATCAAACCAGGACCTCTCAGTCCACGGGAGGACGCTCAAGCCATGAGCCACACTGTTTTGGTTAGTTCTGAATGGCCGGGCTATCCAGTTTCTCGTTTATCTTCATTGTTGTAAATATTACAGATTTCCTCCATTTTCTTTATCCGGTTTATAAGTTGCCGAATGTATGGGGAGAGGTCACAGAGATTGTAATTGTACTGATGATATTGCCTTGTGGTCAAGGAATTCAGTCTGCATGATATATTTATTTTTGAACTTGTGGTAAATGTAGAAATATAGATATAAACCTAGATATAATTGTGGCCTGCTATAACATATTTAGTTCTAAAAAATTAGCTATTTGCTTCTGTCCTCTGCCCAGGTGTCTTCTCACAAAAGTCTTGTCTTTGAGTTGTGGGGGAGAAGTGAAAGGCAGCGTGAGATCCACTAGGGAACTGAGAGGCGGGGGGAGAGGCCCCAGATCTCAGAATGTTTTTGACCAATCTCTCCTGATCAGACCAATGAAAGTGACCCCAAACCTGGACAGCTCTTTTAGGCACAGGGTCCAGGGTGTTTCCATGGATATTTCAGGGACAGTTGATAACTTTCATCAAGCGGCTTAAAAATGAAGCTGAAACTGAGTTGAATATGGATTGTGCATCAAGACCCTTGGGCCCCCTATCAAGTCTTCTCTTTTTAGTTCCCTTTCTTCTCTCCCTAGGGCTACTCCATGTACAGCTTTTCCTTATGAGAAATCCAGGAATTCTCATGTATTGAACCCATTCACCTGTGAAATGACAGGCTGTATCTTTCTCCTGCCTCACTGAGAAGTGTAATCCAGGTTATACAGCATCATTTGCATTGCTTTCCATCTCTTCTTGTTTCACTTTCCTTGACCTCACTGTCCCTGACCTGAGTTTGTGCCACTTCAATACAAAGTGATTCAGGCTCCGTGGTGTAGGAATCCCAGACTAAGGCAATTGATATTACAAGTGGACTATAGAAACATATTAATTTTTTTAACTTAAAAAAATTTTTATTCTTTTAAATCCCCACCCAAGGACATGCTTTGAGAGAGGAAGGGAGAGAGAGAGTAAGAGAGAGAGAAAGAGAGAGAGAGAGAGAGAAACATTGATCAGTTGCTTTCCCCACACTCCCTGACTGGGGACTGAACCCACGATCCAGGTATGTGCCTAACTGGAATCGAGCCAGCAACTTCTCAGTACAAAGGGTAACGAGCCATTCTGGCCAGGTGGAAAGCATATTCTTAAAATTGTTTTTGAATTGGATTGTCCACCTGTCTGAAAGCAATATAGACTTTATTGCTAGGAGTTACTGGGATGATAATACACTCTGGTACGGAGTAGCATTTCTACTGATCCAGGCTTTCACTGTGGTTAACTGCGTAAGATGCAGTTAGAAGGTAAGGTACTGGAAGAACAAGATTCAGCGGCAGTCAGTACGAGTAGCCAGGAACACTACAAGGCTTATGGAGGAGGTCAGTGATTGTGATACCACTAGAGATTATGAGAAAATAACAGGCTGGGGACAGCTATTTGCCAACTTAGTATGTTTTAAAACTAGAGGGCCTCTCTGGTATCTTTAAAGGAGACCCTTATATTCTGCAATCTCAGAGTAGACAAAGTGGAAAGTCAGACCCTGAATCTAATTAGATAATAGAAGTGTAAAGATCACTAAATAAGTAGCAAGAGAAGACTTCAACTACTTATGTCATTGTTCAAGTAGTAAAAACTGGAATCTAGAGGCATTGGATATGGTCGGATTTTTTGTTTTGTTTTAAATCCCCACCCGAGGATATTTTCCCACTTATCTACAGATAGAGTGGCAGGGAGAGAGAGAGAGAGAGAGAGAGAGAAACATCAATGTGAGAGAGACATACCGATTGGTTGCCTCCAGCATGACCCCGACCAAGGCCGGGGACTGAACTGCAACCAAGGTACCTGCCCTTGACCAGAATCAAACCCATGACTCTTTGGTCCGTGGGCCAACGCTCTAACCACTGAGCCAAACCCACCAGGATGGATGTGGTCATTTTTATGCATAAACCTAAAAATGTTGAACTCACAAGTCTTCTGAACATTCTTGCCAGGATATTTCTCAAGAGAAAAAGCAGTCCCTTCTTTATTGAGAGAAAAATCATATTTTTCTTTTACTGGGAAACCATGTGATAATCTCATCTAAAGTTTATACTTCACAATATGATTTTATTCTCTACAAGATCCCTCCTCACTGTCTTCTCCAGGCTGATAATCAGAATCAAATGTAAGGACAGACTAAGGGGACAGGGAAGCAATGTTTCCTTCAGGAAGATACAGTCTTCATACCAAAGATATTTCAGAACTTGGCAATCTGTAGCAGGATCCTGGGGAACTGGCATTGGAGTGGATCGTGGAGGTATTAGAACAAGGTTGAGCTTCTAAAGCTGGGCAGTGGAGAACTCGCTAACCTGGGACTGTTCTCCCACAATTCAGGAGCCATTTTGTCAAGACTTCTGAAGTGAATTCTAAAATTATTAGCTGGAATGGCTTCTTGAAACCTGGGCTCAACAATGGTAAATATGTCATTGTTGAAAAAGGGATAAGAAGACTTCGGAAGATGGAAATGTTAGAATGAATATATTATGTATAACCCAGTATCCTACCATTTGGACTTCATCCCATAGGAGGGTCCAGAAGACATACATCACGAGGGCAGCAAGGAATGCGCTGGCGATGGGCACATGGGCATTGTGGAGAAGCTGAGTTATAGCATCTTCTGAGGGCTATGACTGATTGTGGGTGTTGCTGCCGTTGAACTGGCCTTTTCCACATCAGTATCAATATTGGGATTATACAATGACAGAAGCTACATGGCAGCACATGACCATCATAAACAAGGTGAATTTAATGACTGCAATAGGCAGTAAAGCTGCCTTAACCTACAAGAATATACAGTAGTAGTGAATAGATCATGGTGCTTTTAAGGGCAAGATAGAAGGACAGAAGACTAGGATATTACTCAGTTAATATAATCAGGGACAAAAATAGAGAGCACAATAGTAAATCACAGTCCCTTCACTGAGTTATCAGATTTAAGCTAGTTCACATAATAAGAACCCGTGAATTGGAGAGAGGGCAGTGCTCTCATCAAGTATTAGCAGTAAATATGTCTCTGATCCTTTCCCAAAAGAACTTAATAAAAGTCCTCACTATGCAGTGGGGAAATAGATATTTCTGTAATTGTTAGCTATTGAGTCTCAACTTATACCATGAAATGGAAAATGCCAACAGTGATCTCATAATTAGGGTAGGAGCTTGTGGAAGTCAGTTAAAAAATAGATTTTGGCCTGAGTTTATCTCAATTGTGGTTTAACTGAGTCAGTAGATTCACATTGTGGTTATTTCCCTATATCCCAAATGTATAATTGGGATAGATATTTTTAGCATCCAGCAGAACATTTGCTTTGGTTTCCTGATCTGTGCATATCATACTAGATACTAATAAGCAGAAACATCTGAAATGACTTCCCCATAATTCTTCCTCTCCCCATTGCCGAGAAGAAATATTGTATTCCTTGTAAAAGGTATATATTTATATCACAACTAAAGACAAAAAGATGCAAGGGTGATAATCTCTGTCATAGCTCTTTAATGTACCTGTATAACCCTTACAAAAATGGCAGATGGTCATAGGACACAAGATAGCTCAATGAGATGGTAGTCTACATCACAGTTGTTGTTTCAAGTGTCATCTTTACTGAAAAGATTAACACAATTTCTGCCACTTGGTATGTGGCCAGTAATCTGAAAAATGTCATTGTCTGTTGTCTTAATTTCTGATAATAAAAAGGATAGAAAATAGTTTGCCTTTACATGACAAAGAAAGCAGTATACCGTAGTGTCCTGCTTTAGGGCATGTTAAATATTATGCTTTATGTCATAACATAGTCAGTTCACAGCCACTTCTATTCTCCAGAACATCGAGCTCGTGAGCAGTGACTCACTGCTACTCTTACTGTCTGTAACAAAGTCAATTTACAAATTTTTTGTTGTGTTTTTGTTTTGTTTTGTTTAAATTTCCAATCATTCTCAAAGCAATACTTTTGTAAAGTGCAGAGCTAAAAGCTTGAATGTTGTGTAAATCTCAACATGATGTAAAAAATGTCTCATCGCTCTCACTTTCTGTACTTATTGTTATCTTTTCAAATGGTCAATTTATCCTTTGGACTGATAATAAGCAGTACATAGATCAGAAGTACTTTCAGGATTATATTTTGTATAAATGTCTGAGTAAGACATATATGCACATATGCACACATATATAGTTGTGCAAGTGTATATATATATATATATATGCAACATAAAGTGCTTTTTAATTTATTTGTCTATTACATATGTATATGTATGTATGGTATGTGAACACACATCAACATACCAACTATAGAATAACAAATTTTAACAATTGCAGAAATTTGGAAACATGGCTATGAAGATTTTAGGCATCTTGTGATTTGGAGTGTGGTGTGACATTGAAGAGTACAACTTGTTGCATTTTGTAACTCCTTCAAGTGAACAAAAGGTATAGCACTTGGCTGTTCTCTTTGGATTTGGAAGGTAAAATATACTTCATTTTGGAATATTGCTTCAAGTATTTATTGAGTCATCTATGTACTGCCTTAAAAAGGTTTTCATTCAGTACATGTTGCTCTGCCCTTTAGAACATATAATTAGGTGCTAGAAGGCCTGTGATAGATAAGGGCTACACATGAAAATTTTACTGAACTCCAATGGAAGGTTATGGCACTAAGTCATGATTTTTCTATCAGAGAACTACTTTCCTCTTGAAAAAGTAGCTTCTATTGAGGTATTAGGGCACAGTAGAGACTGAGCACCTGATCATAGAAAACTAAACAACTATAATTGGCAATAACAGAGGAGCAAGAGGGTAAGCTCAAACATAGAGGCACATCTCAAGCTTTGCTTGAGTTTCGACTTCTAGCATTCCATTGGTCAAAGAAAACTACGACCCTAAGCTAAAGGGGCAAGAGAGTACATTCTGCCCATTCTGAGGTCAAAGTATATCAAATGACTATGACAAACATCAGTGGAATCAGGATGTACACTCCTCTCATGGAAATGGACTGGGAGAGAAAATTTCCTTCCTTCCTTCCTTCCTTCCTTCCTTCCTTCCTTCCTTCCTTCCTTCCTTCCTTCCTTCCTTCCTTCCTTCCTTCTCTTTCTTTCTTTCTTTCTTTCTTTCTTTCTTTCTTTCTTTCTTTCTTTCTTTCTTTCTTTCTTTCTTTCTTTCTTTCTTTCTTTCTTTCTTTCTTTCTTTCTTTCATCCTCACCCGAGGACATTTCTCCATTTTTTGTTCAGATAGAGTAGGAGGGAGAGAGAGGAACAGAGAGAGAGAGAGAGAGAGAGAGAGAGAGAGAGAGAGAGAGAGACATCAAAGTGAAAGGGACACATCAAGTGGCTGCCTCCCGCAAGACCCCAACCAGGGCCGGAAACAAATTGCAACCAAGGTCCATGCCTTTGACCGGAATCGAACCCACGACTCATTGGTCCGCGGGGTGATGCTCTAACCACTGAGCCAAACTGGCCAAGGCAGAAAATATTCTTTAACAATAACAAAGTCCATCACATCTACCAAACTATCAAGTTGACAGGCTGATCAGAATCCCATCATAGAATGGTTGTACATTTGGAAACAAGTTCAGACAGATCCAGGAAGCACAGATCTGTCATATAAACAGATAGTACCTGCATTTGATACCCTACATTTGTTTCTTCAGCCTATATTTATAAACTCATGGTGATGTGAGAAGGTTCCTATGACGAACTGACAGAAGAGGAAAAACTTTGATCTGATTCCCAGATGTACCTATACAAAATGTTAGCATTAACAGGAAATGAACTACTGTCTCATTGTCTCAAAGGCATAATAGACAATAACAAAGATAGTCCTTTTGGAGTAGAGCGAATCATCCATCTTATATAGAGGGAGAGGAGGTCTGAAAAAGGACGTATTCTGACTTCTGACAAAATGGTTGGACTGATTCATCAGAGGTCTGGGAGGAATAAGACTAGAAGAATGCAGATAAGTAGGTCCAGGGAAGTACGATGTAGATGGACCTCTGGTGGAACAAAGTGTGGAGATCTTTCTGTCTCACATAATGCCCAGTAATGGGCATGCAATGTCTATTTAGCTGCTCAATAGCCAGGTGGGGAGAATGATTTCTCCAGGGCATGCAATTCAGTCTCTTTCCATGGCTACCCCGATCCACGTCCAATGGGCCATGGTGGCAGAGATGGAGGCTATGAATGAATCCAGCAATTTAAACCTGTCTTCACCAAGGCCTCGCTAGCTAATACCTCTGACAGCAACAGAAATGGACATGTGGCTGCTCCTTGGAGAACTTACCAGCCATTTGGCAGAGATCAATTTCATTGGAATGTTTCCATGAAGGAGCATTAGTTGGCCTTTTGAAATAAATATAAACATATACCTATGCCTCTACCATCACCATCATTCAAGGCTCACAGGATACCTCATCCACAGACATGCTATCACATAACAGTGCTTCATATCAAAGGACACATTTCACAGTGAAGAAGATTTGACAATAGTTTCATGATCATGAGGTTCACATCTCTCATCTGTCCTATCACCCAGAAGGTGCCAGCCTCAAAGGACAGTGAAATGGCTGCCCATTGGAGTCTCAGTTGAGGTACGAGCAATATGGCTTCTGTCCTCCAGGTTTCAGCATGAGAGTTAAACTAACCACCAAATGTGTGGTTCTGCATCTCTACTAGCTAGAAGATATGGGTTCAGGAAACAAGGTTGGAAATAAGACTGGCTCCTGGCACGATCACAGCCAGCGACTCGGCTGCAGAATCTCTGCTTTCTGTCTCCTCAATCTTGAACTGTGCTGAGGTAGGAGTCTCAGTTCACAGGGTGTGAACAATGCTCCAGGGCATACAGTCAATGTTCCACTGGACTGGAAGCTGGAACTGTCCCTTGTTCATTTAGGCTTCTCATGTGAGCAGATAAGCAGGTAAAGAAATGAGTTAATGTTACTGGTTCAGTTAGTAGGTCTTGTTTACCTTGAGGAGCTGGAATTGGTACTACATGATAAGGGTAAATTAACATGGCTACTTCACTAGGGTGTCTCCTACAACTCCCATACCTGATGATAACTCTCAATGAGCAGTTAGAGCAAACACAACCTAAAATGTATGGAGAAACTAATGGCCTAGATACCTCTGGGATCAGTGTCTGGATCACCCTACCGACCACGTTAAATGATTTCCAAGAATGAGGGAAATCTAGAATTGCTGTCAGAGGAGGGAGGTGATGAACATCAACTGTAGGCTTGGGACCCGCTGTGGGGTTGCAGTTACTGTTCTTTCATGACCCTTCTTTGCTTCAGTGCTGTAGGAGCTCACAAAATTGGCTAGAACCTTATAGGAGGCTCTGTAAGCAGTTGGACGTGTGCCTCAACTTCCTACCCTGTTGGGAAGGCATGCAGTTGGTCATTGTCTCACAGCACATACATGCACACAATGAAGGCCTTATACTGTAGGGAGGGAGTTAAATATAGAGGGTAGGTACACTTCCTGCTTCTATTATTGCGCTTCTGCCAAGCCCTGCTCTTTGCCACTGCCATACAGATTTTCTTTGCTTAGAGTTTATAGCATCTAGTAACACTTCCAGTCTTTGATGAAACACCACACTGCATGGCATAGGATCTCATATCCCCAGTGGCCATCGAAGGGGTCAGATGCTATAACCCAGAAGCACAGGAGACTTTACACTGTACAGACCACTTTGACTCATGGAAAGCAGGGGACGGGTGAAGCTGAGAAAAGAAATTTCCCAATTTTCTCTCTCCCATGGACTATTACAACACGTAGATTTTCCATGTACACTGTCTTGAGAAGATCTACATGGGCATTGAGCAGCAGCAACTTCTAAGTGACCTGCTTTGTCTCTTCCCTGCTGGGCTCACTGTGACGTAGTAGTCAGTGTGGCAAAGCATCGTGTCATTTTGCACTTTAAGTCTCTTGTTGTTACAGTCCCTTTTGCTTCATCCGTGCTATCCTGGGCGTGCAGCACCCAAATGAAGCATCAGCAATTCCTGCTTCCTAAGGAATCCTGAGAGATGAGCCTTCGTCTGCATACACGCATTCTAATTTTTCTCCTCTCCCCAAAAATGTTGACCCTGTTTCTATTTGAAGGCAACCCTCCTTGCACAGCAAAATTCATACCCTGTTTGACCCCTTACACTCATGTTTCTGTCCTGCAATTATTTCCACTGTCCCCTGCATTATCTTTCTCTTTCTCTACTGGATCATTCCCATCAGACCACACACATGTCAATATTTCCTGTTTTTGAAAAATCTATCCCTTATTTTCACCTTCTCCTCAGCTACTGCTTATTTTTCAGATATCCTTTCTGGCAAATCTGTTTTAAGTGACTCTATTGTCCCCGCTCACTCTTCATCTGTTATTTCTTGAACATATGCCTGGGTTTTGTGCTCACCACTTCACTCACTGAACTGCCCGTCGATGCTCACTCTCTGAAACAACGGTTCCCCCAATATAGCAGTCCGATGTCAATTCTGATCTCGCCCTGCCTTTTGGCACTTGATCCAGTGGGTCACTGCCTTTTTGAGGCACACTGTTCCTTTGGCTCCTGGGGTGCGGCTCAGCTTCCTCCCCACCTCGACAGCGGCTCCTTCCCATTCTCCTTCGCTGGGTTGCGCTCTGACTCTTCATCTCTGAATGTCGGACTCCGTCCTCTCCTCTGCTCCATCTGTAATTTCTTCGTTGGTAATTTTTTCCAGGTTCTGGCTTTAAATTTGATCTTTAGTCTGAGGTTGGACAAATAGATGTGTCCAGCCCCAGCTTCTCCCCTAAGCTCTAAATTTATAAGTTCAGCTACTCGACACCTAGATGTCCAAGAGAAAGCTCAGGTGTAACGTGAATGTAAATGGGTGTGTGGGTGTGTTTGCACACATGTGCACACGTGCACACACACTCATTCTCTTCCACTCTGATCTAGTACAGTACACCCCTCTTCTCCCAGTTGTTCAGAAAGAAAACTTAGGCCGGTGTGGCTCAGTGGTTTGAGCGTCGTCCCATGGACTGAGAGGTCTCGGTTCGATTCGCAGTCAGGGCACATGCCTGGATTGTGGGCTCGATTCAGGGGGTGTGCAGGAGGCAGGCGATCCATGTTTCTATCTCTCTCCAAAAAAAAAAAAAAAAAAAATTCAATGAAAACATATTTAAAAAAGAAAGAAAGAAAATTTAGGAGGCTTCTTTGATTCTTTGATTAATTTGATTCTCTGTTATACTCTAACACCAATATATCAATAAATTCTATTGGCATTCTCTTAAAAATAAATCCTAGACTGAAATGTTTTTCATAATCTCCACTGACAGCATCTAAGAGAAACTACAAAAATGTCTAGCTAGGATGACTACAATAGTTTTCCAACAGGCTTTTCCTTCTGTCTCTTTTTTATAACCTACTCTTCACAAAACAACCGTGAATGTTACTTTAAAAATGTAAATTAGCCCAGCCCCAGTGGCTCATTTGTTGAGCATCATCTCATGTGCACTGAAAGGTGGCAAGTTCAATTCCTGGTCAGGGCACACGCCTGGGTGGTGGGTTTGATCCCCAGTCGGGGAGCAAATGGAAGGCAACCGATCCATGTTTCTCTCTCACATCACATCTATGTTTCTCTCTCTCCCTTCCTCTCTCTAAACATGTTCTTGGGTGAGGATTAAAACAAAACATAACAGTAAATTAGATCATGTAATTCCTAGTTTACAAGCTTCTATTGATTTCCCAATCCACTTAGGTAAAAATAATAAAACATTATCTTGCTTACAGGGTCCTACTTAATCAGACCTCTGTGATTTCATTTTTTTACTCACACAGGTCTAGCTTGACTTCCTTGTTATTTCTCTCACACCCAAGCATGTGCTCACCCCAGGACCTTGGCATCTGCTGTGTCAGCTGTCTGAAATGCTCTTTTTAAGACGTTCATAGCTTTCTCCTTCACAATATTCATATCTCTGCTCAGTGTAGCTCTTTCAGGCTATTTTATGTTTTTTGTCCTAGGCACTTATTACTAACTAACAACTTATTACATATTTACTTGAATATTTTCTTTCTTTCTCACTAGAAAATGTGGTCCATGAGGGCTGGGTAACATTTTATTCATTATTGCATCCCAGCTCTTAAAAAGTACTTGGCTTGCCCTGGCCTGTTTGGCTCAGCAGTTAGAGCATCGGCCTGCAGACTGAAGGGTCACAGGTTTGGTTCTGGGTCAAGGACACGTACCTGAGTTTCAGGTTTGATTCCTGGCCCCAGGTGGTGTTGTGTAGGAGACAACCAATCAATGTGTCTCTCACATCAATGTTTCTCTCTCTCCCTCCCTCCCACTATATCTAAAGATCAACAGAGGGATATCCTCGGGTGAGGATTAACAACAACAACAAAGTATTAATACTTGGCTCATAACTGCCATCCAGTAAGCATCTGTTGAATGACTAGATGACTACATGACTCAATGATTCTCTACCATTAACATTCACACATACATTCATGCTTAGACTTATTCGTTTATTTAAACCACTTGTTCTTTCTTGTGTGCTTATAATGTCTTCTAACTTTAGGGATTTTACGTTTCTTCCAACTGTATTTTTTAGTTTAAATATTGTGATGTTAGATTTCCATGCATATTTTAATGTTTTGAATCATGACCTCATTTTTCCAGACGTTTCCTTCTGTGGAGGTTCTGTGTGTTCTGTGGACTGAGGACAGGTCCATAAGAGATGGTTTCCTAGTCGCCTCTGTCAAATTGTTACACATATTGCATGTTTCAGATCAATCTTACTGAATGCAAAATTTTGGGTCTTACATCCCAGTGCAGTGCAGACTGGAGCCTGTGATTTCTTTCAGTTGAGGCATTTGCCCCTGTGGTCTAGTTGGAGGTACTGCTTTCTGCTTTGTTCAGGCCAGGAAGTGAAGTTTTTACCGAGGGAATGCATTTCAGCTGCCCTGCACACACAGGACTAGCACCTGATGTCCGTCCCACATAGATATGAAGGCCCCTGCGGTGTATATCCTGCCCATTTTCCTTCACAGAGCCTACGACCCAAGAATCTTCCTTCTACCATGTGCTCCATCTTTCCTGTGAAACATGAAGTTAGTCCTTTTTTAATTTCCATGCTTGGCTACATATTTAATTTCTTTTTTAAAAAATATGGTTTTTATTGAATTTTTTAGAGAGAGAGAAAGAGAGAGACAGAAACATCGATGTGAGAAAGGAAATCGATCAGTTGCCTCCTGCACGCCCCCTACTGGGGATCAAGCCTGCAACCCCGGCATGTGCCCTGACCGGGAATCCAACCGGGACCTCTCAGTCCATGGGACAACACTCAGTCCACTGAGCCACACCAGCTGGGCCATATTTAGTTTCTTTAAAAAATATTTTAGGTAGTGTTTTATGTGTTTTTTAAGTGTTAGGTGCTTCCCATAACAGCTCAGTGTAGTCTGGACTACCAATCTCTAACTTTGTTTAAAAAATACATAGGACAACACCGTAGGCACCCAGGTTCTTCGCAGACCATGGGCTGGTTGGCAATGATGGCAGGGGTGGTGGTGACAATGTGGTACATTATGTGGGAATTTGGTGAGACTAAATAGGTAAACAGTATTGGGAAACATGTCCGATTCGTGGAAAGAAGTAACAGATGGTACATTCATTTTCTGTGGCTGCTATAACAAAGTGCCAAAAACTTGGCTGTTTAAAACAACACTTATCTATTCTCTTACAATTTGGGAGGCCAGAGCCAGGGATCATTACGGCTGTGCTGAAATCAGGCTGTTAGCAGGGCCATGCCACCTCCAGAAGCCCCAGGGGAAAATCCACTCCTGGCCTCTTCCAGCTTCTGGTGGATTCAGGGTCCCTGGCTGGTGGCTGCACCCTGCCACGCCTCTGAGCCAGATCTCAAAATCCCTCTCTGTCTTCACATCACCTTCTCACAGTGTGTCCGATGGGATAGCACTCAGGGCCCTGGACAGTCCAGGAGACCCTCCCCATCTCCCAGTTCTCAGCTACTAACGCAAATCTGTAAGCCCTCCCCCACTTCCATATAAGGGAAGAGTCGCAGGCTGCATGGATGGGAATGTGAGTATCTTGTAAGGGACCGTTTTTCAACCTACCACAGATGGTGATGATAACTATAAACAAGAAAAGCTGTTCCTCTTCTCCCAGCATCTTAAAGAGAAATTTCAGAGGGAGAAGCAGGGATGACAGACAGCACGAGAGCCAACACCGGAGACTTGGTTTACACGGAGGACTCAGAGAAGGAGGCGTCGAGTCACAGTGGAAAATGCACATTAGAGAGGTGGTATTTTTGAGGTGACTTTGTGCCACGGGCAGTTCTGGGGAGAAACGTGAACATGGAGAAGAGGATGCAGCTGCCTTTGACACTCCCAGTCTGCACAGCTCGACTGATGTTCAGGGAACAGTATTTACTGTGCGATTAAAACAGCACGCGACGGCTATGAATGGTTAATGGAATAAATCTGTAAAATGGTTGCGTCTCGTTCCCCTTCTTCAGTAATTCCAGAAGTATAAAGAGCACTTGGATCCTGAGGAATGGGGTCAGGCCAAGATCGATACATTCATTTCCAGTTCACTGGGGTCAACCAAAGATCAACAAAAGTTTCTCAAAATCAATGGAGGCATTTTGTGTGGAGCCCATTTCCTAAATTTGGAGAGGGCGAGAAGGAAAGGGCCTGGTCCTCAGGGCTCACATAAAAAGAAGGATGGGCTGCACAATGTTCAATACACTAAAAAGTTTATTCGGGTCAAAAAGAAATTATTACAGGTCACTCATGTCAAGTTCGAGTCAAATCGAGTGCTGTTTTCTCTCCAAAATTAAGCACAAGTTCCCTGAAGACAAAAGAGGTCAAAGAAAAGACAGGAATTTTCCACAAATGCATTAAAATTTCTTGAGATTTAACATAAACACCAGACAAGCCACCTTTTAGATGTGAGGATCCAAATACTTGGTGCAGCTTCTTCTGTCAGGAAAACTCCTGGGCAGTCGGGTGGTCCAGGACTTTAGTCCACAGGGCGATGCGCCCAACTCAACGTGACCTCTGGATGCACCTCAGCCTCGTGGAGTCCTAACGTTCGCAGAGCCCATCTTTTTAAATGCCAATAAACCCTGAAGGACAAGCATCCTGGTCATGCACAGGCCTCCTGTGAACGTCTGTACTAGACGAGTTTCTTTGCCTTTCCTGCGCTCCGCTTCTCAAGGTTGAAGTACAACCTTTTGATTGGCATGTGTGCGAGGAGTTGAGAAGAAAAGTGAGGCAAGTGGAACCTGGGGCACCCCCAAGAAGGGAAAATCTAAGGGGACACTAGAGCTGTGAGCTTTGGTCAGCCTGAGGGAAGCGAAGGGGGACTGCAAAGCATTTATTTCCAATTAGGTGCCAAACCGATGAATGCAACCTGGCACTGAAACGCTCCCAGGGCACTGGGGGTGGGAGGGCTCTCTCAACTTCACAGAAGCTGGGCAAGAAGTCCAGTCCAGGTTTCCTTGTCATTCCTCCCCGTCCAGAACATTCTGGGGGCACCGAGGGGTGGGGATTGAAAACAACAAAAGAGTGTATGGCCACAAGTTCCTTCCCTGCATCTCAATATCCTCAGATCTGGGGAAAGAGGTGGTTAAAGTCATCCTCCCTGTTCCTGCTCCTTCCTCAAGGTAGGAGAAGCTCCCTCCCATGTGCTCTCCTAACATCCAAACCCTTGTTCTACATGTAATTGTACCTGTTCAACTGCTCCCACTGGGCTTCTTGAGAGCAGGAACTTCGGGGGCTTACCTGGTGCCAGCACAAGGCTGGCAGTAAGTAAGGCGCAGACATCACAGGCTCTGCCCTGGGCAGGGTAAGGGAGCAGTTCTGACATCAGTGGATCTGGGGAGCAGTGAGAAGGTGCCCCCTATGCTCAGGCCCCCTGCCAGGCCACTACACACCATTTCATTCATTCATTCTCAGATAATCCCCAGACATAGCTATGAGTATTCTTAATTCCAAGATAAGGAAACTGAGGCTCCAAGAGGTAAAAAGACTGGCCTAAAGTTCCATGGCCATGGAGGGTGTTTGGATCCGAGCACATGTCTTGTGACTCCAAGTTCAGTGCGCTTCCCCCGCACCAACCGCGCGGAGTGTCCTTCCAGGGACGCAGCTCTGTGTCAGAAGCAAGGCGAGGAAGCATGGTGTCTGCACGAGGCGAGCTGAAGACGGAAGAAGACAGATGCACCTAGGGACACTTTAACAAGAAGCAGCTTCCTTGCAAAGGTAAAGTGCCAACTGACCAACACGCTGGGGAGGCACGGGCATTAGGAGCGACACCAGGTAAATGAGGTCAATCAGCGGAGGCCAGGTTCCCTAAAGGAGGTGACATTTGAGCCAGCGTAGCCACCAGGTCTGCAGAAGGGCTGCTCTGCTCGCTCACTTGGAAGTGGGTGTAATTAAGTCCTTCCCTGGCGGCTCAGAGCAGGAGGTCGCTGGGGCTGCCGCTGCGTATTGCTAGCGCCCCCCTGTGCACAAAGAGAGAACAGAGCAGCGTGTGGGCAGAGGAGGCATTGCTGCCGCTGGCACGGGTCACCAGAACCCTGCATTTCCATTCTGACCTCCCCAAACCAGCACTTGGAAACTGCGCCTTCCGTCAGAGTAACAAGTAAGTAAGCAGGTGTCCCGGCCCCCAGTGAGCCGGTCCCTCTCGCCTTCCCCTCCCGGCACACTCCAGGATCTCCGGAGCTCCCCTCCATGGACATGCTGTGGACAGGGATGAGCTGGAGAACCCTCCAGAGGAAGGAGGGTTTGTCCTGCCCAGGCCTGAGCGGGCAGCCGGGTCTGGGGAAAAGGGCCCCGGGCTGGGAGTCAGCAAGTGTGCGCCTCAGACGTCAGTGTCTTTGCCCAGGTTCGTTCACTGAGCACTTTCTTCTCTGGATTTCAGTTTCTTCATCTGCACGGTAAGCACTGCGTTATACTGGAGGTGACCTGGGTGTGGAGCGTCCGTTACCTCGCCCAGGTCCTTCCTCGGCGCTGCGGGCCGGTGTACTTGCTCACTTCTCTCCCCATTGCTCCTCATACTCTCTTTTCTCTTCGAAACAGTTATGAAGACCTTGGCTGATTTAATAGATTAGGTCGTTTAATTAGCTTAGCAAGTTAATGAGCTGCTCACTGAGGTTCTTCTGTCTGCTGCCTTGAATTCCACGTAAGAATACCCAGCTCCTAGCCCGGCGAGCAGCCCTTTTATTATTTTAATTTAATTCAACCAACGTGTATTTATTTAGTGACTATTATATGCCAATGAAGTACTATCCCTCACCCCCCGCCCCGCCCAACTAATAACCTGGAGAGGATACCCACTTTCGTTTTAGTGACCGTAACCCAGAATTGCATCTTTGCTCTACTTACATCTTTGTAAAATTACCTATGTATGAGGACAAGAACTGGAGAGAAATAGAAAATAACAAGATTAGACAGCAGTTGATTTAATAGGGTGTTGGGAAGGTGGGAATGGGCAGCTTTTATTGTTACAGTGTTGCCTATGCAAACATACAGTCGGACTCTTAACAAGTATGTGTAGACAGAATGAGCGTGACAGACAGGGTACCATAGACCGGGGAGCACAGACTGACTTTCATGCTGGCGTCTAGAAAGTCTTGGTACAGATGTCATTTCAATATCAACATTCAAGGAGGAATTTTATACACCCCGTGAAGCAGGCTATGGAATTAAAAAAATAAATAAATAAATAGATTCACCCACTCAGTCGGTCATTCATTCATGGCTGAAAATACACAGATAATTAATACACAGCCCATGCCCTGGAGGAAGACACAGGGGTAACAAACATGAAAGAATCAAGAAATGTTCTTTATCAGGTAAACACAAACCCAAGAGAACTGTTTTCTTAATTAGCAATTAAGAATAACTTCGCATCCTCGTAGCTCCCTGTTTATAAGCAGCCTGTCAGGTATCAGTATTATTACTGTTATTAATATTATTATGGACTCTCTGTCTATAGGGCTTTCTGGAGAAGTGGGGGGAGGGGAGAGAAAGTGAGCACATCAAAGGGAAGAGTGCATTTTTAATAGAGGTCTGGATTGGAATCATACCAATTAGAAAACAAAGCCCTAAAACAGAGTGTGTGAAAACTTGAAGAAAAAAAAAATCCTTAACATCTGAATTCATCCTGAAGTCACTCGCTGAGGTCTGCAGCCTCCCTCCCTCCTCCCACCCCACGGCTGTCTAAATAAGGATGGCATGTTCTGTTTGACCGACGTCCTTCCTCCCAGCAGCCCACCACATGCTGGTCCTCTCTGTGGTCTGCAGCTGTGCGACACCAGGCAGGTGTTACCCAGCAGACCAGCAGTCTCTTCACTTCCCACACATGCTCCCTATTTGCTTTGCAGAAACAGGGCCGACCCTGGGAGAAGGAGGTGGTTACATGGAGAGCTGGGCATTCAGGCGGTGTTTTCTCCCTGCCAGGTGGTTAAATGTTAGGGCAGCCTGGGGAGAGGCAGATCCCAACCCCGTCTGCATTACTGACCCTTGACACCAAGGGGAAGGTCACAGAAGGGGAGGACCCTCTGGACAGAGGGAAACCTACTGACCCTTGCCAAGGGGGTTAGCCACTGGCTGGCTCGCAGGTCTTCAAGGACGGGGCGCTGGCTGGATGAGCCCTGGAGGTGCTAGCCTGCTCCACTCTTGGCTTTCTATTGGCTGACACGTGATGTGGTTCATCATAACCAAACCAACCTAAACCAACCCAGCAAGCCCAAACTTTACCCTGTCACCACCATTACCACCCAAATATTGACTCTCCAAAGAACTCTACGTTCAAGTTCATATGAATACAGTAATTCCTTTGCTCTCACCTCCCCACCCCACTTCACATAACGTTAAAAGAGTATGCCTTTTTAAAAACATTGTGGAAAGCCCATGGCCTTTTTGTTTGTTTGTTTATGTGGGTCTTTTACAACAAGCTGCCATCTTTCATATCCATTTTGCAAGCTCAATGCAAAAGCAAAATGTCTGTAACTAAAATGAATTAGAAAATTTAGTGTGAAATAATTAAACAAAAAATCATACTGTTTTCATTTAAAGAATGTATTAAGGCTAAAAAAAAAAAATCAGCCTCTGCAGGAAACTACATCCGAGAAGGCTCTGCATATTTCTCCCCACTCCAGTTTTAAACAATTAAAACGCCCCATTAACATTGAGCACGTGGACATGGATGTGGGGCTGCGACGGGGGCCAGGAAGGGTTAAACACCTTTTTCTTCTTCAACACTGTGCTCTGGGGATGTGAGAACCTGGTCAATAGACAGATATATTGACTTGTTATTATTTAAAGTTGTTTAACCAGGTAGAGATAAACGAAAGCTTTCAGCAGCTGAACTATCACACAAATCACAATTAAGGTGGCATATGTGTTTGGAAGACGTAAAATCAATTCCCGCGAAGATAATGTTTTAGTCTCTATTTGAACTTGAAAACAGAAGTAAATTTTCAGCGGCAACAGCTGGGCTTGTTGCATCCAGGAGGCTCTCTATTAACTGTACAAGAAGGCTCTTTATTACCTCTTCTAATGGTTTTCCTCTATGGCTTTGTCTTCATCAGAAAAGCCAAATTGATTGCTGCGGTGCTGCTCGCCGATGTGGCTGTGAGGACAGCGGCAGCTGGGGCTCCCCAGCCTGGTGTTTGGACCTCTCTCTCTGCTCAGAGTGCTGTTTATAGTTTATGAGGAGAGAACAATGGACCCCTTGAGGCTACTGGTTGTACTGGGTCTAGGAGGGAGGGGGACTCGGCCTCTTTCTCAGCTTCACTCCCTGAAGTAGCCTTCTCTGAGCAGCCTGGGTGGGGAGCCTGTGTATAGGGTGTAGCCTTCCTGAGCAGCCTGGGTGGGGAGCCTGTGTATAGGGTGTAACCTTCCCTGAGCAGCCTGGGTGGGGAGCCTGTGTATAGGGTGTAGCCTTCCCTGAGCAGCCTGGGTGGGGAGCGTGTGTATAGGGTGTAGCCTTCCCTGAGCAGCCTGGGTGGGGAGCCTGTGTATAGGGTGTAGCCTTCCCTGGGCAGCCTGGGTGGGGAGCCTGTGTATAGGGTGTAGCCTTCCCTGAGCAGCCTGGGTGGGGAGACTGTGTATAGGGTGTAGCCTTCCTGAGCAGCCTGGGTGGGGAGCCTCTGTATAGGGTGTAGCCTTCCCTGAGGGTGCCTGGGTGGGGAGCCTCTGTATAGGGTGTAGCCTTCCTGAGCAGCCTGGGTGGGGAGCCTGTGTATAGGGAGTAGCCTTCCCTGAGCAGCCTGGGTGGGGAGCCTGTGTATAGGGTGTAGCCTTCCCTGGGCAGCCTGGGTGGGGAGCCTGTGTATAGGGTGTAGCTTCCCTGAGCAGCCTGGGTGGGGAGCCTGTGTATAGGGTGTAGCTTCCCTGAGCAGCCTGGGTGGGGAGCCTGTGTGTAGAGTGTAGCCTTCCCTGGGCAGCCTGGGTGGGGAGCCTGTGTATAGGGTGTAGCCTTCCCTGGGCAGCCTGGGTGGGGAGCCTGTGTATAGGGTGTAGCTTCCCTGAGCAGCCTGGGTGGGGAGCCTGTGTATAGGGTGTAGCCTTCCTGAGCAGCCTGGGTGGGGAGCCTGTGTATAGGGTGTAGCCTTCCTGAGCAGCCTGGGTAGGGAGCCTGTGTATAGGGTGTAGCCTTCCCTGAGGGTGCCTGGGTGGGGAGCCTGTGTATAGGGTGTAGCCTTCCTGAGCAGCCTGGGTGGGGAGCCTGTGTATAGGGTGTAGCCTTCCCTGAGCAGCCTGGGTGGGGAGCCTGTGTATAGGGAGTAGCCTTCCCTGAGCAGCCTGGGTGGGGAGACTGTGTATGGGAACGGGAGGCATCTGTACACTTGAGGCATCTCTGTGATTTAATCACCCTCCAAACTTTCTGCCAATAGGATGTCACATCTAAGGACTGCACCTCACCATTTAACATTTTAATCATCATTTGTGTGTTGGAGTGTGTGTGGGGGTGTGGTCCTTCCAATTCCATCCTATACTCCCAGGAGGCAGGGACTCCATTCAATGCCACTAGATTGTTAACTGGACTTAGTACGGTGTGGCACACAGAAGATGCTCTTACAAAGGGGGCCATAGGTCTTGAGAATCCACTAATGCGAAGCCCTCGATCGAATCCCCCTCCTCATCACGTTACCCTTTGCGTCTGCATTCGTGATGCTTCACGGGAGATGGTGCTGGTTTCCTGTTTTCCTCCTGCTGAGTTTCCCCTGTCCTTTAGTTAAGGTATGAAGGTGTAGGCTAAGCTGGATGAAAAATGAAGGTGGGTAGAGATTGCACTTTTGGAGGTCACTGGGCTTGCCTGTGAGTAAGAGAAAAATATTCTGAGGACATAAAGCTTGACTTCTTTAGAGCAGAAGGTGGGGTGCAAGGTCACGGTGGTTCCAGAGTGAGAAGAGAAGCAGATTAGCAAGGAAAGATGATCAGCAAAGGACTAGCAGCCAGGGAGCCTGGACATCAGCTCTCATCTGGGTGCTAACTAAGTAGGTGCTAGCTAGGCTGGGTGCTAACTAGTTCATGCAAAGTAGGGAGGCCATCAGCCTCTGTATTATAGATACTTTGTCTCAGTGGTGAAGCCCAAGCTTCTTAAAACATGAACACTTACAGCCCAGCTGGTGTGGCTCAATGGTTGAGAATTAACCCATACACCAAGAGGTCATATGTTTGATTCCCAGTCAGGGCACAAGCCCAGGTTCTGGGCCAAATCCCTAGTGGGGAGCATGCAGGAGGCGGCCAATCAATGTTCTCTCTCATTGATTTTTCTATTTATCTCTCCCTCTCCCTCCCTCTCTCTCTAAAATCAATAAAGGAAAACAAACAAACAAACACATGAACACTTATAGAAATACAAGATTAGCATTACTGTCAAAGAGAAACAAACAAACATGCAAACAAACAAAAAACGTGATTAAAGAGAATACCTATTCTATTCAGACCCTTTTCCTTTCAGACAAAGAAATAAGTAGATAAATCCTGTGGATTCTTCCTTCTCAAATCTCCCACATCTGTCTGGTCCATTCCAGCCCTTGGCCATCGCCTGCGTCAGAGCCTCACAAACACGGGCACAGATCCCTACCTCCCCCTTCCCTGCCCGCTGGGGTTGCCGTTCTGGCTTTCGCTCTGTGCAGTACAGCTCTGCAAGGCCTCTGCTCAAAACACTGTCTTGATCATGTTGTTCCTCAGCTCAAAAGCCATGGACTCATTCATTTAGTAAACACTGTGGGTGTGTGTCAGGCGCCATTGCAGGTGTTTGGGAAACAGCAAACACAAACTGACTGCTGCCACGGAGTTAGGTGTAGTGGACGGTGACAGGATAGATGATGGGCGGGTCGGCAGGCAGGCAGGTAGGTGGGTAGGTAGGTAGGTAGATAGATAGATACATAGATATTTTTACATATATATAAATTTATATTTATTTAAAGTAAGAGTACCCATTTGCTTGAAAAAAGTCATATTTGACTGAATATGGTCTATATTTCCTTGTCCATAATCTATCTTCCTTATTGTGATGTTTGTTGATTTTTCTTGTTTTGTTCAAACTAGAAAACAAAAGTTATTTCCTTTTACTTATGTGATGCTCTGTTGTGCATTCAGAGCCTGGAATTAAATGTATTCCTCTTCTCACTGCTTTGTGGATTTAGTGTCTCCCTTCCTCTGTTGCTTCCCCCAAGGTTCACGCACAGTTTATGGTCAGACGTTCAAAAGCCAACACCAGGGGCTTGTGTTTAATGGGAAAGTGGAAAGGCGAAGTGCTTAGAACTCAGCCATTGTCTAGACCTGACCTTTGCAGCCAGGGAGCTCCAGTGGCATTTTCTTCCAAGAGATGGAAGCCCCCTCCAGTACCCCACTACCCCTCTTTCTGGGAGCTCACAAAGAAGGCAGATACAAAACATTTACAGGGCCTGCTCTTGTGTTCTGTAAATAGAGCACCCAGTGTGTTTGGGAACGTGGGGTCAACCCTGAGAACGGCAGGCAGTTTGGTGTGGAACTGGGAAAGGCATGAGGTATGGAACCAACCAAGCTGTACTGATTCCCAGCCCGGCAATCTCCAGCAGCATCCTCCGAGCTTCAGGGAGGGTAATGCACCCTTTCTGAGGTTGTTAATATGAATTAGTACCTGTGAAAGCTCCTCACTACATGTGTGATTTCAATAAACATATAAATGTTAGCAGCTTTTGGCTGTTGTTCAGCTCCCACTATCACCTGCCTCCTCCCCGAACACACATTACTGTTGTCATGTTCTATTGTGCAAGGAATGAATGGGTCTGCAAAATATGCGAGCCTGTGGACTCCACTGTGCTAAAACAAAGAGAATATTCACAACACAGTCATTGTACACACACACCCCCAATGGCACCTTCCACTTCTTGTGTTACTCTTTTCCCCAGCAGTTTCAAGATCCTTGAGGTAAGAATGAAGAGAGGGAAGGGGCAGGCTGAAGAGTGCCGGTACTACCCATGGAGCAGAGATCAGTGCAGGAGAGCCAGGCAGGGGCAGCAGGGAATTCTTCCAGTGACTCGATGAGGCATGGACATCAAAGGGGACACAGTCAAACAAGCACACTGACTCAGGTCCTGGAGCCACCGTCACACCGGGTGGAGGAGCCAGGTTGTCTGCATTGCCTGTGTAGCATTGACATGGAGACGCTGGCTTCATCAAGAGAACGGGTGCCTTTGCAGCTGAGGACCTCCACTGAGTCTCTTTACTGTCCTTGCGGACCTAGCCATGCAGCTACTGTTTCTTCAATAAGCTGATTCCCCAAAGACCTTTACCGATGAAGAGACAGAAACGGACTTGGTCTTGTAACCAGAGCAGCAGTCCTTGCAAATCCACCATGCAGGGAGTGAGAGCGGGAGCAGCAGAGGCAGGCTCTACCGGCAGAGCCTAGCCTGCTTTCTTCCTCGGGGACAGCCAGCCTCGAAAGCACCTACGCCCCTTACAGGGTCACAGCACCAGGGACTTCATAGACAATCGCTATGCATTTGTAGTTGGTCTCTTACACTCTAAGGACTGCACCGAGAAATAGGGGGAAAGGTTAGAAGGAAGTGGATATTATACACACTTCAAAGCCGCATACTTTGCTGGGCATTCCACACATTTTGATTTCATGTGATTCCAACAACAGATTGAGGCTGTGATGCTACAGCAGAGTCATCTCTTACATGATGCCTTCTAGACCATCACGTGTGGTAGGTTGCGGGGGTGGTTTGGAAAAGGGAGAAGACAGAGCAGAGGGTGATGAAAAAGAATGAACTAATTGGCTGCCTCTCTGTGCCAAGCATCTATATTCCAGGAGCTTGCTGGGGACTTCTGTATCACACCTTCTACTCTACGCCTCACAGCAGTGTCAAGGTGTAGTTACTAACACCACTCTGCGGTGAGCAAAGGCTGTGAGATATTACACTACAAACTCACAGGCACACAGCTGGTGTACAGCAGAATCAGGGCTGACATGCAGTTCTCCCTCATGTACACAGTCCTGCTGCCTCACCCCGGAGCAGTGCACACACGCGGGCTCAGACTCGCATGGCTCTGTGTGACATACACTGGGAGAACCACCTGCAAAATCGTGTTGTCTTGAGAGGCAGCCAGACACCATGGCTTCCTGCTGAGATTCAGGCTTCCCTCGTTTTAGGAGGGCTTCTCTGAGATTACCGGGGGGAAAGTTGAACAAAGCTAGAAGTATATCTATATTCTTGAATCATTCAAAGGGCATGTATTTTTCTTGGTCAGAAGTAGCTCTCCAGTGAGGTTTGGAAGGTTAAGAACTATTCTAAAATTTGTTCACAAGCAAGTGAGCATCAAATTATATGGTAAAAACGCGAAGAGGACTTGCCTTGCTGTCACAAAGCAGATGGGTTGTAATAAAACACGTTCAAACATTCTCAGAGCCCAGCTATTCTCTCACCACGCACTGGATGGTGGTTTGGCCCTAGTGTTCGAGATGAGAAGTGCCAACTCCCATCTGGGTGGTGGGACAGCTGTGCCAATTTCCCCTTCCCCGCTCCAGTCATCTGTTAGTTACTTCCTGACTGCCGAATCCAAGGACTGCTCTCTACCCTGCCATCACAACAAGCAATGAAAACAGCACCTCTGTAAGACAAAAATCAAGACACAGAGGAAATGGAGGATGAGAAATGACTTGCTGACGACACAGGAGCTCGAGTTCCTCTGGAGCTAAAGCAGGCAGTGGGGGAAGGAAGCCAGGCACCCCGTGTAAAGAACAATGAATATCACTACATGACTCAGGAAAACGCTGATGGTGCTTAAACCCCTCCACCTGGGAGTTCTAGGGATGCTTGGAAAGATACATCAAAAACGGATGGAACCTCCTCCTCCTCCTCAGTTTTCAGAATCACAGAATGGTACCATCTTCCACCCAGCTGGCACAATTGGAAACCTGGGTTGTTCCCCATAATTCCATCACCCCATGCATCTATTTCTTCCCATTTGATCTACCCTCTAAAAATCATTCCAACTTCCCTACTTCTTATTACTCCTAATCATTTTTTTCACCTGAATTATTTCAATTTCCCTTAATATGTTTCTCCCTTGCCAGTTGGACCAATAGCCATTAATCTACCTTCCCACCATGGTGATCTTTCCCAATGGTGAATTCCATCTGGCCACCCTTCTGGTTAAATCCTTTGATGTCTGCCCTATCTATTTTAGGACACATCCCAACATCTCAGCATTTCTTGGAAAGTGTTTAAGGATGTTGCTCTTGCCTACCCCGTCCACCTTCTCTCCTGCCATGCACCTCCGCCTTCACCCTTCTCAGGATAACCTGCACTTGCAGTGTGTTGGCCTCGCTACGCATTTGCCTTCACTGTCTTGCTCCTCTTCCCTCCCTGTCCCTGGCTAATTCCTTCAGCTCCTCCACGACTCAGCTCAGGCAGCTCGTCGTCTGCAAGTTTTCCTTGAGCCCTGGTGTCCGGTTATGAGCCTTCTACTTGACCTCTGGCCCTTGAACAACACCTTCTTTGTTGTGCTGTAATTTTAAATTCCCCGCTGGACTGCGACTTTCTTGAAGTTAGACATATTTTGTGTGTGTCCTCAGTACTTGTCATATGTTAGCTCCCACATGTATGTTTATTAGATTGAAAATTAAGATCGACTCTATTTTTTCAGCACATCTGTGGTCTACCAAAAATATTCCCAGTTTTCTAAGCTTGCATCCTTGAATAACCCAGAACTTAGAAATGTGTTTCTTCTTTTTAAATTTCAATAAAATATAACATAGAAATTTTTTTTTTTCATTTTTTGAAAGAGGCAGACATAGTTGAAATTATATCTTATAGATGCTCGGGAAAGTGAAGACTTTGATGGAAGACTGAGGAAGGAATAGGAGAAAAAAAATCTAATGCTTATTGTGTACCTTATATGTACCAGGCAGTATGTTAAACATTCTTACTTCTTTACACTTACTAATTCTCACAACCAGGCTTCTGAGGTGGGTATTATCATTACCATTGTATTACCATTGAGGCTGAAGTTCAGACAGGATAAGAAATTGGTTGAAGGCAACATAACTTGCAACTTGTTAGATGAGAATTTAGAAATACATTTCCCCAAACTACATCATGCCATGTCTCGGGAGAGAAACTACTTGCTTTGAGGACTTTAGCTAAATTAAAGGAAATATGTCTTGTAGGATATAGCAAATAATGGAGAGATAGAAACTGTAAATATTTTTATTTTTTTGACATAGGAGATGCTGTTAAATACTTAAATGCAAATGAATCCCAGAATTGTAGTCAAATCGTATCTGGAGAAACTCATTTTAGGGGAAAACATCAGCCAGTCCACACCTTCTGCCTCTCACCCATTCGGTCTCAGCTATGCCCATGGCCCCCATCACGCTTTTCTTTCTCCCTCATCAGAAAGGCTTGTGGAGCTGTGAGATCCAAGAAAGATAATATGCTCAGTAATCCTGTGTAAAAATTAAATCTACTATGTTGACCAGATTTGACATTCTAGAAGTTTCATCTCTTTCTCCAGGAGTTCTTGTGTTGGCTTCATCTCCAACTGCACAGTGTGGACCTTTGCCCACTTACACTTATGACTCTTTTCATGGCACTCCCCTATCCAACTCAGGTATTCACTCTATCAACAAACGCTTGGACACTGGATGTGCCATGGTCCTGGCAACCACATTTATTTTTGGAGTGATATATCTGTTCACCATATCTAGTGCTTGTATTAGCTGTCTATATCCCAGCTTTTCTTCCCGGGGGGGGGGGGGGGGAGGGCGGGGAGTGGAGAAAATAAAGAAGCTTCCAATCATTTCCCAACATTTGCTCCCTCTGTAGTCATTTTCTCATAGCTTTCTCAGAATAGTTGCACGATTATACTGTAGTGTTTCTTTTTATAGGGCTGTTTTCACATCTCGGATGGGAGCTCCTTGAGGGATGTTCCTCACTAAATGTGATGCATGCATGAATGAACAAACGGAAAAATATAAGAAAAAAATTCCTAATGACCAGATGAACGTGTTAAAAGAAGGTAGTCTTATTTGTAGCTTTAGGGTTTTGGTTTTCAATAGTGCACATGGCGTTTGGTACCAATTAGTTATGCTCCCTAATTTTCATCAAAATAAAGAGTTTATTTAACAGAAAATCAAATAGAAGAAAAGAGGTAGTTGCCAGCTGAGGTCTCTCCTGTCTGTCTCTTCAGTCATTTGTTATGTTCATTGCATTCCTAGTGTTAGAAAGTTGAACATCGCCAAGTGCTCATCTGGGGGTTTCCACTCCGCTCCCAATTCCCCATCCTCTTCCACCTGTAATACATCTTGATAGCAACAGGAATGCCTTGAATATATTTCCTAGAAAAGTCCTCTATGTATATGTTTTTAATAGGGTGTATTTTGGACAAAAATAACAAAAAATGAATCCAATTGTTTAGCTGCCGTGCTTAAGAATAACTAGATAAAGCCTCCCTTGCAGAATGGAAAGGTAAAAGCAAAGAATTTCATTACCTTGAAGTGTCTTGGTAAATAGGTATGCCTGCCAAAGGCTAGATGAAGGATGATTGGTAGATGGATTGACAGGTGAGGAATGGATAGATGGTTTAAATAAATAGATGGGAACAGTCACATTATGAAGGTGCATGAGTGTGTAGATGGAATAAGGGTTAGATAAATGGGGGACATAATATGTGAATGAATAGGTGAGTGGTTAGCTGATGGAGAAATAAATTGGTACATTGATGATTGATCGAACTGAGTGGCCAGATGGAGTGAAAACCGATAAATGTCTGTGCCAGCCAGAGAAGAGACAGATGGGTAAATGTTTCAGCGTGTTTGAGCAGGAGTAGGAGACAGTCAGGTGTGGATGGGAAGAGGATGATTAAAAGGAATAATAAAAAGGAGAAGGGAGAAGGTATTAAGATGGTTAAAGGATCTGAAAATCTGTTTTCTCGACAAGTCATGATTTTACAATGAGCCTAAGGAAACTTGGAGCTCAATCATAGGTATCTACCACTTTCTTGGTATTTTAATTTTCAAAGAACATGATCTAGTTTATCAAGTTATCTGTGTTCCGTTCCCTGTGAAGGAGATGGAGTCATGAAAGGTCAGGGATTAGTCCTTTTCTACCTAGAAAGCCAAGAAGAAACAAGCCTCCTAACTCTAACTCAGGGTCTTGGCCAGAGGTGCTAGGCATGCTGCAGTGTCAACTGAAGAATCTCAACTCCCTTTCTGCTAAATTCCCAAACCATAAACAGCCATTGGTTTTAAGTTTTATTTGGGGGAAGTCTTGAGAAACCCAACAGTTGGAAGAGGAACGAAAATTGCCCAGAGAATTGTGAACCAAAGCACAGTGAGGAGCACCTCCACGATGGGTCCAGATGAGGAGATACACACCAGGAAGACTGAACCCCAGTCCAAGGTCACACGGCTCGCTAAGGGCAGAACTAAGAAGGGCTTGTTGCCATATAAATGGCTGATGAGAAGCTAAGTGTCCAAAAGAGGTTAATATCCATTCCTTCAGAAAATCACATAAATGCATGATGAAGGTAGAGGAGTTGGAGTTTTAATGAAGAGAAAGATGTTTTAGAAAAGGTGGTCAGAGGAATTGAGCTTCTTCTCCAGGTCTCTTTTTTCATACTATTACCCATAAGGATACATACTAAAACCTAAGATGGAGAACAATTAAAAATGGCATATCCTTCTACGAATAGATGTGCATCGTAGTCACCGTATCTTCTTATACTCACTCTTGTCACAGTTGTGCTTAATTCAGTGGAACCAAGCAGCAGAAATCATTAAAGAGTAGAGGGCTCATACAGAGGAGTATCTGGTCATTCTTTTTTTGAAGCTTCTCTTCAGATTCCATTGAGCCTAGGTCAATAAATACATCTTAGAGGCTTTGAGGCTGCAGGTATATTTTGTATTATTTGTAAATGGCATAGATATTTGATATACAGGTTTAATAGAGAAAGTGTTTAGACTGCCTTCTATGCTGTGTGTGTGTGTGTGTGTGTGTGTGTGTGTGTGTGAGAGAGAGAGAGAGAGAGAGAGAGAGAGAGAGAGAGAGAGAGAGAGGAGAGACTTGAATTTCTGATCGCATCTGATCCCCAAAGCCTAAACCACACACATAAAAGCAGCCTAGTCTGCTTCACTTTTCTCCATTCCTAAATGCTCAATGATATGTCCTAATAAAAAGCCCCCCCCAAAATTACAAATTTCTTTGAACTTTATTGGTACACTGCACAATCACAACCATCTCGTATTCATCCTGAATTAGAAAAGGTTACAACTACAATGTAACATGCACAAAATTCAGGTAGTATATTCACCCTTAATACAATTGTTGACAGAAATCAAGTCTTCATTGATTTTTAAGGAAAAAAATGTGGAAGAAAATTAAAGAAAAAAAAGAACTCTAGAAGGCTGACAAAGTTATACTCTTGTATCATGAGATAAACTTTTAAAGCATTTGAACATAGATTTGTTTTAAGGATAATTGTGAGAATGGGCACACCCATTGTCTGACACAGCTATAACGGCACTATTGATAAGCCATAATTTTTTTTAAATCTAAAGGACTCTGAACTTGACAGGTACATTTTCGTACACGCACACATTCCTCACAACGGCACTTTACATGTCACAAAATTTTTTGAATTATTAAAAATGCTCCCTCTAACTAACGCAAGGGCAGCTATTATTACTTATCATTGCCATTATTGATGTCCTTATAAATCTGCCAATAGCAGAGAATGTGGCCAAGACAGAATAGTACAAGGTTCACAGTCTTTCTTTCTGCACCCAGTGATGTGGAACAGCCGGAACCACCATGTGCCTTCAGAAGGGCACCACTGAAAGAAACAAAAAGGAGTCTCTCAAAATACTGGAAATTAGGTTTAGCTGACTACTTTCAGGATGAAGACAATTGTGTCTAATTGAGTCCACTCCACATTCCTTTGGACTTCCAGTATTCTGCACCTGAATGTTAAATTACACGCGTTCAGCTCTTTTTGCCACATCTTTTAATTGCAAATCTATTTCTTCTTCCTTTCATTTACTTCTCTTCTCTTAAATAAGAAATGAGGGAAATGAGACTGGCATTTTTATCTGTTTACTTTTAGTGATCATTAGGAGTTCTCATCATATGGAATCTTTTTGAAAATGATGTCTTCCTAGTTACACACCTGTGAAGTTTTACTGCAACTGCTCAAACTTATTTGTCTTAAAAGAAAAAGACAGAGGAAGTTGGGATGGCACAAGGGAGGCGATTGGGTATGAGCATTTCTAGGTATGGGTCTTGTGCAAAACGAGAAAAAATATTCTCCTTGTTGGACAAAAAAAGGGAAAAAATGAATTTTTCCTAGCAGAAAAATGTTATGTTGCTTTCCTTAATTCCAAAGAGATTAAACTTTTCTCTTTTAAAAAAGAAAAAAATAAAGTGGGTTGTTTCCTTTGGGGGCGGGCAGTTGAGGGGGAGCACGGAGGGCTGGTTCCAGGTATTGCAAAGCCAGTTTTTCTCTGGTGAAGACACAGAGTGAAATTGGGAAAGATTACCCCACCCCACATCTCCTCACCTTGAACCATTTCTCCCATCCTTCTACGGATGGGGCTGGTGGCAGTCAGACACAACTCCAGAGAGAAGACAATCTTAGTAGCACTGGAAGCATGAACAAAACTAGGTCATTCCGTTCACAGCCACCCCTGACGCAGTGACAGTGACGGGCTCTCTTTGGGATCCACTGCCCACCTTGAGGTTCTCTACACTTTTCCCATGTGAGTTCTTTTGACATAGGTCGAACTTGCTAATTCTTCCATGTTGAGTGCAAGGTAACTGGATTGACGCAGAAACAGATCCTTAAATAAATTCATCCTTGGTTGTGGAGTTTCTAGAGTCCCAGAGCACACTTTCCATCAGGTTTTGAGAACTAACTGCCCAACCTGGGAAACGTATCATCGAGTTCGAGGCACTGGTTTCAGAGGGAAGAGGTCCAGGCCCCTTACTGCTACAAGCCTTGCCTTTCCTTCCATTCAGAGGAGCACAAATGCAGCAGAAAACCATGCACAATGCTCTCTGCATAAAACATACGTGTGTTCTCACCACCTGTCTCCTGCATGTCTTCTCCCCCAGTTAAAACAAGAATGAGAAAAACTGAACGCACTTGCTTAGACTTGCAGGTGACTGTATCAGGCACTTGACATTAAACTTCTGAGAAACGAGCTTGGCCAGAGTCTTAGCATTAGCACTTTCCCTGGCATTGCTTTGGTGGAAGTCTGCATTAACTTTGTTTCGGGAAGGGGAAGGGTTTCAGAATTCCTCCCCAAGGAAAACACGTGAAGAGCTATAGTTGCTCAGAGACTTGTTTATGTTTTCCTCCTTTACTCCTAGCACACCCCACCACTGACACCTTGAAAACAATCCATCCAGCAGTCTTATGCACCCACCCTCCATATGTAAAGTTGAAAGAGCCTGTGTACATGTGGGTATTATTTTTAGTGAGCATTTACTGTTCTGTATGCTTCAAAATGTTGGGGAAGAGCTACTGTCGTGTAGACCCATCCCCCCCAAAGTCACCCAGACAACACGGAAGCTGGGATGCATCTGCTGTGAGGAAGAGTGGTTTTCTTTCCCAGTGCCCGGTTTCCAGGGTCTTATTTACTTGATTTTCTCCACCCCAGACAGACAGAGACTGGCTATAGGTTCCCCTCTCTGAAATGTGGCTGGAATAGGCAACTACCAGAGGGTCTTGGTGCTCTCCAGTGGGAGAGGGCGGTGCGGAGCATCACGATGACTCTGAGACCCAACCTTGCTGTGTTCAGAAGGTTCTGGTGCTCTTCTTGGCCAAAGGAGGATGGACCTCTTCCTCTAGAACAAGTCTTGGAGTGAAGAACATGTTCAGCTTGTCCATTTCAGGAACACTGTTCTCCAAAACCACCAACTCTCCACAGCCTCCACATTTATTTTATTCCAAAGTATCAAATTTATTATCAGTAGAACACTCCAATGACACATTTAATTCTCATACACAGTCTGACACCAACCCGACTCCAGGTGCTGAACATGGTGACAGATCTAAAACACTATGTCCGACTTTTAATTATGACTTTATGCCTGCTCATTATTGTCCCTGCAACTTGGAATCAATACACTGCTTTTGGCACATCATTTATGTTCACAGAATCTGGCTCCTGGCGGCTCACTAGGAAATGCAGATGTCTGTTTACAGCTGGCAAATGTAATATTAATTTCACTTGCACTAGCTCTAACTCTTACAAAAGTGCCTAGCTTTTTGTATGCCAAGACAGCCTAGGTTTGTATTTTATATATGCATATAGCCACACGCATATTTATTATTTATGATTTTCCTGAAAGAGTGTTCCAGTTGAGGCAGGGCAGGTCTGTGAGATAGTCATTGTCGATGCTTCTTTCTCACCCTCTCAGCAGGACAGACCCTGCAGCACAGGGGAGGAGCACAGCCTCGTGTGGCTCCCATGCCATTCTTCTGGGTCGCAGGCATCCTTGCTGGCTGAGTCCTCCTTGTCCCAGGAGATAATGCAGAAAGATCAGGTCAGCTCCTGCTTATACGCTGGGTGTACTTTGAAGATGGAGATCTGAGGACATTCTTCCCCCAAACCATGGAAAAGACGCCTGTAGCAGAGGAAACTGTGAGTCACTTACACTTTCCCCTTCTGTTTGCAGTGTTGTGTTAATCAAGTGCTTGGAAATTAAGTCAGTTGCTCAAGTGCCCTCCTCAGCTCAGAAGAGCTTCCTGATACAAACACCAGCGTTGTCAACACACCCACCATGTAATTGGCTTCATCAGTTTTTTACCGGATAGTTTTCAAACAGATTAAACTAAAACTGGAGCAGAGAGGAGACAATAGCTGAAGTGATCACACTCAGACAGGTGGACTGCTCTCTTTACATTCCACAGACAAACGTGTATTTTTTCTTCTTTGTTCTTGTTATTAAGAAAAGCCAGCCATGGGGTAAATCCCACAGATTTCTGACATACACTTTCTTGAAAGACGGAGAGAAGCATGAAGGTTGGCAACTTGGTCCTTCATGTGTGAAAAAAGAAAAATACAGTACTAATCAAGGCTTCTCCAGGGTCAATCTGCTTCCCAAGGAGATGTTTTGGAAACACAGTCTCTTCTGGGAATATCATCAGAATTCTACTTTGGTCCATCCATTAACAGCATCTACTTTGGGTGGATGGGATATCACATTCCAAAGAGTCCATGACATATTGCTTTTCTGTGTTGTTAGCCTGTGAGATCATTGGCTTTCACATGAGAAGCTGATAGGCAATTTTGAAGATACCAATGTCGGCTGAAGGTAGAGGAGAAATGAATACAGTTGAATAGACACAACATGATTACATATTAATATGGTGATTAATTGGTAGTGAGTAAAGAAATAGAAAGAAGTGTTAGAAAATTACATTGATAGATTGATAAATAGAGTAAATAGATTGCTAGAGAGGAAGATGTGTGGGTAGGTAATTGAATGGAGAAGAAAACCAGACAATTGAGTAGATGGATAACTGTATGATTACCTTGATAGATAGCTTGATAAAACCTAAACAATCAGCCTATGATTCATTTCCTATAAATCATTTTTGTATAAGTTGGACAGCATTTTTAAAGGGAAATACTGTCCTCAAAATACCTACCCCTTTTTGGTCATTTGACTTCTACATTTTTAGTGTTGGGTTGAGTGGATAGCTTCAAAACTCTAATCCCTGTAGCTGGTGAGAAACACAAATAAAGCAGAGTGGCCAGAAAAGATGGCAAGATTATATATGTATGTATGCATATTTATAGATGTGGACACATTGAGATAACTTCCCAGAAAGAAAGGATGTGAACCTAATGTAATTAGATAATAGTAAACGTGGACAGGAGGATATGTACATTGTAATCAGAAAAATGGTCCAAAGCTTAAAAGACACAGATAATAGGACACTTGGATGTAACTCTTGCTGTGCACTACATTATAGTCAAGTTGTGTCTTCAGGGTGTTTATCATGAGGCACATTTTTGCCCAAATGGAGCTCATGTTTTGGTATGTGGGATAGGAGAGGTTGGTGGTGATGATGATGGGCAGGGGAGCAGAGGAAAGGGAAGGGCCAAGGTAGCAGGAACCGATTCCATTTTTGGACACACCAATGAATGATTAGCCTACACATGGTAGAACCCTGCCCACCCCTCCCCCAACCCCACTCATTTAAACTGGAAAAAAAAATCAAATAAACAAACAAAACCCCAAAACTAAAAAAAAAAAAAAAAATCAAGAAGAATATCAGAAACAAAAAGAAGCCCAAATTGGTTTGCCCTCCGCAGTGTAGATTAAAGTCTGTGATATGGAGAAGCAGGCGTTGCTGAGAGAACCTATGGTTTCTTATCAAAACTTGATGAAGAAGTGGACAAAGAGGGTCCCTGATAGCCAGAGACAAGCCAGCGCTCTAGAGGCCGAGTTTACACCATCAATGACTGCTCCAGGCCCTGTGTAGGGGAAAGAGAGACAGAGCCATTAGCATGCACCCAAAGGTACCATATTTGTTGATGTGCAAATATATAGACATGCTTCTCTGTGAGCATTCCCCCACCTTTCACTCCCACCACTGACCCTTCTAAGTCTGGGTAAATGGAAAGAGCCAGAGGGAGTATTTAGAAACTCAAAGGGGCAGATCAGAGGTGCCTTGACCACTGTAGCCTGCTCTGAAAAATGGAGGCTAAAAAAGAGGTGCTAGAGGGAGGTAATGATGGTTGGTTAGGACTATGGGCTAAAAAATTTGGGTTGTAGACAGGGCTAAATGGTGTGGCAGGACCTGATGGCCGTTTCATAAGCAGTACCACTAATTGTGTTCTGTCTTTGGAGATAGCATCCTGGTCAGACAGGGAAGAGAGTGGAAAGAATAGCCATGGGGTGCAGGAGAGAGCCAGAATGGAGAGAAATGGGAGGGGACTGGGAGGAATAGAAAGCTTTTGTGAGCTTCAGGAGTGTAGGTGTTGATGTGGCAGCCTTTTCGTCCTGTGTACCTGAGGTATTGTGGAGGTTCCTCCTGAAGTGGCTGAGGAAGAATACACAAGATTTTTAAAGATGACAATTGGGTTTATCCTATCAGTCAGTGAGTGGTGCCTCTTCAAAAGGAACAAAGAAGACTCAACCTTTCAAGTTCAAATTGCCACCTAATGATTTGGCCTGAAGGAGCTCTCCCTGTAGCTCTTTCTTTCTTCTTCCCTCTTCCTGGCCCTTTCCACAGCCCTAGTGAGCCATTCACATTCCACTGAGCAAGGCCATAGAACCACAGGTGCCACCCCTTTCCTTCCATCTGCTGTCCTTGAGTAGACAAGCCATGTGAATGGGATTGTCCCAGCCTGTGCAAAGGGCCATGGCAGATGTGTCTGTGGCTGTCTCTGCCTCTGTGCTCCTCCATTACCTGTACTGCAAGCCATAAGAATTTGGGGTCATAGTGAAGACCGTAGCTAGTGAGTAGAGTATCCCAGGGAAAGCAAAAGCAAGAGCAAGCCAAGGGATTAGGGGCCATCAATAGACCAGGGGAAGGAACTGCAAGAAGATGAGCATGCCTCTTCTACCTTTCCAAGCCACCACGACACTGCCTTTTCAGAAGTAAACTGGCTTATTGGAAATGAGCGTGGCTACTTTGAAAAGCAGAGGTGATGCAGGGTCTTCTCAGACAGGACCCAATCATTTGGCTTGTTTGTCAACCTAATGGTGTGGATCTGTGCCTGCCTAGAAAGGACTGCTGTTAACCTTTGCTTGGGAAAGTATAGGTCTCTCACTTCAGCAGTGAGCATCCAACTGTTGGAACTGCAGGGATTTCAACATCGATAACGTTTCTTCCTCTTATTTACAATGTACATAATTCTCCTATTAACTAAAAACTCATTTTTACATGATAGCTTGAGAGTCTGGCTCACATTTCTCTGAAGTTTTTTTTTTCTCTTTTAAATAGAGTATCCAAGGGAAGGATAAAGTCTCTAATTCAGAGCTACAATTTCCATGGAGGCTCCACAAATATTTATGGAAAGTAGCCTGACTCTGGGGCCTACATCAGTCCAGCTCTATATCCCAAGAAACCATACTGTCCGGCAGAATGTACTGAGTTGAAAAATGTCCAAATTAAAGTTCAAGTAAATTTGCTATATTGTCTACTGAAAAAGATGAATCATTTAGATTATAAATGAGTTTATAAGAAAATGAGCAATGTAGATTTGTAAAACCCATATTTTTCTTTAAATGTCTAACCACTATACTATACACCTGTGTCTTTAATTCATTCTGTTGATATTAACTTATGAAACAATGGAAGCTCTAAATAAGCTCTACTCTAGAGAGACAGAAGACTTGGTGTAGGAATGACTTTATTCCAACGTCTACTGTGGACGTTAGCATCTCTGTGATGCCATGCTGTAGCACAAGGTTGCATGTTGCTAAGAGGAGAAGTTAAGTATACAGAAAGCAAAGCATAGAAGCGTGAGGTATGGAGAGAAAAGAAGGTGGCATCTTGAGGGGCCGTGAGTGTCTCTCACTGGATGTGGCAGAGGCCATAGATGTTCAGTACTGGTCAGGCGGGGGCTGCAGCCACAGTTCAGCTTCAGCTGAGTGTCCCAAAGAGTGGAAACCATAAAGGTGACTTAGTGGACAGCGAAGGTGCTCAGTTTGCTTAGGATCATATTGTGCACTTCAGGTGACGAGTATGCTTCTAAATGCTAAACGTATTGTTAGCTCATTTAATCTTTACAAAACCCACTGAGCTATGTACCGTTGACATTGCCGTTATATTAATGGGGAGACGGAAGAACAGAGCAGTTGACTATGGTTATATGAGTTACACACCTAGAGTTAGATTAGAATTGAGTCACTCTGTCTACAGAGTCTATGCCCTTGATTATTGCAATTCTGCGTCCTCTCTGTGGAAAATAATCCTTTGTGTATGTTTTCCAGGGACCAGAGCATCCCTGGAAAAGGGATGGTGAGAAGAACAATAGACTGAGAATCTGGAGAGCCGATTTTCTATGTGACTCTGCTACTCCCTAGCTGAGTGACATCCTTTCTCTGGTCTTGGTTCTCCTGTCTACAAAATGAAAGGAGGCTTGAATTGATGACCTCTAAGACTTTTCTTCTATCTGCATTCTGAGTTATTGCATAAATGCAAACCCTACATCTGGTGCTAGAAGGGACAGCTGGTGAGCAGCCAGATGGCCTTTTCCAGGTGATACAAAACCATCGCCATTCTGGCTTCTTGCACCTCTGCCTATCACAACCTCTTAAGAACCAAACATTCCTAGACCCAGAGGTTTTCTTTCCTGTGGCCTCATTTTCTATGCAGCCTCAAGGTGTAATGAGCCCTGCTTTATAGTATATTGTAGCATGGCAGTTTACTGCCAAAATGCCTTTGGTCTATGAGATATGGCAGAACTATTCTGGCCAAGGAGTTAATCTAATCCAGCATGATGGAGATTAAAACTAGCATTGTTTTCCTCATGCAGATCCTGGACACACTGGAGAGTTGGCAGCTGGGCGCACACCAGTTTAGTGGGGGCCCTACAGGAGGGCTCTCGAGCTCTGTTCAGAGCAGGAAGAGAGTGGTTCACATCTGTGTCACTCTCTAGGTTGGAGGAATGCGGGACAAAAGCCATCAGCAGTGAACTGATTCTTTAATGGCCTCTGTCCAGAACCCTGATTCGGCTGGAAGCAGAAGAAAGCATCTGGGTTGCCTCTCCCCCATGGGGCTTCTTCTGTACACGCAGGCCACTCACGTGACTAGGCAAATGCTTCCTTGTGCCTTACAGCGAAGTGATGGATTGCTGCCGTTCAATAATTTGGTGAGGTCTCATGACCGTGAAAGCTCACTTTTGGCTCCTTGGGCTGGTAGGCAGCTTTGCAAACGTTGGCTCAAAGAAGCTGTTGCAGGGGAGGTCATGCTGCCAGAGGAGCTCTTCAGTGAACTCACACATGCCTTCAGAGGTCAGGCTGAGCACTGTTTCCCGACACCACCATTACCATCATTTGTTCAGATACCAGCGGCACGAACTTCTCCAGGTAGCTGGTATCCAAGATGATACCAGTTTTAATGTCAATAAACCAGGTAAGGAATTCAAATGGTGTTTTCATTCTTACTATTTTATTTACATTTTTCAGAGGACATAGGGAGAAAGGTAAAGAAAGGTAGTTCTTACAACGAACGTAGAATCCAGAATTTGAACATCTGAGGCAGATTTTTAGTTAAGTGTTCTACTACAGAAAACTAACCCTGAAATACATCTGGATAAAGGACAAGCGTTGGAAGAAAAGATGGGACTCGGATAAAGACCAAGGAGCAGGGTCCACAGGTGGACAGCTGGAGCAGACGTCTTCCAGGGCCCTCGAGAGGGTTTTGTGTGCACCCTCCCTCCTGGCCTTGTGTTTGTGGCCCTGAACAGCCTTTGGGGTCAAGTCCCTGACCACTGTAAAAGTGTAACTAATCCCGGCAACTTTGGAGTCAGACTAATTTGGGTTTAAATCGTGACTCTGTGGCTTACTAGCTACGTGATCTTAAAGCAGCTTCAGTTTTCTCATTGAGAATGTGGGTTAAAATACTGAGTTTACAGGATAGTTAAAAGACCAAGGGTTTTGTATAGTGCCTGGTGCAAAGGTTTCATGTGATCCTGGCAACTGCCCTCTGGTGGTTCCACACCCCCATCCTCCACTTTGATGTTTTCCAAGTACGTTAAACCTGAGGTGAGGTTTTGGTAGGTGAGAGAGTGAGGAGGAGAGAGAGGTGAGATGGGGGATCGGTGCTGAGAGAGGCCATGAGGGTGTGGGGCACTGAGCAGGGCTAGTGGGCGGGGTCCAAAGCCAAGCTCTGTGGCAAGGTCCAAGGGCCCAGGAAAAGGGAAGGCACCGCTGCTCTCTCAGCAGGCATTTGTTGGGGGCCTGCCATGCACCAGGCTGTGTTCACAGGGAAAGCTGAACCAGTCCCTGCCTTCACAAAGCCTGTGCTCCGTTCAGGAGGGCCTTGGGATTCTCTGTGCTAATCCAAATCAATGCACAAAGGAACAAAATAAATAAAATATTTTAAACCCTCACAGATTCTGAGAAGAAAACATTTGGAATAAATAATCTAACATCTCTTTCATCTCAGGAATATCCTTCCTACTGGATACTCTTACTTTTTAAAAAATTTATTTTCTTTATTGATTTTAGAGAGGAAGAGAGAGGGAAAGAGACATAGAAACATCGATGAGAAAGCATTGATTGGCCACCTCCTGCACGCCCCCCACTGGGGATCGGGCCCACAACCTGGGCATGTGCCCTGACCAGGAATCGAACCACCGACCTCTTGGTGCATGGGTCAATGCTCAACCACTGAGACACACCAGCTGGGCCCTACTGGATACTCTTAAAAAGAGTGAATTAAAGAATGAGAGAGAACTGAATTTGAATTCTGACTCTGCTACTCTCTACCAGGATGACTTTGGATGAGACAGTCACCTTCCTTGAAACAGTTATTATTATTATTTTTAAATGTAGAAAATGGGGAGAGGACAGTTTTCTCAACCCTTGCAGGGTTGCTCTGAGGATTAGTTCAGATGATATGTAAGCTCACTGAATATAAATAAAGAATGAATAAATATTAAGTGGATTAGAACTAGAAGAAGAATTGCTGATCCCTAAAATAGCATCTTTTGTGGGGATCACGCGTCAGTGGCCCTGTGGGAAAGCAAACGTGGCTGTGGCCAGCAAGAAGGGGCCTAGCCTCTCCTGGAAAGGCCGGGTGGCTGCTGACCATAGATGAAAGCGTCCCACGGAAGGCCAGCTCTTCTGAGGAAGTGTATTTAGAAGCCCAGCTCTGGGAAATGCCACATGTAAGGAATCTTTATTTATGGTTAATGATAATTTAATTTAGTTAGGATGGCCATTATAAATATCAGGTTTAATTAAATACTTTGCAGGAATAAATTGAAAGTAAGAACATGTAGTGATACCTTCCCCTTCCCTCTAGTCCTTCCATCTTCACCCATTTCGATGTTAACCATGAATTGTTCCCTTCATGCCCGAAGTTGAGCATCTTTGAGAATAAAAGCTTAAATGATGCTGCACAGCCTCACGACAAACTGTGAATGACAGCAATGTACCTTGGGGACAGACATGCAGACAAAAATAAGTTCGTCTTCAGCATACAGAAAGAAGAGACAGAGAACCTTAGAAATGATCATGAGATAAATTTCAGAAATTGTAACTGGCAGAAAGGTCAACTGGCGCGTGCGCTCCAGGCCGGAGGGAAGATGTTACAGCCACAAGGGAAAGCCAGCGGGGGCAGGACAAACACAGTAAGAAATAGACAAACACATACAAAAATAAAGTCCACTTTGGAAAGGCTATTCAGTTTGTTAAATTACATATACTAAGCATTAGATTTTCAAAGAGCAGATTTGTTTGAGGACGTAACATAGAATTAACCTGCAAGTCCGACCATCCTGGAACTGAGCTTGCTGCTGCATTCAAGGGGTGGCTGTCACCCTCCGGAGGAGGGGGTTGTTGAAAATCAAAGTACCCCAACTCAGCACAATGCTTCCAGAAAATGATACACGCTTACTGATGAGATCCTGCCTTGTAAGAGGTTTTGAAGCTTACAAATTAAGTGTACATTACAAGCGACATAGGTATTGAAATGTGTCACCATTTTTGCTTTCCATGATTGCAACAAAAATATGGCATGGATCTTTAGCAACAGTAAGCTGTAGAGCTGTAATTCTACTAAAATAGCAGGTGGTAGTGTGATCACATTAAGAAAGAAAAGAAAAACTCCCACAGGCAAGTTGAACTTGGTAGTAGCACAGTGAGATCAATGAAGTATCTGAAGTCTAAGAAGATACAGTTTTGTTCTGAAATTTGGACAGGTTTTATAAGTGTGAATATGAACTCTGTGACCTTCCTAATGAGAAACCAAAAGGATAATGATGTTCTTGGTGATTAAAAGAGGAGCAAGGAAATCTAATTAGAGGATGTATGCGTTACACTTGTTGATGAAACATAAACCTATTTTCAGCAGTGCTGCTGATGAAGACGCATCGCTCCCTTCAAAGGGGACTTTCCTCCCATTGTCTTTAATTACAGTGCAGAACACAGCACAGTGCGGTTTCACAGGGAAGATAAACCGGGCTTGGCAGATGAAGAGCACACAGAGGCAGCCATCTTTGTTTTGTTCTCTTTGGCACACCCCGTTCTGGGCTAACCACAAAGACAGAAGTTTAAGTTAATATCAGAAGTTAATTCAAATCTGTCAAGTTCATCGCAAACCTGAAAGAGACAAGACTTGAGTCTCTGCTGAACCATCAGCTCCCGCGAGTGCTGACATCAGCACGCCCTGCATGCTAAATTCTAAACGCTCAGGCTAATAGCCAGATGTCAATGATTCAGATAGAGGGGCGGGGGGGAGGGGTGCGAGGGAACCACAAGGAACCTCATCAGAAATGAAATGTGAAATGTCTGCATATTTTTTCTAATATGTTGACATTTTGCAGTTTGGGGAAAATACAAATGATTACGCTGCTGTCATCAGCCAAAAGCAATGGCATTTCTCTCTGAATCATCCCCTCCCACCTGGATTTAAATTGTGGATCTGAAAATAAAAATCATATACGTTATCAGCAGGAAATGGACAAATACGTGTAGCTTTTGATGTCTCTGCAAGAAGAAATCATTTGATGAACATCTTTCTAAACAGTGAATTGGAATGTCTGATATTGTCTCGCTCACAAGAAAAACCCACAGGGGGGAAAAACACCTAAATTTCAAATGAGAACTAGGAGGCTGGAATGCAATGGAGAGTGTCACAGAAACAATGCTTGGCTTCCCTGGGGGAGAAGACTACAAATCCTTTTGAGTATTTGGCTTTTCTTTGGTTAGGGAAGAGGTTCATGCTGTATAGAGGTTCTGACTGATGCCCCATTGACTGGAAGATATATTTATTAATTTACCAAACATTTTCTGGGCAGCAACCATTGCAAGACACAGTGTTACATCCTTTAAGTGCAGAAACAAAATAGAAACAAAATAGAAACAAATACCAGCCTAAGGGTAAGTAACCCTGAGAGCCCAAAAGGGGAGTGAATGATGCTTCAGTGGGGTTCAAAAATACGGTATGGACGGGCTAACACTAAGCAGAACCTTAAAGTATGAGTTTCTCAGGCAGCAAAGAGGGCAAAAGCCTCCCATCTGTGACCCCACAACACACTGGAAGAAACAGTATAGACATGGGTGAGAAAGAAATGCAGGATTAGACCAGACAGACCTAGAATTCCTGTCTGTGGGAATTCTTGAGCTCCAGGCTCCTCTGGGGGTGGAGACGATAGTACCCACTTCGAAGGGTTGGTTCTCAGCTGTCCAGAACTATGTCTGGCTGACACTTAATAGCTAATATCTTTTTCATGCCTCTAGCAAAGCACTGATTATATTCTATTAATCGATTGTAATTGTGTATCTACTTGCTTGTACAAGGTTGGAAACTTTGTTCCTCTTTGTACCTCAGGAGAGATGGGTGGAACGAGGCAGGGGGCATGGGCGGAGGCTGCCGTGCTGAACGGGACCTGCTGCTCTGGGGCCCAGGGTGGTCTGGCCTGATAGCACACAGAGGCTGCACCGGGAGGCGACCTGGGAGCTAGAGCACCTGGCCATGCTTCTTGGCAGGTGTTTTCAGCCCGGTGTGGATAGGTTCATTCTGAGATTTGGAAAGTTCACTTGTCCCTACGGCGGCAGATGGGAGAGGGATTCCCAAAGACTAGGTAAGAGAAATGAGACTTGTTCAGGGCAGACACAGGCCACAGGCAGTCCAGGGAAGGGCGTGGCCTGCTTCATAGGACTCGCTGGCCAACAGGTGTAAGGTGCAACAAAGAGGAAGTCAAAGTGCCTGTTGAGGTTCCAGAAAGACTGTGTAGGTGAAAAGACAAGGCGGACATTTGAGGGAGCATGGTACCTGAGAGTGAAAGATGGTTGAGACCCTAAGGTCCAGGTAGGGACAGTGGTGTGCAGCTCAGAATTAAGGGGACACTGGAGGTACAGCTTTGGGAGCTGGCCGACTGGCTCAGGGGCCATCGACATTCAGGGTGCAGCAGATCCCCTTGGACAACGTGCTTAAAGGGCACAGCCGCATGGCTTGCCCTGGAGAGTCTGGTTGAACAGGTCTGGGGCACCAGAACACGTGTAATGCAGCTACGATCCTGCCTGGTGAGGGGCCCGAAGACACGATCCTGCCCTGTGAGGGCCCGAAGACACGGTCCTGCCTGGTGAGGGGCCCGAAGACACGGTCCTGCCCTGTGAGGGGCCCAAAGACACGGTCCTGCCCGGTGAGGGGCCCGAAGACACGATCCTGCCCTGTGAGGGGCCCAAAGACACGATCCTGCCCTGTGAGGGGCCCAAAGACACGGTCCTGCCCTGTGAGGGGCCCGAAGACACGGTACTGCCCGGTGAGGGGCCCAAAGACACGGTCCTGCCCGGTGAGGGGCCCAAAGACACGGTCCTGCCCTGTGAGGGGCCCAAAGACACGGTCCTGTCCGGTGAGGGGCCCAAAGACACGGTCCTGCCCGGTGAGGGGCCCAAAGACACGGTCCTGCCCGGTGAGGGGCCCAAAGACACGGTCCTGCCCTGTGAGGGGCCCAAAGACACGGTCCTGTCCGGTGAGGGGCCCAAAGACACGGTCCTGCCCGGTGAGGGGCCCAAAGACACGGTCCTGCCCTGTGAGGGGCCCGAAGACACGGTACTGCCCGGTGAGGGGCCCAAAGACACGGTCCTGCCCGGTGAGGGGCCTGAGGACATGATCCTGCCCGGTGAGGGGCCCAAAGACACGGTCCTGTCCGGTGAGGGGCCCAAAGACACGGTCCTGCCCGGTGAGGGGCCCAAAGACACGGTCCTGCCCTGTGAGGGGCCCGAAGACACGGTACTGCCCGGTGAGGGGCCCAAAGACACGGTCCTGCCCGGTGAGGGGCCTGAGGACATGATCCTGCCCGGTGAGGGGCCCCAAGACACGGTCCTGCCCGGTGAGGGGCCCCAAGACACGGTCCTGTCCGGTGAGGGGCCCCAAGACACGGTCCTGCCCGGTGAGGGGCCCAAAGACACGGTCCTGCCCGGTGAGGGGCCCAAAGACACGGTCCTGCCCGGTGAGGGGCCCCAAGACACGGTCCTGCCCGGTGAGGGGCCCAAAGACACGGTCCTGCCCGGTGAGGGGCCCAAAGACACGGTCCTGCCCGGTGAGGGGCCCGAAGACACGGTCCTGCCCGGTGAGGGGCCTGAGGACACGATCCTGCCCGGTGAGGGGCCCAAAGACACGGTCCTGCCCGGTGAGGGGCCCGAAGACACGGTCCTGCCCGGTGAGGGCCCGAAGACACGGTCCTGCCCGGTGAGGGCCCGAAGACACGGTACTGCCCTGTGAGGGCCCAAGGACACAGGGACCCCTCCTCTCTCGGTGGCAGTGGCCTGGGCCCACTGGGGCAGTGGTGAAGGAGCTGGAGCAGACGAGGACAGAGCAGGTAAGAATCGAGGCACCACCTGGTCATGACCCAGAAGCCAGAACCGGGATGTTGGGGCCACAGGGAGGACCGGAGCGAGGAGGAGGCTGGGTGTCAGAGGGAGCAGAAACGAGGTGTGAAAGGCGCTGGAAGGAAGGGGGACCGCCTCCTTTGGGGGGTTTGGAGGGAAGGGAAAAGGCTCATGGGCAGCACACCCAAGAGAATCCTCAGACCCTGGGCCCACTCCTCGGGCATCACCTGAAGCCGTTGGGGGTTGTGTGGACACCTGAGTACAGGAGGAGGCAGGAGTGTGGGGTGGCGGCGGGACGGGTAAGGCTTTGAGCCCTCTGCCTGCAAGGACCAGGGGTGCCCTGGGGAGGCGAGCGGCGGGGGAAGAGGGAGGAGCTGCTCAGTGCTGCTTCCAGTTGAAGAAAATCGGTGTGAAGAGCCAGCAAGCTGACATGTGTATTTATTCTGGAGGAAGGGCCATTAGCAGAGGAAATACAGATTCTGCCGCACGGCTTCCAGGGGCGCTGAGGTAGGCTGCAGTTTAGCTGCTCCGAGGGCTGCGGCTTTGCCTGAGGAAAGAATTCAGACCCAGATGTTGCCTTAGCTGGAGTGTTTTGCCATTTCCATTTGCAATGACAAGATGGCTAGGAGTCGTCCCTTTTCCCGATTCTTAACTCTTAATGTAACTAATTTGTATCGCTACGATTTCACAGATAAAATGTGAGAAATCTGCTTTTCTTTCTGCAGCATGCCCCTCCTTTCTGGCTTTGTTTGCATTTCCTGCCCCTCTGCCTGCCAGTTCCAGTAATCCAAGCATTTATATGGCTCATTAAGCGCCTGCATTCTCTGCAGCGCAGAGGGGACCCCGTCTTCCCAGTTCAGCTCTGAGGATGGGGGCGGGGCTTCTTGCTCAAGACCCAGTGGAGGCCTCACGAGTTGGCAAGTGGAGAGGATGTGCACCACGGCTTCTGAGAGGGCACGCTGAGCTGTGCCAGCAAGCTGAGCCTGGCCATGCCCCTGCGGCACGCAGGCTGGAGGACTTCAAGGTGCCAGGGCTACAGATGGGCCTTTGCAGGCTGCATGCACTCTGTGGGCTCACTCACTCAGAGCAAGCCTCTGCAATGGCACAGGTGCTTGCCACCACTTCCAAGGTGACGGAAGATAGGGTTTTGGAGATGTGCTGCTTACCCTACATTTTCATTGTTTATTTATTTTCTTCAGTTCAGAACAGAGACTTAGAAAGCTGGAAGTAAGCTGGGAGTCCGCCTTGCCCCATTCTTATATTTTATGGACAACCATGGAGCAGAGTGGGGACCAGAACCCAGTTTTCCTTGCTCCTAGTGCTGGTCTCTTCCCACGTTCTGCTGGCTTGTCAGTTCCTGAAGTTGCCTGGGGCTACAGAACGTACAGAAGCTAAAATGCCACTTGGAGTTGATACGCTGCCCGGGTGACCTAGCCTGTCTGTGTGGCTTTTGAAGGGATAGTAACTGGTGGTCAAGAAACAAACCCCTCGTATGGATGCCCCACATGGATTCACCTGTGAGAACCTCCCGCCCAACTGTGCGGTCCTCTCTCCCAGTTTACCTAATCACTTCCTCTTTCAACCCACTCACCGCCTATTGTCTCCACTGTCTTTGTCTTCTGTATTCTCTGAAATTGCTTTTATCCCATCTTTCTTTGTTCTCTGCATGTAGGTAGGAAATAAATGAAAGATGTGTTTGTGTAAGAGATCTATTATGAGTGTGTGTTGTTATGGATTCACAGTGCAGAGTCAAAGGGTCTCCAAAAAAGGAAACTTTATAGTCCTTGAGGGTGAACAGCAGTGCGTGCCTGGGGATGTTGTGTGTGTGTGTGTGTGTGTGTGTGTGTGTGTGTGTGTGTGTGTTGGGGAGGTATGTGCATATGGGTTGTAAATGTGAAAATTATACTTTGAAATAATAGGTTTGGATTTAGATGGAACGGAGATGTTGGTGTGGGAAATAAGTCCAAGGAGGCTAATTGTTGGTATGGGGTTCCTCCTAGAAGGTGACCCACCAAAATCTGCGCTGGATTGCCAGGTATTGTGAGGTGCAATGAAATGGTAGAAAGAGCTGAGACACTGGAACCAGAATACTTAGGCTTGATTCCAGCTCAAGCACTTATAAGCCAGTATGAGCGGAATTATCTGCCTAACCTCTCCAATGCCTCCTCTGTAAAATCAGGATACATATAGTATTTAGCCCTAGAGTCATTAGATGAGGTGAAACACAGAGAACACTCAGTCCAGGGGCCCTGTCGGTAGTAAGTGGTTAGTGCTACTTATCCCTCACCATGGGGCGTTGACTGGAAACCACATTCATGGATGTCAGAAAGGGTTCGCACTGGATAATGTCACTTTCACCTGGTGTTGAGTGACTGCCACTCAGGCATCGCATCAGAGAATTAGTCTTTGTGGAGAACATGGAGAACCTCCCATTCAAATGCTTTCATTGATGAAAAACCCAGAGCGCACCAAGATCGACTTTCCCAAAGTCATTCAGAGTGAGCAGCAGAACCTGGTTCAGGAGGCTCAAGACTCACAGGCCCTGTGCTGTTCTATCACATGTCATTCCTGCCAGCTGACCTCCAGTCCCTGTGTCACCAACACACCCTCCACTGTGCATCCATCCATCCATCCATCCATCCATCCATTCATTCAACAATACTTTCCTGACTGGCTACTGTGTTCGCTTTTCAGGATCAAACCAGACATGGTCCCTATGTCCATGGAGCACACAGAAGGGGGAAACGGTCTCTGATAAAACAAACTAAATGAATGAAGCAGAAATAACGTTGCAACTGGAAGGTGAAGTGTACAGAGACAAGGCATCTGTCTGTGCCACTCCTGCGTCCTCATCACTTAGAGCAGCCCGGGCGCCGCGGGTCCTGATGAGTATTTGTGGAGTGAATGTTGGCGACGCGCTGGGTTGAGTGCAGCATTTAGAAGTGTTAGATGAGAGGGTGTGTCGTGAGCAAACTGGCCTGCTCTTAGCAGTCAGGGAAGGCTTCCTTCAGGAAGGGATGCTGAAAGGTGAGTGGACACTAACCGGATGAAGCAAGGTAGGGTGAGAGATGGGGACTGACAGTGTGGTCGTAAAAATGGACAGGAGACTCGGAGGAAAGAAAAGCACAGGTCCAGCTGGGCACTAACTGGCAGCCGTATCAAGGGAAGCAGAGATAAGACGGGCTCGTCGCAGGAATCGGTGCAAACACCAGCATTAACGACACTACCTTATATTTAAACAACAGTCTGCAGTCTGCCACACCTCTGTGATGGACACACATTGTTGATAATTCACAATGTCAGGAAATAGCATCCCAACTTTAGCTGAGTAACCTGAGGTCTGTAGTTTTTGCATGTTGTCAAAGTCATACATCTAAACCTAGCACTTGTGGGGCTTTCTCCAAATATAGAGGACCTTGTTAGCACCCTCACTAGCCTTGTAAGGCAGATATTACTATCCCCATAGCATACATGGGGAAAGGAAGCCTCAGCAAGGTTAATGAGCTGGGATGTGGCTGGCCAAGTTGGGATATAAAGCCACGTCTTTCCTGTGGACTGAATTGTGCACCTCCATTCATATGTTGATGCCCTAACTCCCAGTGTATATTTGGAGATGGAGACTATAAAAAACAATTAAGATTCAGTGCGGTTATACGGGTAGGGCCCTGATCGAATAGGATCAGCGTGTTACTAAGAAGACACATCAGAGAACAATCATCTCTCTCCCCCTCTCTTCCTCTCCCCACCTCCACCTGCATCTCCATCTCTATCTTTCTGACTCTCTCTGCCTCTCCACAGATGCTCAGAGGAAAGCCATGTGAGGACAAAGTAGCCTTCCACAAGCCAGGAAGAGGGCCCTCCTCAAAAACACGTGATAGATCTTCCTGCCTGGACCTTAGACTTCTGGCCTCCAGAACTCGGAGAAAATAAATTCCTGTTGTTTAAGGCACTGGCCTATGATATTGTGTTACAGCAGTCCTAGCAGACTAATATAGTCTTAACATATATGTGCTATTGTTGTCCACGATGACACACCTCTTTCCTTAATGATAAAGAGGGACAAGAACCTGGGCCATCTAGGTGTCAGTCCTGGGTTTCTTCTGTGGGCCATATTTCCTGCCACTGACAACCCTACTAGCTGAGGGCGTGATAGCAGGGTCAGGGACTGGGCAGCACCCTAAGCCTACCCTTTATTTTTGGGGAGACCAAGGGGTGGATAGCCATGGACATCAAGGTGTGGGCAGAGCCAGTGGCCTGTGATTGTCCTGGACCCAGAGCTGCTTCCAGGTCTGGGAAATTCAAACGAGCACCTTCTGTGGGCTGAGCATGGCCAGAGAGAAGCAGGGCTGTGGGGCTCTGCCTCTGGAGGGCAGCTGAGCCCCGCCTGTGCTTCACCTGCATGTGTGACGCGTGCGTATGTCTCACTCCAGGAGCCCTCTGGGCAACACCCAGCACCTAATGCAGGCCTGGTACCTGCTCACTAGCTACGTGTGCTTCCGTTCACTTAACCTCTGTATTCTTCCTTTCAACTCATCTTTAAAACGGGGCGAGTAACCTGCCTTGCACAGCACTGACATGACGCCTAGAAATCAGCAGACATTATTATTATTATTAATGACTCTAAGTACTTCTGCTTTAAAATGAAGATTGTAGAATTGAGTCTTTAGCCCTTTTTGCCTTGGGCTGAAAAAGTGTAAAACATTCATACTAAGGTGTCTTCCCCATGGAGAAGATAATCTGATCATCCATTTGGTCTCTGGGCTGGGTTCCTCTTGGTGCCACTGTGTGCAGAAATAGCAGAATGCTCATCCCTTTTAAAGGCCACCAGGTAGAAGTTTATTGTGATTTTGGGGGAAAAAATCTTTCCCTGAAACATGTAATAGTATTTCATATGTGTGTATGTAAAAGCCATCATGGTCTACATGCTTGTTACTTAAATGGTACAAACCCAACCCTGAAATCTGTCTACCGAGGAGAAATCGATCAGGGAGGTGGAGCAGGCAAGCCTATCTTTGAAGTAGGCTTAAATTCAAAAGCATAAGCATTCAGACAGGCAGAGGAAGGAAGGAGCATGCTGTACCCACCTGCCACTGCTGATGAGGGGCTTATTTCTAAGACACACACAGCACAACGCACACACCATGCAGAGAGAAAACAGAAGACATAGATCACACATTTCAGATGGTTGGCGGACATCGTTTAGTCAATGTCAATGCCGAAAGCTTGCTCTGGGTCTGATGTGCACAGGGGAAAGTGAATACCTTTTCATTCTACTCACCAGACGCTTCCCCATCACCAAATATCAGCAAATAAACAAATACATACACACGAGAAATCTCACAACAAGCTGGCCCTGGCCCGAGGTGTAAAACGTGGCACAGGAGATGGACACAGCAGTGTGGGAAGATTTAGTGAGAGAAGGAGAGGGATTCCAAGGGAGGCCATCACAGCTCTGGAGACCTCTCCACCCACCTGGGAGAGAAAGACCTCCAGAGAAGGCTTTGATGCTCCAGCTGTGGACAGAGCAGTCCTCTCGATGGAGCTCAGAGGACTGCTCCATCATTCCAGTGAATGAGGACATGGCATAGCAGTCGACACGAGAGTCACGTAGCAGCAGTTGACTTAAAACTATAAATACACCCTCCCCAAAATTATAGACTCTTACTATAGAAGTTATCCGAAAATTATATCTAATTTACCTACCAGACCTTTACATAGTATTACAATTGAACTGTTCCCTGGGTCTGTTTCCTCTATGGCAACCACCATCCAACTTGGTTCAGAATTTGGTGTACCCTTTTTGTAAGGTGCAGACCTTGCGTTTTAGTAGGTCAGGAGATGTCAGTTACGTTGTAAATATTACTGTATCACATGTGAGGAGAATGACACGGAGAAGCATTTTGCATCTAAGGGTGGGGGTTGAGCAGGACCAATGGACATAGGCCAAACAGATCATGCTTTCCTCCCTCGTGAGTCCCTCAAGCCCCTCGCGTGGCCCAGCCCACTGCATCCAGGCGTCCTGCACTCACCATACAGTGTGATGCTGGCATTGGTGTTCCCAAGCTTGTTTGTGGCCACACAAGTATAGTTCCCATAATCCTTTTCTGAAACATTGAAGAAAGTCAGAGTGGATATGCGCCCTTTGTTCTCGATCCTCATGCCGTCCAAACCGGTTGCTAGCCTGCAACAAGACAAGCGCTGCTGGGCTGGGGCTGCAGACGGAGGGAAGCAGCAGACAGAGGTGCTGGGAGAACTGACACCACAGACGCACCCTGCCAGGAGGCCTCCCTCACCAGACCGTCTGCTGTCTAACCCAGCTCCTGGAACTCAGGCCATGAGCACCACAGCTCCCATCGGGAGGAAAAGGGGAAGGAGGCTCACGTTCCGAAGGCTAAATGACTGGCTTCTCGTCATCAACGACTGCCACGTACAACTCATCTCAGATTCAGAAACAAGCTCAAAGTCATTTTGCCCACTTCCCAGCTTCCTCCACTTGTTGTTTCTGGTTCTAAAAGGAGACCCTTATAGAGAAGGCCACAATGCATGCTGGCTTCACCGTCTTTCTCCTTTACTTTATCCTTCTCCTGCCGTGTGGGAAATGCTCCTTCGGCTCTGCTGCGGACATGCCTGTCTCCACTGTCAAGGTACCTGGCATCCTCCTTGAACCACTGGAATTCAGCTGTCGGCACGGCAGACGCTTCGCAGCTCAAGATGCCCTTCTGACCAACCGAGACACCGGTGTTCTTGGCTTTCGAGATGTAGGGAGGGTCTGTGGGGGGAAAGGCACAGGGATTCCATGAAATGGATAAAAGGCACATTCAGCCACCTGGTGTGCAAATGGCTTTCTTTTGACACCCTACCTTCCCAGTTAAATAGCCACCTATTTTAGAGAAAAAGCAAAACAAAAACTTCTTGCTTGAAGGTATTGCGTTTACCCCAGCATCTTCTTTAGGGCTTCAAACCAACTCAAAGCTACAATTCTCCCCACTGGCTAAAGGTGGCGGCCACAGGAAGACTCCAGGGCAGTGCAGGCAGTGATGGGCACAGCAATCTGATCAAGTGTTTTCCTGTTGGAGACAACTAGGGTCTATCGGAAAATGGCATTGCCGTGACCAGCGTCTTCCCCCTGAGAACGGCCAACTCACAGTTCACGGTGATCGTGACCTTCCGCACATCGGGCGCCGCAACGTCATTCAGGGCGCTGCATTCGTACTCTCCAGACTGGTCACGCTTGATGTCGGAGATCTCCAGGTACTCATCCTCACTCACGAAGACCTGGCCTTCTGGGAGGAAAGAAACAGAGAAAACAATCGTGAAACTGGGCAAGCAGGGACAGAGCATATTCACATCCAGAACTGGCCGGAGAAGGGTAAGAAGAGCTGTAGAAAAGGCATTTAAACATCACGGTTGTAAAACACCCTGTTAGTCCCAAAAAGATGGCATTTGAAGAAACAAATGTTCTGCTTGAGTCTTGGGTCAGTGTACTTTTGTCCAATTTACCTGAACTTTTTAGACCATTTGATAATAAGATATAATGTTGCTTACATGAATATTATGAGATAAACTGAAAGAGTCCATGTGAAACAGCACAGCGCGTTACTGAACTAGGGTATTTTAAAGAGAATTGTCATGGTCAGTAATATAATACAAGCTGTGGGGATAACGTTGGAGCCTGTTCGTATGGCCGTCTTAATGTTTCACTATGTAGAAAGGCCTTTCACGGCACAATGCAAACGACTACTGCACGTAGGACAAATGAGTGACTACTCAGCATTTCACTGCAAATAAATGCCGGACAGCTGTTTGGGTTCAACTGTGCAGGAGAAGATAAACTGAAGAATGAATGACTAAAAAAGGACTTTGTGACCCTACGCCTTAGGTGCTCAATAAACTTTTGCCAACATAAAATAAACATGCCCGGCTGGTGTGGCTCAGTGGTTGAGCGCCGACCCATGCACCACGCGGTCGCCGGTTCGATTCCCGGTCAGGGCACATGCCCAGGTTGTGGGCCCGATCCCCAGTGGGGGGTGTGTAGGAGGCGGCCAGTGGATGTTTTCTCTTATCGATGTTTCTACCTCTCTCACTCTTCTTTCTTCTCTCTTTAAAAATCAATAAAGAAAAAAACAATTTTAAATAAAAATAAAAACAAACAAAAATATGATAGCTCCAAAGGACGGATCCACGGCCACTGGAACAGCCTTGTGGATTTAATACCGACGTTGTGGCTTTATTCCTGGGCATTCGTGAAGCTTGCGATTCATGACCCAAAATATTCCGGGACTGCAAAGTTGGCATTGCTTGTAGTCTCCATTACATGCTCTTGCCACAACCTGGCCCCTCTGCCTGATCCCTTGTCCCATGTCCTGTGGTTTAGTGCAAAGAGAACAGGCTGTCTGTCTTGAAATACAAATATTCTAAGTTCTGTCAAAAAAAAACACACAAAAAACAAAAACAACAACAAAAAAGAACAAAACAAAACAAAACAAAAAAAACAGGCTGTGTGAAAACCCAGCTAACACAAAGGCCGAGGAGAAGCACAGCCGTTTGTATTTCTTATAGGCCTACTGCCTGATTCCTTTCTGTGCCCCGGGAGGTAGAGCAAAGGTGCTTTTCAGGACGACACAAACTCATTATTACTTTCCTCACACCCCCGTAGAAGCAGATTCTGATCCAATGGAGCTCAGTCAGCTAGGTCTGGGTCCAGCGTGGGTGTGGAACCGGAGGGCAGGGTGTCCCAAGGGGTGGGCTGAGGGGTGGAGGTAGGCAGGGGTGCTTTGGCATCCTGACTTTGCTCCAAGTCTAAGCCTTGGGGAGTTTCCACCCACTTTGTCCATTTCCCCAGACTTATTTGTCAGCTCCTGCTGACTTCCTGGCCTCCCTCCCCAGTCCCAGCACATGCCCACCCAGGCTCTGTCATCAGTTCTGTCTGGATGCTGGTTACCAAGGCCATCTGTAGATGGTGTGGGGCCCCAGTCACATATTTTTCCAGGGGCCTCTCTCTATGCAAACATTTGACTCATCTGAAATGAGTACCATTCTGGTAGCCCGAACTCATGCAGTGAGCTTGTAGCCAGGCCACCCTCCTGGAACTTGGACCCTTTGACAGGACCCCAGGATAAACCCACAGGTGTGTGTTTTGTAATCCTAAGGAATCTGGTTGAATTCATGTGAGGAGTGGCTGAAGGCAGAGGTTGGAAATGTGTCCTGAAGGGGAGGGATGCATTCTGGGCAGGTCCACACTCCCAGGCTTGAATGTGAGTGTCTCTCCTGAATGGTATTGCTGGTCGAGGCTGGTCTCAGGCACCAGAGGGAAACTTAGAAAATTTCAAGGAAGACACTCCTGAGCATGGTGCCTCCTGGGGCTTGGGACAGGGCTCTCTTTGCTGGGATCTCAGAGTGATGATTCTGGCCACAGCCCCTGCCCCCACAGACATGTAATCATTCAGGTTAGTGCTTGTCCTAACTCCTCAAGGTTCATTAGAGGGATACATACATATATCATTCTTTTTTCCTTATTTTTATTAGACTTAATAGAATCTCAGAATTAAAGGAGATTCTAAGATCACGTATTTCAGAAAGTCTATTGTTGAAATAATGCTGGGTGACCAATCTAAGTGTTTATAAGGGTTAAACAACAAGAAATCAAATGCACCAAAACAACTTTGCAGATTCATTGTACTGTGCCTTTTCTGCAATGAATAAATATGGCAGGATCGAAAGTCAGGCTTCCTACTTCAAAGACTCCATTATTCTTTCAAAATGTAGTACAGTGTTTTGGCCACAGGTAATTAAAACCCACTGCATTCATCCAAACAGATGAACAACTTGCAATGGGCCTCAGGAGGGGTCACTGACTCCTTCCTTGGAGAGAATGGGATAGACCATATCATGCTGCCTGGTGTAGACCAGACAGATGTCTTCAAGGCCCTGAGAAAACAGGCCAGTGACTCCAAGTCAGTGGCGGAATGATGGCTGCATGAAGGGAAGGGATCAGTTAAAGACGAGACAGGCCAGTGTGCTAGGATCGTGAGTGGTCTCCGCACTTAGGTGAGCAGGACGGTTCCTGGGCCCTTCGTGGGGGAAGTGTAGGACGGAGCAGCCACTGTCTGGAGTGGGGATCTATTTTCACTATCTGTCACGCTGTTTGTATGGGATGGTTATGTGACAGCAAAAAGGAGGAAGGAAGAGAGTGTTTCATGCAAAATGGGGATCGTTACGATAATACGACCTCATTAAGTGAGAAAATGAATTTGTCAAGTTTGTGCTATAAAGGGAGAGCTTCTCAGATTTTAATTTGCATATGAATTCTTCTAGGATTTAAAATATATATAGAGAGATCTGATTCAGGAGGCCTAAAGTGGGGCCTGGGATTCTATACTCCTAATAAGTGTCCAAGGATTTCTGTGCTGTGGTCTGAGGCCCACACTCTGAGTAGTGACCCTAGAACGTGTCATCACCTTCTCCTCCTGGCTCTCTCTTACACATTTATAAGTACCTGGGCTGTGAAGTGGCCAGTAGGTCAACCAGGGCCACTGAGTGCCTCTCATGCTAAGGTCTCTGTGGAGCAGCGTATCAAGAACACCTTCTCTTTGGAGTACAAGGCTCAGAAGGGTCCATCGAGTCTGAGCATCTGAACCTTAAAGCTCACTTCTCCATGGAGTTGTTATGATCTTACTGCAAAACATGCATGCTGTCAACACTGTTACTTGGCTAAGAGATGGGACACCCACGCTGACACTCCTCGTCTCAAGCCCACTGACGGTGATGCAATGCTATTTTCTTACCCACTTGGAATACTGGGTGAGATTTTTAAAGCAGAACACCTCTAGGTTGCTAAGTGCCTGGAGACCTGGGAAACTGCAGGTGCTTCCCCTGCCCTCCAGTCCTGGTTGCAGTGTGGCGTTCTGATCCCACGCTCAGAGAAGGGGCAGAGGGCAGGCGTTGGGATCCTCTTTGCCAGCTGCCGGGAAGGCAACCTGCTGACATGAGGAGAAGGGAGGGAAACGGGCTGGGAGAAGCACAGAGGGCGGGACAGAAAGGAAAGCAGGAGGAGGCAGAGGAAGTGTGCTGGTGTGAGGAAGTAAAGAAGGGCAGCTGCGGATGGTTTGGGTGCTGCTGGACACATTCTGAAGACACTTTCAAAAGGGATCTTAAGAAAGGTGTGCTCTCTGACAAAGTGTGTGGACAGGCGCTCGCAGTCTGCCTCACAGTTCTGCTTAATGGTGAGATGTCCTGTAATAAGCCAGTAACCCAGGGGTGTTATCAACCTGCTCTACGTATTCAGACAGCCCAGTACAACATGAGTGCCAGCAAAAGGAAGTGGATTCTGAAGCACTGGCAGAAATATATTTACAAAGAGGGGCTATTTCTTCCCACGGAGGAGGAGCGCTTGGGAGAAGATAAGCCCGATTCACTGCATTAGCGAGATTAGGATCTGCAGGGAAAAAACAAGACCATTTATCAGGGGATGTGGGAGGTCCCTGGGCCAGCCCCTCAGACGCAGGACACAGGCCCCGGGGTGGGGGGATTAAGCCCTAGGGCTCTGTGGGCACCAGGGGGTTCTCCAGGGACTGCATTCTGACTTAACACAGTTACAGAATGCAAAGAACAAGCTGCGGATAAGAAGGATCTGCTCCATCGTAGAAATGGAGGAGCAGAGAGACTGTCTCGGGCAAGGATCCTGGGGTGGCCCATGTCCCTGGCCTCAATTGCATTGTTAACTCCCACCCACCATGATGGAGGAGTCCAGTTAACACTGTGGAGGGTGTAGACGGTGTAGAAGACAAGGTCATTGACCTGGGTCGTCTACAGTCTCATGAGCCCCAAACTGGAGCAGTTTATAGTTTTCTGCCCCTGAGCCCAATTATTAAAAAAATTTTTTTTAATTCTTTATTGATTTTAGAGAGAGAGGAAGGGAGAGGGAGAGAGATAGAAACATCGATGAGAGAGAACATTGATTATCCGCCTCCTGCATGCTCCCCACTGGGGATCAGGCCACAACCTGGGCATGTGCCCTGAGCGGGAATCAAATCGGCGACCTCTTGATGCATGGGTTGACACTGAGCTCAATTTTTAAAATTCTTAATTGCTTTTGGTTCCCTGAAGTGAAGTATGGTGGGTAAGAAAGATGTATTAAGAGCTGAATGAAACCTAAGCACTCGGGGATGAAGAGATTGAATGGGAAATCAGAGTAAATTCTGGAAGCTTGCTGACCCAGCTCTTCCCCCTTTCCATCCTGTCCCTCCATGCCAGCTGCATCTTGGCCATCACTCTTATGTCCAATTTCCCTTCTTTTGTCTCACCAGTTCCTTAGAATTGTAGAGTTGAAAGGATGATGAGGTTCAAAGACTGTAGCCTTCCACTTTTTTGGATTATTGTCCCTCACAGAATATCTTCCGCTCGGGATGACTCCAGGGGGTAGCCTATTCCTTTGCTAGAATATTCAAATAGTCCAAAAAAATCATCCTCATATCAAACCAAACCCTGCCTGGTAAAACCTTTGAAATGATTAAAAGTTGCCTCCTAGGTGTCCCCAGCTCACTGTCCCTTCTCACAATCCAAGGGAAACTACTGCTCTGCCTACAGAAGTTACTTTGTGAGGTTAAATGTCAGCACCTGTCACAGCTTTTGTCATGAGATCCATCAGGGGGTGACTCAGAGTGACATATGCCTTGGTGCAGGTGCCATAGAGAACATGAGCTCAGGAGGATGAGAGCGGGGAGGAGAGGACCAGAGTTCAAGGAGGCATCTCCACAGAGAAGAAAAGGCATGGCGAAGAAATGGCCAGAGGAAGGAGAAATCGGATGAACAAGACAGCCAGAGGAGAAGGAAGCCAGTGGAAGTGGGGAGAGGTGGGCACCCCGAAGTCCATGTGGCTCCAATGGTAGGATTTCTGGAAAAGCGAGAACAGAAGTTCGCCTGCTGCCCAGCAAGAAGAGCTATCATAGATGATCACCATCAGTACTGAACTTGGAAGGTCAGAATCAAATGTCCAGATGATCGGGTGCGTGCTTCTGACTGGTTACACCACTGCTGGGTTTTTGATCTATCTGGGAAAATCGCTTCTTGCCCACTCGCCAAGCTACATCATCTGTCAAGCTATCAAGGAACTGAAATTCTACTCCTGCCAAGAGTGGACCATGCTTAGAAAACGTGCATTGACTGGCATCTTGTCTATTTGCTGGACATCATGCTCTAGAGGTCAGGAGCAAGGTCAGGACAAGGAAAGGACTGTCCGAAGCAGTCCCTCCCCACTGCTTCTATGCCCTTGAGGTATGTAGGATGTGGCAGATTCCGTCAGAAATTCATGTGGGGACGTGTGCTCCATTCTCGTCACTCATCCATGTCTCTCTCTACGATTCTGGTCAATAGAACATAATCACATAAAATGAGCCTCAAAGATCAAGATATTAGCTTTACTGCTGTCGAGTTGGCCTACGAGCTGGGCTTGCTTGGCATCTAAGGCTGACACGGGTTCTAGCTTTCACTCTGTAACTGAAGATATGTGCACCTGTGCAGCAGGGATACCTGACCTGGGTACTCAGTCACAGGCCAGACGTTGGCCTGCATTGCGATGGAGACCCAGGGTAAGGAGGGCCCTCAGGCCCCAGCAGAGGGGGAGCAGGAAGGTGGTGGGAAACCAGGAGTGCCACCCCCACTTCCAGATGACGGCCTTATCCCTGCTTAACTGGGCCCAGTGGATGCCTGAGTAAATAACCTTTCAATGACAATAGCTGCCCACCATCCATGGGAGAGAAAACGTGTGACCACAGTGGCAGAGGGGCCTTTTCCTCCGGGGGTGCAGGGGGTGCAGGGGGGTGGCCACCTGGTTCTCACTCCTTCCTAGACGTTTCCCGGCACTTTCTCAGTCACACACCTCCTGACAGGGGAGCCTCCTTCTTCTGCAGGGTAGCAACATTAGAAACATCCCTGAGCTGGATTTGGGGGAAGGTTTTAGCACCTGGGACAGTTTGGCTCACAGGAGCTCAGTCTGGTACTGTTGGAGTTTGCTTCCTCCACGGTAGTGAGAAGGAAGTACCCTTTCTCCTTAACTCCTTGTGCATCTAGTGTAAGATAAACATACAGTATTTGTTCACTCTTCTGATGGCTAGAGAACTGGAGACTCTGAACCCCAGTACCCCAAAACTCTCCCTCTCCATTTACTTAATATTTCCTCTTCCTGCCAATGTCTGCCCTCCCCACCCCTTGACTGTCCTTGCGATGAGCAGGTCTGGGCTCCCCCGTCCTGAACTGAACAGGGAGTGTGGACAGCAGCACATTCCACCCTTGGCCGCTCCCAGCTCCCAGACGCTCCCTTCACTGCACTGAAGTTAATGGAAAGTGTGATAAACCCCCTGTTTCATTTCCCCTTAATTAATACAAGCAATTGAATTGTGCTCAAGTCATTTTGGTTTGGATACTGAGCCTCTGGGTCAACATCTCCCTTGCTGGCGGCGACAGAAGCTCTTTGTCTTGGGCTCAGATGAGCGTCCTCAGGCTGAGGCGGCCAGGGCCTGCCCCGAGGAGGGGGTGGCTCACTCTTATCCAGGCTGCCTTGCTGGCTTCCTTCCCTGGAGCTGACAGCGAGTTGGCTAACGACAAGATCGAGCGTTACTGTGAAAGCTGACTGAGCTTCCAGTGGGGAAGGGTACATGAGTGATGCTCCCAGTGTCTGGGGGCACAAAGATGCTCCCGGCAATGGTGCGTTTCCTAAGTCGGTCCCATGTTCTGATGGGACAGCTGAGGATGACACAGGAAGAGAAGGACTCAAGGGACTTGTCCAGTAGAGTCCAGTGAGCCCAAAGAGCCCAATGTACCAGAAAGCTCCACTCTGGTACGTTGGGCTCTTTTCACCAGGAGGAGAAAAGCCAAAGATGAGTGGATGTGAAGGGTTTTGTCCGATAGATGGGGGCAGTAGACAGACTGTCAAGGACGCTCTCGGCAGCGAGGTCCAGGAGGGAGCGCCTAGAGATCTCCCCCCAGGTGGCCCTTCAGTACCACCCAAAGAGCACTTTACAAATACACTCTTGTGCCCATGCTTACAGACTGATTGCATCGGCCCGGGATGGAGCCCCAATATCAGCACGCTCTAAAACCTTCCCAGGCGACACTCATGTACAAGGATGACTGAGATGACCCCCTGGCTAGTACATTGGGGACTCTGTGGCCTTAACTTTCCAAGCGTCAGTTGCACCTGTAGACTTCCAGGCCCCCTCTGCTGGGAAGGCACTGGGGGCCTGGTAGTACATGGTGCTCTGACCAGGCTCAGGCCCTCTGACTGTCCTTTGGCCTCTGTGGGACATCAGTCCTGATGGCCACAGGTGAGACCCAGAAAGGGGCCTTGCAATGTGTAAGGTAAGGATAGCCAGGGCTAGGCCTGACGGTGTCTACTGCCCTTCCTCAGCCCACAGTGGCCGGAACGCCCAGGTCCGCAGCACAGACATGGAGGCCAGAGCAGCTCCCCCCAAAGCACAGTGAGGACAGTGGCTGGTTTGGTTTCACTTAGGTTTTCCCCCCTGGGATGGGTTCATTATGTATAGTAAGACTCAGGACAACAGCTTTTTTAGAATCTAGATGATACTGTTAACCCAAAGGGAGTGCTCCTGAGTGAGTGATACAGAAAGACCCGGGGCACACGCCGTGTAAATGACAGTGTAGAGTGTGCGCCAGAGAAAGAAGAGAGGGGTGGTGCAGAGATACAGACGGACAGACAGATAGACCGGGACAAGAGACAGGCAGACAGAGACAGAGAGAATGGAAATGCAGAAACGGGATTTCATCCACAGGCAGACCAACGGCGGAGGGCAGAAGCTGAATCCGTCTGAGAACAGAAGCCAACGTGGTGAAAGAGCAGCTAACATTTAGATCCTGAACTGTATCTAAATATAAACAGAAACGAACAATTCAGACCAAAGGAGATGGAAACTGAAGAAAAAAATTATTACTTCCAAAAAGCAGAGCGTAAATAGCGAAGTTATTGACAAGATATTGAAGACGCTCGAAACGTTTTATTTATCGCATGTCTTCTTTTTAGTTACTACTATCAGCCATCTGAAGCAACAGGGTTATCTTGGTACTAACAACTAAAAAGTAAAATGGATCCTAAATAAAGTACTGCTTTTAAAAACTCCATAATTTTTTTTTAAAAAAACCACAAGAAACCTTGATTAAGGCATTGAATGAGATATTGCTTCCGTCATTACACACGTCTTTAGAAAGCTTGGCTCGACCCAAGCAGGTATAACCCATTTCTCAAAGAAAAGAATATTTTGGTGAAACAGAGACGTCCTGTGCCACAGTGTGGTCAGTGGGTGTCCGACACCCGAATCACCTGAGGGTGCTTTGTGAAATCAGCTTCTTGAGCCCACAGCAAACCTGGAGGGTCAGAGTCTATTGGGGTTAGGTGGTCTCCAACATCTTCAAATTGTTTTGAATAATAGCATGTCATCAGAGCAAAAGCTTTACCCTGCGCTTGTTCTGGGGGGAATGAAACGCCCCTTCCAACCTCTGCACCTGCCTCATTCCCGATTTCCGTTTGTTTGTTTAGGATGGCAACACCAATGAGCCTAGTTATTTTGACAGGTAGGGTGGCCTTATAGTTAGGTTTGTCGGAGACAGTCCCAGTTGACACCTGTTTCCCAGGATGATGATTAACAGTCACGTTTGTGCCCGGAGGTCTGCTGGCCTGGAGGATGGGCCATGCGGCCGCCTTCCTCCCACCCACGGGAAGGCCTACCATCGGCCCAGCGCCCAGGGCAGGCACCTCCCTGTGGGGCTGTCCCAACATTCACACTTCTGAATCCAATGAGAGACAGTGGTTTGGTCCCCAAGAGGACTGTGGATTGTCAGATATGGACTCTGCTGGAAGAGGATCGAGGATGAGCCCGTGCGCTCTGATCTGGAACTGAGGCCCACCAGCGAGTCTTCCTGGAGTGCAGACCAGAGCAGCTGCTTGAAGCCTAAGGCGCCTGGAGTGAGGGTATCAGCACCGCTGCGCCCAGGGCAGAAACCCGGCTGGTCAGACGGCAGAACTGCGCCCTGTGATAGGGCGTGGGTGGCCCAGAGGCTCAGAAGCTCCTTAGGCCTGTTCAGGGTATTGAGGGGATGCTCTTTGGAGGAAGAGTCCAGCCGTTTCTGCAGATGGGGCCTCGATGCAGACTGACTCCTCTTGCTCCCTCTCTTTCTTTCCTTTTCTTTTATCGATGTTCATTAATATTTTTGAAATACTTGTATCAGCTTCCAGGCAAAACACCCGCTGAGTCAAGCAGTGCTCTTGGCATGCGGGCCACAGCCAGAGACCCTCTGCACAGGTCCCAGCGCAGGGAGGCAGCCTTGCTCACGCCCTCGGCTACGGCGCACCTGAGAGAGAGGGCCTAGGCGACCTGCTGTGATGTTGGGGCCCTGTGGGAACTTTCTGTCACGGGCTCTCTCTGCATCTGCAGCTTCTGCTCTTCTAGGCAAGTCGGTCTCCCTCTTACCATCCAACATAGACCCTTAGGAAGCTGACCTCTCTCCTCCTGGCCTCCCCCCTTAGCCTAGTCACCATAGAAGTCACATAACACATGACCTGCTATAACTCTGTGCCAGCTGCAGGAATGCATGGAGAGCGCCACTGAGCTGGAGACCAGAAGACCTGAGATCTAACCTGATTTGCCACTACTATGGTTTGTGGTTTTGAGTAAGTGTTTTTAACAATCCAAGCCTCAATTATTTTTTTTTCCTATCACATAAAAAATTACACCAGATGACCTCTAAGGTCAGATGACATTTTATAACATAGCAATATGCTCTATGCCCAAGAATTCCAAATAATTTCTTAAGTTCTGGAACTCTGATGCCCACGGTGCTGACGGGCAGAGTTGGAACCCGGGAGCTCAGGATCGCTGACCTATAAGGAAGCACCAGGAGAGCCTGCATTCCGGCGAGCACGCTGCAGAACTGACCAAGGCTGCCCCAGCTTCATCTGGGGTCTTGGCATGCAGGCTCAAGAATAGAGACACCATGTGGTTTGAAGGTGGCTCTCATCTGTCACTGCTCGGTAGCTGCTTGGAGATGGGGAGGAAAGAGGTTTTGACAAGTATGAAGGACTGTGTGTGTCTGAAGGTAATGTCTTGTATTAATGGGGGAAATTAATTATTTCCTCTCCCTTCTAAGACTCCTATTCATGCAGATTTTGACAAGTAGCTGCTTTATTCCCCTCCCCTTGATGGGTAGATTGGAATAACGTCTTCCTGGTACAACTAATCATCCCCTTACATGATTTGAGGCCCATTTTCATGGCTCTGAGGTACACGCAAATGCAGGAAAGTGGTGCTTCTCTTTGCTTTCTGTCCTCCCTGTTTTCTCTGAAAATATCCCTTCTTAGTTATCCAATCCTTCCCAACCAGGGAACAGGTACTAAGAGATAAGCAGACCTCTGGCTTCACCAGAACAGAACCAACAAGATCTGAGGGACCATGTGATGACTTGTTATGTGTCAATTTGAATGGGCTAAGGGATGCCTGGATGGCTGGTAAATGTTAATTCTTGGTGTGTCTTTGAAGGTGTTTCCAGAAGAGATTCGCATTTGAATCAGTAGACCCAGTAAAGCAAATTGCCTTTCCCTCTGTGTGTGGCCATCAGCCAGGCCACGGAAGACCTGAATAGAACAAAAAGTTGGAGGAAGGGCAAATTCTCTTTCTTCTTAAGCTGGGACATTCATCTTCTCCTGCTCTTGTCCATCAGAGCTCCTGGTTCTTCAAACTCTAGGACTTACCTGAGTGTCCCCTCCCCCTACCTCCTCTGTGGCCTCTGGCTTCAGGACTGGGAGTTACACCATCCGCTCCCCTAGTTCTCAGACCTTCAGACTCAGGCTGAATTACATCACTGGCTTTCCTGATTCTTTTGTCTGCAGATGGCAGATCATGGGACTTCTTAGTCCCCATAACAAAATGAGCCAATTCCTATAATAAATCTTGTCTTATCTGTCTCTCTCTATATCCTATTGGTTCTGTTTCTCTGGAGAGCTCTGACAAATACAAGCCTAATGGAAGCCTAGGAAGCCAAGGTTCTCTTCTTCCCTCTGCTATTAATTAGCCAGGAACTCTGGCCAATCCACTTCCCCTCACTCTCAGTTTTCTTATCTGAAAAATGGGTGCATTGAACCAGCACATTTTTCAGGTTCTCAGCCACTGTTCTTTTCCTACTTTAATCCATGGCAGCTTTTCTGGTGCAGGACATAGTGATTCTGTGCTCTCATCATCAGTCACTGGACAGCAAGCGGCTTTGACCAAGGCCCGAGGCTTCTGGGTAGTGGGTTTGGAGGTATGAATGCCGTTGCTGCCTCTGAAGCTTGGGGCCCCCTCTGTCGGGAAGGAGCAACCGCTCAGCACCCTGGGACGGGATGTGGAGGCTGAGGCAAAGGCTCTCCTGCGTCCACAGCTCCCTCACCAGGCCCTGCTGTGCCGCCCCACGTCCCCTTCGGGATTTCCTGAGCTGAGTGGTCACGTATATCCCAGCAGGCCTCCCAGAACGAGCGCACCTGGGAAGGAGGGAAAGTCCTGGGAATTCCTAGAGCTTTCTTTCCGACTGGCTCTAACTGGTTTGTCGGTTTGGTTTTGGTTATCTTAGGAGGCATGGAACCTCTGCCTTCTTGGTAAGCCATGTCATTCTGGGGCAGAGAAACAAGGAGGATTGTAAGGGTGACTGGTTCTAACAGGGCAGGCCTGGAGTGAAGGATCCAGGATAAAAATGGGGAGGTTGGAGGAGCTGTTGTATATCACGCATACAGGGCAGGTACCTGCAACCTGGTCTTTTGACAAGCGGGGCCTGTGGATTTCTAGGACTGCCCACAGAGGGGATTTCTGAAGAGAATGGGTCAGGGTGGATAGCGTCAGCCACCTTTATAATGTGGTCCTGAGCTTACTCTACTTATATGCAATTCTAGAGGTGTTTTTAAATTATAAGATATTATATGTAGACTGATTATAACTGAAGCAATTAATGTAAGTAGCAGTGCTATGTATTTATTTATTTATTTATTTTTTATTAATTTATTTTTGTTACAGATGTTTCTCCTTTTTTCCCCATTGACACCCTCCTCCCCATCCCCCCACCCTGTCCCCAGCTTTGTTGTCCATGTCCATCACTTATGCATACATGTGCATAAGTTCTGTGGTTTATCTCTTCCTTCCCCCCCACCCCCTCTCCTGAGGGGTGTCAGTTTATACCCTACTTCCACGTCTCTGGGTCTACCCTGTTCCTCAGACTGCTATGTTCATTATATTCCACAAATAAGTGAGATCATGTGATATTTGTCTTTCTCTGCTTGGCTTGTTTCGCTTAGGATAATACTCTCGAGGTCCCTCCACGTCGTCTCAAAGGATAAGAGATCTTTCTTTCTTACAGCTGCATAGTACTCCATTGTGTATATGTACCACAGCTTTTTTATCCATTCATCCACTGATGGACACTTGGGCTGTTTCCAGATCTTAGCTATTGTAAATAGTGCTGCTATGAACATGGGGGTACATGTATTCTTTCTGATTGGTGTTTCAGGCTTCTTAGGGTATATTCCTAGAAGTGGGATCACTGGGTCAAATGGCAATTCAATTTTTAATTTTTTGAGGTAACACCATAGTGTTTTCCACAGTGGCTGCACCAGTCTGCGTTCCCACCAGCAGTGTACTAGAGTCCCCTTTTCTCCACACCCTCGCCAACACTTGTTGTTTGATGATTTGTTGATGGTGGCCATTCTGACAGGTGTGAGGTGATACCTCATTGTTGTTTTAATTTGCATCTCTCTGATGATTAATGATGTTGAGCATTTCTTCATATGTCTCTTAGCCATTTGTATGTCCTTTTTGGAGAGGTGTCTATTTAGTTCCTCTGCCCATTTTTTAATTGGGTTCTTTGTCTTCTTTTTGTTGAGTTGTATGAGCACTCTGTATATTTTGGAAATTAACCCCTTATCTGATGTGTCATTGACAATTATGCTCTCCCATAGAGTGGGTTCCCTATCTGTTTTGATGGTTGTTTCTTTTGCTGTGCAGAAGCTTTTGAGTTTGATGTAGTCCCATGTGTTCATTTTTCCCTTTGTTTCTGTTGCCTTAGGTGATGTATCAGTGAAGATTCTACTGCGTATGATGTCCGAAATTTTGTTGCCTACATTTTCTTCTAGGATTTTTATGGATTCACGAGTCACATTTAAGTCTTTTATCCATTTTGAGTTTATTCTTGTGTGTGGTGTAAGTTGATGGTCTAGTTTCATTTTTTTGCATGTAGCTGTCCAATTTTCCCAACACCATTTATTGAAGAGGCTATCTTTACTCCATTGTATGCTCTTGCCACCTTTGTCAAATATTAATTGAGCATAATGTCTTGGGTCAATTTCTGGATTCTCTGTTCTGTTCCACTGGTCTATATGCCTGTTCTTGTGCCAGTACCAGGCTGTTTTGATTACAGTGGCTTTGTAGTATAAGCTGATATCCGGTATTGTGATCCCACCTACTTTGTCCTTCTTTTTCAAGATTGCTGTGGCTATTCGGGGACTTTTTTGGTTCCATATGAACTTTTGAAATATTTGTTCTAGTTCTGTGAAATATGTCACTGGTATTTTGATGGGGATTGCATTGAATCTATAGATTGCTTTGGGTAATATGGACATTTTAATGATGTTAATTCTTCCAATCCATGAACAAGGTATGTGCTTCCACTTTTTTATATCTTCCTCTATTTCTTTTTTCAATGTCCTGTAGTTTTCTGCAAATAGGTCCTTTACTTCTTTGGTTAAGTTTATTCCTAGGTATCTTAATTTTTTTGCCGCGATGGTAAATGGTATTGTTTTTTTAGTTTCTCTTTCCGTGAGTTCGTCATTGGTGTATAAGAATGCCATTGATTTCTTGACGTTAATTTTGTATCCTGCTACTTTGCCAAATTCATTTATTAAGTCTAGTAGATTTTTGATGGAGTCTTTAGGGTTTTCTATATATAATATCATATCATCTGCGAATAATGACAGTTTCACGTCTTCCTTTCCAATTTGGATTCCTTTTATTTTTTCTTCATGTCTGATTGCTGTGGCTAAGACTTCCAGTACTATGTTAAATAAGAGTGGCGAAAGTGGGCATCCCTGTCTTGTTCCTGTTCTTAAGGGAAATGTTTTTAGTTTTTGCCCATTGAGTATGATGTTGGCTGTAGGTCTTTCATATATGGCCTTTATTATATCAAGATATGATCCCTCTACTCCCAAATTGCTGAGCGTTTTTATCAGAAATGGGTGCTGGATTTTGTCGAATGCTTTTTCAGCATCTATTGATATGATCATGTGGTTTTTATCTTTCATTTTGTTTATGTGGTGTATCACATTTATTGATTTGCGAATGTTGAACCAGCCTTGCATCCCTGGGATGAATCCCACTTGGTCATGGTGAATAATTTTTTTGATGTATTGCTGGATCCGATTTGCTAGTATTTTGTTTAGGATTTTGGCATCTACATTCATCAGGGATATTGGCCTGTAGTTTTCTTTCTTTGTAGTGTCTTTTTCTGGTTTTGGAATTAGGATTATGCTGGCCTCATAAAACGAGTTTGGAAGTCTTCCTTCTTCTTGAATTTTTTGAAATAGTTTGAGGAGAATGGGTGTTAGTTCTTCTTTGAATGTTTGGTAAAACTCCCCCGTGAAGCCATCTGGGCCTGGGCTTTTGTTTGCTGGGAGAGTCTTGATTACATCTTCAATTTCCTCAGCTGTTATTGGTCTGTTCAAGTTTTCTATCTCTTCCCGGTCCAGTTTTGGGAGATTATGTGTTTCTAGAAATTCGTCCATTTCACTTAGATTGTCGAATTTGTTGCCATATAAATGTTCATAGTATTTGCTAATGATCCTTTGTATTTCTGTGGTGTCAGTTGTTACTTCTCCTCTTTCATTTCTGATTTTGTGTATTTGGGTTCTCTCTCTTTGTTTCTTGGTGAGTCTAGCTAAGGGTCCATCAATCTTGTTTATCTTTTTAAAAAATCAGCTCTTTGTTTCATTGATCCTTTGAATTGTTTCTCTGGTCTCTATGTCGTTTATTTCTGCTCTGATCTTTACTATTTCCTTCCTTCTATTTGCTCTGGGGTTTTCTTTTAGTTTGCTTTCTAGTTCTTTAAGTTGTGAGGTTAGATAGTCTATTAGAAATTTTTGTTGTTTCTTGAGGTAGGCCTGTAGTGCTATGAACTTCCCTCTCAAAACAGCTTTCGCTGCATCCCATAGATTTTGTGTTGTTGTGTGTTCATTTTCGTTGGTTTCCAGGAAGTTTTTAATTTCTTCCTTGATCTCCTTGGTAACCCATTCATTGTTTAATAACATGCTATTTAGCCTCCATGTATTCAAATGTCGTTGCATGTTCTTTTTGCAATTGATTTCTAGTTTCATGCCATTGTGATCTGAGAAGATGCTTGATATGATTTCAATCTTCTTGAACTTGTAGAGACTTTGTTTGTGTCCTAACATGTGGTCTATCTTTGAGAATGTCCCATGTGCACTTGAGAAGAATGTGAATTCTATAGTTTTGGGGTGTAATTCTCTGTAAATATCTATTAAATCCATTTGGTCTAGTGCTTCGTTTAGAGTCTCTATGTCCTTGTTAATTTTTTGTCTAGAGGATCTATCCAGTGATGTCAGCGGGGTGTTGAAGTCCCCTGTTATGATTGTATTGCTGTCAATTTCTCCTTTGAAGTCCTCCAGAAGATTTTTAATATATTTTGGTGCTCCTATATTGGGTGCATATATGTTTACCAAGGTTATATCTTCCTGTTGGATAGTTCCTTTCAATATTATGTAGTGACCTTCTTTGTCTCTAGTAATGGCTTTTGTTTTGAAATCTATTTTATCAGATATGAGTATTGCTACCCCAGCTTTTTTTTCCTTTCCATTTGCTTGGAAGATTTTTTTCCATCCCTTCACTTTCAGCCTATGTGAGTCTTTTGTTGTGAGGTGGGTCTCTTGTAAACAGCATATATATGGGTTATGCTTTCTTATCCAATCCGCTACTCTGTGTCTTTTTATCGGAGCATTCAATCCATTTACATTTAAGGTGATTATTGATATGTACTTATTTATTGCCATTTTTGTTCAGTGTGGTTCTACCTTCCTTCCTATTTCTTCTACTAATTACAGCAGTCCTTTTAACATTTCTTGCAGTGCTGGTTTAGTGCTAATGTATTCCCTTAGCCTTTTTTTTGTCTGAGAAGCTCTTTATTTGACCTTCTATTTTGAATGACAGCCTTGCTGGGTAGAGTAGTCTTGGATTCAGATCCTTGTTTTTCATGACCTTGATTACTTCATGCCATTCCCTTCTGGCCTGTAGTGTTTCTGTTGAGAAGTCAGCTGATAGCCTGATGGGGGTTCCTTTGTAGGTAACCTGTTGCTTTTCTCTTGCTGCCTTGAGGATTCTCTCTTTGTTTTTAATTTTTGGCATTTTAATTACTATGTGTCTTGGTGTGGGCCTGTTTGGGTTCTTCTTACTTGGGACTCTCTGTGCTTCTTGAACTTGAATACCTTCTTTCTTCACCAAATTAGGGAAGTTTTCTGTCATTACTTCTTCAAATATATTCTCTAACCCTTGCTCATTTTCTTCTTCTTCAGGGACTCCAATGATGCGAATATTATTACGTTTCCAGTTGTCCCACAATTCTCTTAAGCTGTCTTCCTGTTTTTTCATTGTTTTTTCCTTTTGGTTTTCTGATTGGTTGATTTTTTCTACCCTGTCTTCTAATTCACTGATCCGGTCCTCAGCTTCCTCTACTCTGCTGTTTAGTCCTTCCAATGTGTTCTTCATTTCTGCTATGTCATTCTTCATTTCTTCTTGCTGCTTCTTCATTTCTTCTTGCTGCTTCTTCATTTCCACTTGGTTGGTTTTCAGTGTTTCTATGTCTTTGCTCATGGTGTGGATGTCTTTACTCAAGGTGTTGATGTCCTTACTCATGCTGTTGAGCTTCCTCAAGATCATGGCTCTGAATTCTAGCTCTGTTAACTTGCTTAGCTCCGTTTCATTTATCTCATCTTCGGTAGAGGTCTCTTGTTCTTTCATTTGGGCTCTGTTTCTTTGTTTCCCCATTTTGGCTGTCTCAGTGGTTTTTGGAGCCTGCCAAATTTTCCTGTGGATGTTGGTGTTCTGTTGTTTGTGGCTCCCTCTACTGGGTTTGGATGAGCGTGGGAGGACCCACGTTAAACACCACCCTGGAGTCTTACTTTCCAGGGTATATTTGCAAGCCTAGCAAAGGTTAAGTTATCCTCTAGCTTTTTGCCTAGAGGCTATTAGTTGTGGTTGCTTGAAGAGCCTTGGGTTTTCAGTTGAATGAAAACCTCCCTCAGGTGTTCAGTGTGAGAGGATTTCCAGGGGGTAGGGCAGATGCTAGTAGTTAATGAGCCTCAGTTTGCATTTCAATGGCCCACTAGGGTGTGAATGGATCTCCGAGGGAGGGGCTGCCGCCTCTCCCCAGAGCCCTGGGATGGAGTAAGAGGACCAGGCCACAGTCCTGGGTGGCCGCAACTCAGCAAAAACTCTGAGCGCCCTCCAAATCCCAGGTGTCCCCACACAGTTCCAGTCCAGTCCGCCCTCCCTCTGCCAGAGCCCAGGTGAATGGCTGCGGCTATTTTAGCGCTCTGTCCTGGCTCTGCGCGGTGGAGTTGGCTCGGGCTTTAGCGCTCTGCCCTGGCTCTGCGTGGTGGAGCCGGCTCAGGCTTTAGCACTCTGTCCCGGCTCTGCGCGGTGGAGCTGGCGCGGGCTTTAGCGCTCTGCGCGGTGGAGCTGGCCCGGGCTTTAACCCCGAGGGCGGGCGCCGCTCCCGGCTAAGGCCGCTGCTGTCCTTGGGCTCCCAGCCCCCCTCTTGCGCCTTCGCAATCCTACCAGGATCGAGTCAGTGTCCCTGGTTGTATCGTCCTCGCAAGCTGCTTTTCTGTTGCTTTTTCCCGACGATTTGTCTTTATTTTAGTTGTAATTCCAGTTTGGTCCTGGGAGATGGTCTGTGTAGCTTCCATTCACTCTGCCGCCATCTATTTATTTATTTTTAAAAAATTTTTTCTTTATTGATTTTAGAGCGAGAGGAAGAAAGAGGGAGAGAGAGATAGAAACATCGATGAGAGAGAACATCGATTGGCCGCCTCCTGAATGCTCCTCACTGGGGATCAGGCCCACAACCTGGGGATGTGCCCTGATCAGGAATCGAACCGGTGACCTCTTGGTGCATGGGTCGATGCCCAACCACTGAGCCACATCTGCTGGGCAGCAGTGGTATTTATTTGTTCTGCATATTACAGAGATGAGCACAAAGATACACATATGATATGTATGAGAGCAGTAGAGAAACATGCAATAGAGAAGTAGAACACAGAGCCATGGCCATTCTGATACCCATTCCAATGCATGGGTTTTCCCCCACAACGAGCAATTCAACACCAGCCCGTAGCCAACAATCAACTCAATCCTGATGCTCCCTACCTGGAGATAGTGTCAGATCCCACAGGGTAAGGGCTCAGTCCTACAACTGCCCCATACCCCCCACTTCAGATGCCAGTGGCAAGTCCAGGCTGTGCTTTGTGCTCTCACCAGATGCCTATAGATCAGAGAGTCCCACAGCCCCTCCTTGGGTTGGGTTAGTGTGCTAGAGAGGCTGACAGAACTCAGGGGAAGATGTTACTTCCTAGATTACTGGTTTATTGTAAAAGGATATAACTCGGGAACAGCAAGATAGAAGAGATTCATAAGGCGAGGTATAGGGAAAGGGTGCAGAGCTTCATGCCCTCTCTGGGCACACCACGCTCCCCAAATATCCACGTTTCCCAAGCCAGAATCTCTCCTTTTGGGTTTTTATGGAGGCTTCATTAAATAGGCCTAATTGATTAAGTCATTGGCTATTGGTGATTGAACTCAATCTTCAGCCCCTCTCCCCACCTTCCCCCAAGGGGTGGTGGCAGGGGTGGGTGAGAGAGAGGGAGGACTGAAAGTCCCAACTCTCTAACCACATAATTGGTTGCCCTGGCAACCAGCCTCCATCTTTAGGTGCTGTCCAAAAGTCACATCATTAACAAAAGAGAAGACACCTTTCCCCAAGTCACAGGATATTCCAAGGGCTGCAAGAGCTCTGTGCCAGAAACCGGATGAAGACCAACACAGGTTTCTTGTTATAAATCACAGTATCACAGGCATTCTTTTCCAACTTCGTTTTTCACAGGAAACAGCACTATTCTGAGCAATCTCTAATTATGTACATTTGAGTAAGTTACTTAACCACTCTAGGCCTCCTGTTTCATCACTGGCTAAAAACAACAGCAACAGAACAAAACAGCATGGGGTTAGATTAGATTATTTTTAAAAAGTGTTAGCTCTAACACTGGATAATCAAGAGCTGGTTGAAAAAAATAAAGTGTCCCTTCCAACCATTGATTCAAATTGTGTGTGTGTGTGTGTGTGTGTGTGTGTGTGTGTGTAAAGAAAAAACATACCAGTAAGGAATACATCTCACTTGTAATCTCGTGAGAAGAGCCAAAGATATAAGAAAGCCTAAAGATTTCCGAGCTTAAAATCAGAAGGCAATTCATCTTGCGAAGAAAACAAGTGATATTTACATTATTAAATCACAATTACAAAGCCAATCAGCTGCAGAAGAAGAAGAGACCATTTCCATCAGTTATTACTGAACTGAACATAATTTTCAATCACCGGCAGATTGTAAATGGGCGCTCCGGCTCATCCAGGAGCTCGTCTGTCATGGAGTTATTAATCAGGTGTTAACTTTGTCGAATTCGCAAGGACAGGGATGGGATGTGGGGAAGCAGGACACAGGGCGGACAGGAGGAGGCAGCAGGTTCAGTCCCGGGGGGAGGAGGCACAGGGCAGGCGAGGAGATCCTGGGTCAGCCTCCTGTGTAGCCCACACTCCTGCTGTGATGAAGAAACACTTGGCTCTGATGCTGTCATTCCAAAGAGTCAAGAAATAAATAGGTACAAATAGGCGAATGATGCGTGTTTACTGCCTGTCGCTTTCTGCCACAGCAGTGCTGCGCGACTCCAGGCCGGGAGGGGGCGCTGCGTCCGGGCGGCGTCGCGGCTGCAGGCTCCGCGGGCTCTCCCCTGCATCCCTGGACATCTGGGAGCTTCGTCTTGGTGGAAAGAACGGACTGCCTGTCCCATCAGAACCTCATGTAGATTTGCGGAGAATGAAAAAGCACAAACAAAAGCCTGTTTGGACTTTGTGTGTGTGCTCCTTTGGTGTGCTGGGTTACACTGTGGGTCTCAGAATAAAGTCCTGTCAGTGCAGTGCTGTACCAAGGCTCTCCGGCCTCTGTCTTCTGTCTTCCTCTATTGCCCGGCATGAAAACATTTTGTTTTAGCCTGGCCGGTGTGGCTCAGTGGTTGAGTGTCGACCCATGCACCTCTTGGTCACCAGTTCGATTCCGGTCAGGGCACGTGGCCAGGTTGTGGGCCATATCCCCAGTGGGGGGCATGCAGGAGGCGGCCAGTCATGTTCTCTCTCATTGATGTTTCCATCTCTCCCTACCTCTCCCTTCCTCTCTCTCTAAAATCAATAAAGAAAAAAAATTTTTTTTAATTACACTTAACATACAATATTATTTTAGTTTCAGATGTACATCATAGTGAGCAGACATTTATCTGCCTTACGAAGTAATTACCCTGATCAGCCTAGTGCCCACTTGGTGCCATGCACAGTTATTACTGTATGATCGACGGCGTTCCCTGTGCTGTGCTTCACACCCAGGACTGGCTTACCTCCACTGCACCGGATTCCTGGGCCGTTAGGATAGACGTCAAATCCTTAGAACTGCCGTGCCACCCTCCCGGCCCCTTTGTAACGTGGCAGCTGGCCTGTGAGAGGTGAGTAAGGTGTGCTGTTCTCTGAGCGGTGGAAGACTGGACAGAGTGACAGGGCTCTGTCCACTGCCCCCAAAGGCACACGCGCTGTGAATTCTCAGCTCTGAGCCTCTTACCTCAGCTTCTTAATGACTTTTGTGTCATGGGGTCTAAAGCAGTTGCTAGGCACCCAGAATATGATCATCACCAGGCTTTTATTTTAAAGAAGCAGGAAAACGAAAAGTTGAATTTAACCCCGTCCTCAGGATTTAATGGAAATATTAGATGTGATGAGCTGGGGGAGAGCGGTGCGGGATGAACGGGCTGTGTGTGGGTCGTGTCTGAAGCGGGCTGTGAGATGCCTTCGTTGCAGCCACAGAACCGGGCGAGCGTGTACAGCAAGGAGCTCCATGTCTGGGGTGGGGAGGCAGGAAAATTCTGGAAAGTACACTGTAAGTTATTTTATCACTCTTACTGATTTTCTGAGGAAAATTACTTCTGGCTCCTGGTTAGCGGATTCTGGCTCCAGGGGAAAACCCTGCCCTGCTAAATGACCTCAGGGAAATTGTAATTGTAACAGCTTTTTCAGGTTTTGCTTTCTCATCACACTTCCCACTTTCACGGATTAGCAGGAAAAGATGACTACTCTGCGCAGAGCACACGCGAGTTGGTGTGTGTTTATTTGTTTGTTTGGGGTTGGTTTAAAACACGGGCAAATAGAAGTCATGCCATGATGTCTGCTGAAGCGAAGTCTCCTGGGCACGTCGTTTCATACGGGTCTCGTTGGTGCGGTCTCTAATTTTAGACTCCAAATGCCTTTCCCTTCTGCTTCTTGCTCTGCAGACCCAGCTTCCTCCAGGGCATAACCTGTTCTTGCAAACTAAGGTCTGAGTCAGTCAGCAGTTGTGTCCAAGTCCTTGGAGAGGTCAGCAACAGTGGAACTCATCGTCCACGTCTGACCTGGAAGTCTGATTTGCAGGGGTGAGGACCGGGACTCAGTGAGCCAGGGGCCTGCTATCTAATCAGGAGTCACCAAGCATCCTGCCGGGCGACTCCTTTATAGTGGGGACATCACTGCCCCTTCCACGAGCTGCTCACAATGACAGCCCCTCCGCAGGGCCCTGGGGTGGGGACAGCGCAGACAGGAAGAAGCCAACACTCAGGGCCTTCGGGGATGTGGTGACAGACCCCTTCCCGAAATGGAACCAGTTCCGTGGTGCCTGTTGCAGAGGGGAGAGAGGGCTGCGTCCCGCCCCCGCCCGGCGGGCCACTCCTCAGGAGGTACGGCGGCTCCCTTGGGGACATCCACAGCAGCACATACACTGCGTCCTGACTTGAAGGGACGACAGATCGCACACTGCTAGTATGCACACCACCCAGAAACACTGTGGTTTCAGTCTAAACGTTAAGTTATTTGTTTTCCAGTACAGTTTAACGACCACATGCTAACCCTGGACAGAATAAACATGTCGGGGGCAGTGGCAGTCTGTACCATCCGATTCACCCTCTTCTGAGAGACATTTGTAATTTTATGAGCAGAGTGTAACACCATTATAATAGAATATATCACATAAACTGGGATATATTACAGGTCAAGCTTATCTCCTAAAACAAAACTGTGACGTTCTTAAATGGCCTGACTTAAATCCTATGCTCCTAATACCAGAATGAAAAGGAGTTTCACTGAGCTTGCTCGTCTCCTTTCTACGTTATTGTAAACTCCTCAAATTCAGTGCACACTGAAAATGATCACATGCTCGGCCATGCTCTCATCGGCGGCGTGCCTTGCAAATGCTGGGGAATGAGCCTGGAGTGTTCAGTGTACTGAGTTAACTTTTATAGCTGGTGGTGTTCCAACTCACAGTCACCTCCCTCCCAGAAGAATGTCCCCATTAGTTAGTGATGGTTGTCCCCCTATTCTGTGCTTCTTATCTCTGGCATGGCCCTTAGAATAACCGATATCACTCTCATGGACTACTCCATCAAGGGCTTGGGAGGGGACTCGTAGCAGAAGTGGGATATCAGAGCTGTTCTCTCCGCTGGAGGGAAAGCACGTTCACTCTGCATTCTCCGGTGTCGGAGGCAGGGACCTAGCCCGGTGACAGGCTCTCCATTCAGGCCCCTCAGGGACCTTGGCTCTTCCAGCTGTGGCCCAGTCCTCAGACACCCAGACATTGGGAGAAGCGAGTGATCTGCAACAAAACCAAAACTGGATTGTTTCCTGCAGGTAATGACCACTTCTAACAAGTCAAAAGCAAATCGGACCTAAAATCCCCTCTGCCAAAGGGGAAATTTCAAATTTGCCCTCATGAGAGAGCCCCTGGAGATGTCACTCAAGAGAGTGAAACCACGTCCTGTTCTGTCAGAGGCAGTCCTTGTTCACACCTGTTGACCTGTTGTAACCACGGATATCACACCTGTCCTCTTCCAAAGCATCTGTCTCAGTGTAGGCAATACATTAGATGGTCACCCTACATTTAAATCATCCCAAGCTCAAAAGAAGTTCTGTTGTGTTTAAATATCTTAAGCTTATCAGATATCGATGAAGACTATCTTTGTATAACTCGTTCTTCGTCAGATTAATTAATTCACGTATCCCATATTTGAAAAATTGCCTACGATACTCACTGTAATCCCTGCCTTCATGGAGCTTACATTTTAGTAAGGAAAGAACCAACATCAGGTGATATAACAGATCAGATATGTTAGGGGTTAGTGGCTATCAGACCTGTTTTTAAGTAGCAAAATTCCCTCTGCCAGTGAAATCCTACATTAGAAATTCACCAAGTCATAAAAACCGAGCTGCTCTCTCGGGGTGGGGTGGGGATGTGCAGGAACGCAGGACTGCAGTCCAGGGCTCACTCTGATAGCCATTCATTTCCTGTCCTTCCCTGTTTCCACCCTCCTTTCTCCGACATTCACAGAGGCCCAGAGAGCTTTGCAGAGACTCCCGTGCTTTGTATGATTTGCAGTTCAAAATACACAGGTTCCCATTGTTCAGCAGAACACAGTGCAGTAAAGGAAACAATACATAAACACACATATTAAATAACCACGAAAGATTTAAGTAGCTCATCAGAACAAAAGAAAAGGTGTCCAAGGCTCTGTGAATTCAACAGCTAAGCATTCTAATAAGTGCTAAAGGAATTTTAAGGCAGGAGAGGTCACACTAGGCTGACAATTTTAAAATTTATTTTTAGTCAATTATTTGAGCATTTATGTACTTTAATTAAAAGAAATCCCCACGTATCTAGTCTGGTAGCCTCACGATGCGCCTTGCTTGCTTCCAAGTACACCGTTGTAGTCGTATTAGAAAACAGCTGAAAGGACCTTACGTCTTCTCAGGTGGCCCACAGCCACAGCCACGTGATCCGACCGCACTGCACACAGACGACAATGAGGGTGGAGACTCGCCTTCCTTCCAAACACGATCATTCGCCAAGTCGTCGCGGTGGGGGACAGAACAATCGTGAGCATGCCTTGTCGGGGAAAGTGATAAAATAAATGTGTGGTATTGCTGTACTCTTCAACCCAGTCCAGCGAAAGTTAAAGAGTGAAGCGGTACTTTCCTAACGCCCCTTCTACAATTGCCGGGTTGTGTAACAGTGTGTTAATCACAAGTGTTAGCCCGCCAATGGCCCTGCCAGGCTGTGGGGATGCAGACACGGGAGGCACTTCCAGTCGGAGCCGTGGGGTCATGCAGGTGATTAAAGGAAGAGGTGGGTAAGTCCCTTTGGGGAAAGCCGAGGGTGCTTCTGGGCAGACGGAGGCACAGGACCAGACCATGCGCAGGTTCGCGGGAGGGAATGAGACTGGAGCTGAGCCCTAGAGAATGAAGAGGAAATAGCACCCCCAGGACGTGCAGTGCCCAGCTCCGGGTGCAGGGACAGCAGGAGTCAGAACCCTCCGAAGGAGCAGGAGAGAGACGAGGCTGGGGGACGGCAGCTCGGATGGAAATGGACTTGCATCCCGTCCAAAGGAGCAGTTACGTCTGACAGGCAGCAAGGACAATGCAGGAGGCGTAAGACACCCCTCTCGGTGTTAATAAGCTTACATTATAGTTGTTGAACAAGGTTACACACCCACATAAATACAATGGGCCATTTTATAAATAGTTTAAAATGACTTTGCAAATGAGTTAAAATGATCATTCCTTCAACAGATATTTATTGAATGCCTACTATGTTCCAGGGACGGATTCATTACTGACCATACCTCAGTAAATGATATAAAATTCCTGTCTTCCAGTGAGGAACTGTTACTAAACAGATAACCAATAAATAAAAACGCATCAAGTCACTCCTGTGTGGAAAGCACTTGCCTGACATTTCCTGCCCCACTTTCCGTGGTGCTGGGTGCAGCCCACCCAGACGGCCTCCTCTGGATGGAAACGCTCACCCCTCCGGCTGCCTGGAGCGCTGCTGAGCTTCCGCAGCGAGCTGGGTGACAGCCGCCCCCCAGAGGTGTGCCCCCCCCCCCAGGCAGCATGCATTCAGTGACTGCGTGCTGCAGAAGCTGGCCCTTCCTCGATCAAGGACAACCCCAAGGGCCTCTCAGCACCAGAGCGCCTGGTAGGATGGGCCCAGGCTTCTGTTCCAGCTGCTGCTCAGCTCACCTTCTGCAGCCACCTGACCTGCTTCCTGACATCCTTATGCAGTCGCTGTTTCCTAGAGATCTCCCAATAAAGCGCACAGCCCAGTCTCAGAGACACGTACCAGGGAAAGCAACCCAAGCCACTCTTGCGATCGTTCAAGACACTGAGGCTCAGAACTGGTGCGTGAGGGTCACACGGGAAGTAGTGCAGCTCTTAACTCCCACATTCTACTCCCTCCAGGGCAGTGGCCAGTTACTGCCCTTGTCACTTGGAGGCGTGGGTGACGCATGCGTAAGAATCAACATAGGTGCTCCAGAACTTCTCCAGGGGGGCACTTATCTGACAAGGACACAGATCTAAAACACATCCCGGACATCTCAAGGCATCCATTCCTTCCTCCAACCAGCATCGTTCCTGCCGGGCACAGCTCTAGGCATGAAGGCAGATGAGAGCGGCCAGACACTTCGGAGTTTAGACTCCGGAGAGGAGAGCTGGTCAGCAAACCGACGGGCCAGCGATGCAGGAAAAACAAATGGAGCGCGCTGGAGCGGGTGGACAGCTAGGGGGATGAGCTATTCTCTCCTGGGTTGTGAGATAAAGTCTCTCTGGTAAGGGCATATTTCATCCGAGGCCTAAAGGGAATGAGAAATAGACTTGAGGAGGTGGGGGAGGGGTGGTACTGAGTAGAAAAGGTATTTCAGTAAAACAAAAGATAGATGATAGACAATCTGTGTATCAAAGAACTCGCAAGACTCAGAAAGGAGACCTCATGCCTCACTTGCACGCAGGCCAGACAAAAGTTGCATAAATCTGGTCATATATACCTTCTCAGGGCCAACTGTGGGGTAACGCACCCTGACCTAGGGCTAGAAAATGTGGATTCTAACCTAGACTTGCAATTTAGCTATGCCTCAGTTTCCCCTGCTGCAAGATGATGAGAGTAATTCCTTATCAGCTTTTCTTGCACGATTGTGGTGAGGCTCTGAGGGACACTGGTGTCCAGTGATGAGCTCCCTAACCACGGGCTCTGAGACGTGTCCACAGGCAGTGGTGTCCAGTGATGAGCTCCAAACCACGGGCTCTGAGACGTGTCCACAGGCAGTGGTGTCCAGCGATGAGCTCCCTAACCACGGGCTCTGAGACGTGTCCACAGGCAGTGGTGTCCAGTGATGAGCTCCTTAACCACGGGCTCTGAGACGTGTCCACAGGCAGTGGTGTCCAGTGATGAGCTCCCTAACCTCGGGCTCTGAGACGTGTCCACAGGCAGTGGTGTCCAGTGATGAGCTCCTTAACCACGGGCTCTGAGACGTGTCCACAGGCAGTGGTGTCCAGTGATGTGCTCCCTAACCACGGGCTCTGAGACGTGTCCACAGGAGACTTCATGGTGCGAACATCACAGTGTGAACTGCCACGGCCCCGGATGGTCGAGCCTACTGCACACCTAGGCCATGTGGTACAGCCTATTGCCCCTGGCCACCAGCCTGCATGGCGTGTCACTGTACTAAACAGAGAGATTAAGTCGAACACAAGAGAAAATGATGCCGTCAGGAGACGCAGCGAGCATGAGACGAAAGAGGCCTCTGCCGGTATAACACATGCTGTTTTACAGCAAACGTTTCTGTAAGCAGAAAGAATACACTCTAAAATAAAAAGTATGGTATAGTAAATACGTAAACCAGGAGCAGTCGCGTAGTATCATTCTCGAGTAGTACGTACTGTACATAAGTGAACGGGCTCTACTGTCTTGTGACTGGCAGTACAGGAGGTCTCCACACCAGCGTCTCACAGTCACGTTAGTGATGCATGGGCTAAGAATGACCACGGCTACAACATCGCTAGGTGATGGGAATTTTTCAGCTCCGTTGTAATCTTATGGTACCAGCACACATACACAGTCTGTCGTTAAGGGGGGTGTGGCTACCTTGGAGTAAGGGGTAATCAATTACCATAGCACAGCACTGTTCAAACTTTTTGGTGTCAGGACCCGTTGACACTTAAAAATTTATTAAAGATCCCAAAGAATTGGCTTTTTATATATTACGCTTATTGATATTTACCATATTAGAAAATAACAGGAAAAATGTAAATATTTAATGATTTGCTTTAAAATAATAATAAACTCTTTATGTTTTAACATAAGTAACGTATTTCCATGGAAAATAAAGATTTTCCAAAATATAAATTAATGAGAAGAATCTTTACACATTGGCAAAAATCTCCAATGTCTGCTGCTAACAGAAGACAGATTGCCGTGGTCGCCTTTGCGTTCGACCCGCTGTGGTTAAGTACGTAAAGAAAAGGTAGCCTCACACGAGGTAGAATTAGAAAAGGAAATCTTTTAGCAGCTTTTTCGGATAATTGCAGATACTCTCTTTGATGTACACCAAACTGATAAATGGTAGTTTCTTAAACCTTAATTTCCAAGTGGAATCTGAAACTACATTGATAAGTGAACATTTGTACTCTGTTAATTTAAAATCCCTTTGAATGTCTCTTTTATCTCTGCATCATTTTGGAACATCACTGGTTATGTAGAAAAGCTTCATTCACTGATATATGTAGCTCCTTTAAGTGTTGACCTATTTCATTATACAAAAAAATTTTTTTTTAAATCACCTGCTAATATCACCACTCATTTCATCAGAAAAGTCTTTTTAAGTAATGAGAACCTATCAAACTCATGATAGCAAATACAAGTTTTCCAAAATTCTAATCTCAGCTTGAGAGTTCAAATTCCATTTTTGGTAACAAATGCTGTCAGTTGTTTTCCTCCCAGTGAATGCCACACATTATTCGTTTTTAGGAAAATAGCTGCCCCTTAACCAAGTCTGAATCACCGTAGTTTATCCTTCAGCTGTTCTATGAAGACAAGGGGCGGGGCTGCTTTAGCTCACAACTCAAACCACCTAAGAAGCGATTTTTCCCAGGGAAAACATCATACCTTGTGCGTATCCTATTCCATTTCACACAGTGTTAAGAAGTCATGTATTCAAGTGCTGAGATGTAATAAAAATTATTTTTTGCTGCCTCAACAAGAACGTTCTTAAAGTTAAACTGTCTTTGGAGTGTTTATTAATTAGTTAGTTTGTTTGCTTATTAGTTTGTTTTTTTAAAATATGTTTTTTAAAAAGAGGGAGAGAGAGAAAAACATCAATGTGAGAGAGAAACATCCATTGGCTATCTCCTGCACACCCCCTACTGGGGATCGAGCCTGTGACCTGGGCATGTGCTCTGATGGGGAATAGAACCAGGACCCCTCAGTCCATGGGACAACGCTCAACCCACTGAGCCACACCAGCTGGGCTGTTTGCTTATTAGTTTAATGGGGCATGTGTGGTGGTGAGGACTACAGTGAGGATTAGCAGAGTTTGGTGATGGTCAATTGATTAGTGATAAGATTCCAGCATGTATACCCACCTTTGCCTTTGCACCATCAGAACAAATGTCAGTGTATTGGAAAAAGCAAATAATGTCTTATTGTTACTATGAAAATAGTGTTGACCTTACGACCCCATGAGAAGGTCTTGGGGACCAGTGGATCACGGGGTCTGTGACTCCCAGGTTGAGAAGCAGATGAGAAGACAGAAACTGAGACGCACTGAGGTAGAAAGGACAGAGACTTTGGGAGGAAGACATATGTTGACTAAAGATAAATAAAATTTCAGCAGCAAAAATTGATGACAGGTATCCTGACAATAAGGAAGACTAAGGAAAAAAACTATAAAAAGTAAACACATGAACTTAAAAGGACGGCATCGGGGGCTATGCGTCCCAGGAGCCAATGGCCACGCTCTTCAATGGCTCCAGAAAGTGTCCCTGAAACTGAGCACTGTTCAGTAAGCACTGCTCACAATAAGGACTTTGCGTGATCCAAACAAAGTTAACAATATCAAATATACTATACGGAAGAAGCAAGAAAGGAAAATATTTCTCTTAAAGGGAATCCCTTAGAAATATTTCCATAGCAATAACTAAATTTTAACACTTGCTTTGGGGCTTCTGCTGGTGTGGACTAGCTCATTTCAGGTGATGGATAAACAAAGCATCTCAGTAATTAAATGCAAAGCCATGAAATTAGGTAGGATTACTTATCCTACTTTATAGATGGGCGGGAGGTCTGAATGAGATTAACGACAACCATGAGGACGCTGTGTGAACCAAAGAAGGAAAAGGGTGAGTCGTGTCTCTAGGCCCTGGATTGCACCACCCCCACTGCCGCTCTTCTGAGGCCGCCCAGTGGACTGCTCTGAACCACCTGTGAAATAAAAATCTCAGCCTATCTGAGAATTTGAGACCCACCCAGGAGAGCTTAGGGAAGCTGGGTATTCAGGGATATTGAAGGTGATCTCTGCCCAGCAGTCATCCCGAACTGGAAGCTAGTGACGTGGAGGAGAGGTGATGATTTATAACATTCAAATAATGCAGTCAGTGTTGCTTCCTGGCCAGAGCCTCCCCGTCAGGAGCCCTGAGAGCAGGTCCCTCTGCCATGAGACTCACAATAACACAACTTCAATTATATTGTAGCCTAACCTCTCTAAAGGGAAGAAAGAATGGACATCCAACAATCCAGACAATATATCTTAATCCACCTGGCCTATCTCTTAGGCCAATGTGTAATGCATGGCAGCAAAGTGAATTTCCACAGAGAGCAGGTGGCCAGTGACCAGGCCTGGTAATTAGGTTTTGCTGGAAAACAGTGCTCAAATTTGCCACTAGCAATTGTCCCTGAAAGTGGTGTAGAGGAAGGGACTGGGGTAGCAAAGTTGGCAAAATGCCCAACCTCTGGAAAAGAGGGCCCAGTTTCAACCAGACCACGGACACTGTCCCCCGTCTACTGATGCAGTGTCTGTCCAGTGGTTCAGGAAGTAATTAAAGAACCACCCCCATAACATTATCTGGAAAACATCCACTTATCCAGATCAATGAAGCAAAAACTATGGGACATTTTACTTGAGTTTCTTGCATGATTGCTTCAAATTTCTCTTCACAGTTTCTGTGTAAATATAACCTAGGAGTTGAGCTTTGGGACCTGATGGAATTCTCAGTCCACATCAGTTCATTTCCTTCTCTTCCCATTTCTCTCCTTCACCATCACCTCTTTCCCCAACACTATAACGCAGCCACACAAACACTATTTTCTATCACTGGGCACCAAAACATGTATTTTAGGGTCATTTTCACATGCATAGATAAAAGCACTTAGTTCTCTAATGTTTAAGCCTATGGATTAGGCCCAGACAGGTCTAACAAACTCTCCAGGAAACTGTAAATTGTTGCTACTTAAAATGTGGTCCCTGACCAGCACGCTGATGTCTTCAGGAAGCTGACTAGAAGTCCAAATCCCAGGTGTGCTGAACTGCGTCGGTAGTTTAACAAGACCTCAGATGGTTCTTAGGCATATTAGCCTTTGAGAGGCCCTGCTCTACTGCCCTTCAAAGTTAGGGGAACATTGAGGGTCAGGACATCCGGGTTCGGAACTTACTCTGCCACACTGTGAAATAGGCCAATGTGCAATGCATGGCATTGACCATTCAACCTTTGAGGATGTCCATTTTCTCATCTGCCAAGGGCAAGCTTAGAGTAGATCCTTAGTTCCTAAATGTGGATCATCAATCGTCTATATAATTTAGGTAAATTTTTAAAATACAGATGATTGGACCTCTCTCTTGCAGACACTGATTCCATAGTTGCTGAATGCAGACAGGCTTAAGTCCGACTGTTCTAGATTTGGGTATATTTTCCAAATTCAGAGAGAACTAGGGTCAAATATAGCTTGACCACTAAAAGCCATGCAGCCTTGGGCAAAGAATCGCTTTGAGATTCAGTTTCTTCATCCTGAACATGGAAATATTATTATCAACTCCCTGGAGTTTAGAAGATTAAATGATTTATATAATTTACATAAATCACTTGGCACATAAGCAAATGCATCTCATTATTCTCCCAGTCTTCCTCTTATTTCCTTGAACTCCTATCACTCTTTCCTACTTTGCATCTCCAACGCATGAAGTAGGTTCCCCTTCCAAGCTTCTGCTATTCCCTGCTTGGAAAGTTCTTCCAGAAGGTGCTGCTTCCTCCTTCCAGCTTCTGCTCAGAGGGGGTCTTTGCTGACTTACCACGTGAAATCACAGATCTCTACCGTCACACACTTAGCCTCCTGACCTTGCCTGTATGTTTATCAGACGGTTTCACGCCATCTGACATTATAAATCAAACCTTGGTTCTCAAATGTCTTCCATCTCAAACAATTTGGTTCTCCACCGAGTTGTGCACAGAAAAAATGTCTCTTGTTTTCAAACAAATCTTCAGTTCTGGGCCTGACAACCCTTTTATGGCAATACATCAGCATTACAAAAAGTGTCTCTCAGGCCACAAACAAACAAGGCAGTGCCAGTCAGTTTACCACTAGATCTCTCCTTGTTAACATCTCAGGAAATTGTGCTGTGAATATTTACATGTGTTTTTGCTTTTGCTGCTGGTGAAATGGCTGATCAACACAATTTTAAAACAGAGAGGCCATCGAGATGGCTAATGTTGCTAAGGGCATGAAAGAAACAATGACCACAGGCAATCGAAGAGGTAGAAAAACTGTTGTTGATTTGGATAAGCGAAAAGCAGTCAGCCCCGTTAGCCAGTGACAGCATTTGGAGGCAGTGATACGTGGAAAGTGAGGACGCTGCCTGCTGACCTGAGGCACCCTGCGAGAGCGCTGACAGTGATTCCTCGTGGCTGGCAGGGGCTGGCTCGGGACACTGAAGAAAACCAGTGTTTGTTTATAGATTAAACAGTACATTAGACACGTACTGATATAACGAAGGTTAAAACAGGGAATCATTTCGGGGTCTGGAATGGATTAATTCCATTTACATTGTTTATAATGGGAAAATGATTCCGGTTTTGAACAAACTGTTTCTCGAACAGACTTCTGGAATGAATTAAGTTCAAGAACTGAGGTTCCATGGTATACGTGTTTGTTTGTACACTGTCCGACCCCATCCGCTGCTCCACCAGCCACTAGAATGCAAGTTCCACAAGGGCAAGGATTTTTCTCCGTTTACTGCTCTATCTCCAGTGCTCAGAAAGTTGCCCTATGCTTATTTGTTAAATTAATGAATGAAAAATAGCTTTTCCCATTAATCAAATACCTGTACTTTCCTTTTTTTTTTCTTCTTGTTTTGATGGCTCTTGCCTTAACTAACTTTTCTTCTGGGAAAATAAACAAATCATTGATGCTTTCTCAATTAACCTTATATATATTGTAAATTCCCTTATTTATTTATTGATTTTTTGTTACAGATGCTTCCCCTTTTTCCCCCATTGACACCCTCCTCCCAATCTCCACTCCCCCCAGCATTGTTGTCTATATCCATGGTTATGCATACATGCACAAAAGTTCTGTGGTAAATCCACTATTTATTAATAATAATTTATTGTATGACAGGTATCTATATATCTTTCTTTCTTTTCTCTTATACAGTTAATAGATGAGTAGATTTTTTAGTAAAATATTCAGACAATGAAGAAGTATGGTGTGGAAGATGTAAAATAGTCCCCATCTTCACTGCTCTCTCCCTGTTGCCCTCCCAGAGGAAAGCACAGTTCACAATTTGTAGTACATTCTAATGTTATACTTTCTGTGCAGTTATGCATATAGAAGCATGCATATACACACATCGGTCTTTTTCGTTTATGTTAATAAGATAATAATAAACTTATTAGTCTTTAACCTTTCAATGTCTGTTCCTTATTCTTTTTATTGACTGTATAAAATATATACCATAATTTATTTAAATGCACCCTTCTTAATGGGTATTTAGGTTGTTTCTAATTTCTCTCAATTAACTGTGTATCCACAAACAGCCCTTTACACCTCTGTGTGATCATATTACAAGAATTTCTTTAATAAAGATCCTTAGAAATGTTCGAAATTTGATCAATGCTGCCAAATTGACCTACACTAGGCTTACAACTCTGTACTCTCACCTATGGTTCATGAGGATGCCTATTTCCTTAATCCGCACCAAGATCAAATGTCATTTATCTCCTTGAATTGTGCCGGTCTCATTGCTTTCACAGATCTCCTTGTCAAAATTTGTAATGACTTAATTATAGAGAAATAAATTATCCTTATATATTTATTATAGTTATAGTTATATCATATTATATTTATATTTATATTTATACTGTACTACTATATACTTAATTTTTTTTACCTTTTTTTCTATTGGAATGTCTTTTTTCTTTTATTAGATTGGTAAGAATTCTGTATACATTCTGTATATGGTTCATGTTTTTCTTCTACATATTGAGGATATTTTCTGCTAGATTGCTGTGTATGTTTTGATTTCATTTATGAGTTGACCTTTCGTTGTGACACATTTTAACACTGGCACGAAGAGTCCACGATGGCGAACTAGCTGGAAGCTGCATTCTCCTCCTCCCATGACCGTATAAAATCAAAACTAAATTATAGAACAATCAACTTGGGTAACTGTCTGAATACTGGCTGAACAGAGAAGTCTTATAACTAAGGATATACATAAGAAGCAATGTCAAGACTGGAAGGAGGGGCAGAGGCACAAAACGGCTGGCCCGGCACCCACACACAGCAGCTGAGAATCAGGAGGTACCCCCTGAGGAGTGTGGGGGGGTCTCACCTCCATGTCAGGCTCTTGGGCCCAAAGCAATAGTTCCAAGAAGGAGTCTGCAGAACATCTGGCTGTGAGGTTATGGATTCCATCCACCCAGTCAGATGGAAGGTTGCAGGGAATCCAGGCATCCTCTTAAAGGGCCCACACACAAATCTCGCTCGAAGGCACTCCCCCTGGGCTCTGGTGGGGGAACAGTAGCTCCGAGGATGCCAGAGTCAAACAGGGAAAGGCTGAGTTGTGTGGCTTTTGGGCAGAGGGCTGAGGGATAGCCACCACAGTCCGCGTGTTGAGTCCCACTCTGGCACTGCTCACAACACCATCTTTCCTGGGTTAAGCGCGCCCCCTACGTGGCATTACCCTCTGTAGGTAGACTAGCTCACCCTGACGATTCCCTGAGGCCTCTCCCTACCCAACTCGCACAAAGCGGTAGACCCTGTCAATAGCAACCAGCCCGGGCCCCACTTGCAGTTTTTCTTAAAAAAACAAAAAACAAAAAACCACAAAACAAAACAAAACTCTGAGGAATTCTGGGCAAGCTTAAGGGATACCAGAGACACAGAGGGATAAATTGAGTTGTATGGCTTTAGGTCAAGGACCATCTTGCCATACTGTTGACAGGTAAGAACTTTCCTGTTAAGCCCTCCCTCCACACAGCCGACTCTTAATCTGTTTTCACTGAATGACCTCCAATAGCTCCAGAGCTCCAGCCTGACGACTTACAGCGAAGTCACAGGCTCCTGGTGGGTGCTGGCTGGCCTCAGTGTACCCTGAGACTGTTGCTGACAGACCTCAGACCCAGCACTGGAGTGAAGTTTGAATCTTTATTGACCTAAACACCACTCGCCCTACCTGGTGACGTACTGAGAACCTGCTTCACACAGCTCACTCATCACAGGAGGCTTTTTCAGTCGCTAAGTCTAACAGACAGCTGGCAGGTGGCAGTGGGTCCTGAGGGTCTTTGGGCCTTTTGCTGACCTGCCTCAGGCCTGGAACTGGTGGCAGTTGACCCTGGTATGCAGCTTAGCCCTCCCTGTGCACACACATGTCCAGCACGGGGAGCTAGCAACCACGGATCTCTTTGTAGCTCCTAACAGGTGGCCCAGGGCTACTTACAGGCAGTGTCTGACATTGACCTACACTGAAGTCCCCTGAAAGAGGCCCCAGAACCAACACACCTGGCAGCTCACTTCAGACCACAACAGAGTACTGGCTGATTAGCTCCACAAGCGGCATCCTCAAAGGGAGGCTGGGAATTTGCTGGGGCAAATTCCGCTTCCTGGGGTCAGCCCCTGCACAGCAACTTGTCTACTGTCATGGTAGCCAATCCTCACACCTAGCCAGCCTGGGGGGTGTCAACTCCACCTACAAACATGCCAACAGCAATCAAGGCTCAACTACGACAGGAAGGCACACATAACCCCCATAAGGGACTATCCTAGAGCTCCCAGCTCAGGAAGTCAGGAGGAGTGCTCCACATGACCCAAACACCTGAGGCCACTTTACTGAGACTGGGAGACATAGAAGATCTGCCCAATACATAGAAACGAATGCAGAGTGGCGGCCAAAATAAAGATACAAAATTACATGTCCCAAATGAAAGAATAGGACAAATCACCAGAAAGGGAACTAAATCAAATGTTGGCAAACACACTTCCAAATACAGAGTTCAAAACAATGGTTATAAGGATGCTCAAGGAACTTAGCGAGAACTTCAACAGCATTAAAAAGGACATATAAACCATAAAAAGTCATAAATGAGTAATACAACAACTAAAATGAAGAATGCACTAAAAGGAATCAACAGCAGATTAGATAAAGAAGAGGATCAAATCTGAAATTTGGAAGACAAGGTAGCAGAAAAATACCTAATCAGAACAGAAAATAAAAAAGAGTAATTTAAGAAACCTCTGGGACAAAATCGATCATGACAATATCAACATGATAAGGGTAGCAGAAAGAAAAAAAAGAGAGCAAGGGATTGAGAATTATTTGAAAAATAATGACTAAAAAATTTCCTAACCTAGTAAAGTAAAAAGACACAGAAGTCCAGAAAGTCCAAACAAAATGAACCCAAAGAGGCCCATACCAAGACACATCATAATTAATATGGCAAAAGTTAAAGAAGAAAGGGTCTCAAAAGCAGAAAGGAAAAGACAGCCACAAAGGATCTCCCATAAGATTATCAGCTAATTTCTCAACAGAAACATTTCAGGCCAGAAGGGATTGGCACAATATATTCAAAGTGATGAAAATCAAGTACCTACAACCAAGACAATTCTACCCAGCAAAGACTATTAGGCTAAGCAAAATAAGTCGGTTAGAGGAAGACAAATATCACATGACCTCACTTACATGTGGAATCTGATGAATAAAATAAACTTATGAACTAAATAGATCCAGAGGCATGGAAGCATGGAACAGACTGATGAATCTCAAAGGGAAGGGGGAGGGGGATGAGGAAGAAATTAATCAAAGAACTTATATGCATATATGCATTGCACATGGTCACAGACAATAGTGCAGTGAAGGCCTGGGGTGGGGCAGGAGCCAGGTGGAGGGGGGCAATAGGGGAAGAAATGGGAGACATCTGTAATACTCTCAACAATAAAGATTTAAAAATTTTTGAAGGAGAAATAAGGAGCTTCAAAGGCAGAAAAAAGCTGAAGGAGTTCATTACCACCAAACCTGTATTACAAGAAATGTTAAAGAATTTTCTTTAAAAAGAAAGAAAAAAAAAGTGGAACATAGTTATAAAGAATGAAATGGCAATAAATACATACCTATCAATTGTCATTTAAAATATAAATGGCTTAAATGCTCCAATCAAAGGACATAGGGTAGTTGAACAGATAAGAAAACAAGATCTTTATATCTATCTGCAAGAGAACCCCTGAGAGCTAAAGACACATAGAGATAGAAAGTAAAGGGATGGAAAACGATATTTTATGTAAATGAAAATGAATAGAAAGCTGGGGTAGCCATTGTTTATATTAGACAAAATAGACTTTAAAACAAAGGCTATAATAAGAAAAAGAAGGATAACACATAATGATAAATGGATCAATTCAACAAGAGGATATAATCCTTGTAAACAGTTGTACATCTAACATAGGAGCACCTAAACAATATAAAGCAAATCATGATGGTCATAAATGCTGAGGGAGAGGTCAACAGTAATACAACTATAGTACGGAAATTTAACACCCATTGATGTCAATGGATAAATGTTCCAGGCAGAAAATAAACAAGGAAATAGCAGCCTTAATTGACACATTAGACCAATGGAAATGAGTTGACATTTTAGAGTATTTTGCTTCAAAGCAGAAAAATATACATTCTTTTCAAGTGTACATGAATTTAAGAAGATTGAAATCATTTCAAGCATTTTGTCCAACAACAATGGTGTGAAACTAGAAATCAATTATAAGAAAAAAAAGTGCAAGATGCTTAAACACATGAAGGCTCAATAACATGTCCCTAGACAATGAATGGGTTCATGATGAGACCAACGAAGATATCAAAAGATACCTTGAGCCCGGTGGGTGTGGCTCAGTGGTTGAGCATCAACACATGCACTAAGAGGTCGCTGGTTCGATTCTCAGTCAGGGTACATGCCCAGGTTGTGGGCCTGATCCCCAGTGGGGGGCATGCAGGAGGCAGCCAATCAATGTTCTCTCTCATCGATGTTTCTATCTCTCTCTCCCTTTTTGTCTCCCTCCCTCTCTCTCTAAAATCAATAAAGAAAAAAATTTTTTTTAAGATACCTTGAGACAAATGAAAATGAATACACAATAACCCCAAATCCATGGGACACAGTAAAAGTGGCCCTAAGAGGGAGATACATAGCAATACAAACCTATTTCAAAAAACAAGAAAAATCTCAAATAAACAATCTAACCTTACACCTAAAGGAAATAGAAAAAGAACAACAAACAAAGTGAGTAGAAGGAAGGAGATAATAAAGATCAGGGTGAAAATAAATAAATAGAGTCTGTAAAAACAATACAAAAGATCAATAAAACCAAGAGCTGGTTCTTTGAAAAAATAAACAAGATTGATAAACTTTTAACCTGGCTCATCAAGAGAAAAAGAGAGGGGACCTAAAATCAATAAAAAGAGAAATGAAAAAGAAGTGACAATGACACACAGAAATACAAAGGATTAGAAGAAAACACTATGAACAAGTAAGTATCAACAAATTGGACAATCTGGAATAAATGGATAAATTCCTAGAAACAGACAAACTTTTAAGACTGAATCAAAAGAAGATAGAATATCTGAACAGATGGATTATAACCAACAAAAGCAAAGCAGTAATAAAAAACCTTTCAACAAACAAAAGTCCTGGAGCAGATGGTTTAGAGGTAAATTTATAAAATATCAAAAAAGAATGAACACCTATTTTTGTAAAACGTTTCCAAAAAATTCAAGAGGAAAGAAGACTCCTAAACTCATTTTACAAGGCCAGCATTATCCTGATTCTAAAACCAGAAAAAGATATTACAAAGAACCAAAATTAGAGGTCTGTATTTCTAATGAACATAGATGTAAAAATCCTCAACAAAATATTAACACACTGAATTCAGCAATACATTAAAAAGATCATACACAGTAATCAAGTGGGATTTATTCCTGGGGTGCAAGGTTGGCTCAATATTCACAGATTAATTAACTTGATACATCACATAAACAAAATGTAGGATAAAACTCATATGATCAATATATGCAGAAAAGCATTTGACAAAATCCAGCAGCCATGTATTATGATAAAAAAGAAAACATGAACACCTCTCAGTAAAGTGGAAATACAGGGAACATACCTCAACATAGTAAAAGCTATACATGACACACCCTCAGCTAACATCATACTGAATAAAAACAAACAAAACTAAAAGTGTTTTCCTTAAAATGAAGACCAATACAGAGATGTCTGGTTTTGCCACTCTTATTTAACATAGCATTGGAAGTCCTAGCCATAGCAATCAGACAACAAGATGAAATACAAAGCATCTAAATTAGAAAGGAAGTAAAACTGTTGTTAATTGCAGATGCCATGATACTGTATATAGAGCATGCTAAAGATTCCATCAAAAATCTACTAGAACTGATAAATTAATTCAGTGAAGTAGAAGAATACAAAATAAATATTCAGAAATCAGTTGTATTTTTATACACTAATAATGAGCTATGAGAATAACAAACTAAGAAAACAATTCCAATTACAATTGCATTAAAAAATATCTAGGAATAAATTTAATCAACAAGGTAAAAGACCTGCACTTGGAAAATTAGAAGATATTGAAGTAAGAAATTGGAGGAGATACAAATAAGTGGAAGCATATACCATGCTCACAAATAGGAACAATTAACATCATTAAAATGTTCGTAGTACCCAAAGCAAATCTACAGATTTAATGCAACCCTTATCAAAATACCACTGATGATTTTCACAGAATGAGAGTAACTAATCCAAAAATTTATATGGAAACACAAAAGATCCTGAATAATCACAGCAATCTTGAGAAAGAAGAATAAAGTTAATGATATCATGCTACCTGATATCAAATTATACTACAAAGCTATAGTAATCAAAACAGCATGGCACTGGCATAAAAACAGACACATAGATCAATGGAACAGAATAGAGAGCCCAGAAATGAACCCATGCTTATATGGTCAATTAATATATGACATAGGAGGCAAGAATATACAATGGGGCAAAGATAGTCTATTTAATAAATGTTGAAAAAATTGAACAGATACACGCAAAAAAAAAAAAAATGAAGCTAGACAATCTTCTCACACCATATACAAGAATAAAGTAAAAATGTATTAAATACTGAAATGTAAGACCAGAAGCCATAAAAGCCCTAGAAGATAACAGGCACTTTTTTTTCTGATATAGCTTCGTAGGCAAAGAAAACAAAAGAAAAAATAAACAAATGAGACTATATCAAACTAAAATGATTTTGCACAGCAAAGGAAATCATCAACAAAACGAAAAGACAATGTACTGAGTGGGAGAACATATCTGTCATTGATATATATGATAAGGGGTTAATATCCAAAGAACTCATAGAATTCAACTCCAAAAAAAAAAAAAAAAATCCAATTAAAAATGGACAGAAGTCCTAGATGCTTTTCCAAAGAGGACATACAGATGGTAAGTAGACAAATGAAAAGATGTTCAAGATGTTCAATGTCACTAATCATCAGAGAAATGCACATTAAAGCCTCAATGAGATATCAGCTCACACCTGTCAGAATGGCTATCATCAATAAATCAACAAACAACAAATGTTGGGGAGGATGTGGAGAGAAAGGAACCCTCAACCTTTGTACTTTGTTGGTTAATGCAAATTGGTGTAGCCACTATGGAAGACAGTATGGAGTTTCCTTAAAAAATTAAGAAAGGAAATGCCTTATAACTCAGCATTTCCACTTCTGGGTATACATGTGAAGAAACCCAAAACACATATGCATTTTTATGTTCATTGCAGTGGTATTTACAATAGCCAAGATATGAAAGCAACCCAAATACCCATCAATAGATGAGTGGACAAAGAAGAGTTGGTACCTATATACCATGGAATATTACTCAACTATTAAAAACAAAATCTCACCATGTGTGACAGTATGGATGGACCTAGAGGGTATTATGCTAAGTGAAACAAGTCACATGGAGAAAGACAAATATATAATTTCACTTACGTGAGAAATCTAAAGAACAAAATAAATGAACAAACAAAATGCAAACAGACTGATAGATACAGAGAACAGACTGATGGTTATCATAGGGGAGAGGGATTGGTAGATGGGTGAAAAGGTGAAGAGATTAAGAAGTACAAATTAATAGTTACAAAATAGTCACAGTGATGTAAACTACAGCATAGAGAATATAGTCAATAATATTTTAATAGCTAAGTATGGTGCCAGGAGGGTACTTGAAATATCGGGTGGATCACTTTGCAAATTATATAATTTTCTAACCACTAGACTATACACCTGAAACTAATATAGAATAATACTGAATGTCAACTGTAATTGGAAAAAAATTGCCAAATCTACTAACCTTTTTTGGGTAACTTTTGCATTTTGAGTCTTGCTTAAGAAGTTATTCGGAAACAGAAGGTTATAAAAACATTTCATATATTTAAAAATTTTATTTTTATGTTTGACTCCTTTTGGAATTTATCCTGAACTTTTCCAAACAGCTTTTTGTAAATAAGACAAAATTTTTGGTTTATCACCACAAACCTATTGGTTTCTTTACAAATGAAAAAATAACGTTTATTGGACACTAATTTCACATCCACAGGTCACGGTTTCACATTCCTTCTTTGTTTTTCCTCTTGTGAGTTGGGAGTTTCACTACCTCCACCCCTGCCCACTCATCTGATTATCTCGAGTGTGTTGTCTTCTCTTTCCAGCTAGACCTTCACAGAGAGAACACGACAGCAGGGGGAGATGTCATGGGAGGAAGTCCAAGTAACTCCGTATGAAAAACAAAATTTCTATTAAGTCTGGTCAACTCCAGTTGGAATAAGAAATGGCTTTTAAATGAAATAAGTTGAAAGGACCAGTCAATTTTTTAAAATGATTCAGCAATGTGAAAACATTTGTCTTTGGCCAGGGATCTTATTTCATACTAGTTGTCTCTGAGCATCTATAAAAGCTGGTGCAGGAATTTCCCGGAACGGAAGATCTCTGGGGCTTGCCAAGATGTAGATTAATCCCTTCCCTGCTCAGAGATCATGACCCCAAAAGCACCTGGGGTCGGCACCTGGAGTCTGTGTCATTAATAAGCAACAGATGTGCACTTGCCTATTTTGGATCAGATATTAAACAAAAGTAATGTTATGCATGCACTGATGTGTGTTTTTGCAGAGCCTTATTAATGCCGTGGCTTCACATTTGAAAACGGAAGGTAAGGATAAAAGGTCACCTAATCTCTTTTCCTTTGTGGAGGAGAGGGGGCGCCACAGAATGGGCTCCACAGAACAACAAAAAGTGGAAACGCTAAGTCTATTCTCTACCGAGAAGTGTAAAACTAAAAGGATAATAAAATCAAGTTGATGCAGTTTAAAGACCATTCATTACCTGGCCTGAGATAGGCACCCACTGTTGCGGTGGCGGAGATGAGTTCCCAGCCTGCAGAGGGCTGATAACAGACCCGCTCTGGCCTGCAGGCTCAGGGTTCTGCAGGCTCAGGGTCCTGCAGGCAGAGGGGGCCTCTGACAGCAGCAAAGCTGTTCCAAGCCACAGCGTGCTGCTTTGCCTTTTCTCTCTCTTCAGTGGGATTACAAAGAAAATCAAGAACTTAATATCACCTGAGACATGCCCTGGGACTTTTTCAATCCTCCTCCCTTATATTCCCATGACCTAATTTGGATCAGGGTAATTCTGAAAATAAAATGCTGAAGTTTTCTTTTCCTTGAGAACAATGTCACATTAGTCAACTTAAAAAGACTTGCTCACAGCACAAATTGTCTGTACAACTCATTTTGCCCCTTAATTATATTCCACCTTGTTTCATTATTTAAAGACATCATACGAGTTAAGTGTTTACAGATACATAAAAGGTTGCAGTTGGAAGTGAATTTAGAGATGTAGTTTAATGCTCTCATTTAATTGGCTGGCACACTAACGCCCAGAAAGCCATGGAGAGGATGCTCATCAGAGAATATTGAGTGGGGAAATAAACTTTCTCCTCCTTCTCCCCAAGGCAACACTGTGAGAAAAGGGTTTCTGGGTCAGGTGAAAAGGGAGATAAGTATTACAAAAAGTGTGGAGATCACAGCCTCTTTCAAATCTTATTAATGATGCTCTGTGCAACTAAATGAGAATCAAGGATTCTAAACTCAAAGTTTAGAACTAAACTCAGAATTCTAAACTCAGAGTCTTCCATCCATTGTTCAACCTGCTTCTAAAGTCAGGAGTGCTGACAACTTCTAGCAAGGTACTTGGCTTCAAGATGCTGGCTAAGGTTAGTAAATACATTCCAGTACCTTCTAGGAGCCAAGTGACTTTCCTTCATCTTGACAAAACTCGTCTCCCCGTCTGGCCTCTCAGTCTAGTCTCCCATTCTCAGCTTGGACCTTGCTCATTCATATCTAAACTGGTCACTTTCTTCTGGCTCTTTTTCTTTAACCTATATAGATGCCCAATACTTTCCTTTCATTAAAACCAACTCCTTAAACTGTGACTCTTCCTTTCACCAAAGTACATGCTCTCCTTTTCTCTACAGTCAAACTAATTATAAAAATAATGTACCTTTTCTATCAATGTTCCCCTCCCTTCTGTTCTTCACACCTTTGCAACAGGCCTCTGATCTCACCACTCCCTGGAACAGCCTTGAGCAAGGTGACCCGTGCTCCACTATATACACGCAATGGATTATTTTCAGCCTTTCCTTCAGTTGATCTCTCCATGGAAAGGTCCACTCTGTCGTCATCATCATCATCATCATCTAAATCCCTTATTTTTGACATGGCCTTTTCTCTTGGGTTCAACATCATTATTTTTTCTTGATTCTCCTACTTTCTAAAGTGTTTTTGTGTGTTTTTATATATAGATGCCTTTCCCTTTGCCATCTTAGTGTTAGTGACTCCTAAGACTGTGTCCTCAGCCCTTTTGTTTTCTTGCCCCATAAAATTCTCTTGATATCTCAGCTACCACATGAGAGTGTAGATCAGAATAAGGCAACCCTGACCATAGATAAGCCTACATTTTCAAATGATGAGAATCAAAACAGAATTTTCATAATCTTTAGAAATGTGGATGAAATATCCAAATGTTTATATACTCATACTTAATTATTTAACTTATGTGAACATACACATTTAAAATAACATATTATAAAAACCAATATACTAATTTAGAAATGTTGCTTCCCCCCACACCCCATGGTCAGTTCACCTCTTCCCATGGCTCATGATATCAGGCTCCTTGATGTCTCTGGAGTAATGAGTCACACAATACAGATTTCTAAAGCATAGCATCTTTGTTCTGATGTTTTATCTAGAGTACATTTTAATCTTTTGAATTTTCTTATGATTCCATAAATAAAAATTAAACCCTGGAGCACTAGTACCTGTTTGTATACACTGTTGGTTGTTTTGTTTTACATAGACTTGTATATATTTGTGATTGTCATTTACTATGTTTCTTTTTAAAACAATTTCTAAAAATCTGTTTACAATAATATCTAACACTTATAATTGTTAGGTCACAGCCACAAAAATAACAACATTTAAATCAGTGTTAAATATCTTCAACTTCTTTTTAAAACTAGTTCTATCACCCTGGCTGGTTTTCTCAGTGGTTAGAGCATTGGTCTGTGGACCGAAGGGTCTCGGGTTTGAATCCTGATCAAGGGTATACCTGGATTGCAGGTTCGATTCTCTCCCTGGTTGGGGTCATGCGGGAGGCAATCATTTGATGTGTCTCTCTCACATTGATGTCTCTCTCTCTCCCGCTCCCTCCCTTCCACTCTATCTAAAAAAAAAAAAAAAATCAATAGCAAAATATCCTCAGGTGATGATTAATAAAACTGATTCTATCATATACTTCCTAAGTATCCCTAAATAATATTGAGGTCATTTCATGTTAATATGTCTGCCTAAGCATTAATTCATTGCTCTAAATAAGTAATTAAGAGAGTACTTTGAATTATGGAATGCCATATAGGGACCCTAAGGTAAAACAACTTTCCCTTTCCTTGGGGTTAATTTTAGGGGAAAGTATCACATTGAATTAGGACATTTATGGTAAATACAGATAAATCTCTAAACTATATATCACTCCCAGAACTCTTCTGCATTTCAGATTCAGAATAGTATGTTTAACATACTAAACCAGTCATATCAGGTACCCCAAACTCAAGATGTCTAGAATTACACTTATTACCTGGATTTCAATGAACTTATCTTCTATATCTAATTGAATATAACCACTACCCAAACCTGCTAGTCAGTCAGAATTCTGGAACCATTCTTAGATTACTGCATTTGTCTTATTGGAATTTATTTATTTTATAAATTTATATTGAGCAACTATGTTCTGAGCTCTGTTTTAAGTTTTAGGGTTATGTCAATCAGAAACATAAGACCCATGTTATTATGGAATGTGTAGTTTAGCAGGAAGAGTTAGAAACAAAAGAAAGAGAAAATGCCAGGGGGAAAATGTAGGAAATGTATAAAAATAAATGATATGATGATGAAAATGAAACACGGTGATGTAAATAATTGGGTGCTACTTTAGATTTTTTAAAAATCAGAGAAGTTGACCCTGAATACCAAGAAAGTGTTACCCATGAGCAAATATAGGGGATGAACATTGCACGCTGGGACAACCGATGTGCAAAGGCCCTGGTATGGGGACGAGTATGACAGACAGAGACCCAAGGGGGCTGGTGAGCCTAGAGCAGAACACACAAAGGGCGGGCAGGGACGTGTGTGCGTGTGTGTATGTGTGTGTGTGTGTGTGTGTGTGTGTGTGTGTGTGTGGTGGGTAGTGGTTATGAGGTGAGGCTGGATGGGCAGTTAAGGGCACAGCTATAGAGATGTCAGAATTTTATTCTAAGTGCTCTCAAATGGCATTTTAGGATTTTGAGCAGGAAAGTGATTTGATCTGATTTATCTTTGTAAAGAGATAATTCCACCGAACTGGGAATGCATTACTGAGGAAGGGATCCAAAAGTGGAAGCATGGAGACCAGGGAAGAGAGCATTTTTGTAGTTTGGGCAGAAAATGTTACTGGTTTAGATGAAGGTGACAATATGAATGATGGAGAGACATATAGGTTTAGGGTGTATTCTGGAGACAGGGACACCATGGCTTCCTATTAGATTGGGCATTTGAGATGGAGAACAGTGAAGAATGAAGGAAGAATGTGCTGATTAGATGGGTAGTTGTGCCATTCACCGAGACAGGGCAAACTAGGAGAGAAGCTGTTTGGGATCCACAGGAAATTAAGCATTCTGTTTTAGTCATAAATAAATTTAAGATGTCTACTAGATACCCAATAGAGATGGCTAATAGTAAAATCAGTAGTAATAGCAGGAGGAGGACCAGCTGATGTTTGAGTGCCTACGTGTTAGAATAGATACTACAGATATTATATTAATAGAGATTGAGTGATTCGCCCATGGTCATCCAGATACCAAGTGACAAACAAAATTATAACCCACTTTGTCTGGTTCCCAAGTTCATGCTCTTACCATTATACTAAACTCCTCCTGTGACTTTGGGAAGCATCATCACGTTGCTGGTGTTTAAAGCCAGAGGACTGTTTGGGATTATTTATGTAAAGGAATAGATATAGAAGAAAAGTTGTCTCAGGACCCAGATCTCCAATAGAACACTTTGCAATAGAACAGAAAAAGAACCACCAACAGAACTGAGAAAGAACTTCTGGAAAGGTAGGAAGGAACCTATGAGAATTTGGGAGTCCTAAAAGTTAAAAAAAAAAAAAAAAAGTGACGCTAAAAGAAGGTCATGGTCAACTCTTTCAAGTAAAGCAAGAACTAGAAAGTGATCAATGGAACTGTTAACACATTAGTCTATACTGACCTTGATAAATATTGTTTCAGCGAGTGGTAACCTACTGGAGGACATAGAGGAGGACGCCCAGAAACACAAGTTGGAGTAAGAGGCTATGATAGCAGGCATAGCACTCCATCTGCGTGATGGGGGAAGGCAATGTGTTGGGTGGAGAGGCCATTTAGATGGTGTGGCCAACCCTTCTAATTGCCTGCTCAGTAGCCAGTGTTCCTGTTCTCATTATTTGGTTATCTATTATTGTATAACTCCAAGCTTTGTGGCTTAAAAATGAAAAGAAACAATAATCTTTTATTGTCTCCCATTGTTTCTATGGGTCAGGAATTTGAGAGTGTGTCAGCTGAGTGCTTCTGGCTGAGGGGTCTTGCATAAGGTGGTAGTCAAATATTAACCGGGGCTGCAGTCATCTGAAGGTTTGACCGTGGCTGGAAAATCTACTTCAAAATGGCTCACTCACGTGACTGGAAATTGGTTGTTCTCTGTGTGGGTCTCTCCAAAGGGCTGCTTCATTGTCCTCACAACAAGAGATCAAGGTGGAAGAGTCAGTTCTTTATGTGATCCAGTCTTTAAGGCATACCCCATCTTTGCCACTGTATTTTATTGGTCACACACCTCAGCCTTACTCAGAGTGGAGAAGATTACACAAGGGCATGAATGCCAGGCGTTGAAGATTATTGGGGGCTATCTTGACAGCTCTCTGATTACTGTGCCTTGCTCATCAAACCTCAGCTTTATTCAGAACATTCATGTACTCAGCTGAAAACACTGAGCAATCCAGGCTCTTTCACATCCAGCTGGGGAGGTCAGACCACTGAACTGGAATTCCAGAAAAGCTTGAGAACAGGTTGAGCTAACATACGCCTCTTTGGCTTTTGCCTTCACCTTCTGCCTTTTGCCTGTCTGGAAAATAGACATAAAGTTTGGAGGATCAGTACCTGTACATCAGAAGGGCAACACGGATGCCCAAAGATGGCTCTGGAATGCCCCCTTTCTGGTGAACAAACATGCCATACGTGAGGCTCAGTGCAAGGGCTGCCTCTTCCAGGGTGTCCTCCCGACAACCCCCCCAGCGAATGTATATATTTCCACTCCCTCTTTCAGGTTTCTTGGCATTTGGTGCAGAAGACTATTATAACACAGGTTATTTATTTATTTTTTACATGTATTTGTTTGAAGTGGTATCTTCCTTTACTAGAATATAAGATCTTTGAAGGCAGGAAAGTATCCTGTTTCTGTATCCTCAGGGCTTCACACGTAGTCAGCACTTTATAAGAACCTAGTGAATGTATAAATAGTTCTAGTTAATATGTATCTAGCAGATAGCTGAGTGTTAACATAGCCCATTCCTGGCAGGCATATGGATCTCTGTAAAAGTCTACCAAGAGCTCATTATACAGGACCATGCTCTATAATGAAGCCTGCTTGAATATCTTTGGTAATAAGCATTATAGAGAGAGAAAATGAACATATCTCTGTAATATTTATATTTCCTGGCAGTAAAGACATCCTCTTCTGTAATTCTGCCTGTAAAAGCAGCACGGGAGCCAAGAATATACAAGTTCTCCATGGCAACTGGGTCAGCAGCACGCAGCCTGGGCCAGGGTTTCAGATAGTGGAGTACATGGAGGTGAGCTTCCGGCTGCAGAATCCGCCTTCCAGTGGGGTTGGCACTGAAGCATCTCTCCCCACTGGGACCCACAGCCCACTGCACTGGGGTTCCACGCATCGTCACGGCTTGGGACAGTGGAGGCCTGGCCCATGGCATCCATTTCACTATCTTAAAGTGCGGCATCGAGAGCTCCATCTCAGAAAATCAACAAGCCACTGGGTCAATCCACAGTCCCTACACCCATTAAACAAATGTCTCCATGCTCTGAACGTTAACTCAAGAAGGAGATTTTACCCCAAGCTAGGGGCAAAATGTATCCTTCGGCTCCCGGATCATTTCTGTGAACTGCAAGCTAGAGAGCCGCTCCTTTCACTGGCTTGGAAGGGGAATCAGATAAAGCATCTGGTGAGAGGGAGCAGCTGTTTAATGCAGGGCAATGAAACCCTCCCATTCAAATCAGTCCAAACCCTCCATCAAGGATGAAAGGTGCCAAACAGGAGCAGCAAAGCGAACGACCTTTGGCAAAGCTAGGCTCCAGGGCAGGGTCCCAGCCAATGCAAGGCATTAGTGAAATTCGCACAAAGGAGGGAAATTAACTGAAGGGCAGCAAAGGGACCTGGTGCAGCTCCAGACAGAGCCAGCTTCTCCAGGGCCCTCCCTTTAGGAAAGCCCCACTGTGGAAGTGAGGTGCCCCACTCAGATTAAAGAGATGCCACTAACAGACTCTAACTGGGTCAGTGATTCTGTTCCCACCCTCTTCGTGCTGCTGGGGCAGACTTGATTGTGGACTCCTGTGTTCAGCACAACAAGGGCATTGATGAGGAGATGCATTTCCACAGGGAGGAGGTTCCTGATGGTAGAGCAAGTGCTTCTCTACCATCACTGAGGTCGAGTCATCATCTATAACGACAGCAAGGAAGAACTTTGCAAGGGGCCCCAAAAAGCATGAAGGAGGTGAGGATTCAAACTAGACCCTCTCTTTGGAGACTCCAACAGCACTCTGCAACCCAAGGCTGATTAATTAGCAGGAGCCATTAGCGCTTGCACCAGGCATTGTACCCGCGCTGGCTGACTCATCTCCAGAATGAGTGGCGGGAAGGGTGGGAGGGATAAATGACTTCAGATGAGGGAGAGGAGCCTGCTTGGGCTGGGGGGTGGGGGCTAGAGGATGGGTGGGATGGGCAACCGGTATACATTTTCCAGCAGGCAGATCAAATGTTTGTCAGCAATCATATTCATGAAATCATAATCACAGAGTCAGAAACTTTAGAAGTGGAAACAGACCGATTGGGCCAGGTAGTCTGCCTTCTGCCTCTGCAGCTTTGCTCCCCAGAGTAAGTTCCTTGGCCCAGATTTTATCCTGTTTATAATTTACAGTGAGAAGGCACCAGAACAGAATGCATTCTGGAACCCGTAGTAAAGGACAGATCAAATTAAGAGGAACTGGACCACTTCACAAAGTAGAGTGCAAAACCCAGGGGACTATAGGAAAGCCAGCAAGGTCAAACACCACCAACTAAACCTCAGTGTCCCTGTGGCCCGTCCTCATCAGTCCTTGCTTGCCCCAGAGGTGCTCAGTATAAAAGACCTGCACCTGAGTGGGCCCAGCCCACACGCTCACCTTGTCCTTGATCAAGCCTGAGGGTGTCCTAAAAATCTCAGCCCCTGCTATTGGGCACAACCAGAATGCTTTTCGCACTGACTACAAAATGGCTGGTAACATCTAGCCTCCCTTTCGAAGCTCACTGTTGGTATATTCAGTTCATATGAGCAGTCTTCTATTTATACTCATTTCCTCTCCAGACTTGAGCTCCACTCTGAACTCAGCAGGTTTTCTTGGAACCAGGACACCCACCTCACTACTATGGGTCTGTCCTCTGAAGTCCTCAATTGTGGCCACTGTGGGTAAAATGAGTGACTGTGCCTGGCACCTCAGCTTTGTGTCCCCCATAGTTAGGAGAAACGCGCCGTCCTGAGCGCACAGTGGTTGTTGTCCTTAGGCCCAAGCGTGAGTCTGTCTGATGCCCAGCTGCTCTCAGCGGTCCCATGTCGCCGTGGGTGGGGGTGCTGTACCTGCTGCCAGTCCAGCGGGTTTACCTCCCCAGCCCTGGAGCACGGACACATCCTCATCCCCTCCTCTGCACCCAGTCTTGGGGTCTCTCCCTGAGTCCCAGAGCCCATGGGATAGGAACACAGAATGGACTCGGGAGAGTCTGTGTGGAAGCTCAGGAGATCTTGAGTCTGGTCTACATTCCAGAAGAGGAAAGCTTTTCTGCTCTCGTTCTCCTGCTGCGTTCTGCTAAGTGGGTCACTGAGTTTTTGTTGTTTTGTTTTGTTTTTAATTTTTTTAGAGAGGAAGTAGGGGAGAGAGAGATAGAAATATCGATGTGAGAGAGAAACATCCATCAGCTACCTCCTGCACGCGCCCCACTGGGGATCGAGCCCACAACCCAGGCATGTGCCCCGACCAGGAATCGAACCGGGACTTCTCAGTCCATGGGACGACACTCAGTCCGCTGAGCTACACCAGCTGGGCAGTCACTGAGTGCATAGAAAGAAAGCTGTTACTTAGAGGGATTCTGAAATGTGTCATATATGTAGTTCTAAAGGGTAAATTGGAGAAACATACTAACCTCCGGTTATGGGCTGAATTGCAATTTCCCTCCCCCTTCATATTTTAAAACACTAACCCCACCAGGACCTCAGAAGGTGACTGTATTTGGAGATATGTCACTGTAGGTCTCTAAGGTGGGCCCTGATCCAAGCTGGTGCTCCTGTAACAGGAAGTCGGGGCAGGGACACACCTGGAATGCAGGCAAACACAGCAAGGACCAGGTGAGAGGCAGCGGGTGAGCAGCCATCGGCAATCAAGGAAAGACAGTTCAAAGGAAACCAGCTGTGCCTGAACCTTGATCTTGGCCTCCCAGCCTCCAAAACTGTGAGGAGTTTCATATCTAAGCCATGCAGTCGGTGGTCTGTTGTCCTGGTGGCCTGAGCGTGTCCCTTCTACACAGACCTTTGCACCATGCAGCATCTTCCATACATCGTGTGCATGTGAAACACGTGAGACGGTCTCACATACGGATACCTACACTAATTCACATATACATCAGAAATAGTCAGATATATAAATGTATATGTTCCCATCTCCATACATTCATGACAGACAAATAGGTCTAGAGGGCCCTGGGCCAGGGTCTTAACCGCTCTCAGCCTTCATTTTTCATTTGGAAAATGGGGATGGTAAGAGTATCTTCTTCAGCAGTGGTGACCATGTGGAGGACCCTCGATAGTCCCTGAACCTATAAGCACAAGTGATACAAATAATACAGACAGAGCACATGTTTACATGCAAACTTCAAATGACAGAACCACATTCTTGAAGAAACCTTAGAAACCATGTAGCTTTTCTGCATCTTCTTAGTATTAGAACTTTTTAAAGAAAATATTTCCCCCGTAGATATTTTAAAAATATATATTTTGTCTACCAAACAAATTGAATTAATTTTTTCAACTTTTTTTTTAGTAAATGTACATATTTATTAAATCTGAGTGTTATGTTCAATTAATATTAAGTTCAAAATAGGTAAATTGACCATTTATGGACTTTGATGAGCTTTGTAAACAGTAAACGTAATTCACAGACTCTCATGCCCCCTACTTGGACCCTGCGAGCCCAGGTTCTCTAGGAAGACACTGATGGAGTCCAACCCCTATTTCTCAAATGAGGATGTTGAGAGCCAGCGTGACCCGCTCAGGATAGCTCTTGAAGCCAAGTCCCCAGCCACTCTCTGGAGTTGCTTGATCCCCCGCCCCCATACACTTCTGGCTACATGCCTTCCTTCTCAGTGAGCTGCACACCCCAGGGCAGACCAGATCATGGCAGGAGTGGAGCATAGCCAAAGAGGATCCATTCCTCCGGACAGAGCAACGGCACACTAACTGAGGGGTGACACACAGGGACCACGGGATTCAGGAGGAGTGAGATCATCAGTGTATCTGAGCTGGAAGCTGAAAGCTGGCTTTAGGGGAGGCCTTTTGGGGTCAAGCACGCCTTCTGTGCTGGACACATCTTCGATTCTGGAAAACCAAAAAGGGCCAAGATGTGGCTTAGGGAAGAGGTCGAGGCTGTTCTGTGGTGTTTGAGTGCTGGCTTAAGAGAAGGGAAGTGCTCTCAACCTGTGGCACAGGAAATGGAGCAGCACATGCGCCCAGCAAAGCCCATCTGGAACAAGGAACAGAGGCTATCTGCATATGTCTGTGTTTCTGTCCTTGTTAATCCTCACCGGAGGAGATTTTCCCCCTGATTTTTAGATGAGGGGGAAGAGAAACATCTATGTGAGAGAGACACATTGATTGGTTGCCTCCCACACGACCCAGACCAGGGCTGGGGATCAAACCTGCAACCAAAATACATGCCCTTGACCCGGAATCGAACCTGCAACCCTTCGGTCTGTGGGCAGACACTCCAACTGCTGAGCCAAAATGGCCAGGGCTGTATTTTTATTCTCAGGGCCCGGTTGGTGGGTGGAATGCAGGACAGGGAGCGTGGAGTGCCGGATTCAAGCAATCATCAGCTTTAGAAAAGGAGGTTGTATTTTTTTTCCCTTTTAATTGTGAACTTACTTAGGATACATGGAGTAATTTACTTTAATAAGTTTTAATTTAAAAATAAGGACTCCTGACCGGCTGGTGTGGCTCAGTGGTTGAGCGTGGACCCATGCACTAAGAGGTCATGGGTTCGATTCCTGGTCAGGGCGTATCCTTAGATTGTGGGCCCGATCCCCAGTGGGGGGCATGCAGGAGGCAGCCAATTGATGTTCTCTCTCATCGATGTTTCTATCTCTCTCTCCCTCTCCCTTCCTCTCTCTCTAAAATCAATAAAAAATATATTTAAAAACAATATATAAGGACTCCCTGAAAACATTTTTAAAATGCAAATACTGTATCCAATGAAGTACATATTTATAGCTGAGGTGGCATCACATGATATTATTTGATGATAAGTTGTTTTATTCTTTTTTTAAATGTATGGAGAACTTTTAAGTAAAAAAGAAAATAATGCCGGGTATTCCTAGCCAGCGTGGAATCCAGCAGGTGTACAGAGAGCACTAACAGAGTCCATGAAACATGACCTACGGGGAACCAAGGACGAGGCCTGTGACGTGAGGCCCTCCAGTGTGAGAACTTCAGCTGGAATCAGACCGACCTAGGCCCAAACACCGACTTCACAGTCTAAACTCTGTTTTCTTTCATAAGATACATGAATGCTCACTCTCAACTTTTCAACCTGGAAAATGGGTCAATAACACCATTTGTAAGTATAAGTTAAGAAGGGATACAAGTGAAAGCAGAGAGCACAGCGCACCCGGTACACAGGAAGTTCTCAGGAAGCGGAGAGCATGATGACAGTGCGGAGGAAGAGGAAGATGAGAAGAGGAATGAAGAACAGGAGGAAGAAAGTGCAGAGATAGGGAAGCGGTATACAGGCTCTTCCTTAACACGTGTTCTTAAAGAATCATTTGGATCAAGGATTGCATTGATCCAGGAAGAGAATCTAGGAGCCACATAGAGGGGATAAAATTATTTTTTAAAAAATATGTAATATTCATCCATCTTAAATTTATGCATAGAATATGGTTGTGCTGATCCTTCTATTTTCAGTTTAATGACTTGTTAAATAATGATTGATGACTGTTGTCTTGATCGTCGACATGACACTGGTGGAGCCAGCAAAGCGGTTGATTTTGCTTGTGTTCACTCCTTAGTTTCTAAATTAATTCGCGTTGCTCTTCATACCAATTGGCTGCTTTAGGAGTCTCACCAAGAACAGCATCCACTAGTGAATAAACAAAACGCTATGCTGAGATAAAGTGTGTATAACTTGTGCTAAACATAAGAGTCAGTGATGATCTTAATTAAAAAATAAAGGGCTACTCATCGGCTGATCATGTGTCAGAAAAGTATTCTTTTACACAGATATATGCAGGGACACAGAACAATATACACTGAACGGTTCTTTTTTTATTTATTTTTTTTCCTTTATTGATTTTAGAGAGAGAGGAAGGGAGAGGGAGACAGAGATAGAAACATCGATAAGAGAGAAGATCGATTGGCTGCATGCCCCCCACTAGGGATTAGGCCCACAACCTGGGCATGTGTCCTGACCAGGAATCGAACTGGCGACCTTTTGGTGCATGGGTCGATGCTCAACCACTGAGCCACACCGGCTGGACTACATGGGATGGTCTTAATATCACTTTTCAGGAGGCTGTCCAAACTGATCCAAGAATAAGTACTGGGAATTGACCATTTTTATTCCAAAGGACTACAATCAACACTGTCCTCTGAGTCATGACCAAGGTGTTATTTTTCATTTTCTGTACTTTTTACTGGCAAGTATTCATGACAATTTATGATTGTCATGTGCTAACAAATATCTCACAAAGATGCTGTGGGAGAAAAGGGTTCCAATTATTTTAGTTTCTTTGTTTTCAATGAAGTTTAATTTATAGATAGTCGAATTCATGGATTTAAGTGTTGAATTTGATGAGTTTTGACATTTATAAACACTCATGTAACTACCACCACTATCAAAAAAATAGAACATTTCCTTTACCCCAGAGAATTCCTTCAGGCCCTTCTGGGCAATCTCCACTCACCTTACCGCCCCACCCCCTTAGCCCAAGGCAATCGCTGACTTGATTTCTATCACTCTGAATTAGTTTTGATTGTTTGTGAATCTTATATTAATAGACTCAAACAATATGTGATTTTTTAAAAATCTGGCTTCTTTTGCTTAACCTAATATCGTTTGAGATTTAGCCATGCTGTTGAGTAGAAAAGTGGGTCATGTCTTTTTACTGCTGACTAGTATTCCACGATAACGCCGCACAATTTGTGTATCCATTGTCTTTAGTGATGAACATTTACACTGTTTCCACATATAGTTATTATAAATGAGATATTCTTGTGTAAGATTTTTTGTGAACTTCTTTACTCATTTGTCTTGAATTAATATCAAAAAATGGAATTGCTCTATCATAGTACAGACATGTGTTTAACTTCCTGAGAAAGTGCTAGTCAATTTTGCAAAGTTCTCACCCTGTTTCACATGCCCAGCAATGACTCTTAATGTATGAAGGTTTCAGTTGCTCTACATCCTCACTGACACTTTGTATTGTCAACCTGATTTATTTTAGCCATTGTAGTATGTGTGTCAAGGATCCCAGTTGATTTAATTCTCATAAAAGCATGGTCCTTAAATCATTACACTACAGTACAAAACAAGACTGTCCTCATTTATCATTCAATTGCCTGGGTAGGCCCAGTGCTGTGAGGACCTGGGGGAGGACTTTTTGGGTCAACTATTGATCCAAACTGGTTCCTCAACAGTGGTAAGAATGTGTTACCACGGTTCTGGTGAATTGAGAGGACAGCAAAGGGGCCTGAGAAATAAAATTATTTTATTGTTTTAAAAAAAGGAGAGCATTTGCATTTTAGAACAGATTTTTAAAACCACATTTTTATAGTCTTCTAGAGAATGATTCGAGGCTCAAATATGTTTAGTAAAAGCTGGGCATTACTTCCCTGTCTTGGTGCTTACCCTCAGCTCAACCCTGCCGCAGTAAGCGAGATCCCTTCCACACTAGCCATTGTTCTCCACGTCTGTGTCTGACATTGTGCAAAAAACCATCTAACAATATCTTTTCCACAAAACATATTTTAGAAAATGTTGTTGTAAAACTTTGACGGCAATCTTAAAGTTGGTGTTCTTGGTTTCAGTCAGCTTAGCAGTGTGTAACCAAGGAAAGCTTGTGAAACAAATATATTTTGAAGACATTAACATTCAGGCAAAACTTGTTTGTTTTTCTTATTTACCACAAGCCAACTGGACAGAGGCCAAATCTAATTCAATGCTTATTGAACTCCACTGCCTATTATCGGTACTCAGAAAACATTAATTATTAGTGGTAGTTGAATAAATGATAATGGTAATAATGACCATGATAACGCAAAATTTTCAATTTTGCCATAAACCAAAACATCTGAGAGAAATCTTGAGACGGCCTGCGAAACCCAAACACAGCTGGGCTCTCGTGTCTCCAATGGGAATTTTTTACCCTGAAACAAGTAACAGTCGCTACACAGAGAAAAGCAACTTGTCTTGGGTCACTGAGAGATTATTGCTCAGCCATCACATACCCAGACACAAATCCCACTGTCAGGATTTTCTAAAGTGTGCTTGCAATGCTCCAGACCAGGGCTGCCTCGTTCGCAGTGCCCATGGTGTGGTCCTTCGTCAACTTCCAGGTCCACCGCAGTGAGATCCTGCCAGACCTGCAGGCGCCATCTGCCACATCTCCAACATATACCTAGGCCAACCCCCTTCAGTTCATCCGTCAGTTCCCATAGGAATTTCATCAGCATTTTGCCAGACACAGTGGTTTATCAGGCCCTGGACTAAGAGGGTGCTGGGCAACTATGAAGGAATGATGGATGTCACTCCTGTCTCCACGGAGCTCACTGTTCGCCACACAGGCCACCTCATATTAGCGCACCAGAGAGAGTCAGAGAAATGTTTTTGAGTTGGAAGAGATCTTAGATCCCCACCTCATAACTGAGATCACCGAGGATCAGTCATTAAAGGATGGGCCCAGGCACATCACTCATGAGTGGTCGTGGTTCTCATCTTCACAGATAGTAACCTGCATGAATGTTTTCTCCTATGCATTTTAGTTACGGCATCTCAGAGAGACTATTCCATTCCTTGAACACTTCTGCCCACGTGGATATGTTTATTCTACTCTGTTCTCTACTCATGGTTTGCAGGATAACATCCGAGCTTCTCAGCTTGTTGTATGAGGCTTACCAGACTGGCCAGAACTACTTCTTGAGCCTCATCTCCTGTTACCTGACTCTTAGCATTTGATGTCTCAGCCATCCTGGACCTTTCCGAAAACTTTTCTTTGTACGCATGTTTTGTTTCTCTACTTCTGTACTCAGAAGATGTCTGCCCTTCCTGAGAGGTCTTCATAAAATATTACACTTTGTATGAAACATTCTTTGGTCACTTTCTACCGTAGAGGCAGTTAATCAAAGAACTGAGATGCCACAGTACTTTCTTCTCACTTATCTTGTGGAATTTCTCCTGAGGGACTGCAATCCTGTTGTCAAGTCTGAGAGCATCTTGAGAAGAGGAACTGTCTCCTGTTCATCATCATTCCGCCTTAAAATGACTTGTTTTCCATGCCCGGAGAAAAATACTCGATTGGTCTTCACCCTAACTCACTGGGACTGCACCAGGGTTCCTTTTGCTGCATTTGCCTCTGCACCCAGCTTTGCGATGCTCAAGGGCTCCAGGGCTCAGCCGTCTTCTCTCTCTGCACACAGGTGGGATTGGCAGGTGGCGTGGCTTTAAGCAGGTGTTACATACAAATGGCTTCCATGCTTGGACATTCAGCCCTGACCTAGCCCCTGGAGGGTAGATTTATGTAGTCTATCTTTATACTCCAGCTTCTAATAGGCGTCTCATGTTTATTCTGCATAAAGCAAAATTGTGTTTTTGTCCCACAAACCTTGTAATTTTCTCCATTTCAGTAAACGTCATTGAGTAACTTAAGTCAAACCTTCAGACCCATTCTTAATTTCTCTCTTCTCTCACACCTCACATGCAATCTGTTCTTGACTCTGACTCTCTTTCACTGAGTCCTTGGTCTCAGTCCACGGCACCTCCCCCTGAACACCAGGCACCCTCCCCTGAGCACCAGGCACCTCCCCTGAGCACCAGGCACCTCCCCCTGAGCACCAGGCACCCCCTGCCAGCACCAGGCACCCTCCCCTGAACACCAAGCACCTCCCCTGAGCACCAGGCACCTCCCCCAGCACCAGGCACCTCCCCCTGAGCACCAGGCACCTCCTCCTGAGCACCAGGCATCTCCTCCTGAGCACCAGGCACCTCCCCCTGAGATCCAGGCACTCTCCCACTGAGCACCAGGCACCTCCCCTGAGCCCCAGGCACCTCCCCCTGAGCACCAGGCACCTCCCCTGAGCCCCAGGCACTCTCCCACTGAGCACCAGGCACCTCCCCTGAGCCCCAGGCACCTCCCCCTGAGCACCAGGCACCTCCCCCTGAGCACCAGGCACCTCCCCCTGATATCCAGGCCCTCTCCCACTGAGCACCAGGCACCTCCCCCTGAGCACCAGGCACCTCCCCCAGCACCAGGCACCTCCCCCTGAGCACCAGGCACCTCCTCCTGAGCACCAGGCACCTCCCCCTGAGATCCAGGCACCTCCCCCCTGAGCACCAGGCACCTCCCCTGAGCCCCAGGCACCTCCCCTGAGCACCAGGCACCTCCCCTGAGATCCAGGCACCTCCCCTGAGCACCAGGCACCTCCCCTGAGCATGAGGGCATCCCGTCAATGGATTTCTGGTTCCATTTTGATCCCCTCAGTCTGTTCACCAGGTGCTGGAGACTGAGCCTTTTAAAGTGTAAGTCAGACTCTGTCCTTCTCCTGGTCAAAACCCACTGACCTCTTCACACAACAATTCGACTAAGATCCAAATTCCTCACCAGGCACACACAGAGTCGTACAGGATCTCATTGTTTTGTGTCGCCCTCGCCCCAGGCACTGTCTGAGGCATATGCCCTCCCTGCTGTTTGTCCAGCACACTCCTTGCTCAGACTGCACGCTCTGCCCTTTGCTGGCCTCCTCTGCCTCCAGACCTGCCTGGTGCACCTCCTCAGCCCACTTGGACCGCTGCTCCAGGACTTGCTCACAGCGCTGCTCGGAGCAGGCATCCGAACCGGAACCCTATCTGCTGGCTGCACGGGACTGGAGTGTCTGTTCCTAATCTGGGCCAGACTGAAGACAAAGGCTGCAAATGTCATGTCCCATCTCTGTCTTCTTTAAGGCTCTGGGGAGTCTGGTGGTGGGATCTCTGTGTGCAACTGGGTAGACAAGAAGTGGGACTGTGCTGGTAACTACAACTTTGCTGTAGAACCGTGGGAGTCGGGCCCTTGGGGGACTAGAAGGGTCTGAGAACTTCCCTCTTCCCATCCAGACAGCAGCAGAGATGCTCTCCCTTGTGGTCAGACAAGGAGGGATGTGCACATGTTTCCCCAAAGGGAATGTGATCTCTCCAGGCTCCCCAGAGAGCAAGATAAATATTCCAGAAGCCTATCAATGTCTTGTCCTGTTACTATCCCCCTCTCTAATTTTTAATGCCACCAGCTTTCACATTCTGCTCCCCATCCCTGTCCCTTTATAGCTTTGAGGTTTTTCTTTCCCTTCCCTCTGCCTTGCTGCTTTCTTTTTTCCCTCCTTCCAGGATTCTCATTTCTTCGTTGAGAAAGCCCCCCAAAAGGTAAAAGAGGAAAACAGATGCACGCAGCACCCCACTGAGAGAGAACCGAAGAGAAAGAATTGCCAATTTGGAAGAGCCTTTCCCTTTTTATTGCAATGTTTTGTGCCTGCCCGTATCGAATCTTTAAAAGAAACACTACCATTAATAATACATAGTTTGCTTTGTTCAGTTCAATTTTCCCCCGATCCAAAGGGCCTGGAATGCAAGGCATAGGAGCTTGTTTACCCCATGCTCCGCAAACAAAAGGATGACTGCTCCTACCCTGTCCCTGTGCGCCTTTTCCTTATCTGTTTGTGTCCCAGGAGGCTGCACGGAACAGACTGACAGATCTCAGAGCGGAAGGGTGGGGGACAGAAAGAGACTAACCAAAAGACATGTATTCCTATATGCATAGCCCATGGACACAGACAATAGTGTGGGGAAAGCCTGGGATGGGGCGGGGCTGGGTGGAGGCGGGCAAAGGTGGGGACAATGGGGGACATCTGTTATACCCTCAACCTCAGTGTGAGCTTCCTGAGAGCAGTGTCCGAGCTGTGCTCCCTAGAGCGGGCCCCCCCACCTAGCAAGGCCTTTGACTGCCTGCCAGGTTCCCTGACTTGCAAATCCACTTCACCTTCCTGCTATGATCACTTCAGGCCCAAGGAAGTCGTGGTGCCTGTTGCCAGCTTTTGGTTTTTATTTTTATTTTTTCAAACTCAAAACATTGCTCTCAATCACATTTCTGTAGATGCAAGAAAGAAAATGCCAGTTGATGTGCGTGGGTCTGTCTCCCCACGCAGCCGTGGTTCCTGCACACCCCCATGAGCAGCCGCTTATAGTAAACCTGTAACCATTACCTCGCTAATAAAATACACTTTTCTCCTGTTTCAGGAGTGCTCATGGTGTTGGCGATTTTGCACAAGTATGAAATAAACTTGGTTTCTTTACACAGGGTGAGTTCAAGTAAAAATGGATCTTAAGTGTATTTCTTTTTCTTCTGTTTTTGACAGCAGAAGAAAAACGGATGTTTTTCCTCTCTGTCCCATGTTCTTTCCCTCCTGTCTCTTTCTGGATCAATGTCAGCGAAACCCTAATCATTGTCTAAGAATCTGTTTCCGTGTGAGGACAGGAGATACAGAGCTCGACAGCCTCACATCTGCAGTCAGCAGACGGGCACAACAAGACTCCGCGTTTTCATTTGGAGATCTCCACGCTTCTCTGACAAGTAATTCAAGCCTACTGTTGAGGACATGGCCATTCGACGAGAGGATCCCAACCAAAGATCAAATCATCTTGTTTTTAAAAAAGCAGTGTTTGCAGATACATCCTCTACCTCTAGACAAATTCCAGACCAGGAGGCATCCCGCAGGAACAGAACATGAGGCCTGTAACTTCCCATTTTCTCCACTCTGTTCCGTTCTCTGAACAAACGCACATCGAGGACGCACAGTCGGCCCTGTCTCGGATGGCACTCTCGATTAAGGAGGCGTGACCAGGGCAATACCACTGATACGGGTAATTGTCATAAGGAGACAACAACATCAAATAGAATATTAACGTTTTAAAGAGATGTGCAAACATACTCTGGGGATTAAGAGGAGGAAGTGGAAACAGCTGTGGACAGACTGTGCGAGGCCATTAGAGCACAGCCTTTTGCTCGGAAACCAAACCCACGAAGGCAGAGCTGTAACCCAGGAGTGCATCCAATGAGAGCGTGTTGATCGACGCCATCAAGGCAGCTCAGGGTGACGTTAGCCTCACACGTTCGTATTTCGCGAGGACACTCACACACGATCCTGGAATCGTTTGTGACTTATGTTGGATGATATTGTGTAGAGTGATTTGAAGTAAGTGTTCGGAGAGATCAGTCGAGCCCAGTGGCACAGTCCGTGTCTTCTTTCATTGATTCCTCTCACAGAATGTTACTGATCTCTGATTTGTGACGGGCGCTGTGACAGGCACCACAGGTAGGTAGAGTCAAGAAGATAGGAAGACAGTTCCTGTCCCTAAGGAAGACATGTCTTTATCATCAAGACATATCTGAATGTTCTTCCGAATCCTAGCCCCGAGACAGTGCCCATCACGCGCATCAGGGCCCCAGTGGGCTGGAACAGAGCCCAGGCTCGCCTCCCTCTCTAGGTCACACGAAGGCAGGAACTGATAGCTGTTAAAGTGCCTGCAGGGTCAAAGTTCATTGTATGCAGTTCTGGAAACATTTCAGAGGCTGTTGATAATATGCATCATGTATAAAATGTGTTATTTTCTAGAGCAATAATTCTGAGAAGTGTCAGAATTATAGTACATACATATTTTACATTTTTTTCTGAGAAGTCTTCCCAGTGCTTCATGGTTCTTATTATTAGGGAAATAATTTTGCTTGTCCTGTGACCTCTGTCTTTTCCTCTTGAGCTATAAAAAGAGTGAGCTGAAACTCAACAGGATGGCCTATGAAACTCTGAATCTGACCAATCAGATATGCTCTCTTATCCACACAGGCAAATAGTGCTAAAATCGGATTCTCACAGAGCTTCAAACCACTTGCTGAGTTCAGAATTGTGAAAACAAAATCAGGGCAAGAATCGTGCGTTTTGATACACTCAGAATTTGTTAATATATGAAATCAAGTAAAACGAAGATTATAGTTTAAACTTCTGCAATTGTAAGACTGAGTCTCAGTATAATATCATAAAATGTTGCCATGGTATTCTCAGATGGATATAGAAAATTAAACTACCCACTACAGGAAAAAGCCAAAAAGAAGATCTGAATAGATTTGATGGTGCCTTACTGAACCTTCCATAATAATGTTTTCATTCCTTCAATGATTACTGGGTACTGGTATCGCATACACACTGGTTCGTTTAAGCCTGACAGTGATACTGTGTGTGGGCTTACTCAATATGCTGTCTCAAATCCCTTCACATAAACTGTGTTTCAAACAAGCAAAACACTGGATTTCCCAGCTTTTCTTACCACTGAGCAGGGCCCTATGTGTTAGGGAGGGCTTTCCTTCTTGAACAAAATGACATGGTCCCCAGGGGAAAAGAGCCTTTCCCTTTTCCCCTCTTGGCTCTTTTTTTTATTTGAATGTGGGAATGATGGCTGGAAGGGTAGCAGCCATCTTGCAACAATGAGGTAAGAAGCCCTGAGAAGGATGTGTCTCGAGCTGCCACCCACTCCTGGGACTCCCGACTTTTCTCATGTGAAACAAATAACCTGTCTTTTTAAAGCCACTGCCTAGTCGTCTGTTCCTTGCAGCCCAACAATCCACATGTTCCTTAATTCTTATGGAAAATATTTATTCAATTTCTACTAGTTGCTTGGTACTGTTTCAGATACTAGAGATAGAGTACAGTAAACAAAATAAACTCTGCTCAGGGACTTACATCCCGGTGCAAAGTAAACAGACAACATAAAGCAAATGCTCAGGGTGAGTGTGAGTGTGTATGACTGTGTGATGGAGAAAAGAAAGTAGGGAACAGGATAGGGAGGTGATGTGGAGGTTGCTATTGTATGGATGGCAGCCAGAGGGGTCTCTGTTTCAGACCAGAAAGACGTGTTGGAGTGAAAACTCGCATGTTTTTGGAGGAAAAGTTTTCTAAGCAAAAAAAAGGTCTCGTTACCCATGCCCTCAAGGGGTGGCATGCTTGGCATATTTTTTAAAAATAATTTTTATTTTAATAATTCCATTTCAAACAAAAATTAAAATATTGGTAGCGTTATTTAAACATTGTCTTAAAGTGGCTTCACACTCCTTAGTGGTCAAAGAGAAATAAGCTAGGAGATTTTTGCACACAGTTAACAGTATAAGTGAAATCCTGATCATCGAGATCAAAGGCCACCAATCAGCTTATACTCTTTCTCTCGAATCTCCTAGCCTAGTATATATGTCTATACTAGGAATGTCCATATTTTCCATTCCATTTTTTTTCTTTATTGATTTTAGAGAGAGAGGAAGGGAGAGGGAGAGAGAGATAGAAACATTGATGAGAGAGAACATCGACTGGCCGCCTCCTGCAAGCCCCCCACCCAGGATCGGGCCCACAACCTGGGCATGTGCCCTGACCGGGAATCGAACGGGTGACCTCCCAGTTCAACGCTCAACCACTGAGCCACACCGGCCGGGCTCCATTCCATATTACGTGTATACTAACCATGCATTCATTTTACCCAAAAAGCCACAAATCATGACACAAATTTTTTCAACAGAGCTTCAGGTTCTCAATTTTTCTATCCAACTGAAAACAGAAGAATTAGATGATTTTTACCCGAGAAAGTGTCTAACAACAATGTCTATGGATGCTGGCACCTATCCAGATTACTTGGCTCTACTTGTACCCTACAAAGGAGGTTTAGATTTCCATTTTTAGTACTTCAAAAGGGAATCTGAAGAGGGTCTGATGTCTTAAAATTATATGTACCAAGATGCAGTGAATTGCTTCACTGGTAATGGGACTCCCTGCGGATTTGAAAAGGAGTGAAAAATCACATTTTGAGAAAATTTGGTTGTTCCAAATGTTAGGAAAAATGAAAGTCAAAAGAGGTGGGCACGTGCTATGCAAACGATTTGAATTCAAACATGGGTACAATTCCTATGGAGATACTATTTGATCCTTGTGGGGTCTCAAGCAGAAGCAAGCTTTCGGAATTCGGTGAGTCTGCTTCGCTGTGGGTGGTAGCACATCTTGAAATTCAGCCAGGGACTTCGTGTAGGGCGAGTCCAAGAACCAGAACGAAAGAAGGCTCCTGGAGGTTACAGGTGGAGATGGGGTGTCCCCAGGTATAGGGGGATAAGGAAAGAATTCCTCTGCCAGGCACAATGTGGTACAGGAGTAGTAGCAGCACCCAAGCAAAGAGCAAGTTCAAGCAAAATCAGTTCAAGTTCAATTGATAGAGTGAATCAGCAGTCACCAGGACCAGGCATGGCTGCTTACGACGGTCCTCCTGGCTCTCTCAGGAAGGCTGACAGTGAAGGCTTTTCAGAGACTAGGGTGTCTTGCCCCCACACTACGTCATAGTTACCCTTGCTAAGCCTGATGATAGGATGATCCTCAAGAATAAAAGTCCACCAGTGGTCTATGAAGGACTTAACCAGCTCAAGCTGGAAAACAACTCATGTCATACAGGTGAGATGAGCACAATGATGGGACATTTCAGGTGAAGTAGATTAAATTCATGTTTAAAGGTTCAAACCCTGGAACTTGCAAGGTAGACTGTCAACAGGTAGCAACATTCAAAGACTAAACCAACATTTAAGTTCAGTGTTTTAATTCCTGGGATACAGAATGGGAGTAAGGAGGCAGTGTCTTACTTCAGGGGGTGAAAAGAACTAAAGTCCATGCCTATCCTCTCTTGGGCTTAAAGCATGTTTGGAGAAGCAGTGAACATGAAAGTAGTAAGTTGTGAAAGGTAGATCTAGAGTTGTTTAATTAGCTCACACATCAAATCAAGATGGAGTCAGGGTGCTGAGTTAAAGGCAAGTCTAAACCTGGGATAACCAGGTGGCTAGGAGTTCAGGGAAATTAAGTTTCTTCATGAGAGAGTACTTTAAAGGTAGCAACCTGTCTTGGTCTTATCATACCTTAACTCTCCTTCACCTGAGATTGTTCAACTCCTGTAAAAATTGGTGTTTAGCAATCTCTCCTGCTTGTTTATTAAATATATACCCCAAAGGGTTTAAACAAGTGACCCAAGTGTTCCGTTGTTCTTGTTGCCTAGTCTCTTTACTAACTGTAGAGTCATGTGGTTTTCTTTATCTAACTGATTCCAGGTCCCTGGTACCATAGTGCTGAGGTCTGTACTTTAACAGCAGAATTTCTTCCTTACCTCCTCCTTTGGGGCCTGATATTTGCCACATAGTCTTGATTCAGTCAGCTCTCTGGTGTCTTTTAATCCGTATCTGCCCAAGAAGCTGGAACAAGTCAGATGGACACGTGTGTGCTCCCAGAGGCACAGCTGTCGTGACTGATGTGGCAGAAATGACCAGAGTGCCACAAGGTGTCCTCGCTCCAGACCCGAGCCGTGCTTCTCACCATGAACCATCACCCATGACGGGTTTTCTCCTTAACATTACGTTTTAGAAATAGGCAATCTGTGTATGTGAAAAGAGTGGGCAAAGAAGATACTGGACAGATGAATTTTAACTAATTTCTAGTAACTCACAGCAGTATGGTCTTGGTGTCAAGGGAAGGGCAAGTAGAGAGAAGACTCATATGGTTATATCTTGAAGATGTACAGACCATTTCAGAGGAGTCTGTTTCTGAGTCATGTTTCTATGTGAAATCTAACAAGGAAAAAAATCTAAGAGAGAGGGTGTGGAATACACCTTCACTATTAAATGACTGCAGAAGCTTATGTAGCAGAAAGGACAAATACTGAAGTAAGACTAACAGACTTACCTCCTGTCGCAACCTCTCCACGGTATTTATCATGACACTCTTCATGGAACGGTACGAGTGACTTCATAAAGTGTCTTCTATTTAAACTACTGCCCTTTGCTGGGCTAAACCCCGAGTCTTTCTAACCCTTGGACTACTTGTTCCTTAATAAGTCTCTCCTTTTCAGCTTCATAGACTCTGGAATAGACAGGAGAGAATGTTCCCCCAAATTGGCCCATCAAGGGAAGCCCTGGTGGTTATCAACAGGTAGCTATGAAACAATGGTTTTTCAGATCTAAAGCCAAGTCACAAACCCCAGAGACAAACTCAATACCTGGTTGGGGAAGTCCCTTCCCACATCCCATAATAAGTCTTGCATAATCTTAGAATGCCTTGCTTTACTAACACATAAGCAGACTATAGTGGGACCCCTATGTTCCTAAAAAGGAAAAAGCCAGCCAACCTGTACCCTGATTGGCTAACCCCAGCAACTTCCCTGTTCCTGAGGAACAAAAACCCCTAAGCCCCATATGCAGGGTGCAGAAACGGAGGCCCCATCTCAGTGTCCTCGCCCTCTGTAGAGCCTCAGGAACTCTGCCTTTGCACTTATCAGTGTCCCTGGGCTAAATTCTTTTTTTTTTTTTAATATGTTTTTATTAATTTTTCAGAGGGAGAGGGAGAGAGAGATAGAAACATCAATGTGAGAGAGAAACATTGATTTGCTGCCTCCTGCACACCCCCTACTGGAGATGGAGCCCGAAACCCGGTCGTGTGCCCTGACCGGAATCAAACCAGGACCTCTCAGTCCATGGGAGGATGCTCAATCCACTGAGCCACACTGGCAGGCCCTGGGCTAAATTCTTTAACATCAGGAGACAAGAACCCAGACTTGTCCATAACAGCTCCTCTCCACTCATCTTGTTTGATCCTTTCTTTATTTCCTTTCTTTTCTTTCTGGCAAGTTTCCATTTTCAGACTCTCTCTTCCTCACCCTGCCCTCTTTTTAAAAAATCAATAGCCTCCCCAGCCACAACCTATGTGCCTTTCCCCTGTATGACGTCTGTTACCACCCCTCTGTGTCTGCCACTGTCTCTTTAGGTCGCTGCTTCCTTTGTCCTCTCTGCCCCCTCTTGGTTCTCTCTGGCTTCTGCTCTCCCTGGTCCCCTCTCAGTTCCTTCCTCCGAGCACAGAGGGCTGACAGAATGGGGGCACAGGATACAGTTACAATAATGTCAGCAGCTCAGGGGAGAAAAATGGAAAGGGGAAAATGAAAAAAGGAGAGAGAAGGTTTTAATTAGATATCCATGCCACTGACTCACACTTACTATGCAAATTTTTAGCCCTTCCATTGTTAAATGAAATGAGAGTTTTATTTAAATGTAAAAATGGCTGGGAGATGAAGAAGGGTAATTAAGTAGCACTGAAATGTAAACCCATGTTTCACGATGCCTGTGATAACATGGAAGCCAGAGGTTCCTGCTGTATGGGGGAGCTGGGAGGCTTGGCTTAGAATCATGATGATGATGATGATGATGGTCATTTTTTCACGTGTGTGCTGGGCTCTGGTTCAGAAGTACTTCATTCCCCTTACCCATTTGACACTCATAGCTATATTTCAAGCAACATAGGGCTGATTGACTAGCTCCTTTGTGCGGATGAGACCTAGAGGCTCAGAGAGTTAGTGTCATGTCCAGGACTCGTGGCTGAGAAGAGTAGGATCAGCTGGGGCCCGCTGTCCTCTTCAACACAGTCAGCGTTGGTGCCTCAGCACCAGGAAAAGGGTTTGATTACAGAAACAACAGAAAGAGCCTGCAGTTTGAAAAGTAAGTTTTGTACTTCCATTTGCTGATGACATTTAATTGTACCTTTGGGGAAAAAGCCTGGTGGCGGAAAACTCGCTACCCTACCTCAAAGGTTCTCCTTTGTACCATTAATAGTGCTGGAACCAATGTAGTACTTTAAAAACTATAATTCACAGCATTCACTGCAGTAGTAACTCCCATGACTTTTACTGAGATGTATTGATCATCTGTGTTTTGTCAGGGAATGTGTATTTTCCTGTCTCCATTATTGTATATAGTGCTTTAATTACAAGAACACAATTCTATTAGCAAATAGAATCTAACAATGCAGTAAACAAATGTGTCTGAAATTGACTTCAAGGATATAAAGATGTGCCAGTATTATAAGTCTGAATAGCTCTAGAAATCCTAAAAAAAGAATGAAATATTATAAATGAAACATTTATTATCTCCCAGTAAGTGACATCTCTTTGAAAATAGAAGCTAGCATCCCACTTAACAGAAAATCTGCTAGAGGCAACATGAAAGCAGAAATAACGTGATGACTATCAGTTATAATTATTACTGTTCAATGTATTTTAGAAAATTCTAGCCAGTGCAATGAGATAGGAAAAAAATAAAAATAAAAGGAGTAAATAAAGGAAGAAGATAAAAATCACTTTTTTCTTAAAATTGGTATGATTTTCTACCTCAATAACCCAAAGATCGCACATATTTTACCTTGTTTAGAATAGTGAAGGCTACATAGATGTGTTGGATATCTTTTAAAATAACCTAGCATATTAAAAATATAAAGGTATCTTTTATGTACGCCTTGTTAAGAGCAAAAAAAAATATGCCTCAAGACTGTATCAATGTTTTAAAACATTGATAAAAAGTATTAAAGTAGAAGACCCAAATGCATCTTTCCTATCTTCTTACTCAACTTACAAAAATTTAGAAAATAAATGATACTCATAAGTTTAGGAAAGCTGAGTTTTAGGAAGAATCCATTTCCCAAAATTAACCAGAAATGAGACTACTTATAAGGGAAATGAAGTTGGATTGAGTAAATAAAGCCATTTTAAATCTTGGCTAACATCTTATGGAACAAAGATTACAGAGGCGAGAAGAAGCACATGAGCCCCCCTTGCTGTCTTTCTCTCTACTCAGATAATAAGTCTTCAGCCACGAGACGACTGAGCCCCATTAGTAATACAAGAGTTAACTCTATGAAAGGATGCATTGGTTAGTTATCTATTGCCTTAAAACTTGATATCTTAAACAAGTTACCTTAAAACGTGGTGTCTTAGACAATAAATATATATTATCACACATCATTTCCGTAAGTCAGGAATTTAGGAATTACTTAGCTGGGTGGTTCCAGCTGCTCAGGATTTTCCATGCAGGTGCAGCCAAGATATCATGTGGGGCTATAATCTTCTAAGGCTTGACTGGGGCTGGAGGATTCATTGACCTCTGACTCAGATTCACAAATATTTATTTTCTGCTAGACATGTTATCATCAATATTACTGTCCTTTCAGTAAACTGGACTCTTTTTTGAAGTACAAAATTAGTTTTAGTTGAGCATACCTTTGAAAATGGTGCAAGTGTGCCCTAGGTGTATCTCTCCATCCCAAACACAAACACACGCACATGCACATACACGCACACGCACACTTGAAAGAGTGATCACACCCATCAGCCAACCCTAAACGGGCGGCCTCTTCTCTCATCAAACAAGACCCTGCACCAACCTTAGAAAACAAAAAAATAAAACATCATGCAGGAGGTGTTAATTATTACTCTATGAGTGCTACTAAGTTTCTATTAAACTATTCATGGGGTCTTAATTCTTCATTTGGAAAAAGAGGATAGTATCACTTTGCATGAGTGTGGTGTAGACCAAAATAAAACAGTAACGTACATTTAACTAGCACAGTGCCGGACACAGAGGGATACTCAATACAAGTTTTCCCTTTCTTTTGGTCACACAGCACTTGTCTATATTTGTGATTATTAAGAAAAAATATAGGATTCCAAAAGTTTACTTTATAGGACACAGCTTGTTGGAACTATTTCCAACTTCCATGCAGACCTAAGCTGACAGGCACGGTCTGGACCTTTTCTGTTTACGTCTATCCTTCTCCACACGGGCACGGACGTTTGAACAACACAAATACTCAATACATATTTGTTAGATTTGTGATTTTGGTAATAATGTAGGTGACACCCTAATAATCTAAGATCCAGTCCTGATTTTAAGAGCCTTGTGCCCAGTGGAGACTGAGGGACAAGAGTATTCTTGGTAACGTGTTTAGCTGTCTTTCCTTCATATTACTTTCCTTTCTGAATGTTGAAGAAAACACACACTAGGACTCTATGGAGTAGCTTCACAAATAAGGTGTTATTTCCCATGGGTATTTTAGTAAAGAAAAAACCCGCCTTTGAGCAAAGATAAGATGAAAGGTTGTTCCAAGAACATGCCTATGATGAGGGCTTGGATGTATACAGCAGTCCCCCTTCACCAGTTTCTCTTTCCACCGTTTTCATGATCTGTGCTGAACCGAGGTCTGACACCATTACATAGGAAAATTCCATAAGCAAACAATCCTTAAGTTTAAATCACACGCTCTTCTGAGCAGAGTTATAAAATCTTGTGCCACCTCACTTTGTGCTGCCCAGGGCGTGAGTCATCCCTCGCCCGGAGTGTCCACGCAGTCCACCCTCCGGCCCATACGTCACTCAGTAGCCAACTCGGTGATCAGATCCACTGTCTGTGGAATCACAGTGCTTCTGTTCAAGTAAAACTATGTTTACTGAGTAACAGCCCCAAAGCGCAGGAGTCGTGATGCTCGCCATTCGAATATGCCAAAGAGAAGCCGTAACATGCTTCCTTTAAGTGAAAAGGTGAAAATTCTCGACTTTAGAGGGTATTGGATTACCTCACATTATCACAAGAAGAGTGAGTACAATGACATTGTGAGAGAACGAGGGAGAGAGACAGAGAGATGACACTCACTTGACTTTTATTATAGTTCATTGTTATAAGTGTTCTGTTTTATTATTATTGTTATTCATTTCCTACTGTGCATAATTTATAAATTAAACTTTACCATAGGTATGTAGGTATAGAAAAAAACATAGTATGTATAGGGTTCAGGATTAGCTACAGTTTCAGACATCCACGGGGAGTCTTGGACTGTATCCCCTGTGGACAAGGAGCCTACTATCCACAGAGAAAGGCAAACTGAAGAATGTATGTGAGAAAGAGAGAGAGTGGGGCGTGTGGCGGGGGGATGCCTGATGAGAAGGAGAGAGAATGGAGAGCCAACGTGAGTATAATTCAGGTTTCTCAGAACAAACTGCACAGAACCAACAACCGATGTTGAATAGATACTTTCCGGTGCTGAAGGAAAGCTGGTCTGTGCAGAATAATGGGATCACCACACACTGGAAGGCAGTTACGAGAGACACTTCCACACTCTGGAAAGAGTTTTAAACACAATGATAAAGAAGAGAATATCTTCATGCCTTTAAGCAGAAAGTGAATTACTCATGAAGTTATAAAAATCAAAAAATAAGGCCATTGAGTGCTCTTCTTTTCCACCAAATGCCAAACGTAAGCGAGTGGTGTCCACAGGAGTGTGGCCTTTGAGTTTTATACTCAGGAAGGATGCCAGCCGCTTTGGTGGAAACAGAGCCCTCTCTAGACACAGTCCTTGAGCGACAGTGTCTGCGTGGCTTATGATTGTAGTTCTAGCACCTACCACAGCGATTGTTGCAAAACAGGTTTTCAATAAATATTTACCACATGAAAGAAAAAATATCCTAAGAATCAGAAAAGATCGCACTCACACATCTTTTTGGTAAATTCTTAAAATGTATTCCAAACAATTTAGAGGTGAAACAGAGGGAAGGGCTGGCGAATGGCGCCTGTGAAGAGTTCGGAAAGAGCTAGTGGAAACTGACTCAAAGACGTGAGGCAAAGGAATTGTTGTAAATCTGACAATTAAGCTAAACTGATGTGCAAATGTATCAGTATGTAATCCTGGACTGCAAACTGAAATATGGTTTTGATAGGAGGCATGAGTGTCAAGTAGGCGTGCAGATGAAGGGAAGCCAGTGCAGTCCCCGCCTCAGACAGGAGCACACGCCAGCACACGGGACAGCTTGAGTAACTGGATTCCCAGATGTAAACCTTCTTCTGGGAGCCTGGCGCGTGTGGCTCAGTGGACTGAGTGTGTCCCATGGACTGAGAGGTCTCCCTTCGATTCCCGTGAGGGCACATGACCAGGTTTCAGGCTCAACCCCCAGTAGGGGGCGTGCAGGAGGCAGCCGATCAATGTTTCTCACATTGATGTGTGTACCTCTCTCTCCCTTCCTCTCTCTCTAATACATCAACAAAAACATGTTAAAAATACTCCTGGGAAACTTAAATGAAACTTAAATGTAAGTATCAGCATGAATAAAAACATGGTATATTCATTTCAAAAAAGTATAGAGGATAAAAGCAAAGAAAATGAGTTTCAAACAGGACAAGGTATAAAACATGAGGACTGTGAGACAGAACAAAAGCAGGAAACAAGAAGATGACAAGGAACAAACACATCAGTTTTAATAATACCTTCCAGTGGGTTGAACTCCTCATTAAAAAAAAAAACATAAACGGCTCAGATCGGATTAAAAAGAAAACAGTATATTTCTCTTCTGTTTACAAAAGATACACCTAAATTAGAATAACACAAGTATTTTTTTTTAATGTCAGGCGAATGTATTTTTAGCATTAACAAAATCAAAGGAGGAAATAAAAATCTCATGTCAGGTAAAGTTAAATACAAGACTAAAAACATTAAATTGTAAAAAGGAGTCATTTATGTCGATAAAGGAATGTATAAGAAATACATCAAAACACTATTTAAAATCGATTATTAGTCACTTTTGGTTTCATAAAGTTTGAGGCTACAAATGATGCAATGTGGCTTCACACAATCTGAATAATAGAATGATCTGTGTGGACATATATGTATATACCTAATATTTATCCTATACATATATAGTACTTATAAAATATTTTATACTCTGTGTGTGTGGACATACATATACATATATACTCTGGTGTGTGGAGATATATATATATATATATATATGTGTGTGTGTATATTTATATATATACCAATTACATATATGTTGTATACATTTTTATATAGTATCTACTATTATGTCCCCATATATTAACATAAATATTTATAACCTTGACTGCCATGAAATATTTATCAACATTGATCACATAATTTCCAAAATGAATTTAAGATCAACAACAATAACATGTTAGAAAAAATTGCCAAAAAACTACTCACAAACTAGGCCTTGACCTGAGTGAGTTAAAATGAAATTTTTATCAAACTCTTAAGGAACATAAATTGTTTACTCTATTTAAAATGATCCAGTGTACGAAAGATAAGAACTCTACCAATGCGTTCAGCTATGGTAATATACACAACACCTATGAACAAGTTTTTTAAACAGTCAGCAACCTGCAGACATTCCTACTTTACTGCTAATGGTAAAACAATAAACAAAATACTAACTAATGGAATATTTCAACATTACAAAATATAATGTCATTGTTTATATACATATTGATCAAACAGAAAACATATAATTATTTCTATAATTTATCAAAAAAGATAATTTGGTAAAACCTATTGTGTAAACTAAACATTTTTATTGAAATGGAGAGATAGACATTCTTTAATATGATAAGGGAGCTCGCTCAAGCCAGCATCATACCTAACAGGAGAGCACTAGAAATATTTCTACTACAAAGATAAAAAGACATAGATTGCTTGAACCATTATTATTATTAAATATTGCTTTGAAATATCAATAAGACTAATTATACTCAAACTCCTTCTGAAAATAATTTATGGAGAAACATTTTCCAACTAATTTTATAAGAATCAGATCACTCTGAGTACCAAAACCAGACAATATCATTATAGATCAATAGCCCTCATGAGCACAGATGGAAACTCCTTAACAAAACACTGCCAACTTTAATCCAATTTAATATATGTATATATATAATGATAATATGTTACGATCAAATGAGATTTATTTCAATAATGCAATTTTAGCATTAAAAATAATATAGTATAATTTATTAGATGATCATCTCAGTGATGCCAAACAAAACATTTGAAAAACTGCAATATCCATTCATACACAATACAAAAAATAAAACTTTTAGCAACTAGGAATAGAAGATAACTCCCTCAATCTGATAAAGGCCATCTGTGAAAAACTTATAGATGACATTATATTCAATGGAGAAAAAGTAAAATGTTTTTCTTCTAATCAAGAACAAGACCAGGATGTCAGCTATCATTATTTATATTTAATATTATATTTGTGGAGAACTTAGCTAGTACAATAAGGTACGAAAAAAATGGAGGAATACTGATTGGTATTTTCAAAAAAAGCAAAACGGCTCTTATACACAGAAGACAACCACGTAAAAAATCTTAAGTGATCTAAGAAATATTAGAACTAATAAATGAATTTAGCACTGTCAAGGATGTAGGTCAATATAAAAAATCATTTTATTTCTATATGTTTTTAATGAGCAATTGAAATTTAAAAGTGCCCTTTACAATAGCATTCAAATGATAAAATAGTTTGAAACTATACACTGAAAGCTATAAAACTTTGCTGAAACCATTAAACAAGACCTAAATAAATGGAAGAATATATTTTATGATTTGGAAAATCAATATTGTTAACATGGCTATTTTTTTTTTTTCAAATAGATATATAATTTCAATGTATTTTCAACCAAAACCCAATAAGCTTTTTTTGGTAGACATTATCAAACTGCTTCTAAAATTATATGAAAATACAAAGAACATAGATTGGTCAATATGTTGAAGAAGAACACATTTGGTGACTTACACTGTCTGATTTTAAGACTTATTAAGAAGATACAGTGATCAAAACAGTATGGTATGGCATGAAGATAGACATATGGATTAATAGAAAATACAGAGAGTGCCAAAAGAGATCCAATTAATGGGCAATTGATTTTGACATAGAAACCAATTCATTAGGAAAGCACAGTATTTTCAGCAGATTGTGTTGAATTAGCTGAATAGTCTCCTAGGAAAACGAATTCTCATTTTTTGAGACTTGGCCTCCCACCACGCACGTAAAGTAACTGACGTGGATCTTAGCCCTAAACGAAAGCTGAGGTTCTAACGCTTCTGTCATAAAACTCAGGAGACAATGTCTGTCACCCTCAGCTACATTTTATTTTTTTATATAAGATCTAAAAAAACTAGAACTATAAAATAAAATATTAATAAATCGAACTTCATCAAAATTAAAAGCTTTGGCTCTTTGAGAAGCCCCGTTAAGGAAAGGAGGAGGCAAGCCCCCGGCTGAGGGAAAGTGTTCTCAATACATATACACAACAGAGGACTTGTATCTAGAATATATTAATAACTATTGTAACACAATATTTAGAAGATAAATAACTTAATTCAGAATAGTCAAAGATTTTAACCAACAATTCACAAAAGAAGATACATATAAATTGCCAAAAAGCACATACATAGATTCTCAATAAAAATGCAATTTAAAACCAGGATGTGATTTTCCCAATATATTGATTAGAAGAGCTAACATAAAAGACAGAATACCATATGTTAGCAGGCATGTAACTGGTATGATACTGATAGAAATGCAATGTTACAATCACTTTGGAAAACAGCAGTTTGTTGTAAAGTATAAACTTATTCCACCCCTCTGCATTTACCCAAAGGAAAGGAAAGTGTATGCCCAGGAGAATATATGTACAAAATTGTTCATAGCAGCTTTACTCATAATAGCCAAAAAGTAGAAACAATCAAATGTCCATCAACTGGCAAATGAGGAAACAGATATTGATATGTCCACAGAATAAAATACCACTCAGCAATAAATAGGAAAGAACTACACATAGCTACGTGAATAAAACTTGAAGGCTGAGTGCAAAAAGCCAGAATAAAAGAGTACATACTTTAAGATTATATAAATTTTTTATATTTTTTACAGTATATATATGCTGTGTATAGGTGTGTGAATGAAAAAAGTTTAATTTATAGTAACAGAAAACAGATCAGTGTTTGACTCAAAGTGGGAGTTAGGATAAGGATTGGGAATAAAAACAAGGAAAGTTGTTGAATCGGTGGTAATGTGCTAATAATGTGCTATACCTTAAGTAGGGTGGTGGATTTAAAGATGTATAAATATGTCGAGACTCACCGATAATGATGGATCTTGAGGGCATGATGCTAAGTGAAATTACTCAGACACAGAAAGACAAATACTCTATGATCTCACTTATATGTGGAATCTAAAAAGAAAAAGAAAAAGAAATCCAAACTGATAGAAAAAGAGATCAGCTTTGTGTCTGCGGGGGGCAGGGGTAAGGGGTGGGAAAATTGGGTGAGGGCATCAGAGGTACAAACTTCCAGTTATAAGGTAAGTAGTAGGGCTATAAGGTACAACATGACAGCTGTTCTCAACACTGCTGTACGGTATATTTGAGAGTTGCTAAGAGAGTAGATCCTAAAAGATTTTATTACAAGGAAAATTTGTATTTTTGTAACTGTAAGAGGTGAAGGATGTTAACTAAACTTATTGCGGTAATTATTTAGCAACATATATGTATCAAGTCATTATGCTGTACACCTTAAACTTAGACTTGTTGCATGTCAATCACATCTCAATAAAATTGGAAGTAAAAATTCAACAGATCATACTTAAAACGGTACATTTTATTTTATGTAAGTTATGACCACACAAAACTTTATTTTATAAAAAGCCTATGTTCTTACCTTCTATTCACTGTTCACTGCTTCCCATTTACTACTCAGACCTCAACTCACATCAGTTTCATGGGGATAAAAATATGTACAACAAAACGGAGATATTTTCTTTGATCTCAGGCTGCATGTGCATCGAGATGATGCGTAGAGCTTCAGTTAAAGACGTTAGGAAGCTAAATTGATTGACCTTAGAAAGCTAAGAAAGTTATTGCTGAATGACACCAGATAGATAGTAGAGACCTGGATCACCTAGAGTTTACATGGAGTGAAAGATAGAGAAAAGAATGGTAAAAAGCATTATTAACTCTTTCACTATTCGTTAGGTGACACATGATGGGACCACTTTGAAAGATTTTGGTAAGAGTTAGCCTACATTAAAATACTTTTGTTTCCTTGATGTGGTCACACCTGGCTCCTTGCACTACAGCGTCTTAGATGGGCCAGCTGCTAGCAGTCCAACGAACTTATCTCGGTGCCGACTTCACACCGTGTGCTCCAGCAACGCGAAACCCGTTTGCACAGTCCAGCTGATCCACACAGTTCTCATGGTCACGCCTTTCATCTCGCTCTCTCAACTGTCAGGGATATTCCTCCTCTTCTCCTCTACCTCCCTCATATTGTTCTGTGGTGTGTCCCCCAAAATATACACACACCCTGTGAATAATTATAAAGCCAGTGTTTATTAAAATACATTTCATTTTCAAAATGGAATAGAATCTACAGACACCCTGTATCCATAGAATCTGCAGACACCTGTATACATAAAAGCTACAGACATCTGTATACATTTTTGGGGGACACCCTGTATTTCCTTTGACTAACTTTTAAGAGCCTTTTGCACCTTTCAGGAAGCCATCCCTGATTCTCCTGTAATTCCCGGTTGGACTTAAATGATCCTCTCTGACAAATAAACGCACAATGCTTTGAACATGTTAGGAATGCACCTACCACATTGTGTGATAACTGTGTGACTGCACCTGTGTCTCCCACTGCATGTGAGATCACAGGAGAACCATAATGTTAATCATCTTTTTACCTGCAGAGTCAGACAGCAGCTGCCACACACGAGGTGCTCACCAATTCTTCCTTGGAATGAGTGAATGAGTCCGTGAATAAATAAATAAATAACTGAAGGAATGTTGGTTTCAGCTACAATCAATTTAGCCAGTCTAGGCCTCTGTTTCTCTCTTTATAAAATGTGGCTGCTAGTCGCTGTGTTTTATTTTATTTATTTTTCTGTCTGCATTTTGACAGAAGACCTTTGTGAAAACTGAATGAGATCGAGTAAACGTGGTAAGTCGGAGAATGTAAGGGACGATTTTGGTGATAACGACGACGGCAGTGATGACAATGTCATTGCGATGTTCTGTTGGGTTGAACCTTGCAGTCAGAGCATGCAGACAATCAGAAGTCCGGGGAGTCCGGCGAGAATGGGAGGCTTGGCAGTCACCAAGGGTCAGGACTAGTCACTGGGAACTCTGATGACACAAAGGTGAAGGATCAATAGATCTGAAGAATGAAGGTAGGTGAGGTCCAAGTGCACAGGTCAGGTGACTTGAGGCAGCAACACCAGGTGACAGGGACAGAGGCTAGGAATCCAGGAGGTACTTGAACTAGGGCTCAAAGTGCTGTGGCCACTGCCTTGGCCCTCAGCATTCATGCCTCTGGACACCAATCCTACAAAAAGGTTTCTGCAGTGTTGTGGGAAGTTTGGAACTGAGTCAGGAATAAAAATGAAAGAAGGTGCTGGAGAGGGGAGAGAGTAAGAAGTGGTGGGTTTACAGCCTGGCCCAAGAAGACAAAGGTCCAAATACCTTGCCCGGCGATGATGCACAGCTCAATGACACTGAAAAGAAAAGGCTCATTTCTTCATGAGCTGCGTTGACAGCATCCTTACTGCCCACGAGGGAGACAAACCCTCTCGCTGCAGATGTAATTACCGCATCTGGTTCCAGCTGTGCCGGGACAAATACGCACAGGGAAGGGGCCCCAGAGGCCAGGACGCAAGCGTTAGGGTGACAGTGGTGTGCAGAGCGGAGGTGAGCGGAGCGAAGCTGTGGGGAAGGAAAGGAGCTCAGAAAGCGGAGTTCTGGGTGCGTCAGTTAGTTACCTTACTAAACACTTCTCTCAGGAGCAAACTACCGAGAGAATCATCAAAAACAAACTCTTCCAGCCCTCCATGGGCTTATTCTCACCACAAAGAGACTCTAGAGCGGGAAACTGTCACTAGCAAGTGAAACATAAGGTGAAGGGGGAAAAAGAGAAAATAAAAAGAAAAGGCAAAAAGGACATTAGTGATTGCCTCCTCTGAGTAATGAGCTTTGTAGGAGGGAGACGGGTGGGTTCTCCATGGGCGATGACAGTTCCTCCCCTCCTTCCTCCCTGAGCTGTTCACGTGTACTCATTCACAGCCTCCAGCCCTGAAGCCCACGTTCCAAGTGCGATACGCTGTTTCTGCAATGAGACCCGTCCCCCTCGATCCTGCACTTTCCAGTGGAGGTCCCCCCTCAGAGGCTGGAGCAGTCATAAAACTGGAGGCCCCACTCCAGTTAAAGTCCTCCCAGAAGCACCTGCTCTGCCCCCCCCCCAATGTCACACGAAGAGAGGGGCTAACGGAGCACGGTCTCCGCCTTTGGGCTGAGGGTAAGGACTCCCCCTCTGCCATTCCTAGAGTCAGATCTTCACATCTGTCGTGTTGGAGCTAGAAGCCAGGGCAGCTGAGTGCTCTGTGGAAGGAGGCAGAAAGGAAAGAGCCTGCAGGGGCCGAGACAAAGCCGGTGTCACACACACATTCATTACTGGAAGATGCTAAGACCACTCATCTTATGTGTCCAGACTGAACTGTGATGAGGCAAATCGTCCCAACTCTTGGTGGGCATCCCTTTCTGAGCTGATGTTTCCCGGCACAGTTGCAGGTTTCCACGTGACATGACTGGTCAGGAACTGAGCTCCTTCCCGATCGTGGCTCACCGTGATCTGCAGAGGCAGGCTGGTGGGAGCCTCACTAGTGGGTTAAACTGTGGTATAAATAAACCCTTAGCAGTAAGACTACCTGGTACTTAGTGCAGCACACGATTTTAGACAAGGAGGGACTAGAAGAGATGGAGAGAAGGGAAGAAAAGCACTTTAGAGATGAGACTGCAGGCCGGGGCAACCTCCTAATGCAGACCAAACCTACAGTGCTTCCACAGACAGCCTCAGTCCCTGTATCAACATTTCCCTTTGCCATCCGATGGTGCTTCCTCCATCTGGGGACTAGTCTAGGCAGACCCCTAATGCATTCCTCGTTCTTCTTCTCTGGCTTCTAGATGCTAGGTATAGGATTCACAAATAAATGCGCATTCATTCATTAGGTACTTTTCTGATCGACTTTGACTTTCAGGCGTTAATTGTGCTAGGTGCTAGAGAACATCACAAATGTGCAGCCCAGAATCTGCTCTCAAATGCCCTAAGTACAGCGAGGGGAGAAAGGGTACCAGAGCAGAGCACATCAAATCATAGAAAATTTAGTGAATTAATGAGTCAGTTAATTAAGACAAACCACGTGTTTGCTTTCAGAGTAGAGTTCAAGGAGAACAGGCTGGATGTATGTTCCTCGCTGTTGTGTCCTCAATACCGCCAGTGGGACACGCACTCTGCACACAGCCTGTGATCACCTGCATGGATGTCGACACTTGGACATAAGGAGATGGTGACTACCTCCCAGTCTTGATTGTTGCATAACTCAGAGCTAGAATTTGTGTGTCTTCCTTGGCCCGATTCTAGCTTATTTAGATGTGGAATCCCATTACCAAGCCACCCAGAACTCCTCAGGCAACTCCCAGAATTATCTCCAACCCATGGTGGAGACGGTAGCTTTGAAAAGCACCTTAGACAACCACTACCTGTCTGATTCACATATGAAAGAAGTGGCCCTGACCACACGGCAAAGCTGTGCTCACAGGTGTCTCTCCACCCACTCAGTGTTTGGAGCAAGGACTATGCTCTATTCACCTTGTCACAGACTCCCTCACACATCACATGCTGAATTTCATCAGAACTACTTTGGCTGTAAGTGATAGCAACCCAATTAAAAGACCTAAAGGTCTTTTAAATCAGCTATCAAGGGTGTTCATCCAGGAGGCAGGAGAAAATAAACTTCTCTGAGGTTCCTTCAACATCTGGCAGGTAAAGGAGCTCTGTGTTTGAATTAAAGTCCATTATCTCCAGAGGTGGCTGCAGTCGGTTCGTATGGATCCAGGCTGCGTATCATTTTCTATAGAAGCCTATAATTTTTGTTCAGCAGTAAGAGTCACCACGGACACACTGCTGAGGACAATTAGATCTACAGTCCTTATAAAGCTGGTCTCAATTTTGTCAGTGTCCAGCTGATTTCAGTCGCATAACTTGATACAGCAATTGCGTTGAGGCTTTGCAGCAGGCGGCAGGCTGCATCGGATGCCTTTCCCATTCTAATTTTACTTTTGAGTTAGTTGGACTTTTCACTTGCTATGATATATGCTAATATCCATTTTGATATTATAATCTAAAAAGTATTTGGAATAGATACTGTCAAATTCCATTCTCCATTCCTGCATAAGGGAATCAGATTATTAGTAACTCTTTTCTGGTTTATAGATGGAGAAATTGAGACAGAGGCTTAGTAATTTGGCAGATTTACATAGAGAATGAGTAGATCAGAAAGGAAATATTCCTAGTTAAATCCAGACACATGAACATCTCATTTCCAAGCTCTCTACCTCACACCTTTCTTTGTACTCCCCAGTGCTCTTAGAATAAAGACCCGCTTCTTCAAAGGGCTCTGTGTGGTCTGGCCCCTGAGTTCCCATCTCAGCCATTGTCTCTCCTGCTTACTACACATTCAAAGCACAGCACTTTTGCTTTTGAAGAACCACACTCCCTATCACCTCAGGGAATCTGCACATGCTGTTTCCCTTGCTGGAAGGTTTCCACATAGCCCAGCCCCAACACACATCCCTGCCCCTGTCCCTAGTTAACTTTCTGTGCATCTTCCTAAGTCAGCTCAAGTGTCACTGTCATAGGAAAGACGCACCCTCCACTAGCTCACACCTCCCTGCTGCCCATCACATCAGTTACTACGCTTGGAAATGACCCATTCTTGATCATCTGATTAATCACGATCTCCCTGATTGGACTATAGACTCCATAAGGACAAAAGTCACGTCTGTTTTGCATGCTATTATTGCTATGGGGCAAACACATGTTCTTAATGTAGCCAATGCGTGAGTAAACAAATGCAGAAGACATACATATAGAGATAGCCTTGGACATCGAGCACCATGTCCAATTCCAATTTTATAACTGACTTAGTTGGGCTTTTCACTTGGTATTATGCATATTAATATTCAGTCTTATTTATAAATCTAAAAAGCCCAGTGAAGAAGCTAAGCATAATTCAGTGCAAGCCTAATTTCCAGCGGCCCGGCTGTTCATGCACTGTTTCTCAGTGTGAGGAGTGTGAGTAGTATTCAGTAAGGTGGCAACCAAGAACCACACCTCTAGACTACATATTTATTTTCTCTAAGGTGACCTTCTCTCTTCCTGGACCTTTAGGAAGAGAACCCCAGGGAATTACCATCTAGTTCTTCATGAGGGCTTTCCCCTTAGAAAAGAAGAGAGAAATACTAGAAAGGCATCATGAACCCATACTTCCTAGTGTTCCAGGGGACGAGTCCCCCCTTTGGAGTCAGGGTCAGGGTCATCAGCTGCATCAGTTACATAGTGATGCTGGCTGCCTGTATCCTTCTGCCAGGGTAGCTTGCTCTGCCCTCTTCCCGCCCACACAAAAGAACTTCAGCCTCCCAAGGAAGAGATTCTCAGGAATTTATGACTCAATCAACTCACCCAAAAGGAGCATAAATGGGATTAGTTTTAATATTGTTAAGTTGCAAAAAATACAGGCATATGTGCATGCCAAAGCGAAAATGCACCAAGCAAAGGGGGAAACATATGGGCACCCATATGGTGAAAAGCACATTGCTAGACCTTCATACACTTCTCGTTTCCAACAAGAACCAAAGTTAGTGAACATAAATTTGCTTTGCAAAAATGTGAGAGAAACAGCTTGTTTGCCCATAACTGTTCCACTGAGCAAGATGTGTATAACCTTGATTTCTCATCTCCGACACCTCTTTCTCACACTCTGGGGATTAATTAGGCTTTAAACACAACTTCGGATAAGAAGCAAGGATCCTGGCTGCCTCGGAGAGAGACAAAGGAGTGGTAGCCTGACTGGATGATGCCGCAGGTCAACTAATGGGCAATTCCTGTGAGTGGTGGGGAACTGGTACCTGGGACGGCTTAGAAAAGAAATGAGGTTGGTAGGTCTCAGCGGGTTTATTTTAATTGAAGCAGAGAAACAACAGGGACCTACAGCAGACAATGGCAGGAATGTGCTTTTCATTTGGAGGCTGTGCTTTTCTTCGGGAAATTCTGGGTGGTAGCTAGAAAGCCCCTCGACATGGGAAGGTAAGTGTGGAGTGAGGGGGAATAATATAAGAGCAGGGGTGATGCTCAAAGCTAGTGGGCACCCTTGGGTGCCCCAGATAACAAGCAGAATTTGATAAAATATATCATTTTTTATTGTACCTGTTCCAACTTGAAGCCATAGGAACCATCTTTGTACAGTATAAAGAGCTTTAGACTTGAAAAACAGGAAGTAGGTTCCTTTCATGGGTCTACCATTTTAGTCAGCTCTGAGGTATTCATCATTAGTTAACTTTTCCAAGTTTATCTCCTGACATCTGAAATAGGCAGACCATTCCTGCTCGGACCTATTTTAGAGAGTTCCTGTAAACTCACTTGAAATAATGTATGCAAAAATATTTTATAAATAATAAATTCCTACATAAACATATTTTGAGTGGAAAACTAAGGTTCATTTTACTTATCATTCCTATTTGTCACCTTTTTATTTTGAAATAATTACTGATTTACAAGGGGTTGCAAAAACAGTAAAGAGAGGTCCCATGTACTCGTCACCAGCTCCCCCAATGGTGGCATCTTATAGAACTACAATACATGATCGAAACCAGGTAATTGATATGAGCACAATGCAATTAATTGCATTATAGAGCTTCCTTGGGTGTTACCAGTTTTTGCATGTACTCAGTTGTCCTTGTGTGTGTATAATTCCATGACACTTCATCACACGTGTAGATTCATGCAACTATAAAACAATCGAGATACGGAATTCTTCCATTACCGTAAGGCAACTCCCTCAGGCTGCCCTTCTCTCCCTTGCCCCATCTTGCGGCAAACACTGGTTTGTTGTGTGTCTTTATGATTTTGCCATTTTGAGAATGGTGTAAAAGTGGAATCATACGGTATACAACCTTTTGAGACTGACTCTTTTCATTAGGTATAATGCCCTAAAATCCATCCAAGTTTGAGTGTATTGATAGTTCATTCCTTTCTATTGCTAAGTAACATTTCAGGGTACGGATATGAACCAGTTTGTTTAACCCTTCACCCACTGAAAAACATCACAGTCATCTCCAAGTGTAGCCATTACAGGTGAAATGGCTATGTCATTCCAAATTTTTAGGTGTGCCAGAGAGACACTAAATCACTAATGGATGACCCAAGGCTGTCAAGAAATAAGAAACAAAGACAGAGGTAGGAATAGGTAGAATAACAGGCATAATAATTTAAAAAGTAGTATGATGATAATCACTAGCACTTTTTTCTCAGGGCTGCTGGGGCATTTAATGAGTTAAAGCACACAGAGTCTGTAACAGGACCGGACACACAGTAAACACCCATCATGACACTGTTGTAAGCAGTTGCCTGGCTCATGGTAGGCGACAAGGATTCTGGGCATGTTGAACGTGCCCAGCACTATTACAGGTCCCCATTCATTTTTTCCTTTCATCCTTAAAATGACCTGATGAAATTGACTTAAATAGCCCCATTTTGCAGTCTAGGAGGCTGAGAATCAAGGAGCTTAATTGATTTTTCTGAAGCTACTCAGATTGTTAACTGCTAGGGTCAGACTTCAATCTCAGCTCTATAAGAATCTGAAGTCCATGGTCTCTCTAGGAGGTAACATTCCAGCCAAAGGAAACTGATGCCTTCACACGAGTGCAGGCCAGTGCTTCTTTTCCTGAGAACGTTAAGGATTTGGCAATGTCCTTTAAGGTATTCGCCTCAGACGCCATGGGTGGACCTACAGACCATTGTGCTAAGTGAAATAAGCCGGTAAGAGAAAAACAGATATCACATGGTCTAACTTATAAGTGGAATCTAAAGAACAAAATAAACTGATGAACAAAATAGGTCCAGAGGTATGGATGCATGGAACAGAGTGATAGATCTCAGTGTGGGGAGGGGAGTTGGGGGGCGGGAGGGGACAGGAAGAGATTAACCAAAAATAGATATGCATATATGCATAACCCATGGACACAAACAGTAGCATGGGGAAGGCCTGGGGGAGGGGGGTTGGGGGGAGGGGGGCAAAAAGGGAGAAAATGGGAGACATCTGTAATACTGTCAACAATAAAGTAAAATAAAACAAATTAAAAAAAGATTTCCTTCTCAGAAATGTCTTGCATGAAAAATAAGGGATGTGGTAGACAGTCTTGGACCAGTACGTTTTGTGACCTGAACGTCTAAGGCAGTGACCAGAAGATAGAAAGACCTGCTCAGCCTGGTCAGAATCACGGCCAATGGCTCGCGTGGCACTCACTCACCTAGTAACTAATTCTAGAACAAAGCCAGGTGTTCTTTTCCCCCACACATCTGTCATCAGTGCCATTTATCACATTCTTGAACTCTTACGCCCTTTCCTCAGAGAAAGTTCTCTCCCACCACTGGGTTCTCATTCAGGATTAATCAAGTTGGTTGCATACATTCTTGTTCACAACAAATTAGAAGTAAATAACCAGGAGAAATGCGGCTGCTACAAGGCAAGTGCGCCGCCTTTAGGAGGAACTGTCAGTTAATAGCCTGGTGGAGGGAAGGCAGGAAGAGAGGAACTGTAAGATAAACACAGCCCAGCAGGTGTGGCCCAGTAGATGGAGCGTCGTCCCATGGACTGAGAGGTCCCGGTTCCATTCCCAGTCAGGGCACATGCCCAGGTTGTGAGCTCGATCCCCAATAGGGGGCGTGCAGGAAGCAGCTGGTCAGTGTTTCCCTGTCACATCGATGTTTCTATCTCTCTCTCACTTCCTCTCTCTGTAAAAAATCAATAAAAAATGCCCGGCCAGTGTGGCTCAGTGGTTGAGCAATGATGCATGAACCAAGAGGTCAGCAGTTTGATTCCCTGTCAGGACACATGCCCAGGTTGTGGGCCTGATCCCCAGTGAGGGGCATGCAGGAGGTGGCCAATCGATGTTCTCTCTCATCGATGTTTCTATCTCTCTCTCCTTCTTCCTTCCTCTCTCCAAAATCGATAAAGAAAAAAATTTTTTAATTAAAAAGTAAAAGATAAAAAATCAATAAAAACGTATTAAAAAAATAAACACACACAAGAATGTAAATAGTATTTTAGGGCCATATTCCTAGTTATACCCGTCCCCAAATGCTGAGATACAAACAAGTAATGTGTACCATGTTTGTGTTACATTCTAAGATGAGGCTAAATGGCATTCACTATACTCAAGGAAAGAGAGGAGAATGTAATACATTTTTAAAATACTTCCATTAAAAATGACTCAAGTCAATGCATACAGGAGTCAGCTTTGGTTATCTGGAAAATTCACTTCCGTGAAATAACTCATTCCTTTCTCCCTCAGGTGTTGCTGTGTATGAGTAGATCGTACGAGCAACACTCTCACAGTTGAATAGCTGTCACCTTAATATCTCCATGGAGAGGAAACAAAAAGAAGAATTTTTTATTTTCCCCAAACATCTGCCTCTCCAAATATGTCATTGGAAATGGAGCCAGGTGTGTGAGGCCTTGTAATGGATTACTGTAGCATCCTAAGAGGGAAAGACAACCGTCTTTAGAACACCACTGCCTACACTGTCTCCACAGCCACGCCCAGCTGTGCAACTCCACATTGTTCTTGCTTTTACATTCGTGAGTCTCCCAGTGAATGCTGGCCCAGTGCCCTTTCTGCTGTCCTTCAGTAAGAGAAAAAAATATTCTTGGACCACCCCTGTTTCACAGTTGTATTCCAAACACACGGGCCACTTGCCAATCCATTTTGCCTGCCTGCTTGGGGACCTGCCCACTCTTTTCATTGGAAACTCCTTTGCGGCAGTGGCCTGTGATTCCATCATTATCCTAGGTCCTAAACTGTCTGTCACTCCATGCAATTGTCCGCGTGTGTGAAGGCAAGTGCCATATTTTATAGCAAATCCATATAAATGAATTAAAAAACCCAAAACATTATCTGTTACTGAAAATAAATGAAACATAGCTATATCTAAAGCTAAAGTAGTCAGAGGCTCAGTGGTTTGCATGTCAGTTGCAAAACCTCTGAATGTAGGTTTTCCTAGCACTTTCCTAGAACTTCACAATACTGAGGAGTCCTGGTCCTGTAGAAAGTCCCAGCTTTCCCAGCAGGTGAGGCAGATGTCCTGTAGGGAGGCCTGGTTTCTGGGAGTCCTGCACATTCGTCAGCATTGCTGGAGACTGGAGGTCAGGAGGTCTCCAGCAGGAGATCAGACATGCTGGGATGGCTTCAGATCCACAGCTGGGATCCTGGTGATTTTTTCAAAACTTTCATCCTACTTTCATAAGAAAGGCTTGTTCTTTGTTTGTTTTTAATTGAAATTGAGCCTATATTCAAAGTTACTTCAAATGGTCTCCCAGGAAAATGACAATGATAGGAATATTTACATCATGGGAATTGGCAAATGCTACCAGGTTCCACCCCTCACCTCTCAGCCCCAGTGAGTTTTTTATTTTTTTATTAATTTATTTTTGTTACAGATGTTTCTCCTTTTTTCCCCATTGACACCCTCCTCCCCATCCCCGCCACCCTGTCCCCAGCTTTATTGTCCATGTCCATCAGTTATGTGTGCATGCATATAAATTCTGTGGTTTATCTCTTCCCTCCCCCCCATCCCCTCTTCTGAGGGTTGTCAGTCTATACACTACTTACACATCTCTGGGTCTACCCTGTTCCTCAGACTGTTATGTTCATTATATTCCACAAATAAGTGAGATCATGTGATATTTGTCTTTCTCTGCTTGGCTTGTTTCGCTTAGGATAATACTCTCCAGGTCCCTCCATGTTGTCTCAAAGGATAAGAGATCTTTATTTATTACAGCTACATAGTACTCCATTGTGTATATGTACCACAGCTTTTTTATCCACTCATCTATTGATGGACACTTGGGCTGTTTCCAGATCTTAGTTATTGTAAATAGTGCTGCTATGAACATGGGGGTACATATAATCTTTCTGATTGGTGTTTCAGGCTTCTTAGGGTATATTCCTAGAAGTGGGATCACTGGGTCAAATGGCAATTCAATTTTTAATTTTTTGAGGTAACACCATAGTGTTTTCTATAGTGGCTGCACTGGTCTGCATTCCCACCAGCAGTGTACTGGAGTCCCCTTTTCTCCACACCCTTGCCAGCACTTATTGTTTGATGCTTTGTTGATGGCGGCCATTCTGACAGGTGTGAGGTGATACCTCATTGTTGTTTTAATTTGCATCTCTCTGATGATTAGTGATGTTGAGCATTTCTTCATATGTCTCTTAGCCCTTTGTATGTCCTGTTTGGAGAGGTGTCTATTTAGTTCCTCTGCCCATTTTTTAATTGGGTTCTTTGTCTTCCTTTTTTGAGTTGTATGAGCACTCTATATATTTTGGAGATTAACCCCTTATCTGATGCATCATTGACAATTATGCTCTCCCATACAGTGGATTCCCTTTCTGCTTTGATGGTTGTTTCTTTTGCTGTGCAGAAGCTTTTGAGTTTGATGTAGTCCCTCCCATGTGTTCATTTTTTCCTTTGTTTCTGTTGCCTCAGGTGATGTATCAGTGAAGATTCTGCTGAGTATGATGTTCAAAATTTTGTTGCCTACATTTTCTTCTAGGATTTTTATGGATTCATGAGTCACATTTAAGTCTTTTATCCATTTTCAGTTTATTCTTGTGTATGGTGTAAGTTGATGGTCTAGTTTCATTTTTTTGCATGTAGCTGTCCAATTTTCCCAACACCATTTATTAAAGAGGCTGTCTTTACTCCATTGTATGCTCTTACAACCTTTGTCAAATATTAATTGAGCATAATGTCTTGGGTCAATTTCCGGATTCTCTGTTCTGTTCCACTGGTTTATATGCCTGTTCTTGTGCCAATACCAGGCTATTTTGATTACAATAGCTTTGTAGTATAACCTGATATCCGGTATTGTGATCCCACCTACTTTGTCCTTTTGCAAGATTGCTGTGGCTATTAGGGGTCTTTTTTGGTTCCATATGAACTTTTGAAGTATTTATTCTAGTTATGTGAAATATGTCATTGGTATTTTGATGGGGATTATATTGAATCTATAGATTGCTTTGGGTAATATGGACATTTTAATGATGTTAATTCTTCTAATCCATGAACAAGGTATGTACTTCCACTTTTTTGTATCTTCCTCTATTTCTTTTTTCAATGTCCTGTAGTTTTCCACAAATAGGTCCTTTACTTCTTTGGTTAAGTTTATTCCTAGGTATCTTAATTTTTTTGCCACGATGGTAAATGGGATTGTTTTTTTAGTTTCTCTTTCTGTGAGTTCATCATTGGTGTATAAGAATGCCGCCGATTTCTTGACGTTAATTTTGTATCCTGCTACTTTGCCAAATTCATTTATTAAGTCTAGTAGATTTTTGATGGAGTTTTTAGGGTTTTCTATGTATAATACCATGTCATCTGTGAATAATGACAGTTTCACTTCCTCCTTACCAATTTGGATCTCTTGTATATTTTCTTCATGTCTGATTGCTGTAGCTAAGACTTCCAGTACTATGTTAAATTAGAGTGGTGAAAGTGGGCATCCCTGTCTTGTTCCTGTTCTTAAGAAAAATGTTTTTAGTTTTTGTCCATTGAGTATGATGTTGGCTGTAGGTCTTTCATATATGGCCTTCATTATGTCAAGATATGATCCCTCTATTCCCACATTGCTGAGCGTATTTATCAGAAATGGGTGCTGGATTTTGTTAAGTGCTTTTTCAGTGTCTATTGATATGATCATGTGGTTTTTATCTTTCATTTTGTTTATGTAGTGTATCACATTTATTGATTTGTGAATATTGAACCAGCCTTGCATCCCTGGGATGAATCCCACTTGGTCATGGTGAATAATTTTTTTGATGTATTGCTGGATCCGATTTGCTAGTATTTTGTTTAGGATTTTGGCATCTATGTTGCTCAGGGATATTGGCCTGTAGTTTTCTTTCTTTGTAGTGTCTTTTTCTGGTTTTGGAATTAGGATTATGCTGGCCTCATAAAACGAGTTTGGAAGTCTTCCTTCTTCTTGAATTTTTTGAAATAGTTTGAGGAGAATGGGTGTTAGTTCTTCTTTGAATGTACGGTAAAACTCCCCCGTGAAGCCGTCCGGGCCTGGGCTTTTGTTTGCTGGGAGAGTCTTGATTACATCTTCAGTTTCCTCAGTTGTTATTGGTCTGTTCAAGTTTTCTATCTCTTCCTGGTCCAGTTTTAGGAGACTATGTGCTTCTAGAAATTTGTCCATTTCACTTAGATTGTCGAATTTGTTGCCAAATAAATGTTCATAGTATTTATTAATGATCCTTTGTATTTCTGTAGTGTTAGTTGTTACTTCTCCTCTTTCATTTTTGATTTTGTGTATTAGGGTTCTTTCTCTTTGTTTCTCGGTGAGTCTAGCTAAGGGTCCATCAATCTTGTTTATCTTTTAAAAAACCCAGCTCTTTGTTTCATTGATCCTTTGAATTGTTTTTTTGGTCTCTATGTAATTTATTTCTGCTCTGATCTTACTATTTCCTTCCTTCTATTTGCTCTGGGGTTTTCTTTTTTTTGCTTTCTAGTTCTTTAAGTTGTGAGGTTAGATAGTCTACTAGAAATTTTTCTTGTTTCTTGAGGTAGGCCTGTAGTGCTATGAACTTCCCTTTCAGAACTGCCTTTGCTGCATCCCACAGATTTTGTGTTGTTGTGTGTTCATTTTCATTGGTTTCCAGGAAGTTTTTAATTTATTCCTTGATCTCCTCCGTAATCCATTCATTGTTTAATAATATGCTATTTAGCCTCCATGTTTTCAAATGTCTTTGCATATTCTTGTTGCAATAGATTTCTAGTTTCATGCCGTTGTGATCTGAGAAGATGTTTGATATGATTTCAATCTTCTTGAACTTGTAGAGACTTAGTTTGTGTCCTAACATGTGGTCTATCTTTGAGAATGTCCCATGTGCACTTGAGAAGAATGTGAATTCTGTAATTTTGGAGTGTAATGCTCTGTAGATATCTATTAAGTCCTTTTGGTTTAGTGTTTCATTTAGAGTCTCTGTTTCCTTGTTAATTTTTTGTCTAGAGGATCTATCCAGTGATTTCAGCGGGGTGTTGAAGTCCCCTGCTATGATTGTATTGCTGTCTATTTCTCCTTTGAAGTCCTCTAGAAGATTTTTAATATATTTTGGTGCTCTTATATTGGATGCATATATGTTTACCAAGGTTATATCTTCCTGTTGGATAGATCCTTTCAATATTATGTAGTGACCTTCTTTGTCTCTAGTTATGACCTTCACTTTGAAATCTATTTTATCAGATATGAGTATTGCTACCCCAGCTTTTTTTTCCTTTTCGTTTGCTTGGAAGATTTTTTTCCATCCCTTTACTTTCAACCTATGTGAGTCCTTTGTTGTGAGGTGGGTCTCTTGTAAACAACATATATATGTGTCATGCTTTCTTATCCAATCAGCTACTCTGTCTTTTTATTGGAGCATTCAATCCATTTACATTTAAGGTGATTATTGATATGTACTTATTTATTGCCATTTTTGTTTAGTGTGGTTGTATTTTCCTTCCTATTTCTTCTACTAATTACAGCAGTCCTTTTAACATTTCTTACAGTGCTAGTTTGGTGCTAATGTATTCCCTTAGCCTTTTTTTTTTTTTTTTTTGTCTGGGAAGCTCTTTATTTGATCTTCTATTTTGAATGATAGCCTTGCTGGATAGAGTAGTCTTGGATTCAGATCCTTGTTTTTCATGACCTGATTACTTCATGCCATTCCCTTCTGGCCTGTAGTGTTTCTGTTGAGAAGTCAGCTGATAGCCTTATGGGGGTTCCTTTGTAGGTATCCTGTTGCTTATCTCTTGCTGCCTTTAGGATTCTCTCTTTGTTTTTAATTTTTGGTATTTTAATTACTATGTGTGTTGGTGTGGGCCTGTTTGGGTTCTTCTTACTTGGGGCTCTCTGTGCTTCTTGAATTTGAATGCCTTCTTCCTTCACCAAGTTAGGGAAGTTTTCTGTCACTATTTCTTCAAACATATTCTCTAACCCTCGCTCATTTTTTTCTTCTTCAGGGACTCCTATGATGCGAACATTATTATGTTTCCAGTTGTCCCATAGTTCTCTTAAGCTGTCTTTCTCTTTTTTAATTGTTTTTTCCTTTTGGTTTTCTGATTGGTTGATTTTTTTCTACCCTGTCTTGTAATTCACTGATCCAGTCCTCAGCTTCCTCTACTCTGCTGTTTAGTCCTTCCAATGTGTTCTTTATTTCTGCTATGTCATTCTTCATTTCTTCTTGGTGCTTCTTCATTTCTAATTAGTTGATTTTCAATGTTTCTATGTCTTTACTCACGGTGTTGATGTCCTTACTCATGCTGTTGAGCTTCCTCAAGATCATGGCTCTGAATTCTAGTAACTTGCTTAACTGCATTTCATTTATCTCATCTTTGGTAGAGGTCTCTTTTTCTTTAATTTGGGATTTGTTTCTTTGTTTCACCATTTTGGCTATCTCAGTGGGTTTTGGAGCCTGCCCAATTTTCCCTATGGGTGTTGGTGTTCTGTTGTTTGTGGCTCCCTCTACTGGGTTTGGATGAGCGTGGGAGGACCCATGTTAAACACCACTGTCAAGTCTTACTTTCCTGAGTAGATTTTCAAGCCCAGGAAAGGTTCAGTTATCCTCTAGCTTTTTGCCTAGAGGCTATTAGTCTAGGTTACTTGAAGAGCCTTGGGTTCTCAGTTGAATGAAAACCTCCCTCAGGTGTTCAGCGTGAGAGGATTTATGGAGGGTAGGGCAGATGCTGGTGGTTAATGAGCCTCAATTTGCATTTCAATGGCCCACCTGGGTGGGGTTGAATCTCCGAGGGAGGGGCTGCCTCCTCTCCCTAGAGCCCTGGAAGGAGTAAGATGGCCACAGTCCTACATGGCCGCAACTCAACAAAAGCTCTGAGCAACCTCCAAATCCCGAGTGTCCACACACAGTTCCAGTCCAGTCTGCCCTCCCTCTGCCGGAGCCCAAGGTGAGTGGCTGTGGCTATTTTAGCACTCTGTCCTGGCCCTTTGCACTGTGGAGCTGGCTTGGGCTTTAACACCGAGGGCACTGCTCACAGCTAAAACCGCTGCTGTCCATGGGCTCCCAGCGCCCCTCTCATGCCTCCGTAATCCTACCAGGATCAATTCAGTGTCCCTGGTAATGTGGTCCTCGCAAGCTACTTTTCTGTTGCTTTTTCCTGACGATTTATCTTTATTTTAGTTGTAATTCCAGTTTGGTCCTGGGAGATGGTCTGTGTAGCTTCCATTCACTCCGCTGCCATTTTGGAATCTTCCCAATCAGTTTTAAACATTTACCAGTATACTATAACCAAAAACCCTTCCTTTTTTCAAATATCTATCATTTTAGGTATTAATCATATTTCTATATTTTGAGTTGTATTTTTCTCTTTATTATGTCTATTTACCTTTTATATTTCAGAGATTTCTCACACCTTCTGATTCACAAAAGCTTACCATTATTATACTTGAGTGTGATAATGGGTTTATTAAGTCATGTGGACAAAAGGAGGCTACATACTAACCCTGACAAGCTCAGGGGAGGCCTGCATGGAGGCCTTACAAACTCAGAGACCTGAAGTAACCACACAGGATGGTCTGAAACTAAAACTTCCTAACTCAAAGTGAGTCATGGAGGGCAGTCATGTCCTTGGCTGATCTCTCCTTGACCAAGGTTAATCTTTACCTAACAGAGCCTGTCTATTGTCTTTTTGCATCTATGATAACATACTTTTGGAATGTCAGAGTAATCCCCTTTCCAGACCCCTCAGGGCACAATCTCCCACCAGAACAGCAAGACCACAGAACTGTTCATTATCTTGTTCACCTGCATAGCATCTCTATGTGCTGTTAATTGTTAACTGTCCTGTACCCTCCCATGTAAAAGAAGCATGTCTCTGTTTTACTTTTTATCCAGTCTCAGAGATTTCCCGATTTGCTTTCTCCCGCCTCCCTAATCTACCACCAATGGATTTCATGTCACCCCCTTATGCCTTCCCCTTTGATGATGATGTATCAAATAAGTGGTAAAACTACCATTTTCTGAAGCATTTTCTCAGTCCTTTGAGATTTTGCTTCCCTGTAACTGTCATCAGTTGGTCTCAAATAAATTCATTAATAAAAATTCTCTACAGTTTTGGACATTCCTTATGTCAATAGTCCTTAGTCTTTACCTCTTTTCTATAATTTCTAGGGATTAGAGGCATGTGCTTGGTCTGTCTTTTTGAACCATAGTGTTACCATTATTTTTAATTTTTAATAATCCACTTATTAAAATATTATTTTTTGCCTAGCCGGTGTGGCTCCGTGGTTGAGCGTCGACCCATGCACCAAGAGGTTGCCAATTTGATTCCTGGTCAGGGCACAAGCCTTTCTTATGAAAGTAGGGTGAAAGTTTTAAAAAAATCACCAGGATTCCAGCTGTGGATCTGAAGACATCCCAGCATGTCTGATCTCCAGCTGGAGACCTCCTGACCTCCAGTCTCCAGCAATGTTGACGAATGTGCAGGGTTCCCAGTGGGGAGCATGCAGGAGGCAGCCAATCAATGTTCTCTTTCATCGATGTTTCTATCTCTCTCTCTCTCTCTCCCTCTCCCTTCCTCTCTTTCTAAAAATTAATTTAAAAAAAGAATAATACACAAAATAAAATATTATTTTTCCAAATAAAATTTGTTTATCCACTTCTGTTATATAGATCCCCAAATTTAAACAACATATTTCAAATATTTCATTAACATTTTGGGAACACAGATGTCCAATGAGCTAAATTTTCCAAAGTAATCCCACTGGAATTTCAAAAGAAATGTCATTGCAACTTTTATTTCTTATTCTTGCATGCTGAACTAACGAGTAAATTGTTCTAAAAATGTTGTTTGATGTTCAAGTTTTATTGGCTGTTTTTCTAAATGTTTCCAAAGCCTACTTGACTCCAAGTGAGAAGGAACAACCTTCTAAAATAAATATTGGTAGTCACAACAGATTCAGCTTCTAACTTGCAAACCCTCCAGGTTCCAAAGCTTTTCAAACTTGGGAAACTATGCTTTAAGTTTAAATGCTTAAATGTCAATAGTGTGTGGGGGAGAGACAATAGGGGAAATGAAAGGGAAGTTAAGGCCAGGTCAATGAAAAACAAAAGCAGCTTGAAAGGAGAGCATAGCCTAGGAGATTTAATGAGAAAAGGGATAATTTAAATTTAGGATTTTTAGATCTTTTTAAAGGCTGAATTGCAACTATTACATTATATAAAAGGTTGGGAATATGGATAAATCTCCCTTATTTTAAGAGGGAAATCTTACCAGTGTACCACTGTAAAACTTTTAAAAACACTTAAACAATGTCAAAGTGCATTTCAAAAGATTTCTAGGCTCATAAAACTATGTATTTAAGATCAAATAAATGTATTCTGGGATTTTAAGCATTTATAAAAACATCTGACTTTACCAAATATGTACAAATTAGTCTGAAGGTTAGACATATTTTTGTATATAATGTAAGTCCAAAATTCTCCCTGGCTTTGAGCAAAATTCTCATGGGGCTTATGTCTTTGGGAACACACACTATTGCTGTGTTCATGTGAAAGTTGAGATTGGTGATGTTCCTTATGCACACTTTAATATTCTTGTTAATGCTACTTTATAATATTGACATTTGAGGTTTCAGGATGTTTGGTAGCTTTATGTCTTAGCATTTGCTCCCCTATAACAAGGCAGGGCTGAAATATGTATTCTCCATGTGCACGGAGGGAATGAAGTAGCGGGAGCTTAATCAACGGTCTTAGCAGCAAATCCAGTCTCTCCCTTGGTAAGTGTTGCTCTCACAATTTTTGTTTCAAATTAAGGGGGAAATTTCAGGCTATTATTTGCAACATCTCTATAGTTATATTTCCCAAAATGTATTGAGATTTAATTAACATACAATAAAATTCACCTGTTGTTATTGTCCAGTTTGCTTAGTTTTGACTAACTTAAACGTCACCACCACCCCATTCAAGATATAGAACGTTTCCATCACCCCAAATTCCCTTGCGCCCCTTGGCAGTCATTCTGCAAACACTGCTATCCTAGGTAGGCACCGACTGGATTGCAGTCATTATAGACTAGTTTTGTCTCTTCTACGATTTCATATAAATGAAATAATACAGCATGTATTTTGTTTTTGTATCTCATGTCTTTTGCCCCTCATAGTGTTTTTGAAATGTATTCATTGTGTTGTATGTATCAATGGTTGGTTTCTTTTAATTTCTGAGAAGTCATCTGCAAGAATATATCAAAATTTATCTGTTTAGTTATTGATAGTTATTTGGGTTATTTCTAGTTTGAGGCTAATATAAATGAAGCCACTTTAAACATCTGTGTACAAAGTATATTTGTTGACATTTGCTTTCATTTATCTTTGCTAAATACCTAAAAGTGTAATTGCTGGGTCATATGCTAAGTGTCCATTTAACTTGATCACAAATTGCCCAACATTTTTCCTTAGGGCTTATCTGATCTCACATCTTAGAGTGAATGTAGGAATTTCAGTTGCTCCACATCCTCACTGACACTTGATATTGTCAAACTTTTTAATTTTTGTCATTCCAGTAGTTAGAGGTATCTCGTTACTGTTTGATGTTCATTTCTATTATCAAGATGTTGAACATATTTTTATGGGCTTATTATTCATTCACATATCTCCTTTTATGAATTGTCTATTCAAATATTTTGTTCTTTCAAGGTGGGTTGTTATACTTATGCTGTAAGAATTCTTCATATAACCCAGATATAAATTCTTTTCATCAGGAATAAGTACAGCAAAAGTTTTCTCCCTTTCTGTGGCTTGTCTCTTCATTTATTTTTAATAGTGTTATGGGTTGAAATGCATCCCTCTCAAAAGATACCTTAGAGTCTTAATTCCCTGTGTGTCAGAATGTGACATTGTTTGGAAATAGGATCTTTACAGAGGTAATCAAGTTAAGATGAGGTCATTAGTGTGGGTCCTAATCCATACAAAGACAAACATTGACCTGGAGATGCCCACGGGGAGAAGGTCATGTCAAGATGAGACAGAGATCAGCAAACCACCGAAAGCTTGGGGCGAGTCATGGAACAGCTGTCAGAAGGAACTGATCTGACCTTCGTCGTGGACTGAAGTAGGAGGAAATGCATTTCGGTTGTTTAAGCAATGCAGTTTGTGGTTATTTTGTTATGACAGTTGTAGCAAAACAATATACAGCCAAATTTATCAATTTTTAGTTTAAGGTTACTAAGACTCATTTCCATGTTTTCCCTAGATCTGCATTATTTTTACAGCACACACAGGCATACTCCACGTTTTCTTCTTCCCTGGCTTTCGTGCTTAGATTTCCCAATCCTGAGGGAGCCCTCACTTCTTGTATAATTTCTAGAATGAATCATTGTTTCTACTAACAGAGTAAATATATCAAGTGGTCTGTGTCCATCTCTTCAAGTTCAACTTGAGTAAGTTTTAGTTCCAAGGAGATAAGGCCCCTTGTCCTTTCGGTTCCCTGCCTGTTCCGTTGAAGACGATCGTAACTGATGTTTTAACACCAGTCACTCAGGGCCCAGCACAGGCATGCCCTGGTGTGCGGCACCATTCCTTCCTCCTCTGCTGGAGAGGACTGTTTATGAACAGTCACACAGATGGGGCTCTGGGTGGATGCCCTGAAGGTACTGAGCAGGGAGGTCCCTTTTCTCCTGGATACACAAAAGCATCAGCGCTTTCAATCAACACTGCAGTGTTCTCCACTCTACTTCAAGAAGGAACAAGCCACCAACTAACCCACACAATCTTGACCTTGAGAAATTAGTTTCTTTGTTGAAAGTTATTCTTACTGCACCTCTGTTCTTCATAGTTGGGAAAACAGAAGTCTGCTAAGGTCAAAGAAAAGACTGAAATAATAACAGTAAAATGTTTCTATAAATCTTCCTTTTGGAATGGAATACTCGATGACTCACGCGTGTGGCCCTTGCTTTTACGTTACTCGGTATAATACGGCACCGTTTTCTCATTCCTGAAGTCCCGACGCACGATAGAACCTAGTGTTCAATATGCCAACTCTAAGAACTCTCTACAGGTACATGCCTTACCCTTGACAGACAGGTGTCTCCAGGTCACAGTTGGCTCTGGTCTGCCAATAGCAAGACACAGCAGGGTCACGCTGCTTCCCTCGTTCACAGTGATGTCTGAGGAGATATTCATGATTTGTGGAGGGACTGTAAAGAAACAGAAGAGAATAAACGCATGTGGATGATTCTTTACACTCAGGAGAAGGTGTTAGCCTGTAAATATTCATATAGCATGTCTTATGAGTATTTTCTCAGTAATAACTTCCAGATTTCTTGCTTTGTCGAGGAGGTGGCCACCGACACAGCACTCAGGGTGCACTCATGCCTCAGTGGCAGGCAGGTGCGTGTGGGTGGGGAGGAAGTGCAGGGACTGCAGACAAGACATTAAATGTGTGTTGATTGAAAGGCAAAAGCAAAAGGAAACTAGGTACAGTTTTCTAAGAGCTCCTGTCTACCCACATGCTCATTATTGTCATGGAATTGCTGACTTAAGCAGATAGTCAGGAGTTGCCCCCAGTTAAGCCCTTTTCTAAATAAAGCCAACCACACGAAGTCAGTTACAGTCCCTGAGCACTCCAGCATTTTCATATTCTTCGACCCTGCACAGATTATTCCATCCTGCAGTTCTTTACAATTCTTTTTTATCCTCACCCGAGGACATTTTTGCATTTATCTTCAGATAGAGCGGGAGGGAGAGAGAGAGAGAAACATCGATGTGAGAGAGACACATCGACTGGCTACCTCCCACATGACCCCAACCGGGGCTGAGGACAAACTGCAACCCAGGTACGCGCCCTCAGCGGGAACCGAACCCGGGTCTCTCTGGTCCGCGGGCCGACGCTCTAACCGCTGAGCGAAACCGGCCAATTATTTTCTTTCACATTTCTTTACCTGAAAATTCCTCCTTACGCCTTAAAACACAGAAAAACATATCCTTTAAAACACATACAAACTGTCCCTGACTCGCCCAATCAGAGTTAGCAATGCGTTGTCCCTGCACCTGTTGCAACTACAGTACTGTCTTATAAAACACAGGCTTGATGGCACCATGTCCCAGGGGTTAGGAACGGGCTCTGGAGCTGAGCTCCTCCCTGTTGAATGATCTGGGGCAAGGTAAACTGCCTCCCCTCTTCAAGCTTTGATTTCCTTACCTGCAAAATACACGAGATAGTAGTAGCTGAAGTCACTGTGTTGTGAGGTTTAGACAAAGCCACGGCTCAGCAGAGTGCCTGCTGGAAAAGGAGCACTCAGGGCGTGTTGGCTGCTGAGAGGACAGGAAGACAGAGTGGGAGAGAGCAGTGGCCATGTCTTTGTCACAGAGCATTGCGCTCTCACGGGCTGGGTCCGGGCCCCTGACCTTGAGCACTGCGAAGGCTGACATGATCTGCGGTTTTGCTGTCTGCCTCGTCCCACCCCCAGGCCTGATTCTCTCAATTCAATTCAAAACTCAGCATTGAAAAATACCCAGATTGCCTTCAACTCTTACTTCTCATCGCCATTGTCCCGGTTGAGTTTCTCACCAAATTTCACATGAATGATGGCAATAGCCTCCCACCTGGAACCTCCCACCTATTCTCTTTACAATTTTGGATCCCACCAACCCATCCCCTCCATGTGCCCGGAGGGACCTTTTCAGAGAACAATCTAGTCAAGCTGCTCCCCTACCTGCTCCTTCGGCGCACCATTGCCCACCAGGCTCAACACACAACCCCTTTCGCAGAGCCTGGCGAAGCCCTGGGAGTCCAACCCTGAGCCGCTCACAGAGCTCGTCTCCAGGTACAGTCCTCACTAACAGCACCGACGCGGGACCTGGCTTTCCCTGGGACATGGCGAAGCACAAGCCCTTCCATCGTCTTGCTTTTCCTTGCCTTTTCTTCATTTTCTACCTGAAAAGGTATGACTCAACTTGCAAGGGATGTCAGATCCTGAAGAGAGAATCCCCCACAGCGCGGGACAGGCTGCGGAAACCTCCCCACAGGAGGAGCTGGGTGGCAGCTGTGGTCCCGTGCCTGTCTTTGCCTGGAGAGGGAGGGGTTGAGGATGACGCTGGGATTTCACACGTACCCATCTCTTCAGCCTCTGGCATGAGGCCGACAAGGGTACCTGCTTCATTCTTTGACAGAAAGATCCAAAGACCACACCGAACAAATCCTAAAACGAAGTGGGCAAAGCTTTTAACGGAGGGTTTCAGGTGCCTAAACTTTCTTCTCAGTTTTCTTTCAGATTCTCAGAATAAAAGGAAGGACAACAGAGACAGGAGGCTCCCAGCTTTCAGTTATGCTGATTTATTCAAACTGCCAGCTTAATTATGAATTATTAATTAGCAGACAGGTAGAGTGCTGCGAACTCCCAGCCTCCCAAGTCAGCGAAGGAGAATTACGGCTGATGTTTGAGTCTGAGGACTGTGCACCCGAGCTTCATGCTGCTGAGACCTCAGCGGTAAGTCTTTTCAAGGAGACGCCGTGGTAACATGTAGAACATTTGAGTTCTTAAGGGAATCCACATTTGAAAATAAATAAAAATTACCTCCGTATAAATCTGCCATATTTTAGATTATTTCTGCATTAGAAGTTGCCCTGAAATTTCATCGCACATATTTTATCCAGATACACACAGGGAAAAAAATTGGTGTACTTTCTAACTACAATGCATCCTCTTGAGAAAACTGCACTACCTATTTTTCAGTATTTTCTAGCTTGTTTAAAAAAAAATAGTTGCGAGCTTAGAAATGTCAATACGTTTTTTCACTTTTATAAAGCAGCAGCTTCAGTGCGCCTTCCACGGTATCCTCCGAGCACTGTCCGTGTTAGCTGGATGTGTCTGAAGTTTGATTCCCTGGAACCAAGAGTCCCTCGTGAGGAAGACACAGCTGGGGTCGGGGAGGCACTGTCCCGTCAGTGGTCAGCAGGCTCGTTGAGCATATACTTCAGCTGAGACGCCCAGGGACTGACCTCCCCACACTGTCCCCAATCAGAGCCTTCAGTTCCATTCAGTTCCGTTTCATCCGACAGTCTGAGGGTCCTGAGTTAAAAGGCATTTGTAAAAGTCCATGGATATTCAGCAGGGCCTCCTCATTCCCGCCCTCATTCTAATGTCACCCATTGGAAGGAGTGGAATTGCGAAGGTCACTCCAACATCAACATCTCCACCAAGACCCCGGCAGCGCTTTCTGTCATCCTCCCCACGTCTATCCTGTTCCCTGTCATTTTCTCAGAGGAGAAAAGACGAGGGATGTGGGTAGTCAGTAGGAAAAAAAAGCACAAAAAATGAATTGAGAGAAAGGAATGCTCTTTCTGTTCTCAATTATGCTATTTTTTATTATTAAAATGTAATCCATAATAATATGTATTATTTATTAATATGTAACTTGATTGTTCTCAAATTACTTGTAAAAACATTATATCATGGATTTCATATGAATTATGAAATAACTAGAACAGATATTCTCATTATTAAGTACATGATTTTCTAACCACTTTGCAGTGCATCTGAAACTAATACAGAATAATACTGAATGTAAACTGTAATTAAAAAATAAATTTTTTAAAAATGAAGGAACTGGAGCATGAGTAGGGTTAAGTAAATTGCCCCAAATTGCATCGTTAACAAGTGGCAGAATTATTTTCATTCTATTATGCTTCCTCTTTGTTTCAGCTCGGTCAGTGCCCTCAAACACAGCACATCTGTGTCCTCTGCTTGTAAAGTCCTCCCTGCGCACCTTCCCTCACGGCGATGACCAAACTGGACGGAGCCATCCGCTCCAGCCCACTCCCAGCATCCTGAACACCCCTGGGCGGGTCCCTCCGAGGCATCCTTCTCCTCTCGGGCCATTCTCTTGGTAAACATTGCTTGCCAAACAAGGTCCTCAATACTTTTAATTTAATTTTAAATCTCAAATGAATTTGGAAATATGATTATGATCCTTCCCTTGTTTTCATAACTTTTTGAAGAAAGGAGCACTTGGAAATGACTTTACTTTTTTTTTTTACTTTTATTAAATTTATAAAATTATATAGGTTTCAAGTGTACAGCTCTATAGTACATTAACTGTATATTGCGTTGTGTGTTTACCACCTAAAGTCAAATCTTCCATCACCATGTATTTGACCTCTTGTACCCTTTACTGCCCTCTCTCCCCCTTCCCTCTGGTCACTACCATAGGTTATCTGTGTCTGTGAGTTTTTGTTTGTTTGTCTTGTTTGTTCATTTGTTGCTTTCAGTTTTACATCCCATATATGCATGAAAGCGTATGGTTCTTGGCTTTTCTAACTTATTTTGCTTATCATGACATTCTCAAGGTGTATGATGTTGTCACAAATGGCAGTATTTCATCTTTTCTTATGGCTGAGTAGTATTCCATTGTATATATGTACCACATCTTCTTTATCCAATCATCTATCACAAGACACGTCAGTGATTTCCACGTCTTGTGAAATACAGATCAAAACTACAATGAGCTTTGGCCGGTTTGGCTCAGCAGTTAGAGTCGGGCCATGGACCAAAGAGTCGCGGGTTCGATTCGGGTCAAGGGCATGTACCTCTATAGCAGTTTGATCCCCTGCCCTGGTTGGGGTCATATGGGAGGCAACCAATCGATGTGTCTCTTTCACATTGATGTTTCTTTCTCTCTCTCTTCCTCCCTCCCTCCCTCCCTCCCTCCCTCCCCCTCTATGTGAAAATCAATGGAAAAATATCCTCGGGTGAGGATTAAAAAAAACAACCAAAAGAACTACAATGAGATACCAGCTCACACCTGTTAGAACGGCCGTTATCAACAAGATAAGCAATAACAGGTGTTGGAGAGGGTGTGGAGGGAAGGGAACCCTCCTTCACTGCCGGTGGGTATGTAAACGGCGCAGCCCCCATGGAAACAGTATGGAGGGTCCTCAAAAAATTAAGAATGGAGTGACCATATGACCCAGCAACCCCTTTTCTGGATATCTACCCAATAAATTTGAAAATATCTACTCACAAAGATATATGCACCCCTATGTTCATTGCAGCATTATTCATGGAAATGACTTTAAATGCCTATACATATTTGATAGGAGAACTTTGTTCAACTTTCAGACACTTCTCTGTGGCAAACAAATAAATAAATATATTTATATTTATATATATTTATAACTATATAGATAAACAAAAAATGCACTAGCTTACCTGAAATGCCAAAATTACTCCACGGAAATGGTAATACCCACAGGAGCCTAACTAAAGGATTGCAAAGAGTACAGTGTGTTTATCATCCCAGCTGCAGACTCTAGGGACCCCCTGCTGGCAGTCATGCATCTGGTTACCTTTACGTTGATGAGGGTTACGACAGGGCCTCCTCATAGCTGTGAAGATTGTTCCGTTATCAACTGCAACTACTTCAGCTTGTGGTCATTTTAGACACATGGGTGGATAGACATAGGCATACAAGTGGAGATATCAACATAGTGTAACATTGTCTGTCTCTCTGTATACTCACACACAAATACAGAAAGTGGTACGAATGGAATTTTATCAGATTGCAATGGAGTACTTTGAGGAAGAGGCAGATTTGCAAAGGTGTCTCTGGGCTCCGGGTTACCACGAGGTATTTACACATTCTCTCTTTGCCCTCAGTATGGCCAACTACTCTTTTTTTTTAATTTCTATTTATTTTTTAAAATTTTTATTGTTGAAAGTATTACAGATGTCACTCCCCTTTTCCCCCACCCTGCTCCCACCCCTCTCCTGCTTTCCCCAGACTAATGTCTGTGTCCATTGGTTGTCCATATATGCATATAAGTTCTTTGGTTTGTCTCTTAAACCTCCCAATATGTCTTGAACCTGTTCCTTCCTCTTCAGTCTCACTACCATTGGCTCAGTTGAGAAACATCTCTTCTCTTGCTTGGAATATTACAAAAGTATCTTTATTTCTTGATGTGCCACCATTTTATAGTTCAAACCCCATTCACCTACTGCAGTTACCTCTTCTTTCTTCTTTCTTTTTTAATTTTTTTTTCTCTATTGACCTTAGAAAGAGAGGAAGGGAGAAGGAAAGAGAGACAGAAACACCGATGAGAGAGAACATCGACCGGCTGCCTCCTGCATGTCCCCCAGTGGGGATTTGGCCCACAACCTGGGCATGTGTCCTGACCAGGAACTGAACCGGCGGCCTCTTGGTGCATAGGTCGAGGCTCAACCACTGAGCCACACCATCCAGGCCCTGCAGTTACCTCTTACATATCTTGCTTCTGCCTAACACCCAACATCTGCCCCTTGTTAAGACCCTGAAGTCCAAACGATTCGGTCTGGCCATAGTCTAACTCCGCGTCCCTTCTCTAACAGGTAGCCCACATATCTTTCTGGGCTATGTTAACGCATTTCTGTGCCTTTACACACACTATTCCTTTTGTTTGGAAAACACTTTTCTACTTTGGTGCCATACAAACCACTCACTCTTCAACATTCAACTGAAATAGATGAGCTACTTTATGACGACTTAGTTTCTCTCCTGTTTCCAAAGCATTCTTGTTTCTGTCTTTATCATACCATTTATCTTTGCAATTGAGCTATTCCATGGAAGAGATCTATATTTATCCTTGTATTCCTCTCATACAACACAAAGCCTGACAAATGGTAAAGTCCTCCCCCCTGCCCCATCTAAATGTAATGTATAAATGCATAGGTTTTAAAATTTGGTAGCTTACAATTTGTCAGCTGTTTTCCATCCTAGAAATTTGACATTTGCCCTTTCCATTCCCTGAAACACCCTCCACCCTATTCTTTACTTGGATAATTTTTTTTTCCTTCTGGGCTTTGTGTCTTTATATTTATTCTTGTATGTTTGAAGTCTCTGTGTCCCTAAACCATATACTTTATAAATCACTATATTCTCAGTACTTAGAAATATGCTTGTTACATAATTGGTGCTAAACAAAACTGCATTGAATGAATAAATGCCTACTATATATGCTGTGTTAAACGTGCTATTATATACTTCTGAGAGAACAAACCTGAATTAGAAAGGTTTTTCTAAAGGTGAAATATTTCTATGTGCAAAGGTAACTGATGATTGAATGTATGATTTTTGACATGTTAGAACCACCTACATAAATAATCTGACATGACTGAAAAACCATTTGAGAAACCATGTGCTGTAACTTAGGTTCTGGGGTCCAATGACCCACGTAGCCTTGGACAATTTTCACTTTATCCCTCTGAGTCCCTGGCTCTTCCCTGAAGAACAATGGAGACAGCACAATCTCTCTCCACTTGTAACCAGTGGAATGTATACAGCACACCAGCACAGCACCTAGAAATAAATAAGTACTTAATGAATGCTGGTTGCTATTATTTATTTTATGCTCATTATTGATATTATTCATGTTATTTGGAATCAGATAAACAGCTTAATCAGTGTCAAACGGCTCATTTTCTAAATCTCAGTTCCTTTAGCGTTAAGGCAGGACTTATATTACTAGATGAAGCTGGCCTTGGATGGCTGCTAAGATTTCATTATATATGCTTCCAGAGCGAAAAGTAAATATTTAATAAACAATCGTCAATTGTATCCTTTTAAGCTGAACATTGTGCCTATGAACATACATGGGACAAATCGCACACATTAGTTTTTTCTGTTTTTGTTTGTTTTTTTTTAATCCTCACCTGAGGACATTTTTGCATTCATCTTCAGATAGAATGGGAGGAAGAGAGGGAAGAAGAGAGAGAGAGAAGCATCGATCTGAGAGAGACACATCGAGTGGCTGCCACCCACACAACCCCAACCGGGGCCTGGGACAAACTGCATCCGAGGTACATGCCCTTAGCGGGAACCGAACCCGGGACTCTCTGATCCGCGGGCCAACGCTCTAACTGCTGAGCCAAACCAGCCAGGGCCAAATCACACACATTTGTATAAAGAAATGACTTAGCTCTTGCATACATGTTTTCCTTTAGAGGATACTTTTTCTGTTTCTAGCAGATCCAAAGCAAAGCACTCAACTTCAGCGCCTTGCCCTGGCATTTCAAGGGCAAGGATTCCACCCACTACAGCTCTACCCTATCCTTGTCCAGTCATAATATTTGAAAATCATGTTTCAAGTGCTTCATTTAAGACTGAATGGCACTGTTATTTTACGCAAGCAAAAACCACACGATGTAATCTGGACTCACAGAGGCTAAAATTTGACTACCGTTTTTTTCCAACCACTTTCTGTGTGATTTCTGCAACAGTTACTTGAGCTCATGCAGCTCCAGCTTCCTCTACCATAAAACGGGCAGTAAAATTGCTACACAGGGATGTGGACACTGTCAGTCACTGCGGCTGAGTGACCTCTGACTCCTGCGGGAAAGGCTGGCAGCTACATGTCCCAACAGCCCTGGAGTAATGATTTTAAAGAGACTTAAATGGCTATTGCTGTTATTTTCATTTTATTATTGTTATTATTATCCGCGCAGAATAACAAAATATTGAGACATGTGAAAGCTAGTATAAATATTAGCTTTTAAACGCTCAAGACTTATTTATAAAAATAATAGCAGTAAAGGCTCTTAAAGACTGAATGTTTTATTCTTCCAGGGTTACCTTTTAAAATTAAATAGTGTATGTGGACGGAAGCACTACATGAAGTGTCAGGATAAGTGGATTCTAATCTCAGTTCCTCCAGAGCTGTGTGATCTTTTTAAATCACTTACCCCTTTGGCTGAGGGGGGTGTGTGTGCATGTGGTGTTCATCTGTTTGTTTCAGTTCGTTGTGTTTTTTTTTTTTTTAATGTTTTCATTGATTTTTTAAAGAGAGAGGAAGGGAGAGATAGAAACATCGATGTGAGAGAGAAACATTGATGGGCTGCATCCTGCACGCCCCCTACTGGGGATTGAGCCCACAACCCAGGCATGTGCCCTGACCAGGAATTGAACTGGGACCTCTCAGTCCATGGGATGACGCTCAGTCCATGAGCCACACTGTATTAGTTTTGAATGAAAAAGTCGGATTGTGAATTATCAAATCCTTTCTGGTCCAAAATTCTGTGGGTTGATCTGCTTGCAACATTAGAAGTCCAAGGGGGATACTCTTGGTAAACCGCACCAACAGCAATATCAAAATAGCTAGTGTTTATTTCCTTGTGTTTCTCATTAAGGGCTCTATATACATTATTTAATTTAATCCTCAACACATCCTTAGGAAATACTTCTCATTTAAAAAATCAACATAAGGGTAGACATACACAAAGGAACAGAATTGAATGTCCAGAAAAATATCCATACTTATATGGTCAATTGATTTTTAACAAGGTGCCAGGACAATTCAATGAGGAAAAAATAGCTTTTTCAACAAATGGTGTTATGACAGACGCATGGATATTCACAGGTCAAGGAATGAAGTTGGAATCCTATTTCACATCATATACAAAAATTAACTCAAAATGCATCAAATTCCTAAATGTAAGTGAGAAAATTTAGAAGAAAACATAGGCATTCATCTTTGTTGTCTTGGATTAAGCAATAGTGTCTCAGATATAACACCAAAAGCACAGTAACAAAACAACAATAAATAGATAAGTGAGACATCAAAATAAAAAAAAAAATACCAAGTTTGAATTTGTGCAGTTTGAAGAAAAGTTGGTGCTTCAAAGAGCACTACTGAGAAAATGAAAAAGGAAGCCCACAAAATGGTTGAAAATTTTTGCAAATAATATACCTGCTAAGGGACTAGTATCCAAAATATATTTTAAAATGCTTATAACGCAACAATAAAGAGACACATTTTCTATTAAAATAATAGACAAAGGATTTGCATTTCTCCAAAGAAGAAACACAAACGGCCAATGTGCACATAAAAAGATGTTTATCACCATTTTTCATTAGGAAAATGCAAATCAAAGCCCCCATGAGATCCTACCTCACTCTCACTAGGATGGCTATAATCAAAGACAGACAATGACCAGAGCTGTGAGGACATAGAAACAATGGCGCCCTCATACATCGCTGGTGGAGTCCGAGATGGTACGGCTGCCTTGGAAGACAGTCTAGCCGTGGCTCGAAAGGTTGAAGACAGAATTATTGAATGACTCAGCAATTCAACTCCTAAGTATATGCCTAAGAGGAATGAAAACATATGTCCGTACCACACTTGTACACAAATGTTTATAATAGCATCATTCATCACAGACAAAAAGCAGAAACAACCCAAATGTTCATCAACAACTGAATAGATAAACAAAATGTAGTGCATCCATATAGTAAAATATATTCATCAATAAAAATAATGAAGTGCTGATGTATGCTGTAACATGGATGAACCTTGGAAACATTACGGTAAGTGGAAGACACCTCACAGAAAAAGCCAAAATACATATGATTTCCATTTACATAAAATGTCTCAAAGCGGTAAATCCATAGAGACAGAAAGTACATTAGTTGTCAGGGGCTGGGGAGAGGAGCGAAGGGGAGGGGCTGACATGGCTGGGGGGTTTCTTTTGGGGGTGATGAAGATGTTCTAGGACTGGACAGCGGTGATGGTCGCACAACCTCGTGCAGACTCTGAAAACCACTGTACTCTACACTTTAGAAGAATGAATTTTCTAATATATGAATTATGTCCCCATAAAGATAGTATTTTTAAAAAATCATGGCCTGTCAGTTCTGGAAAGGTAGAACCAGAAGTTCTTGACCATGAGGAAAGAAGGAAAGCCAACCCGTGTGGGTTTCAGAAAATACCTTTACATTTTATTGACAGTTCATGCATAATGCTGAACTTTCAGCTGCTTAACTCTGCATCTCCTGGTCATTACTTGCTCACTGTTTCTCTTTTTCATCGGAGATAACTCATGCTGTCCTAGCCACGCCACCAGTCTGCGATGCCCCGAACACCCCATGCTCACTCACAAGTCCATATTGCTGTGTAGGCTGAACCCCTACCTTTGTGCCCTCTTCCCCACTCTGCCGATCCCAGTGCTACTCACACTTGAAAACCGATACTGAGATACAGCACCCTCTCTGCCAGCTGTCCCCATCCTAGAGACGAATGTAAGCCTGTGCCCATGGCCACTTGATCACAACGATGAAATATGTTTATTCTAAACATGTACTGAGTGCCCACTGTGTCTTAGGCATTACTTTGGGAGTGGAGATGCAGACAGACAAGAGTCCTCTTTTATGTAAAATGGAATTTTGTGTCAAGAGAAGAATGTTGACATTGATCAATGACCACAGGATCAATGTATCTTTACCACTGTGGATGTGCTATGAAGTAGAACAAGCTACCATGATAGCCCCTAATAGGGGACCAGCCCTGGTCAGTGAGTTTGCATGAGGGATTTGTTTGGGGCAGAGCTGGGCAGAGGGCTCAGCATGGGCAAAGGCTCTGTGCAGATAGGATGCCAGGTTAGCTTGGGTGACTGTGTCTTGTGTGAAAAGAGGAAAAACTTACACGTGGAGGGTGAATGGGCAGGAGACAGAATGTATTGACTCTTCAAGAACCTGCTAAGGTTTTGATCATTTTAAAGAGAAGCGAGGAAGGGCATTAAAATGTTGAGAATAGGTTCCTGCTGGCTGCAGGGTAGAGAAGAGACAGGAGTGGAGCAAAGCTGGGAACGGGAGGGCCACCTCTGCTGCTGTCCAGCGTGAGAGGTGGTCGGTTGGGCCAGCATGCTAGCAGGAGAGATGGGTAGCGAGGGACCAGTGTGAGAGACACCTAGGAGGTCAAATAAACAGCTTGACAAGATATGTGTTGGGCTCACACTGTCCTGTTGTTTCCTGTTTTTCTCACCCCCTACATTGGGGGGGGGTCTTTGGAATCAAGGACTCCTATTTGTCCCGCTCAGTACCCCTGAGGGCCTCCCAGTGCCCAGCATCCAGTAGGCGCTCAGTCCATGTGTGTTGAAGAAAGCCCGCAGCGCAAAGAGTTTTCACAGAAAATACAACCTCCCAGGATCCACTGGGGCCAGCCAGAGCGTCTGACCGAGGCCTCACTGCCCGAGGTCACAGCTGAATGCTCAGGAGGAAGGGCAGGTCCCCGTCATTGCTTCCGTTCTGCAGATTCTGAGTGTGAACCTGGACTTCCTACCTGTCCTGGTGTGATATGCTTTATATTACAGTGGATTATAAGGTTAGACTAGCTGTATCCTTACTGCTTTCTCTCCTTGGTTCTACTTTGATATGAGGAATGTTAGGGAACCAGGACCAATGATTACGAACTGTGGAAAACGAGGCAGAGCCTGGTGACATCGCCAGCCACTCCCGTTTTGCTATAATGGTTGTCTCTGGGACATCTCTCACAGAAATTATGTATAGACTTAGACACACATTTTTTTAGTTTTTATTTGCTCAGCTGAAGCACCTGACCACAGTCAGAGAAGTCACGTGTGGTCCGTGGGTCCTTCTCAACTTGCTCTGTTCTTTCTAGCAGGTGCTCTTCTTTCTACCCCTCCTGAGCGCTGCTTCCCCCGACAGTCTCACCATACACACTTAGGACCATAGGGTTTAACTGACATTATACAATTTTCAAGTCAAAATGAGACCTTAGAGATCACCTAGCTCAACCTCCTCATTTTGCAGCTAAGGAAACACGTTGGTTGTAGGCCCTACTCTGTCGAGTAGGTGGGGACAAGACCTCTTCCCTCTTTGGACCCAACTTCCTCCTTCACACCAGGCCCCTCAGTGTTTCAGGTCCCCCCGCACCGTTTCAGCCGTCTCCTCTTCTCCATTCGTCCTTTCTAACGTCGTCATAGCTGTCACAGTCCTCGTCCGTTAATGCACTCTGGACTCCCCTTTCCCACAGTGACCTTGAACTAAACGTCTCCTCTCCATTTCTCCAGCTGCAGAGCAGGGCAGGTATCTTTGGTAACTCACACGGCCCACGCGAAGAGCGCATGGTAAAATGCATATAAAAAGGTTGTATCACAGTGCCCGGTACATTGTAAATATTTGATACTATGTTTTTCTTGAGACCCTCATCAGTGTCAGGGGGCACCATGCAGAGTTTGCCAAACACTACTTATTTTTGTCCTTTTGACAGAAAGAAGAAAAGCTGAGATTTGTGCGCAGTCCTGACTGACTAGAACCCAAGTTCTCAACTCCTTCAAAGCCACGACCTGACGCCAGCCACGTCTGCCTGGATCCAAGCTTCCTGCAGTCAGCCCGCTGGCCTTTGAGCGGACACTGCGCGGCAGGGAACGGTGCGCTCCGTGGGGTTTGGCGCAGAAGTGCTGCTCACCTCGATGGTCGGAACAAACAGGTGGTACCAACAGCCTCGCGAAGTTGGTGCTGAAACCTAACGAGTTCGTGCAGGTGTCGTTCCAGCATCTTCTTAATCACCAGCCTCTTTTCATTTTCTGCCTCAAATTTCTGGACACCTCATTTTAGTCTCCTGGGTCACAGAATATCAATGCAAGCAAGAAGTGCGAGAAGGGACGGTCCCGTTGCCATGTCCACAGTCCCTGCTGTCCAGCGTTCCATGGCAGAGATCCTGGCACCTCCCGTCTTCAAGCTCAGCGCCCCGTGTTGAAGCCCTTCCTGTCTGGGGCAGGTGGGAAGAGGGTGCCTGGGCTGAGAAGTAGGCAGAATGTGTCCACACTTAGGATTTCATGACCACGTCCCCAACCCCACCACCAACTTCTGGCATTCCTGATTTTTTTCTGACCAACAGACCTGTTACCAGATGTTCTCTGATATTACTTTGCATATCCATCTTTTCTCCCTGTTCTCAAACATAAATGTCTTATTTTGAAAGAGGATGAGTGAGGAAAAATGGGATTTTCTGTGACCCTTTGCCAAAGTTTGTTCTATAACCATCTCTGACACCCAGTCTCTGGCCCGGTCTGGACACTCCTTTGGAAAGCTCCGTCAGCAGGGTCTGCTTCACCCAACCTCTCTGAGCCTGCCTGGCTGGGTCCCTATGGCAACCTACCACCTGCTGATTTGGGAGCATCGCCTGATTCCTGCCCTGCTGTGCCACCCACAGCCTAGCCCAGGCTTTCTGATGACAAGGTTGGGCTGCCTGTCTCTGCTGTGCTCTGCTACTTGAATAGCAAACTTGGAGCCTGGGTGGTCTGTCAACCGAGCTGGCAGCCCCTTTATTTTTTATTTTTATTTATTTATTTTTGTTAATCCTCACCCAAGGACATATTTTTTTCCCATTGATTTTAGATAGAGTGAGAGGGAGAGAGAGAGAGAAAGAGAGAGAGACATCGATGTGAGAGAGACACATTGCTTGGTGGCCTCTTGCAAGACCCTGACTGGGGCCAGGGATCAAACCTGCAACCCAGGCACATGCCCTTGACCAGAATCAGACCCATGACCCCTCATTCCGTGGACTGATGCTTTAATTGCTGAGCCAAACCAGCCAGGACTGAGCTGGCAGCCCCTTTAAACATGGCCTTATCCTCAGGCCTTCCATCAGTAATCAGTATTTGCATTCCCCCAGTAATTTCCTTGCCTGTGACTGAATGAATCCCTTTCCTTCCTTTCCCTCCCCTCCCCTCTCCCCTTCCCTTCTTGCTCTTTGCTGCCAAGAGTAGAAGTTGGACCTCACCCCTGCACTCCATATGTACTCATCGTGTGCCCAGGTCTGAGACAGAACTGTAGCAAGAAGCTCTCTGGGATCAGATACAGAAAATCTTCATCTTGGGAGAAAGCGGGGGCTTGTAGAACTCTGACAAAATGGGTCTGTGTCTGTATCTTGTTCGTGCTAGACTGTGGCTTGGAGGGAGGGCTGAGACCACAGCACAGACCCCTCTCCCGTTCAGTGGCTGCTTGAATACGGCGATCGCCTTACTCCCATGATCTAGTGCTTCAGTGACACGAGGATGAAGAAAATTCCTCCAATGGTTTTAGTTATGAATAAATGAGATCATAAAATAAGTCTACCTTAAAAACTGTGCAATGATATATACCTATAATTCAGCACTGCCACCAAAGACATAAAAGCTATGGTTTGGATCTCAGGGCTTCCACTGGTTCTAAACTCGCTGAGTTTTGAGTCTGTGCTTTGCAGCAAAGGGCTTGGCCACGGGACTCACAGCGACGTCACCTACGTTGACTAGAAGGTACAACGTGTTAGCTTCCCGCAGGCCAGGCTAACCTCACACAGCCTTCGAGTTTTACGTCGACTACCAGGCTAGATCCACAGAAGACAGAATTTCCAATGTGAAAGAACACACCTAGATTTCTAAGTACGAGGAAGTCACCGTTAGGTCCCCAATACAATTTTTATGTGAGTCTTTTCTCAAAATTTTTAAACCTTTCTCAATTCCAACAAATCTGAAAAGTCTGAAAATAAAGATTGCATCTGCATTTTTTTTTTACATTGGGAAAATGGGGAGGGGTTCATGACTGAATATTGCTGATAAAAACATGATAACTGAGTCTCATTACAGCCAAAGACAAGTCTCATATTTTAGCATTTTTATTAAAGCTTTTTAAATTACTGAGTGTCTGGTATATTCAATACCAGCCTAAGTGATTTATATTAGTCTATCCCCAGATACTCCATCTAATAAATAACTTGGCAATCTCCTAACCCATAAATATCCCTGGCCCTAGCAAAAAGCAATTAAAGGATGTTAGAGAAAAAAAAATGTGGCTTCCCTGGGCTCCAGCCTGCAGTGTCATGAGAGGCTTCCAATGGAATAATTCACGCCACTTACAGAGGGGTAGGATCTCCCGACCTCACCACTCACCAACCAGCAATTTACGTTCCTGTTCCCTTCGAAAACAAAACACATCTGAAACTCTCTTTAAATATTTAACATGTCATAATAATGCAGGTATTTTAGCCTGGAGAACACTGTCTCCAGCCACAAGTGTTCTGTAATATCTCAGACACTTCAGGCTGAAAATATGGTGCAAAACCTTTTTGGGTGGCAGTTGTGCTAAAAACGTTTAAAGCACATTACGTATCGGGGCAGCCGACTAAAAGGTTGTTAGAGGCAGCAGTGTGACCAGCCCAGAAAATATTTCAGGTTAATAAGGTTCAACCAGGATGCCAGGTAAAAGCCATTGCTATTTATGGCAGTGGCTTCAAGTTCAGTTCTTTCATCTACAAAAGGCGGCCACTTTTCCTGAAAAGCCTCTTCTCTGGCCGGCCCTGAGCCCCAAGGGGTATGTGGAGGAGGAAAAGCTGAGTCTTTACTTTCCACTTAGATAAATTAGTGTGCTGCGCATTGCATCCAGCACCCCAGCACCCAGGTAGGAGAGACAAAAGTCACACGCCCAGACATTTCTCATTGTACTCGGGGACACTTACAGGAAAAACTGCCTTGAATAGGAATGGATGGCCTCCGTCCAGCTTCCACAGGGATTCTCCAATTTACAGTCCCGAGGGAGTCCATGGCATACTCCTCATAAATCTGAGAGGCTTGGAGGCTTTAAATCAATTTAATTTGATGCATCTTCTAATGATATTTTCAATCGTTTTATTAAACATTGTCTATTTTATACACTTCCCTTCCCAGATAATTGTGTACATATTGTTGGGGGCAGGGTGCAACTGCCTTCTGTGTTTTCACAGGTGTAATAACACACTATTTACATGTCTTCTGACTCAGGGCACATCAAGGACATACACAGATGGCATGCAGTGGTAAAGTCACTTCACTTGATTATGGCGCTGTGAAGTGGGCCGGTTTGGAAAGAAAATATGTATTTTCCCCTATTATTTCCGAAGAACAGGGCAAAATGGGAGGAGTTTGACCAAGAACATTTATTTTTGTATAAAACGGCGATTTTGCAACCTTTTTCATCTCATGGCACATATAAACTAATAACTAAAATTTTGCGGCACACCAAAAAATATATTATGTGTTTTGAAAATCTGACAAAATAAATCAGGTATAATTTTGATTAAGTCACACCGGACGCCTATTGTTGTGTTGGCTGTTATCTTTTTTTTTTTTTATTTGACAGTCTAAGGGAAGAGAGGTCAGTGCCCCTGACTAAATAGTCAAGCATTGCATTCTTTAAAAATTCTTGTGGCACACCAGTGTGCCGCGTGGCACACCAGTTGAAAATCACTGGCATAGATAAAAGTTCTTCCCTTTTCTTATAATAAGAGATATGTTATAACCAGATGCTCAGAGCTCCCCAGGATTCTGGGAGCTACATAGTGTCTCATTTTTAAATTATTTGATGTCGTCTTTTGAAACCTCAGTACATTTACATGATTCAAACACCAGCCTACTTTAAGGTAGCAGAGTATACATTCTGTTTTCATATTCGTAAAAATACACATGATACATTTTCCCAGCCTCATTGTCTTCCTTTGGATACTTGTGTTATAGTTTATCTAAGTAGTACCCTATTCATAGCTGTGTGAGTTATTTTCTATTTCAATCTTTTGCTGTTACAATGTCATTCAAACTACCGTGTGTGTGTGTGTGTGTGTGTGTGTGTGTGTGTGTGTGTGTTTTAGACTTTTCAAAGTGTTTGTAGAGGATAGAGCTGCAGAATAGGTACTGCTTTAAAGTGTAAATACAGCCATAGCTTTAATGGTTGTTGGTAGATTTTTTTTCCATGAGGGTTTTAGCATCTTTCACGTCCACTAACAATCTGTGAGACCACCTGTTTCCCAAACATGTATCAGTAGCGTCTATTACTAAACTTGGATTTTTGCCAGTAAAATAAATGAGAAATGGTATTTCGGTACGGTTTTGATTGCATCATTTTACATGTAGAAGGATGATCTGTACTGTTTTCAGTGAACTCTCTCTTTAGTCCTTTGCTTGGGCTTATCGGGCTTCCCACTGTTGTTGTTTTTAAATGAATTATCATTGTGTGTGTGTCAACTAGAGTTCATTTACCACCTTAGAGCTGAGCTCGGGCTCTGGTCACAGAGGGCCTGGCTCATCGCCTGGAACTGCCATTTCCTTGAGAGTTTATTAAGCTATTGTGCCCCAGTCTTTATAAATATATAAAGTAGGCATACAATTAGCACCTAAAATGCAGGAGTGTTGTACACATGGCCTAAGTCGGGACATACAAAGTGCTTGGAACAGGCGTTGTGTTTGTGTGCAGACACGGAGAGTCTCAGACACTGCTCACGGTGGACTCCCAGGTGCTGCCTCGTGGACGGGCGTGTGGGTCCGTCAGCCTCAGGCCGAGGGATGCTGGGTGGTCTGACCTTCCGCGGGCACAGTGAGAGGAGGCTGGCCTGGGGACCAGAGGCGCTTCGTAAGAGGCAGGCTCATCATTAGTGTCTGCAAACCAACACATCTGTGGACTGACACTTCTTACAAAGTGGGTCCCACATGCAAAGGCCATTTTAAATACATGTCAGCAGAGGAAATAGCAGGGGCTTGCAGGACATAGAAGATGAGGAAGGGAGACATCTCTCCTGGTACATACTCAGCGGGGAAGAGGGGCCCTCACTTTATTTGAGCTGAAATTACTGAAATGCCTGCTTTTCTCTTTGATAAATGCCACAGAACGACTACAGTTTCAGTGGGGGGGACGTGATAATTAAGGGTGGAGAAGCAGGGGTGGGAGTGTAAAGCTGACCGTGCCACGTAAGCACTCACGCCCTTAACTATGCCTGTGTCTCTTGGACAAGACCCAGTGGGTGGCGTGAGTCGGAGGAAGTGGCCTGCAGGCGTCCATGCAAAGGAATGAGAGAAACCCTATGTCTTGGCTGTAGGTATGTTAAAGTATAGACAAGGCTAGTGGCTATGACCAGAGGCTTTTAAAAATGGCAAGCATCGTGGCTCAGTGGTTGAGTGTTGACCCATGCACCAGGAGGTCGCTGGTTCGATTCCTGGTCAGGGCACATGCCCAGGTTGTGGGCCCGATCCCCAGTGGGGGGCGTGCAGGAGGCGGTCAATCGATGTTCTCTCTCATCGATGTTTCTATCTCTCTCTCCCTCTCCCTTCCCCTCTCTCTAAAAAAAAAAATCAATAAATAAAAAAATTAAAAAGAAAAATGGCAAGCAGGGAATTTGGCAAAATGAACAGCTAGGTTCCCAAACCAATAGGAAGGATAACAGCCTGTTACTTCTAGAGAAAACAAAAATCTTCCTCCAAGCTTGACAATGAGGCCTCCATCAGATTTAGTCTCTTAGGAAAAAGGTCAGTTTAATAGCACACTATCCATTTTATTGAAAGGCGTTTTTTTAATCCCTGAAGTAGGTATTTCCTAATGTTTCTTGAAGTGGGGAAGTGACACCCCCAGGAAGAACGTTTGTGACACTAATGGTGACAGCATGTGGAGTCCTGGATGATGGCAGAGGGACCCCTCGTGGTGGAGGGGGAGGGTGTGGAACAATCCACACTGATGGAAGGAGGAGGAGGGGCACCGAAGTAGCCCTCAGGTGATGGAGGACTGATTCCCAGTGGAGTTCGTGGCTCCTAGGGTTGCAAGCACGAGAGCTGAGGCCTGGAACCCGCTGCGGTACTTCTCAAGGTGATCAAACCTCATCACACTTAGAGACTGTACTACTGCACTGAAGTGCCCGGAGCAGAAACACAGAGCACTCGGGAAGATTCGGAGCAGAGACAGAGAGCTGGGGCTTACAGATGGGCCTCGGTGTGGCAGGAGACCCAGAACAGTTATCCCACTTTCTCCCTCGACCTCCCACCAAGACCTATCAACCTGCCAAGCTCAGAACAGGGACGGGGGCAGGGGATAGAAGGGCATGCGGAATAAGTGGGAAAAGACTGAATGAAGAGGGCAGTGGGCTTGAAAGGAATGCATGCAAAGGACAGTGGGTATTTTGAAGAATTGGTCCTAGCTTAGAAACAGGTATGGATTTCTGCTCCCCCTACACACACACACACACACACACACACACACACATCCAAAAACAAAGAAGAGTGGAAATAATGGGCCCCAGGGTGGCCCTGGGGGGGCATGCTTAGAGCAGATGAGTCACCCCAATGACCACGACTTTTTCACTTATCTGCTCAATTAAGTGGCATTTAGAAGCTAGATGCCGTAATCAATGAGTGTTAATGATCATGTATCAAATAATGATATTTACACAATGGCAACAGAATGGAGCAAAACAAGTAATAGACACTCTTCTATCCAATTTCCTAAAAATATGTTTTAAAATCAAGAGAGCTCAAGGGATCTCCTGGTTTAGGAGGATATTTAATTCCCAAAGAATGAAGTGAACTACTTTAAGGCGAGAATCATGTTAAATTAAAAGCTAAGTCAGACAAGCAGATTTTATCCCTTGCCTGTTTTCCAGAATACCTCTGTAGCCATGTCAACTTTCTCTTTTCCTGTCGTGTTACCGCACCTTCTTCAGCCCTACGTCCTCACACGATGGCTAGCTATTGAAATGGAGACATTTTATTTTATTTTTTTAATCCTCACTCAAGGATATTTTTCTATTTATCTTCAGATAGAGTGGGAAGGAGAGAGAGAGGGAAAGAGAGAGAAACATCAGAGTGAGAGGGACACCACCGAGGTACGTGACCTTGACCAGAATCGAACCCGTGACCCATTGGTCTTCAGGCCAACGCTACAACCACTGAGCAAAACTGGCCAGGGCTGGAATGGAGACATTTTAAATGCATGTGGATTGTATGAAGAAAGATATTTTCACCCTCTGCCCCATCAACTTGATTGATAAATGCCATGAACAATGGCTAAAGTCATATAAATAAAAACTCACTTTATAGAATCAAAATGGTGCGCAGGCAGAATAAGACCTGAAACTAACCTGATCTGTGGTCTCAGCATCTGTGAATCTGAAAGGACAGAGAGCGAGTCAGAGAGGACAGTGGCAGAGTCAGCCACTGCTGCCCGAGGAAAGGAGCGCCCAGTTGGTGGCACCCACCTGCCTGGTTTCTGCGTCAGAAACGACTCGGGTGGATGATGGAACAGCTGGCTGCTATAAAAATGTTGAACAGGGCAACGCCGTCCCCTCTGCCTGATCCTGCCCCATCCTGGTCTAAGGTTAGTTCCCCCTTTAGACTGTCCGGGGAGGGGAGCTTCCTTGGGCAGCCACTGCAGCAGGTTTGGGTCACTTGTATGTCAACAAAGTAGCACTTGAGTTTCCCTGTTTGTTTCTGGAAGTGCCTCCTAGCATGCCTCCTGGATGGGCTCCTTCTCAGTGCACACAGAACATGGCTTCCAGCCCTGAGTCGAGGGGCACAGGAGCCTCAGGAAGCTGCCTCTGGCCCCCGTGGGGGTGGTCAGCCAACGCCTGTGCGCTGAACTCAGGAAATCAGGTGCATGGGAAATGTCTCTGCACAACTTCCCTGAATTCAGGTCTTGATGGCTCGGGTTCCCCTCTGAGTCCAGGCCTCTGTTTGTCCTCTGACTGGAGTGGCATCTGCGTCACCTGGAGGGTTTGGGAACACAGACTGCAGGGCCCTCCCCCGTATTTGATCAGCAAGTCCACGGGGGGGCCTGAGTATTTCCATTTCTAACAGGTCCCCAGGTGATGCAGATGCTGATGTCCTGGGCATTGCACTGTGAGAACCACGGCATTAAAAAAATAATAATAATAAATAGGGAGACCCAGAGCACATCCTTATTAAAACTGACTGGTGACGCAGTACATGAGACCACGCCCTCATTCACATGCGAGACTGCCACTCTAGGAGGAAATGGAACTGTCCCTGCTTTATGGACTTGATCCTTCTCTTGTTCTTCACATCCCCCATATTTACCTGTAAGTCAGTACTGAATCACTTCAATCACCTGACATATTTTTCACGAGTTGTTTTTTTTTTAAGAAGCACCCTGAATACAATAAACAGTGCTATTGCCCAACTCATTGGCTTAATTCTGAGAGCTATGGAAATAGACTTCTCAAACTTATGGATATGTCTCTTGTTCCTTGTATCTAAACATAAGCACTTACTTTTTCTCCACTTATAGTATCCCGACTCATAAAACCTTTTTCAGGCATCACTTTCTCCCTAAAGTCTCCCTGGACCCTCTCTCACCAAAAGGAATTAGACGCTCTCTTCTGTGTCTCTGTCTGTTTCCTTCCACTGATGTGCTTCCCACAATGAGTCGGCTTGGGGACCTTACCTATTTGACATCACTGATAAAGAACAAGCATCTGCGTGCCTCCCGTAACGGATAGTAACCACCTCCAGGCCACTCTCTATAATCCTCAGTACCAGACACAGCGTCCTCACTTAACAGACATAAAACAATTATTTGTTGGTCTGAACTGAATGGTAGATGTAGAATCATGCAGGATATAAAGTTGCTGATTTAATAGGCTTGGTTATTTGCCTTTCCCTGGAGTCATCCATTTATTCTTAAGTCACTGTGGACAAAAAGATTAGAAGTAAGAAGAGGAAAGAGGCTATAAACTGATGCGCTGACAAGTGACGCCCACAGGAAGAGAGGCAGCAGATTCATCAGTAAAAAGAGCTAAAAAATGGGGGGCCCCAGAAGGGTGTGCAGGGTGGCTCTCTGCGAGGCACAGAAACATAATTAACTTCTGTTTAAAGTGTGATGATAAGTAAGCAAGATACAGTTAAATTATAATAAGGTGTTCTCTTTCAAGGCAGAGATGCTTCTAACACACTTTCAACAAAATAGGAAAATATAGTCTAACATTTAAAAGGAGTTTTAATATTTAGAAAGGAAGACTCGGTTATCTAGAAGATTCACTCATTTGGAACATCTCATTATCTGATAATGCAGAATGAATAATGCACCCCTGCACATTTCCCTGGGTCCCCGTATCCTCTCCTTCCCAAACTCTGCAATCTGGCTTCACAGATGAAGGTGCTTGCAGTCAAGTCGGATCGACTGTGATTGGTTTTGAATGCTGAATGGGAAGAGAAAGGATATTCGTTTGGAAACAACCATCCATGCCTCCTTCGACCCTCCCCTCCGCCCCCATTCTCTGCTCCTTGTCATGGTTGCTGAAGGGCCCAGGGCAGCGGAGAGCCAGCCTTTGGAAAGCAAGCCTGCCAGTGACCTCTGCGGGAACGTTCCGCCCGCTGTAGCTTCCCGGGGCCTGCAGATGTTAGTGTGAAGGAGAACATGCTGAGACCTGAAATTTATGTTATTAAATTGCTCCCCTCTCTGCCTCTGACTGACAAATAGCCAAATTTCACTTCCTTTCTTCCAAGTCTGACTGCTGTTCCACAGCCATCAAACTGTGTTTATAAAGTTTATCTGCTTTTAATTTGAGCAAAAACTCCAGGCCAAAGCCACAGAATTCTTTATTGGTTCTCATTTCACCCCAAAGGCAGCAGACCCTGGCACGAGCCTGAAATGCACTCTTGAGCACTGCATCAGATCAAAGTCTCAGGGACAGAATGACTCCCAAGGGCTGGCAGCAAATAAACCATTTCCTGCAACTTCTTGCCAAAGGTGTCAGAAGCCAGCTCACTCCTGAGAAGAGCAAGAGCTGGTCACAAAGTGCTGACCTGGCTGAGGACAGGTGGGGCCTCTTCCTCAGTACTTCCAGGCCCTCAAGCCTGCCAGTCCCGCTCACCGTGTCTTTTCTCCATCCTGCCAGGCCCAGGTGTTTGACCTCACACTGAGCTGTGTCACTTATGAGCAGTTCCAAATATTCTGAGCCTCCGTTTAGGAGCTGGCCTGGTTCAAAGGTGAACAGTGACGATGTTTCTTTTCATGTGCTTACATTAGAGTTTCTCTTTGATTGTAAATGGGTTCCACTACCAAATAAATAAACATTTAAAAAGGGAGAAAATAGGGAGAGAGAAAATGGCGGTGAAGTGAATGGAAGCTACACAGACCATCTCCCAGGACCAAACTGGAATTACAACTAAAATAAAGGCAAATCGTTGGAAAAAAGCAACAGAAAAGCAGCGGGAGAGGACCATACAACCAGGGACACTGAACGATCCTGGTAGGATCTGCGGAGGCACAAGAGGGTGATGGGCTGAGAGCCCACAAACAGCAGCAGTCTTAGGTGTGAGCACTGCCCTCGGGGTTAAGATCCCAAGCTGCTCCACAGCGCAGAGGGCCAGGACAGAGTGCTAAATAGCCACAGCCACTCACCTGGGGCTCCAGCAGAGGGAGGGCGGACTGGATTGGAACTCTGTGGGGATACCTGGGATTTGGAGGGTGCTCAGAGTTTGTGCTGAGTCCCAGCCACAAAGGACAGTGGCCAGCCGCTCCTTCCCATAGCTGTGGCAGCCCCTCCCTCAGAGATTCGACCCAAACCAGGCGAGCAAAGAAATGCAAATTGAGGCTCATTAACAACCAGCATCGGCCCCACCCTCGGGAAATCCTCTTACACTATAAACACCTGAGGGAGTTTCTCACTCAACTGAGAACCTAAGACTTTTCAAGTAACGGAGGCTAATAGCCTCCAGGCAAAAAGCCAGAGGATAACTGAACCTTTCCTGAGCTTGCAGATCTACCCAGGAAAGTGAGACTTGACAGTGGTGTTTAAGGAGGGCCCTCCACGCTCATCCAAACCCATCCTCATCCAGAGGGAGCCACAAACAGCAGAACACCAACACCTACAGGGAAAATTTGGCAGGCTCCAAAACCCACTGAGATAGCCAAAAGGGTGAAACAAAGAAACAAATCCCAAATGAGAGAACAAGAGAACTCTACGGAAGATGAGATAAATGAAATGCAGTTAAGCAAATTATCAGAGGTAGAGTTCAGAGCCATGATCTTGAGGAAAGTAAACAGCATGAGTAAAAACATCAACACCATGAGTAAAGACATAGAAACACTGAAAACCAACCAAGTGGAAATGAAGAATGACATAGCAGAAATAAAGAACACATTGGAAGGACTGACCACCAGAGTAGAGGAAGCGGAGGACTGGATCAGTGAATTAGAAGACAGAGTAGAAAAAAATCAATCAATCAGAAAACAAAAGGAAAAAACAATTAAAAAACAGGAAGATAGCTTAAGAAAACTGTGGGACAACAGGAAACGTAATAACAGTTGCATCATATGAGTCCCCAAAGAAGAAGAAAATGAGTAAGGGTTAGAGAATATGTTTGAAGAAATAGTGACAGAAAACTTCCCTAACTTGGTGAAGGAAGAAGGCATTCAAGTTCAAGAAACACAGAGAGCCCCAAGTAAGAAGAACCCAAACAAGCCCACACCAAGACACATAATAATTAAAATGCCAAAAATTAAAGACAAAGAGAGAATCCTAAAGGCAGCAAGAGATAAGCAACAGGTTACCTACAAAGGAACCCCCATAAGGCTATCAGCTGACTTCTCAACAGAAACACTACAGGCCAGAAGAGAATGGCATGAAGTAATCAAGGTCATGAAAAACAAGGATCTGAATCCAAGACTACTCTATCCAGCAAGGCTATCATTCAAAATAGAAGGTCAAATAAAGAGCTTCCCAGGCAAAAAAAGGCTAAGGGAATATATTAGCACCAAACCAGCACTGCAAGAAATGTTAAAAGGACTGCTGTAATTAGTAGAAGAAATAGGAAGAAAAATATAACCACACTGAACAAAAATGGCAATAAATAAGTACATATCAATAATCACCTTAAATGTAAATGGACTGAATGCTCCGATAAAAAGACACAGAGTAGCTGACTGGATAAGAAAGTTTGATTCACATATATGTTGTTTACAAGAGACCCACCTCACAACAAAAGACTCACATAGGTTGAAAGTGAAGGGATGGAAAAAAATCTTCTAAGCAAACGGAAAGGAAAAAAAAGCTGGGGTAGCAATACTCATATCTGATAAATTAGATTTCAAAATGAAGTCCATAACTAGAGACAAAGAAGGTCACTCCATAATATTGAAAGGGTCTATCCAACAGGAAGATATAACCTTGGTAAACATATATGCACCCAATATAGGAGCACCAAAATATATTAAAAATCTTCTGAAGGACTTCAAAGGAGAAATCGACAGCAATACAATCATAGCAGGAGACTTCAACACCCCACTGACATCACTGGATAGATCATCTAGACAAAAAATTAACAAGGAAACAGAAATTCTCAATGAAGCACAGGATCAAATGAATTTAATAGATATATACAGAGAATTACTCCCCCAAACTGCAGAATTCACATTCTTCTCAAGTGCACATGGGACATTCTCAAAGATAGACCACATGTTAGGGCACAAACTAAGTCTCTACAAGTTCAAGAGATTGAAATCATATCAAGCATCTTCTCAGATCACAATGGCATGAAACTAGAAATCAATTGCAACAAGAACATGCAAAGACATATGAACACATGGAGGCTAAATAGCATGTTATTGAACAATGAATGGGTTACCATGGAGATCAAGGAATAAATTAAAAACTTTCTGGAAACCAATGAAAATGAACACACAACAACACAAAATCTATGGGATGCAGTGAAAGCAGTTCTGAGAGGGAAGTTCATAGCACTACAGGCCCACCTCAAGAAACAAGAATAATTTATAATTGACTACCTAACCTCACAACTTAAAGAACTAGAAAGCAAACAAAAAGAAAACCCCAGAGCAAGTAGAAGGAAGTAAATAGTAAAGATCAGAGCAGAAATAAACGATAGGGAGACCAAAAAAAACAATTCAAAGGCTCAATGAAACAAAGAGCTGTTTTTTTGAAAAGATAAACAAGATTGATGGACCCTTGGCTAGACTCACCAAGAAACAAAGAGAGAGAACCCAAATACACAAAATCAGAAATGAAAGAGGAGAAGTAACAACGGACACCACAGAAATACAAAGAATTGTTAACAAATACTATGAACATTTATATGGCAACAAATTCGACAATCTAAGCAAAATGGACAAATTTCTAGAAACACATAGTCTCCCAAAACTGGACCAGGAAGAGATAGAAAACTTGAACAGACCAATAACAACTAAGGAAATTGAAGATGTAATCAAGACCCTCCCAGCAAACAAAAGCCCAGGCCCAGACGGCTTCACGGGGGAGTTTTACCGAACATTCAAAGAAGAACTAACACCCATTCTCCTCAAACTATTTCTTTTTTTTTGTCCAGATAGAGTGGGAGGGAGAGAGAGGAAGAGAGAGAGAGAGAAACACCGACGTGAAAGGGACACATCGAGTGGTTGCCACCCACACGACCAACCAGGGCCGGGGACAAACTGCAACCGAAGTACATGCCCTTAGCGGGAACCGAACCTGGGTCTCTCTGGACCACAGGCCAACGCTCTAACCGCTGAGCCAAACCGGCCAGGGCTCCTCAAACTATTTCAAAAAAAATTCAAGAAGAAGGAAGACTTCCAAATTCATTTTATGAAGCCAGCATAATTCTAATTCCAAGACCAGAAAAAGACACTACAAAGAAAGAAAACTACAGGCCAATATCCCTGATGAACATAGATGCCAAAATCCTTAACAAAATACTAGCAGATCCAGCAATACATCAAAAAAAATTATTCACCATGACCAAGTGGGATTCATCCCAGTGATGTAAGGCTGGTACAATATTCGCAAATCAATAAATGTGATACACTACATAAACAAAATGAAAGATAAAAACCACATGATGATATCAATAGATGCTGAAAAAGCATTCGACAAAATCCAGCACCCATTTCTGATAAAAACGCTCAGCAATGTGGGAATAGAGGGATCATATCTCAACATAATGAAGGCCATATATGAAAGACCTACAGCCAACATCATACTCAATAGACAAAAACTAAAAGCATTTCCTTTAAGAACAGCAACAAGACAAGGATACCCACTTTCACCACTCTTATTTAACATAGTACTGTACGTCTTAGCCACAGCAATCAGACATGAAGAAAAAATAAAAGGGATCCAAATTGGAAAGGAGAAAGTGAAACTGTCATTATTCGCAGATGACATGGTATTATACATAGAAAACCCTAAAGACTCCATCAGAAATCTACTAGACTTAATAAATGAATTTGGCAAAGTAGCAGGATACAAAATTAACATCAAGAAATCAATGGCATTCTTATACACCAACAATGAACTCACAGAAAGAGAAACTAAAATAACAATAATCCCATTTACCATTGTGGCAAAAAAATTAAGATACCTAGGAATAAACTTAACCAAAGAAGTAAAGGACCTATTTGCAGAAAACTTCAGGACATTGAAAAAAGAAATTGAGGAAGATTTTAAAAAGTGGAAGCACATACCTTGTTCATGGATTGGAAGAATTAACATCATTAAAATGTCCATACTACACAAAGCAATCTATCAATTCAACACAATCCCCATCAAAATACCAAAAACATATTTCACAGAACTAGAGCAAATGCTTCAGAAGTTCATAGGGAACCAAAAAAGACCCTGAATAGCCACAGCAATCTTGAAAAAGAAGGACAAAGTAGGTGGGATCACAATACCGGATATCAGGTTATACTACAAAGCTAGTGTAATCAAAATAGCCTGGTACTGGCACAAGAACAGGCATATAGATCAATGGAATAAAACAGAGAACCCAGAAGTTGACCCAAAACATTATGCTCAATTAATATTCGACAAAGGTTGTAAGAGCATACAATGGAATAAAGACAGCCTCTTTAATAAATGGTGTTGGAATAACTGGACAGCTACATGCAAAAAAATGAAACTAGACCATCAACTTACACCATACACAAGAATAAACTCAAAATGGATAAAAGACTTTAATGTGACTCATGAATCCATAAAAATCCTAGAAGAAAATGTAGGCAACAAAATTTCGGACATCATACGCAGCAAGAATCTTCACTGATACATCACCTAAGGCAACAGAAACAAAGGAAAAAATGAACACATGGGACTACATCAAACTCAAAAGCTTCTGCACAGCAAAAGAAACAACCATCAAAGCAGAAAGGCAACCCACTGTATGGGAGAGCATAATTGCCAATGATACATCAGATAAGGGATTAATTTCCAAAATATATAGAGTGCTCATACAACTCAACAAAAGGAAGACAAAGAACCCAATTAAAAAATGGGCAGAGGAACTAAATAGACACCTCTCCAAATAGGACATACAAATGGCTAAGAGACATATGAAGAAATGCTCAACATCACTAATCATCAGAGAGATGCAAATTAAAACAACAATGAGGTATCACCTCACACCTGTCAGAATAGCCTCCATCAACAAAGCATCAAACAACAAGTGTTGGTGAGGGTGTGGAGAAAAGGGGACTCTAGTACACTGCTGGTGGGAATGCAGACTGGTGCAGCCACTATGGAAAACACTATGGTGTTACCTCAAAAAATTAAAAATTAAATTACAATTTGACCCAGTGATCCCACTCCTAGGAATATGCCCTAAGAAGCCTGAAACACCAATCAGAAAGAACATATGTACCCCTATGTTCATAGCAGTGCTATTTACAACAGCTAAGATCTGGAAACAGCCCAAGTAGACGAACTGATAAAAAAGCTGTGGTACTTATACACAATGGAGTACTATGCAGCTGTAAGAAAGAAAGATCTCTTATCCTTTGAGATGACATGGGAGGACCTGGAAACTATTATCCCAAGTGAAACAAGCCAAGCAGAGAAAGACAAATATCATATGATCTCACTTATTTCTGGAATATCATGAACATAACAGTCTGAGGAACGTAGTACTCCCAGAGACGTGAAAGTAGGGTACAGACTGACAACTGCCAGAAGAGGGGGTGGGGAGGGGAGCGATGAACCACAGAACTTACACGCATGTATGTATAACCAATGGACATGGACAACAAAACTGAGGATGGGGCAGGGAGGGAGGGGGAGGAGGGAGTCAATGGGGGAAAAAGGAGAAACATCTGCAACAAAAATAAATTAATATTTTTTTAAAAAGGGAGAAAATAGGAGATAAAGTATTTTGTTGTTTTGCCACCAACATTTGGAGTAAGATAGTCCTAGAATTGAACATTACTCTTTCTACCTGTTTGGGAGTTTTCTGTGAACTATTTGGGGTGCATCTGATGAGAACACTATTCCTAACCTAGGTCCTTCATAGACACGCCTTGGGGAGTGTATAAGAGCCAAATGATCCATGGGAAAACGGTAGGATCATTGAATAATTTAGACCAGCACGGCCCACTTGAGAAGCTAGGAGATGAAGTCATGTTTTATAAACCAGGTAAACTTCTTTGAGAGAAAAAACATGATTTGTTGATAAGGAAAAACAAGCAAATTAAAATTAATTTAGATTTATTTTGAGAGGTAGTTTGATCTCCCAAAAAGCTTGGAAAACTCTCATGGCTGACAAGTCTACAAGTCTGAAGAAGGGAGAAGAGAAGGTCGCCAAGCTTCTGAGGCTAAGACAGTACTCGTCAATCTTGGTCCTCGTCAGTGGGAACTGGGGACCGTGCACTCCATGGTCTGAACAATCACAGTCTCGCTCACTTCTGGCTCATATCTGCTGTGTGAGGTTGCATTCCAGCTGTTGGAAATTGAGATACACAAAAGACACTCTTTTTTCAAAGAGAATGTCAAAAAGCTTTAAAGGACTCCACAAAAATATACCTTCTTCTAATGAAAAGTACAAGTATTAACAATAATGGAACCAGAACATATGAATCCTAAAATGGACCTAAGATCACTTAGAAGAAATACAAGTCTAGCTTGATTTTTTCTTGCATTGCAGCCCTACCCAAAGATCTTCAAAAGCATTTAGGACACTCTGGGCCTTCACGGTGATTTATTATTGATTTATGAAATTTTAGAGCTGAAAGTGACCTTAGAAATCTAGTGATTAAATCTCCTGATCCTACAAATGAGAAAACTGGGGTCCAAAGAGAGGACGCTTGCCTGTCTTAGTACATTTGAGATGTTATAACATAATGCCATGGATGGGGCACCGTGTAAACAACAGAAATGTATTTCTCACTGGGGCCTGGCAGTCGAGACCCAGGTGTCAGCAGGGTTGGGTAAACGCTCGCTTCTGGGTCAGACTTCTCCCTGTGCCCTCACATGGTGGAAGGGCTTCCCCCAATGACCTGATCAGTGCCCAAAGGTCTCACCTCCTAACACCATCAGCTTTGGGAGTGAGAATTTTAACTTATGAATTTGGGGGCGTACAGCATTTAGAGCATCCCATTGCTCAAGGTCACACAAACAGGAGAGTGTGTGGGACTCCATGTCAGTAACCAGCTTCTGCTGGCCGAAACACAGCTTCCTTTGTTTTTGAATTTTTTTTTCTTTACTGATATGAGAGGGAGAGGGAGAGGAAGGGAGAGGGAGAGAGAGAGAGAAACATCAATGAGAGAGAACATCGATTGGCCGCCTCCTGCATACCCCCCACTGGGGATCAAGCCCACAACCTGGGCATGTGCCCTGACCGGAAATCAAACCAGCAACCTCTTGGTGCATGGGTCGAGGCTCAACCACTGAGCCACACCTGCCAGGCGAAACACAGCTTTCTGTCAATCCTTGCTAGAAGAACAGAATCCAACTTCACAAATATACATCTCCCACTGCCATTAAGACAAAGCAGGAGAGACTGCCCCTCTCTCCCCCATTCACCCCACATCCAGCTGGCCGGGCGTTCGCTGTAACTTTTGTGGTATTACCACTATTATACCTCATTTACTTTTCCAGGCTGCTTTTTCACTAGCTTGCCCTGCTCGGTGTTGTAGGAACGGACACGTGTGACTTGGGATGAGCCCAGATGCTCCTGGATGGCTTAGACTCGGCTTCCTCCTCTCATCTACCCTCACCCTGGAATTTCACCCGCTTGAAACCCCAAGAGAGCAGAGTTCTGACGCCTTCTCATAAAATATGTGCTTATTTAGGCCTCAGCATTTTCCTGGCTGAGAATGAGTTCATTATTTTATGTGGGAAATTGATTTTATGAAAATGGATATTTTTAAAAAATCCTAATCTTACCCTACTTGACTGGTATCTAAGAAAAAAAAATAGAGACAAATAATAATAAAATAAATAACATCTAGTTTACCCTTTTCATTGTCTTTTCAACTGTTGTTATGAAATGCAATGCCCAGGGAAACTGCAGATTAGCTCTGTGGGAGCCAGAAATCGTTTCGGTTCTGCACACAGGCCGTGGCTGGTGGTGGCGGATCCCGAGTCCTTTCCCCTCAATCACGGGAGGAGACAGAAGCATCACCTTCCTTAGACATAAGCTGAAGAAGTATCTATAGACACTAAGCTAAGTAAAATCAGTATTTTAGGACTCCAGGTTTTCTTTCTTTCTGTTAACCCTGAGTCAGAAAGAGAACAGCTCGCTATGTTCCTGCGGAGTCTGGTCAAAGGGGTTTTCTCTGGCTCTGAGCCCCCTGCTCCGAGGAAGGGAAATGCTGACAATACCTGGTACCTAGTATGTTTCTGCTGGACTGAGCATTAGGGAAAGGACTTCCAATGCCTACGTCAATGCACATCAGACATCCAATTCAAAACCTGACTCTTCAAGAAAACCTTTGCAGGTTAACCTCGTCCGATTCATGACACTCCTGCATGTGTGTCTACAGTAAACACTGAGCACCTTCCTGGAGTCCAGCAGTGTGCCAGGCCCTGAGGTAATAGAGATAAATAAAGTTCAATCCCTGCGTTCCATTCTTTGTAAGAAGAAACTGTGAGAAGCACACATGATGTGATACACAGAGGTGATATACCCGGTCAGTCAAGGAAGGCTTCAGAGAGGAGGTGACACTGTAGCTTTTTGGAGATATTTATAGATAACTAGCTTTAAATTATTATTTGAAAATCTCCACTCTTCTGAGTTTTTTTCTTTCTTTCTGATGTTTCTATTTGGTGGATCACATGAGATGAAAAGGAAAACACACATAGTGTTATTCAGCCCTACTATACACTGGGGTTTCACCTGCCTGTCTCCTTCTTCCCCATGAGTTTTGCTCTGTTTTGAGTTCCCTACTGTATATTCAAACTCTCTTTATCTTTCCATACGCAGCTTAAATTTGGTTTATTTCTCATGTCTTTATTTTTCTTAGTGGATATTAAGCCAGGAACATCAACAACAAGAACAGCATAAAATTGACCTCTGTGAAATACAAGTACGTTTTTATGAATCATCTTGTTTGAGTCTCATAAAACCTCTGTTTTGGAGTATATGCTCCTCCTTCGGATTAAAAATGCAGATACAGCTAAGATGATTAAAACGCTAACCACACATGATTGTTCTCGTCCCCACAGAAGCTGCGGTCTCGTCTTTAGGCTCCTCGTCTATTTCTCCATGATCCTGGTGGATTATTGTCTAATTGTTGAGTTCTCTGTGTCTTCAACTGGAGCCTGATTTCTGTGTGGATGACACAGACAAGGACGGTCTCCTCATGTTCTCCCATCCAAGCACCCCACTCCCATCCCAGAGCCCAGGTCATGGCTGATCACAAGCAAGTGCCCAGGTAATCACACTTCCAACTCTTTGAGACTCACTGATTCAGTTTCAATCAGTGATTCATAGGATGATAACGTCCATTTATATTTTGTTTGGGAGATAGGACAGAGAAAGAAGAGAACTAAAAAGATAAGGGGAAAGATAAAGGAAGACAAGAGAAAAAGATGGAGAGGACGGAAGGGAGGAAGAAAGAGAAGCACAAGGAAGGGAGGAGGGCGAGAAGCAGTGTCTCCCGCTGCCAAGTGCATCTCAGACCCCGAGGAAGCAGGTCTGCAGAAAACCAAGCCGAGTGCCACAGGTTATGGGTAATAATTGATGTTTGTGTGGGGCAAACGGGGAAGGAGGGGTGGAAGATAAAAGAAGTCAGAAGAGAGACAGGAAAGTTTTCAGGGTCACAGGATACATTTATCAGAAGCTTTTAAAGACGTGTTTAAGAGCAGCTAAGCTGTTGCTATGGAAATAGGTAAAAGCTCATCCATTATCTGCAACCTCTGGATGCCACCCGTTTGCCGCTGGGGGGCATTCTGCTTTTCATTATTATTTCTTTTTCTTTTCTCTCTTCTATTTTTTTTCTATCTAAACACAACCCTGGAATTATGAAAAACAAATTAATAAAAGCTGAAAGAAATGGAATTCAACTCCTTCGGAGATTATATTGACACATGAGGGAACCTTCACCGTGTCAACTCGCAAAGCAAGAGGAGATTATTTCAAGAAGATAAGACGGAAAGAAAACAACAACATAAGAACACCTGGAGGGATAAGTGTCCGGTTCCTCCTCGAGGCTCTCTGGGCCTTAGCTGCTCTCTGAAGTGTGAGCTAAAACCCGCAGAAGGCAGCAGATGCCTCCCGGTTTAAACCCAGACTGTGACCCTTGATTGGAGCCATTTAAGAGGCTTTGAAGCTTCCAGAAAGAAATGATAGAAGCCACTTGACAACTATCCCTCACTTCACATAAAAGCTGGGATTTAGCTATAGGCGACTCTAAAACAAATTTATGTAAAGCCAGTGCCATTTTCCACAAATATAAATGTCTGAAATACAGGTTTGAATCAATTGATGTTTTATATGTGCATATTTGTGGGAAATGTTACAGATGTTAATAACACCACAAGTATAATTATTGCATAATGATCCCTTCCACAGCCTTGCCACTTTACCATATCCTAGGAAATAGGAATTTCTACCAGGATTTGGGGTAACTGCGACTCCACATAGACAACTTTGGGAACTTGGTTAGCTTTTTCCACTTGCCTATCAAGTTACAGATTCACAATACATCAAATTCTTAGTAATTATTAGAAATAAAAATCTATACCACTTCCGCCTACCCCAATACCTGATCATTGATTTGTATCCCTGAAGCCTAGAGGTCAATTTAGTCTCCTCCTGACTTCTTAGTTCCAGCAGCCAAAAGGCCACCACAGCTGGCGATATCCATTGTCTAAAACAACTTGTATGTGTCCATTCTTCTCCATCTCCACTACCATGACCTTAACTAGGGCTCTCACGAGTTCTTTCTGAACTACCCCAACTACCCCTAAATGGTTTGCTTGCTTACTTGCGTTAAGATTCTTCTATTCCACCCAGTCGGTGTGGCTCAGTGGCTGAGCGTCGACCAAGCACCAAGAGGTCGCTGGTTCGATTCCTGGTCAGGGCACATGCCCATGTGTGGGCCTGATCCCCAGTGGGGGGCATGTAGGAGGCGGCTAATCAACGTTCTCTTTCATCAATGTTTCTATCTCTCTCTCCCTCTCCTTTCTCCTCTCTCTAAAATTAATAAAGAAAAATGATTTAAAAAAATATTCCTCTATTCCAACCCCCACATTGTTGACATGCAACATTTCTAAAATGCAGCTCTGACCACTGGGTCAGCTTCTTAAAATCCTTAAAGTGCTTCTCTCCTTCGTAAGCTTCTTGGGATAAGGAGACCCCTCACCCTCTCATCCTTGCCTATCTCCACAGACTCACCAGGTGCTTCACTCCTGCATGTGCCCTGGGTTTGAGGACAAGATGCGCTGTCATCCCCATAAGATCCTGTCTCTGGGTCTCTTCCCGGGCGGGGGCGGTGCCTGGGAAAACACGCCTTTCACACGTGCACGCTGATTCCAGCGGCGGGACTCATGACCTCACTGCGCCAGCAGCCGTCACAGCTCAGGCTCCAGTCCACCGTGAACATCATTCAAGTTCAAGGCTTCACTAGAAAATGAATTCATGCTTTTCTTAATCAGCGCTATGAATTTAAATTCTGAATCAGGAGCTCACTTAGAAAGAGACAAAACGACTAACTCAATGACCAATGACAGCGTGGGCAAGCGAGGCCGTGGGCAGCCAAATGAATGTGCTGATATTGAAACTTAAAACAAATCGTGATCCCTTCACAGCAGAGCTCCCTGGCCGATGGACCCCCTGGCTGTGGAGCCCCGAGTCCAGTGCCGCGCAGCCCGGTCCTCAGCGGTTCTTAGGAACAAAGTCACGGAAGGGTCACGCTCGCATTAGCCAAAGCTGAACGCTTCCCGGGTTAGAGAGAACTCTGGGAAGAGTTTTTCGTGGGCTGCCCCTCCCCCGTCATGCATGAACTGCAAGCTCGGACTAGACAGAGCCAGGGAGGAATGCATTGGGGCTACAATAGGGGCTCTTGTCTGAGAACAAATGATTAGCGATCCAAAATGACGGCCCGGCAATACGGGTCCCTCGGATTTGAAGAATTGAAACGCTAAACTGATGTTTCCAGGCCAGGGTCTGTAATTACTCAGAGCTTCTACAGGAATGGGGATCAAGAAAGTAGGGGCGCATAGATCGTCTGTGAAACACTGTTTGGGAGAAAAGAGGGTGGTGTGAGGAAAATCTGAGGTAGAACCCAGGGGAGTGATTTTGTCGGAGTCCAGGTGTGGCTCTTGACATGTTTGTGACTACGAGGGAGTCTGTCATCCAAATTAAAGGACTGTCCTTCCTAATTGTCCAGAGCAACTAACATCTAGCTCTGGTTAGGACTGAAAAATGAAACTGGAATGGATGTTAAAATCCAGAACTACAGTCCGTACTATGTCTGATTTATATATAGATTACTTCAAGACGCTCTTGTGTCTCACAGCCCAGCGTGCTTGGGGACATAATAAGGGAGAACTAATGAGGACATGTGAGGAAGGGAGAGCGTGGTCTATATAGCGCAGACGAGTCCTGGCAGGAAGTCAAACTCTAGCACGGTGCTGTCGAGAAGACCTTGAGGTTGGAGTTCTCAGTTCACAGAGGGCTAATAATTTGACTCAGCCTGAGCAAATTTAAACAAATTGGCTAACGCTAAAACTGGAAGCTGGCAAAGCACCAACGCCATCATCAGGGGTGGCCTGACCCTGGAGATGCCTTCCCACACACACTGAGCTCCACACGCGGAGACAGAGGTCAGATGACACACCAACAGGCAGGAGCACCCCGGGAACCACGTCTCACGCCGTGTCCACACCGCCCAGTTTCACTAGTGTACAGGAAGTGCCTGTCTTTCCTTCTCAGTGGCAAATCGCCCTCTTTTTGTTGGGCGCGGCTAAGGTTTTCCAGTTCACTGGGATAAACAACGTACGCTATTACTTAAGGCACAATACCCCTCTGAGACGGGCTTCTGTCTAAGTCAACAGAGCATCCAGGATGTGAAGCTGGGGAGCTGACCTCGCAGCGTGTGACTTTGGCACTCTGCTATGCTCCGGGGCGACACCGCGAGGAGATGCTTGCAGTGTCGAGAACCTGTGTTCATTGTGCAGTGTGAGTGTCAGTGAGGAGCCGTGAGTGGAGGCGGGTGTGCAGGGGAGAGGCACGCCCACCTCCCACTGCCTCTGAGCCAGGCTTTGGCTCCTTCAAGGTGGATCTTCTTGGAGAAACTGCTCAATGGGGAACGGATTTGTCCCCGGAGCGGTGGGAGGGTTTCCGGACTAGCTGGAGGTGGTGGTTGCGCGACTCTGCGAGTGTACTAAGTGCCACTGAATTGTTCACTTCAAAATGGTTACTTGGATGTTATGTAAATTTTACCTCAATAAATTATTGTTTAAAACATTTACCTTCTCCAAAGTTCTTCCACGATTAAACTCACTTGGTTAAGGAGTTTTACTTTTTATAAAAATCTTCACCTGAGGATATTTTTCCATTGATTTTCAGATAGAATGGGAGGGAAGGTGTGGGGGAACATGGATGTGAGAGAGACACATCGACTGGTGGCCTCCCTTCCGCACGACCCCGACCAGCGCCAGGGATCACCCCTGAAACTGAGGTACGTGCCCTTGACCAGAATCGAACCCGTGACTCTTTGGTCTGCAGGCTGACACTCTGACCCCTGAGTCAAACCGGCCAGGGCAGGGGAGTTTTACTTTTAATGCCCACGTGTTCCCATGAATGGAATCTATGGAAGCAATGTTTACACGTTCATTTCAAAGCACTGGAATACTATTGCTAACTTTGGCTTTACGATGAAACTTCGCCGATTTGCTCTTTCCGAGTGGGTGGTAGTTGGGGAGATGGTGCAGAGTTTGCCTCCAACATGCTGATTGCACCCAAAACGCCGCACTCCAGACAGCAACGGGCAAGGTGGATGACACTGCAGTCAACCACAGCGTCCACACAGGGGGACTGACATCCTCACATCCTCGGGGAACATCAACCCACTGCTTTTTTTATGAGTAAAGAAACTGAGGCCAAGAATGTGAAGCAGTTTGGCCAAATCAGGCAGAAAGTGGGTAATGTTTTGGGTGTTGACGCCAGGTGGCCTGAGTGAGTTCCACCCGGGGCTGTCTTGACCTGACCACGTTGCTGCCAAGGCCCTTGGTATTAAGCAGTAACGTCAGCAAGAGTCAAGATGCCCTTCCTCTCTCCCTGGGCTCTCTGAGGAAATGAACGCCTCCAGGACACAGCCCTCGGTGCCTTGGCATGTGAGTGTCCAAAGACTGCCGAGAGCTTCTCACAGCACTCGGGGGACAGGGGGCCCGGTCCTGCAGCGACAGGCATCTCGAGTTTGCTTCTGCGTCACCTAGTCAGCGTGGACGTGTTTTGACGATTTTTCCAAGATTGTCCCTTTCCACGCAGAGGCCTAATCTCTTATCTCTTCTGAATCTCTCCACAGTTCGTTTCTCTGCGAGGAAGGCTGACTGAACACTGCCCACTGGCTGACCAGAGGAGGAGGCTGCCATTTCAGGAGCACAGCACACACTGATTCACCAACCAGGTGATCACACTGGCCCACACGGGCACTGCGAAAGTCGGCTCCCTAACTGATGAGATGTGAAGGAATTCATTTGCACTCCTCCTAAGGGATGTTTTCCCTGTGTGCATGCTTTTGCACATGATGAACTTCGTGAACCCGGTCTCTGGGGCTGTGTTCCTGTGCTGTGTGCTGGGTTATACGTGCTAGCAAGCTCAGTGGGTTTTACAACCCTGCGGACTGGATGCAGCCAGTGGGATGTAGTAGACAAACAACACAGAACACTTGACTCCTCCCTTCTTATTAACAGGGTCCTGGCATGACACGTAATGCTGTAGAGCCTCTCTTTGCCCATCTGTGAAAAGGGAATAATGTATGCTGTGGTGAGATTTCAAGAAGATGTAAGTGAAAGTGCTTTCACAACCGTAAAATCCTTTCGTTATTAAATAATCATAACATCTCTTCACAATATATCAAAACTTGAACCATTAAGAATCAGAAATTAGCCCGGCTGGTGTAGCTCAGTCGTTGAGCGTTGACCCATGCACCGAGAGGTCGCCGGTTCAATTCCCAGTCATGGCACATGCCCAGGTTGTGGGCCCAATCCCCAGTGGGGGGCATGTAGGAGGCAGCCAATCGATGTTCTCTCTCATCGATGTTTCTATCTCTTTCTCCCTCTCCCTTCCTCTCTCTCTTAAATCAATAAAGAAAAAAAAATTGGAAAAAGAAAGAATCAGAAATTAGCCCTGGCTGGGTGGCTCAGTTGGATAGAGCCTTGTCCAGTACACCAAAAAGGTTGCGGGTTTGATTTCTGATTAGGGCACATGCCTAGGTTGTGGGTTCAGTCCCAATCGGGGCAGATACAGGAAACCAGTGATTGGTGTTTCTCTCTCTCATTGATCTCTGTCTCTGACTCTCTCTCTCTCAAATCAATAAAACTTGTACTCGGGTGGGGATAAAAAAAAAAAGTATCAGATTTTAAAAAGGTTACTTAGGCATTTACTGCTAATTTTTTCTACCAAATAGAGACCCCTGTAGGGTATCTTCTGATTTACCTGCCAGATTCTTCAACTCCAATACCCCCTTTCTCCACATGGTGGGTGTCTCCTAGACATTCATGCTTGCACTCAGCTTCTGAGCTCTGGCTGACCTTCCCGTGTGCCTTTCAAGTCTGTGGTGACTTCACAGCAAACCCGCACCTGGAAAAGTCCTGGCTACTCACTGGTCTTTAACATTGATGTAGGAGCCGTGCACACTAGCTCTCATCTCCAAATCTGACCTCTCCCAAGCCTTAGCTCTCATGATGCCCCTCGCCTCGTAGAGGCTCACAGGAACAACACCCCCAATTTCCACTCACTGATTGCTGCCTTGGCTGTGTCCCTGCTCAGGTCCTCACCTGGCTCCACCATGCATCAGGCTGGACATTGACCACTGATAATAGAATTCTCTCCTGTGCCCATAGCCACCTCGGTGTCTGTGATTAACATTTTACTGTTACACAAAACGTTCTCACTGCATTTAACTTTCCAGATATGTAAGAAATCATAGTAGTTTCCACTTTTATTACTTTTGCCACATTGCCAAGGCATGTTGAACTACTATGTTTCCTATATATGCTAGTTTCCCAACATTCACAAAGCATGGTGGTAGGCATTGCAGGTGATATGACCTGGCAGGGGAGAAAGACAAAGATATGTGTATACAATTTGGAGCAATAAGCTAAAAAGCTTTTCTTTTCCTTTATCTAATCCTTCAGGTCAAATTTCAGACAATATTATTGATAATGCATCATTAAGGAAACTGGAGTTGTCTAATGCAGGGTCTGAAATTCGGATTAGTTTGTCTTTGTGAGCACAGCATAGACAGGAAAGGTTCTGAACACTTGTCAGACATAACCTCTCTTCCCTCAGCATAGCTCTTTAGGTAAGTGTTTTGCCCTGAATCACCCTAACAGTACATAAAGAGAGGAAGACAGCTAGAAAATGCTATTCATTAATAGACTAACTCAAGGTTAAAATGTTTCAAATTATCACAGAGACCTAAGATACAGTTCCTTGGAAAGGTGTGGATCGTCACAAATGAGTCACTCGATCTGTGTCAACAATCTTTGTTGATCGTTTTGTTCTAGGCATTGTAACAAGATTGGGTGAAACAATGGTGAGAGAGACAACCCACAAAGAGCGTCCGTGCTTCTGGGCAACACCGCACGCTGCATCATCGTTTTCTGTTTATTTCTCGTGTGAAGTGTTCTGATAAAGTTTGGAAACAGGTGCTATGGAAGGCTAGTGGAGGACACCCAACCAATCTTGGAACATCAGGGGATGATCTCCTGAAAATAAAATGATGCCTAAGTCAAATGCAAAAATAAGTAGTTACCACTGGTATAAAACTGGGCTCGCGAGGAAGGGTATTGGATGAGGACAGCATCCCACGTACAGAGACCAGCATATGCAAAATCCAGAGGAAAAGATGAATGTGGTGCCTACGGTAACTCTCTCAGCTAAGGTTTTTAGATGGTGATTACAGAGCAAGTTTAAGCAAAAGGAAGAACATCTACGTAATGATACACGTTAATAGCATAGGTCTTAGGACAGAGATAGAGTGGCCGCAGGAATGAAGTGGGGTCCGGGATAAGAGGAGGGGCCCAGGAAGCCCTCTGTTTCACCATCTCCTGCCTCTGCCATTCACTGCATGCATCGTTCTTCTTTTCTCTACGGACAAAAAAGCTTTGACCCAGTTCACATTGAAAATAGCTAAAATATATCTTAGCTTTGACTTTAAATTCTTTGAGAAAAAAAGTCAATGGCTTAACCAAGGTCAGGTGGTATGTACGGTCCAATAAGCCATAAAAGAGGGATAGAGTCCTATTGAACAAACATGATTTTCTCGTTGTCACCCTGCCACAGAGTAGGGAGATGGGGAATGATGTGGAGACGGAATGATTTTGTTACAAAAGTGAAAAACAGTGTGAGCTAGAGAGATAACCAGGTGGGTTTCCGCTACAGGGAAAGTTTTCAAATGAGGTTAAGATTTGTATCATGAAACTCATTATATTACTACAGGGGATGTCAGGTCATAAAAACATTGAACATTATGTTTAAAAGAATGAATTTTTACCCCCCGAGTGATGAGAAACTATTCTGGAGTGGGAGAGACAGAGAGTTGGGTAAAGTGTAGTTTTTTTTTTACTTTGGAATTGGACTCAGAAGCAGATAATATCTTAGTTGTCCTTTGGAAAGATCACTCTTGCTGCAGCTCAGGAGCTGAATTGGACACAGTGAAGAAGCTTTGGTATAAGATGACAGTACTGCTAACTCAGGCACTGGTGTTTACGTGACAGTGAATATTGTTTTATTTTGGTCATGCATGTGTGATCCACAGGCAGGAGCCTGGGCGAGTGGTGGTATAATTAAGAAAAGTGGACGAAAGTATCTCAGTAGCTAACGTAACATATGGAAATGGAGCCCTGGACAGAATGAGGAGATATTTTCTTTCTTAGTTTCTTCCTTCTCTCTCTCTCTCCTTTTGACTAGTGACGGTGGGGGGGGGGGGGGGTGTCTATTCAGCAATAAAATGTGCTGAATAGATGTACACATGCCAAGAGATGTGGATGAATATAAAAGTAAAAGCATTAATTAAGTGATTGTATTGCCAGGTCTTGACCCTCAGGGTATAATCAGGGACATGCTCGAGTTCCTTGTATAAGGTTGTTTATTGTCATGTTATCAATAGGAGGGAAAAAAAAAATACCCAGAAGCAATCTATATGTCCAATGTTTAGGGATTGCTTAAGTAAATTATCTCTATAATATAGAAGACTCTATAGCTATACTGGGTTGAATAGTATCACCCCAAAATTCACATCCAACCCAGACTTTTGGTGTATTACTCTTGTTTGAAGAGTCTTTGCAGCTATACTTAAACTAGATTAGGGTGGCTCCTAATTCAATGACTTGGTGGCCTTATAATAAAAGGAAAAGTTGGCCCTGGCCTGTTTAGCTCAGTGGTTAGAGCATCGGCCCATGGACCAAAGAGTTGTGGGTTCGATTACAGCCAGGGGTACATGCCTGGGTTTCAGATTTGATCTCTGGCCCTGGTCGGGGTCATGCGAGAGGTAATCAATCGATGTGTCCCTCTCATATCGATGTCTCTCTCTCTCTGTCTCTCTCTCTCTCTCTCTCTCTCTCTCTCTCTCTCCCTCCCTCCTTCTCATTCTATCTGAAGATAAATGGGAAAATGTCCTTGGGTGAGGATTAAAAACAAAAGGGAAATTTGAACACAGAGACACACTCAAACCAAAAATGCCATGTGCAGACAAATGCTGAGGTTGGAGTGATGCAACTGTAAGGCAGAGAATTCCAAGGATTGCCAGCAGCCACCAGACGCCGGGGAGAACAAGGGAAGATGCTTTCCTTGAACCTTCAGAGAGAGCGTGGCCCTGCCAACACCTAGAGTTCAGACTTCTAGCCTCCAGACTGTGAGAGAAGAAATGTCTCTTGTCTAAGCTTTGATGCTGTGTCCTCACATGGCCGAAGGCACAGGTGAGCCATCTGGGGTCTCTTTTATAAGGACACGAATGACTCTCCAAAGGCCCCACCTCTTGATCTTATCACATTGGGGATTAAGTTTCAACATATGAATTTTAAGGAACACAAGTATTCAGAATATAGCATTAAGATAAAGAGAAAATCTTAAAAAGTACTAGAGAGAAAATTAGATTACCTGCACAGAAATGACAATGGGCAGATTTCTTAGTGACAGCGATAGGTACCATAGGAAAATGGGCTATTCAATCCAGGTTAGAACAAGAATGATGGCCAATTTAAAATTACACATTCAGCTTTAATGTCATCCAGGGGTGGGGGGTGAAGTAAAATAATTTTAAAACATAAAAGCAATGATAGATTTTAGCACCCAGAGACTTTTGTCCTAAGGGATGTATTCAGTGGAAAATACAAAACACCCAAAAATAATGAATCCAGAAGAAAGAAATGGGATTTAAGCAAAGGTGAAAAAAGAAATCATTAAAATACAGGCAAATCAAAATACTAAATATAATCATAATCATAAATCCACTTTAAAAACACCTGAATCTAAACTTGTAGATAAGGGGTCTGCAATTATAGCACACAGGTCAAAACTGGTCTTCTTCTTTTTTCATAAATAAAGTTTCATTGAAAGAGAGCCACGTGCATTTCTTTACAACTGTCTATGATTTCATGCTGGAGCTGAAGGGGAGCAATAGAAATCGTCTGGCCTTCAAAGTTTAAAATATTTATTGTTTAGGTCTTTACAGAAAAAGTTTATGAATTCTTGCTCTACATCACAATGCCATGGGCGTACTCGAGGAGAGAATGGAGGATGATACTTTGGAGGGAGAGCGTGCATGGACCTGAAAGTTTACAGAGGAGTTGGTCTTGGAAGGAGCCACGACATGCCAGTTTTCTTTCAATGTCATTAAAAACTATAAATTCAACTATGAACACATACTAAAATCTTAAAGGTGCCTGGCTGGTGTGGCTTAGCGGATTGAGCGTCGTCCCATGGACTGAGAGGTCCTGGTTCAATTCCTGGTCAGGGCACATGCCTGGGTTGTGGGCTCGATCCCCAGTAGGGGGCATGCAGGAGGCAGCTGATCAATGTTTCTCTTCACATGGATGTTTCTCTCTCTCCCTTCCTCTTTCTCTAAAAAATCAATAAAAACATATTTAAAAAATAAATAAAATAAAACCTTAAAGGCAACCATTAAAATAATAGGAGTAAAATACATTATCTTTAAACTTATAAATTCAAAAATGTAGGAGAATAATTAAAATTTTAAACTGTGTAAATTAATAGAAAGTCAAATAAGGAAGCAGGGGACATAATCATAAATAGAAAATAGATAGTAATGCGTTGCATGGATGTGTGTGCATTTAAAAGTATTGTACAATATCCTAAAAGGGTTGAAAGAATGGTACTGGGTATGGAACAAAAGGTCAAATATGATGTGATTTTTAAAATCATCTTTCTCTGTAACATTTTGGTTGTTTATATTAGAAAGAGCCTAAGCAAAATCTCAATAATTGTCAATTCTAGGTATGGGGATTAAAGTTTTTAAGTTTACCTTTAATTTTGTATACTCCTAAGTTTCTCAAAATAAAATAACAAGACTTCAGATAGTGTGACTGCAATTCAGCTAATTCTATATGCCAGACACATATGCATAGCAGATTGGAAATATATGTAAAAACAAACTCTGACAGCAATACTTTCATGGCCCTAGCTTATCAAATATACCCACAGCAATGACTGTTCTACCAAGAGGGAACAGAAATACCCAAATTGGTAAATTTTGGGTCATTTTATTCCCTTTGGAAAACAGTTGATAATGTCAAGGAGCAGGACCAGAAATGAGTCTTTCTCCCTATCCAGACCACCCCGCGGTCCCTCGGGGAGAGTTTAGTAAATACCACAGCCGCTGTTCATAGTGCAATTACTTATGTAAGTGGCCATGACTGCTTAGTACACCTGTTCTACACCCAAACCATATAGAGTTCTGTTTCTTTTCAATTCTTTTTATTTCCTAAAGTTTTGAGTTTAAGGTTTGACCGTTTGGTCCCTGTCTGGACTCTTAGAAAGGGATGGCCTTCAGTGAGTTAGCCATGTTCGGGTTGTACTATCAGGTGATCAAACAGGCCATGACCCCTGACAGTCCCACAGATTACTCTCCATGCAGAAGCACATATAAAAGACACATTGAAAAGATGAATATTTAACTTAATACTGGTGTTTTACCCTGTCTCCTTAAAGTGGGCTTTACCTTGTATTTGTCTTATGTACGCATGAATGCCTCTTGAGGCTGAATTTTTGGGCTTTCCACAATGAATTAATTGCACTGGCTTTCACATATGAATGCCTAGCCTACTTAGCTTGTATTATGAGGTCTCCTATGTTTGTTTACAAGTGCAATTGGAGAATCTTATTCTCCAAATTGAGTTTGCTGAGTTAAAAAATAGAGTCTTCAACCAATTCTTTGAGAGTGCAGATCATATTCTAAGAGAAAACAAAAAAACTCGCTGTAGCAAAAGCTTGAAGGAAAACAATAGCAGTAAATTCTACTAGAGGAGAATAGAGTGTTTCATATCCATCACTAAGCAAAGAATTGAAAAACACAAAAAAATACCCCAAACTCCTGATTCATCTTTCAGTCCTCCTAATGGTAACTGGTCTGTATTTTTGGAGCTTTGTAACAAAAAGTTTTTGTCCACAACTTATATTCATTTGAGGTATAGCAATTCCAAAGCCTCAGTATGTATAAGCCATCCTTGCTGAATGTAACGCATTAAACAGTTCACTAGGCTTACAATGGTTCAGAATGTTAAAAATAAAATTGTACCAGTAGCTCTGCCCGCCTTTGTGCCAAAGCAATACCGATGATTTTTGAATAAAGAAAATAGCAGTGTTCATCTGAGCTTGCTAACAACACCCAGTGACACGTGGCGTTGTACCATATTCCGACTCTATCTCGAACACTCATTAGGGAACATTATCATCTCAATATTACATATTCAGGAGCTGACAACAATTGATGCATGGCTGTAAGAAACGAGATAGTGGAGTCACACTCGGGTGTTGCTCTGTGGAGATCACTGCAGGCTTGATTCCTGCTCCTCTCGGAATAACAAGTCCCCACCTTACCCACTGCAGGGAAAACAAAAGCGGGATTCGAAGAAACACAATTATCTACTTATTTGTAAAAGAAGAGCAACGCTCTCACAATGCAGGGGAGACAGGAAAAACCGGAGGCGGGCCTCTGCTCGGCCAGCAAACGTGGCTTACACACAGCACAGGTCACAGCGCACGGGTGCCCCCCACGTCTCCAGGCCGTCTCTGTACCTGTGTCTTCTGATGAAGGGCTTCTGTGCACTTTCTACAGGAGTCTGGTTTCTCCTAGGAGGAGTGTTTTCTTTCAACAATCAACTACAAATGGACACACCTCATGGCTTGGGCGGATTGTCTGGCTGGCAGGCAGGTTCCAGCGTGTGCGTGGAGAGGGAGGTGGGAGTGGGAAGATGCGTAGCAGAGCAGGTATGATTCCCAGCGTGGTGGTGATAAATAATTGATGGGCAAGCAGCACTGTGACTGGAAGTGTCTGGAAATGCCAGGCAAAATCCTTTACCGAATGCCCTTGGGAGGCCAGAGGTCTTGCTTGCCAGGGGTCTCAGGAAGAGTGCATCCTTTGTCCCCAAAGATTCCCAGGGCTGAAGGATTCATTTTCACTCACCCCATTAGAGCTGCTGCTCACACAGGGACACGAGGCTGGCTGCTCGGAGAGGGCGAGCGAGCCTGATAGACCAGCCGCGCCGAAGACGGACGCACAGCTCAGCGGTCTAATGGGCCCAGGGAGGCAGTAAATTCCACAGCAACTTGACACATTAATATAGAAGTACAGTCTGTTATATCAAAGGGAGATTGTCTTAGTCCTTAAGGGAAAGCCAGCAATCCAAAAATGAAAAGTGTCCACTGGTGACTTGTGAGAAATGTAGTTAACACTGAGAGCTGAAGTGAGGAGCTTACGCCTTGGCGGTCGGAGTTCTCACCAAGGGCAGACGTCACCCTCCTGGAGCCCAGCGTCCCACAGCCTCCAAACCTCCCTGAACCCGACCTGCGCAGCCAGGGACAAGGGGAGTCACACAGGTGTTCTCATTCGGCCCCACGGGACCACGCAGGCTCTACCTTTCTTTTAAAAAAAATTTTTTTTTTCTTTATTGATTTTACAGAGAAAGGGAGAGAGATAGAAACACTGATGAAAGAGAACATCAATCGGCCGTCTCCTGCATGCCCCCACTGGGGGTCGGGCCCACAACCTGGGCATGTGTCCTGATCGGGAATTGAACTGGCAACCTGTTGGTGCATGGGCTGATGCTCAACCACTGAGCCACACCGTCTGGGCAAGGCTCTACCTTTCTGAAGCTGTTTTCCTTTAGACTTTGTCCACCGTAGCTGCTTGGACCACACTGCTGTGCAGCTCCACAGAAAACAACTCAACTCTCTGATAATAGGGAGATGGTTTGGTAAAATACAGAATGTCCACACGATGAAATATGAGGACTATTACATTGGTCATTATAAAGACCAAAAAAGAAAAAGACATGGGAAATATTTATGTGTAATGCTCAATGAAATTGTAAAGTATCATACGATCAGAAAAGATGTAAAACTACAGATTTATAGTGCTCAGACCTGGAAAATAATCTGGAGGATGAAATCAGTTATGTTAGAAGAAAGATTATGGTTTTTATTTTCATTTTGAAAATTTGCTGTAACGTTGCACTTTTAAGGCATCTACTTTTAAATAAACCATAGGCAATGGGAGACCACTCAATGTCTCCACACCCTTGACTTAGTCTTTCTTGCTTAGTCTTTATCTAACACTAATATTTTTAGCACACACACATTCACCGTTACTTGACTCACTTCTCAGCGCGCTGAGAAATAAACCTGGTTCTCATCTAACAGAAAGTTTCTTTAACCAGATCAATACATACTGGTCTGCAGAAGTGTTAGCTCTATAGGAGACCTTTCCATCATTCTGCTTTATTTTTATTTCAAATAATGCTTCAAAAATATTTAAGACCAGTGTAAGCTTTGATTGAATGATACCAGCAGGTAAGAGTCTAGGGGGTCTGGAAGGAACTAGTCCAGGTGGCTCTGGGTGTAGTTTGAAAGAGGGCCTGGGTTGACAACACATTTGGGGTGACATCATTTTGAGTCTCCAAAAGAAAGTAACTAGTAATGTGATACAATTAGAGAGAGGTGACTAAGTGTGACCTGTTCAAACGCATAAAAACACTGTTCCTCACACCAAGAATTATCTATTGCTTCCTATGAATCATTACACAAATGAAGTAACAATTACTCATTCACATGGTTGTGGAGTTAATTATTTATTTTTGATGAATGCCCATCTGTGTTTTAATGTCAAAAATAGTCAAGCTTATATAAAATTAAATAAATCAACTATGCTATCCATCCACATCCTGTCCTTCTTATCTATATGTGCTTTTAGTCCAGCTAAATGCAAAGGGTCTCATCCAGTTATAAAGGTCATGGCTAACCCCTCTCCTGTGCTTTGGTTTATTGGTGATTCTGTATGAAGTTACATCCAACTGTATCTCACTTACTCTATTCACACATAAGTAACAAAAGTTATTTTGAAAAGTCAATTATTTTGCTGGCCTCTGATGGCTAAGCAGTGGGGGTGGGGCAGAAAACTGAAGCAAAAAAGAGATGAGAATTCCAAATCCTATCTCCACCTCCCCATCTCTTAAACCTGAACATGGACTTCACACATTTCAGACTGTTTTATGAATAATCATAACTATAGAGAAAATTGAACTTGGCCAGATTATTCTTGTTCCCCTCGGATGAAAGACTAGAGGCAAAGTCTATGGGGAGAGACTGTGAGAACGAGCTGCCTTGCTCAGTTGGGTGAGGTCCAGGGCTCCACATGCCGTGAGGATGCTCTGCACACCCAGCATGTTCTCTCATGGGGAAGGGCACACCTCACAACTGCAAATGTGATGCTGGGGGAGAGCTCTACAGAGACCTTGGGCTTCCAGATGGATAAGTGGGTCCTAGAGCAAATTAAGCCTGAAACATCGCTGGAGGCAATGATGACAGACCGGAAGCTGCCCTCCTCCCAGAACATCGTGAGGAGGCAGGCTCTTTGGAAAAGACTGTGGTGTTGGGAAAGACAGAAGGCAGCAGGAAAAAAGAAAGACCAAATATGGCATGGGTTGACTCCATCAAAGAAGCCATAGGCATGAGTCTGCGGGAGCTGAGCAGGTCTGCTGAGGACAGGACACTGTAAACATCACTCATTCATAGGATCACCAGGAGTGGGAGCCTCGTAATGGCACATAACAATAAGGACCAGAGTCCAACCTTCCAAGAGCAATGGAGATGTGGACTAAAACATGATGTTCCTAGATGCAACATAGATAGGTTTTGCTTAATTTGTACAATCTAAGAAATCAAGTACAGATGATCAAGAGTCTAAGGACCGTTGCCATAATAAAGAGTCATTATTTTTGCCCAATTTCTGAAACTTAAATGGTTTTTACTCAGAACCCATAGAAGAAAAGAGAGCTGGCTTTCAATGAAAAAGGACCCTGGGATATGCCATCAAGTATATTCAATACTAACTCCCTCAGTTCTTCCTGATGGGACCTAAAGCCATTTGCTCAGAAATTTATGCATTTGGAGAAAAGTGAATTGTTGGGAATGGTGTGAATTGACAATGATATTCAGGATTAAAATCACCGTCTTGCTGCCTGTTGCAAGCAAGAGGCGTATGGGGTCAAATGGCCTACTGTCTCATGCCCACCTCTGGGTGGGTGCAGTGAAATGACCACATGATGGTCACAGGTAATAGAATAAACAACTGGTAGTTGGTAGAGCCCTCTCATTGGTTCTTTTACCTATTAAGAGCTACCACAATGGAAAAGGCCAAGTGGAAATCTCTGTGCCTGCCCCTACTCCAATGCCAACCAAAATTACAAGTGAAAAATCAAACTTATCTTAGGTGCTAATAAGAGATCCTTAATTTCAGAGACTTAAAGAAGATGCGAATGTTCCTGTCATATCTCCATTTACCTCAGAGGATTTGTCCTTACAGAAGCCAGAAGGATCAGGGCAGATTACAGGAGACTGCACAAACTTAGCCCAGTGGTACCTCCCAGCCCAGCTGCTCTGCCCCATGTGGTACCTTTGCTAGAACAGATTGAAACAGACTGTGCGGCTTGGTATGTTGCCAGTGAACTAGTGGGTGCATTATTTTCTTTTCCTACCAGAAAGGAGAATCAGAAGCATTTTGTATTGTCATGGGGTAAACAACAACATACATTTATGGTTTACCCCAGGGTTCCAATAATATTCGGCCCTCTGACATATTTGGAAGGGACTTGTACTGACTGCACTTTCTGTAGAATATCACATTCATCCACCACATTAATAACACCATAGACACGAACAAGGAGTGACAAGAATATTGGAGGCCCTGGTAAGATGCATTTACTCCACAGAGAAGGAATAAGCCCTGTAAAGACTCAAAGGTCTACAGCATCTCTGAAATTGTTAAGGACTCACTAGTCGGAGAGATGCTGGGACATTCTCTCAAAAGTAAGGGCCAAACACAATTGCATTTCATACCTCCCACAACTAATAAAGAAGCACAAGTCTTGGGAGCCCTCTGCAGACTCTGAAAGTAGCATATTTTGCACTTGGACAAACTGATCTGATTCATTTATTGTGTGATGTGGATGGCTGCCAACTTTGGCTGAGGCTCAGAACAGGAAGGCGCTCTGTAGCAAGTCCAGGTTATAGTACAAGCATCCCCAATACATTGCCCAAAAGACCAACAGTCCCTCTGATATTGGAGCTATCTAGCATGAGGAAGACGCGACGTGGATATAAGCCTTAACAGGAGAATTACCACGAAGATGCTTAGAGTTTTGGAAAAGGTCATGCCATCTCTAGTACAAAACTATATTCACAAAGCAACTTTAGGAATGTTGTTTGGCCCTAGAAGAGACGGATTACCTTCTAATAGGACATGAAATGGCCATGCGGTCAGAACTTCTATCATGATCTGGGTTCTTCAGACATACCAAGTGGTAAGTTTGGGAGACCCAACAGTAATGCATCAGGCAAGGTCACACCTACAGTCAGGAGGCTCAGAGTCACAAGTGATTATCACTGTCACAATCTTGCCTGTTCCTCAGCTCACACCACTGATGCTGAAGATGGTGGAGGACGAAGGACTTGCTTGGTTTCTGGATGAATATGAACATTTGACCCACTGATAGGGATGGTGCACAACATTGCTTTGAACCAGAGTACTCACTATACTCACTATACGCAAAGTGGGTGTAGCCGCAGGCACAGGGCCATGGGAGCCCTGTTACTCTATCTGCACTCTTCTGAAGCTCCTACCTAATGGAACTGTGAATGGCTTCTTAAAATGGCCACTGAGTGTCAACTTGGTGATAATATACTTGTAATATTATAAGGAGATCATTTATGGAGTTGGTTTTTCAGGTTGTGGAATACAAGCAGACAGAAAGCAAAGACTAGAAGCTGGAGTGGCCCTGCTAACTTCACCCCCAGTGACCCACCTGGAGAACCTGTTCTTCCCACTGAGGAAGTCTCTGTGTGATCAAAGGGAAGGAGCGTAACCGAGGAAGAAGAAACAGGGAGACAGGTGAGAGTGACTGAAGCATAGTCGAGAAGAGAGAAAGTGAGACATGATGAGGGGGAGACAAAGTCTCTTTTTTGGAAGGGATTTCTCCTAGGAATTTTTGCCAGAAAAAAAATTATGCTTCTTCCAGACCAGGGAATGGCAAATTTTTCTGTTAAAGCCAGAAGTAAATATTGTAGTCTTTGAGGACCACATATAATCTCTGTTACATCTTCTTCTTCTTTATTTTTAAAAACAACACTTAGAAAATGTACAGTGCTTCCTGGCTCACTGGTGGCAGGCTGGATTTGGCCTGTTGGGCTTGGTTTGCTGACCCCTCTCCTAAATCAGTATGTTTCCACTACTGGGCAATGCCTATCTTTTACCCATTTGCTTTCCCTCCTTGCTTTGGCAGCTAGGAAACTCACAGCTGAAGTGTGTCTTCCTCTATCAGTTGTGAAGCACTTTATAACATTTATTTTTATGTATAAACTCTGAATATTATTACAATCTAAGCTTTATTTTTCCATGACCCAGATCTCTTCACCTTTAAACTATTTAATTTATCGTATATCTTCCTATAAGCTATCCCATATGGAATGGAGTAGACATAGGCAAATCAATGAATGGATGAATCAATGATTCCAAGGCTGGAGCAGAGGTGCCTTTCCTGAGACAATGCCGCCCAGGACAGTGGGGATGCAATGAGGAGGGGTGAGCTGATGCAGGAGTTGAACATTCTACTGTTTCTATTGTGGCGAAAACCATTAAGAACCAAACCAATCATCATGGTTCAGTCCCCAAGGTTTAGCGGGCAAAGAGATAAATGTTTCGCCTACATTCGCCCATCTGAACCTTCCAACAGCCCCACGAGGCAGGTAGGGCTCATACTTTACAGATGAAGGAAAATAGCTTAGGAGCCTACGTAGCGCAGTGATGAGCCGGTTTTCCTGACTCCACACGGAGCAGCCAGCTGGCAGCTGCAAGCCTTCCGCTTTCTCTGCACACAGGACGCCAGCACAAACAATGGAGCAGCGACTGGCGGCCAGGGCCACCATGTGGTCGCCGTCCCAGAGAGCATGTCCTTTGTGTGTTCTGCTCGTGGGGTGCCCTTTTCTCGGGGGCCCCCCAGACACTCTGGTTTCCTTGGCAATTTATCTGACAGCTTGCTGAACACTAAACAAGCTTTTAAAAAGATTTTTATAAAGTTTATAAGGCTAAGGTAATTATCTCGATGCTTTCTGTAATTCTCTGGAAGAGCCAATATTTCCCAGAAACCTTTAAAAAAACAACCTATTTAAAACCAATTTCCCTTAGATCATAGATTGCCTGCGTTTCTCCTCCCTTCCCTCTTCTCCCCTATTCAGATGTGCACAAAGCGAGATTGTTGTTCCGCAGAAATCCATCTCTTTCTGCTAGTTATCCCTGATCCGAGGTTATATAATCTCCTGTCTGCAGTTCCATAATCATTTCCACAGCAACCCAAAGGGGTGCCTTTGCGAAGCGGGGAGGAGCGGCCGGAGAGTCACTCTGTAGAAATTCAGGTCCTCAAGCCAGGCAGGAGCTCTTAATCCCGAAGGGCGGGAGTCCAGACACAGAATCATTTCTCTCTCTCTTTTGAGAAATGTATTTCATATACTCAGTGGTTCTTAAATTAAACACTGAAAAATCTGCCTCATTACTGGTAGAGTGAGAGAGAACCTGCACTTTGCACCGTTTCCGTTTGACCTTTTTATAAACTCCCTTTGGCCGTATTAAGCACCTGATTCTCCAAGTTCTAAAAGAGGTTGGATACAGGGCATCGTGGTCCAGTGGTCTAACTGCAGGATTAGGGCACTCGCCGCTCTGACTACACTCCTCCCTCTGCCGAGGAATTTCCTCCTCGAACAAGTCAGCTCTTCTCTCCTGGTCTCAGTCTCCTCATTCAAAATGGCAGCAGTGAGGACCAAGTTTCTATGGGTATCTGTGAGAGTTAATTACTTTAACGATATAAGATGCTTAGTACCATTTTCTACGTGATCAGAAGAGAAAATTTGGTTCCTGCATTTCAAGAGATGTAGGCACATGTACGTTTCACAGGAGGAAGGAGAGATGGCGAGCAGACTGGTGCTGTGTCTGTGGGATGAGGCTGTGCAGAACTCTGTGGCATAGCAATCAAATGTGATGTACTCAGGTGGGGAACAGGCAGCAAGAGAAGATGAACACTTGAAAAAAAATACAGATTCAGTTTCTAGGAAAATGTCCTTAATAGTAAAAAATTGAGAGAGTAGAAATACAGAAAATGTGTGTTACATAAGCAGGGTTGTTTCCAAATTGAAAGCAATACGAGGAGCAATATCTACTCATCAAGCTGAAGTAGGAGCAGAGCCTCGCACTCGGCTTTGTCTGAGGGAGACGGACGGACGCCCGTGCAGCAGGAGACGTGAGCTGCTGCAGGTAGTGGGCGTTTTCTCCGGGCACACCAGCACACACGCGTGGAGGCCTCACGAGGGAGGGACCAGGGTGCTGTGCAGTGGGGACCAGGGAGGGGAGGGGGCAGACAGGGGGCAGTGGGGAAAGAACCCACTCCAGGGTGACCCAGGGGGCACGGCTGCATCTGGAGAGAGGACAGGGAAGTGTGGGCATTCGCGTTACCCCACAGAGCAGAGACACAAAGGACTGGGGCCTCCACGGCTGAAACTCGCTGCTGCCCAGGCCCAGGCCGTGGGGGGCTCTGGGTGACCTGTGTGTGGATACTGCAGGCTTCTCTCAGGGGGTGCGGGCTGATCCCTCAGCTGAGTGGGTGTCCTGAGAATGTGGGACCTCTGGAGCACCTCTTCTCAGTCTTCTACCCAACGTCTCCTTGACATGATTTGCTGAAACTTTCAGAACACAGCCTGGACACTTAGAGCGGAGTTTCTCCACTACACACCCACCTGCAACCATCCCGTGGTGCCCCACACAGAGGAGTGTCCACAGGGCTCCAGACCAAGGAGAGGCCGAACCAACTCTCACGCGGTGATGACAGACCGCTTGGCCAAGCCCTCAGAACCGTGGGGAACCTGGCCTGTGGTGCCCACACACAGCACTCGCTCATTTATGTACCTCCTTGTCATTGACGACCTGTGCTGGTGTAGGGGTCAGATACACAGCGACAAAAGAAACAAAACCTTTCCTTTGGAGGGGATGACTTGTTCGTGGAGTTCTGAAGAACGGGAGAGAAGCAGGGGCACATGGAGAAATGCACAGAATGACAGTAAGTTCAGCTAGTAATGGGCTAATTAAGCATGGTATGCATGAAGGCTAGGTGAGAGTCAGGGCACATCCCTGGAGCGAGCTCTGTGTGGGCAGAAGCCCGAGGGAAGGGAGTGAAGAGCGAGGTCCGTGGCGCTGCAGAGGGGGCTGGGTGGTTCCAGGACCCGCGCGGACACCGTGCAGTGGAGCAGAGCAGAGGTGAGGTGAGGAGTGTGCGGGGCAGGTCACTCAGGATCTTACAGACCATGGCAGGGGGTTTGCACTTTATTTCAAATGCAATGAAAAGAAGCCACCTTGAAGGCTTTTGTCTGCAAAGCAGTGTGGCCTGGTTCATACTCGCAGAGCTGGGGATGGACAGTTGTGTGGTCTGGACAGGGGGAGTTCAAGGGAGACTGCTTGGGTAGGCGAGGGAGAGATCACGGCGAGAGAGATGGGGCTGGGGGATCTGAGGAAAGGTTAGAGGTACAACCAGCAGGACCAACAACTGACTGAGGATTGGTTTGGGGCTTGGAGAAGAGAAGTAAGTGATTCCTAGGATTAGTTTAACAAAAATTAATTAATTATTTAACGATCAAAATAACAAATTATTTATTAATATTGCTTGTTCTGGAACCATGAAAAGTCAATTCTAGGAGAAAGTTTTATTACATTAACAAAAGAATATGATCAGAATAGTTAATGTTTTAAGAGAATTTGCCAGCGCTAGGCAATGTGCACGTGTGTGACTACACGGACTCATCCCGTGTTCTCACGGTCGTGATGAAGAGAGCTGTATGCTACCACTGCCACGCAGACTGTGCGGAGGAAGCGGGCGGTGCCCAAGCCTGTGTCCTTAAGCATGCTTCTCTCACCCGAAGTCTCCAAAGGGGACTCGAATGCGTGCCTACTTAGCCAGGGTTCAATATATTTACGTGTGACACAAAAAGACATATTAAAAGAGACAATGCCTAGCCCATAAGTACTCAAATAAATTATAAATAATATTGAGGTAGTATTTTTCACTTAGTGATTTGTCAAAAAAATTTTATAACCATCATTTGACGGGACAACCAGAGGAATATTGCAAGTGTCCTATGTTATTGTCAGTTACTAACATTCTCATAATATGTATGCATAAGAGAAAAGGTTGAGAAAAAATACAGCAATAATTATAATAGAGTAATGAAATGATTGGGTAATATAATTGGTATATTTAAAATATATTGAGACATGCTTTTATAATTAAAAATACCATTTATATTAATTATATCTATAAATTTCCAATTCAAAAATATTATTTGTCAAATCATGAGTATCACTTTTTCAAATATGTTTTTATTGATTTTTTAGAGAGAGAGGAAGAGAGAGAGATAGAAACATCAATGTGAGAGAGAATCATAGATTGGCTGCCTCCTGCACGCCCCCCACTGGGGATCGAGCCTGAAACCCGGGCATGTATCCTGACCTGAAATTGAACCAGGACCTCTCAGTCCATGGGATGAGCCACATCGGCTGATGAGTATGAATTTTTTTGGGGAAAATCTAATGAACATGAGATATGCAAGAGATACCACAGTGCAGGACGAGGAGTAAATGTGTGAGCTTCGGGGCTGGCTTCATTCCTGAGGGTCTGTTGGTCATGCATGAGTATCAAAGGTGTGAACGTCTAAGCTGGTCCAGTCTGAAGAGAATAACACACAGCCTGGTCTTCGTGAACTAACCTCATTTCAGATGGACATCAGCATGTCCTCTAAGGAGTATTCTCTGTAACCAAATGATGGTGCCGTAAAAGAACTGCCTGTCACTGCTGTCAACCACGTCAGCAAGCACAGCAAAGACCGGTTCCGCCACCCTGCTGTCGCACAAATCCCGTAACAGCAAACCCCACTGCAGGAAGAAAAGCTCTATGCATTTTTGAACCATTCTGCTTTGTGCCCTCTGTACACCATGCAATCAAAACAGTTAATACGTCACCTTTACAATTGTCTGCTTCTTCTTCTAGTGAGTGAAATCCTTAGGAATGGGACCCATACCCTCGACCTTTATCAGCTCCTGCCCGGCATGCAGTGTGGCTCTTGGGAGGCAGAGCACACCTATTTGTTGAATGAATGAGTCAATCCGTTCATCAATCCAGTCCAATGCACTCCTTTTATAGATAAAACCTAAGTCTGCACTGCTAGTTAATGACACAGCCAGGACTGCACTGTATCTCACAGATTTCCTAGTTTATAGCCCCCACTCTATCTATTTTCACGAATGTGTTCGTAATACACAATTAAATCAAAGTTGAAAAAAAAAAAAAACTCCTTGAAATCATTGGGATAAATTTTGACCTGCATTGGAAAATACCATTTTCAATATGTATGATAAGAGTTTTGATTTTAAGTGAACTGAGGGGCTGTTCTTGGTGATGGCTTCTCTCTGCGGCTTGGGCTGTGGTTTGCAGAGGTTGGGGAAGCGCAGCTTCATCCGGAAACAGGAGGAGGGGTGGGGAGGAAAGAGAAAAGCATACTGAGGACATGATCCAGGGAGAGGAAGACTTTAAAAAGAAAATTAAAAAATATAGCACGCTGTGCAAGTAAAAATATTTCTACAAAAATGATAGTGAAATGGAATGAGGCCCAGCATCACATAATAAATGTGTCTCCACCCTGCCGCAGAGAATTGGCGGGCACGTCCTTAACAAGCAGCCGGTTCTCTCTCACACCTGTCTATATCACACAGCCCTTTACTTCCTCTTTTTTTTTTTTTTTTTTTTTTTTTTTTTGCTGAATTGCAGGTTTCCATTAATGAAAACTCTGAAGATTCTGAAACCTATTTCAGCTCTGGGAGCTGCCTGCAGATGAGCAACTGTAGTGAAGGCATTTGGAGGAGATGGGGGAGGCTTATTGCATGGATTCCACAGAACCCTCTGAGTCCCATAGAATTAGGACCTGTGCACCCAGAGTAAAATTAAAATGTTCTTTCATGACATTTAAAGGTCTGGGAGGAAATCAGCACTAGCACGTAAGCAGCGAAGGCTTTGGGCATCAACAGGACACAGCCTAGAAATCGGCCGTAGGATTGTGGAACTGGCTGATTCCGTGGCTATGTGGACCCTGTGTTTGTGTTCTCTCCCAGGGAAGGACAAAGGTTGGATCAGCTGAGAGGCAGGAGTTGCAAACGCATCATTTAATTTGGCTGTGACTCAAATACAACTGTTCCTAACAAGTGCTTGCCCTCTATTGTATTTGACTACAATTTCAATGAGTAGGTGTACATTGTTAGAGGTAAGAGAAGTGGCCTTGGAATGTTAAATCTGGATGTGGTCGGGGCTCAACCACCTGGCTCTGTGACAATGAGCAAGTAATTCACCCACCCTAAGGCTGGACTTTCATATATGTAACATCGGCAAAATAATATGCTCACAGAGTTTTGTGCAAATTAAATGAAAAATTTCAAATGCTTATCACAGTGCCTAACACATAGTTAAGTAATTGGTAAAGTTTGGGCATTTTATTATTATTATCATTATTATTATTATTACTATTATTTTAAAACTTGGACAAAGTATCAATTGCAAAAATGCCTAAGAGACCAGAAATTTTTGAATAGATATATGCATACCTCTATCTATATCTTTCTCTTTTTGTGTCTATCCCATTCATCTGTTTCTTTTTTTTAATATGTTTTATTGATTTTTAGAGAGAGAGGAAGGGAGAGAGAGATAAAAACATTGATGTGAGAGAGAAACATCAATCGGCCGCCTCCTGCACGCCCCTCACTGGGGATTGAGCCCAAAACCCGGGCATGTGCCCTGACCGGGAATTGAACCGGGACCTCTCAGTCCACGGGACGACGCTCAATCCACTGAGCCACACCGGCAGGGCTCTCTGTTTCTTTTTTAACTACCAGTTTGAGTTCTGCTTTACAAGTTTGTTCTTAGACATCAGTTATTCTACAAAAGCAAAATATCTCTTAACGTTTGTGTTGGGACCAGTGAGAAAGCAACCTAGAAGGAGAGAAAATGACAAAGAAACGGAGTATATATTTCCATCCCTCCAGCAGTCCCGAAGGTGCAGAGGAACCGCATCTGAGGGCCTAGGGCGTGTGTTCTGTCGCTGGCCTATGCAGAGATGTGGGAGCCAGGCTGTGCGACTACAGATGTCGGCGGTGAGGAAGGAGGGTGCTGCTTCTGTGACTAGCAGACATGTCACCTGCACTGAACACGGGCCCTAGTCTTAGAGAAACTATCTCCTTTTACTTTGAAGTCCTAAGTGTCATATCTGCCTTCCCCAAAGTGTGTAGAAATGACATGTGGTTAAAAAAAGTGTAACAAAATGAGTTCACAGGAAGTGGCTTCCCATTGAAACAGCCGCACTGTAATGGACTGCACTGGACTGCATCGCTTAGACAGAGCCCGGGGCGCACTCCCTCCTCCAGGGAGCAGGGCACAGACCGTGCCTTTGCTCACAGGCATGTCTCCAGCACACCCTCTTGAATCCTTTGAGCTTCTAAGAATGTGTCCCATCCCCTCCACGCTACCTCTGCTTCTTCTCTCTGGTATAGAATTTGTGGACAGAATTTAGTGTTTATTGAGGCACCATCCTTTTGGCTAAATAGAGAACAGAAGAAGTATCTAATCAAAGTGTTTGATAATACATACAATCAAAGAAAGAGAAAGAACCAATATGTCATTTAGTCTGTGAAGTCTAACCTATTATTCCCTCTATTCTTCTAGCAACTCTTCCCAGCTACCCTCGCGTTAGAGCAGCTTGACTTGGACTTATTACTATTTCTTTTCATAACATGCCATATGCAAAGATATTTAATAACAGAGGAACATTTTCTCATTGTTGAATATGAATAAAGCTCAAATAAAAGAGGATAACATCAAGGCATTTAGAAGGGACTATATTTAACCTATCTCTAAAAGCTTTCAAGATATGGCTCATATACACCTGTTTGCCGCACGATGATTTAAGGGTTCCTGCTGGCCTCTTATTCTTGATTCCTTCCTGCTAACAAACTTCAGAATAGCTCCCAACTTTATCCGAACCAAGACAAAGGAAAGAAAAGATCACATTCCAATCAGGGCTTTGAGCTCCTAAAAGGTTTTGTGGTGAGTATTGACAGTGGCTATTGAAATAAATGATTAAAAGTGAGGCCTGGAAAGCATGAGGTTTACATGGAACACAGTGAGCACAGAGAAAGTGACTGCTGTTAACAGAGAGGATGTGAACCAGGGCCTGACCGCAGTCAGTCAGAATGAAGGATGGCCCCACTGCTGCACCATCTCTGAGTTAGACACACAGAGCACAGAAGGCACATCTGGATAAAACAGACAAAGATAAAACAAAGAAAGCATAAATCTGTGTCATATGCACACATGTGTGTTTTCTTAAACATGTCAAATGCATGTATTTTAATATTGCATAGATTTATCTTTTTATTTTAAGGTCTTTTTAAATTTTTTTTCAATTTTTTAATATTTATTCAATGTGTTGGAGTGATATTGGTTAATAAACTTATATAGGTTTCAGATGTACAGTTCTTTTATTCCCTATATTTGGCAGGAGCATTTTTAATTTTCTCAGGTCTCTACCTGGAATACCTTCTTGTTCCTTTACTACTTTACTCATTTCTCTCTTTTTTCTTCAAGAAAAAGCTTAAAAGTCATAACCTCCATGAAGCTTGCTTCCAAAAAGTCTCATTGCATTCACGGTTTATTTCCTTGTCTTACTCAAGAGATGGTTATTGAACATATGCAAGATACCAGGCGCTGTGCTAGGGGCTGGAGGACACCAGAATGAGAAGGGTCCCAGGTCAGGCTCCGCCCACGTGCTCCCCTCTTCCCCATCTCTGTGTGCAGCCCCTTTGACTGACATTTTTATGGTGTCATCCACTAGAACAACCCATATCTCAATGTCAAGAAGAGCTTTTTAAAAAATTAGCACTTCATTCCAGACCTTGAATGCTGCCTGGGATATAGATTCTCAATAGATTTGTTTAAATAGAATAAGATTTTGAAAAGACAGCCAGAGCATGGGAGAGATGTAGAAGCTCAATTTTTCTATTAAAATAATTTTCCAGTACACCATTTCTATGAATCTGAAAGTGAATATGCAATGAATAGTCACCATGAAAACAAGTATCAACACATTTTATTTCAGAAAAAAAAAAAACCCTCTTATTTTAGCTCTAAGCAGTGCTTAGAAAATTTCATCAACACATTGTAATATTAATCAAGAATAACTTCGTACATGATGTTTGACGTGCCAAAAAATACATTTGCACTGTAATTTGTTTCTTAGAGAATCCACGGAAAGGAGTGCAATGAGAAGGGGCTGCCTCTGAACTTAATATAAATAACTCCCTGATTGATCGTCCTTTATAAATTGAAATTTGAGCCACTAAATATTCTTTCTCTCATAGTTCGGTCAATATTTGTGTGCATTTTCTAGTTTATGTTTCTTTTTATACTGAAACCAATGTTTTAAAAGATTTTCTTTAATATAACTTGGCTTATATCTGAGAGGTTGTTCTCTCTCCTCTAGCTCAGAGCTGAGTTTAAAGGAGAGGGCTTTACAAGTTTTGCGATCAATTGTACTGCTAGTCAACTGATAAAAAACCTGAGTCGAGCACAAACCGAAGAGCTCTGACCCAGAAAAACAAAACCAAAAAGACAAAACACAAAGTGACAGTCTTCTATTTTACTGCCTCAGACAGTTTTTGGTGGGTCCCACTCATCCCATTACCAAAACATCAACTCGAAAGAAGCCATCAAGTGCCCATACCTGCGTGTGCATGAAGGCGTCTATATTTGACTTCTATGTATTTTTACACAAATGGGATCAAACTATAAATATGGTTCAGCAACTTATCTTTTTACAACTTAACACTGTTACTCTATCTCCCTCTATTGCAGCATATTGGTCTACGTCATCCTTTTTATCTGCTGTGTAATATTCCTGGTGGTACTGAGCCATGGTATAAACATTCCCTTTTAAGAGAACATTTCGGTTATTCTTAAAGATGTTTAAGAATAACCTCAATCAGTGGTTTTCAAACTTATGAAACTAAATAATCACTTTTTATCTTCAAATGAAATTTTATAGAGCTCTCTCAAATGCAGTACAGAATAAATGAAAGCCTTCCTCTGGGCAAAGTAAATGCAGATGGCTTATGTAGGGTCTGGAGGCTGCCAGCCGAGTTTGGTGTTTTTGCTTAAAAGGTTCTGTCCAAAATTGTTTCAGTTGCCAATGTATAATGTCTACACATATTAAAAGAATATGAGGAAATTAAATAGAATCCAGAAAGTTGATCAAAAACACAGACTGTGAAATGGCTACTTGGGGTTAAAATTAAAACAGAAAATCTGGAACACCAACTGCGTAAACTGACCCCATGTAAGCAACTGCCAACTAGCTCCTTCTGCTCAGACCCTCCTCCGCTCTTTGTCTGTACCTGCTTCCTCCTGGACCACTCCTGCCTCCCAGCACTGGCATCCGCACCCTGATACACAGAGCTCCCCACTTCGAAACCCTGCCCAACACTTCTTTTTTTAAAAAGATGTTTTTTATTGATGTTTTAGAGAGAGGGAGGGAGAGAGAGAAGAAAACATCAACGAGAGAAGAACATCGATCGACTGCCTCCTGCATGGCCTTCTACTGGGGATCAAGCCCGCAACCCCAGCATGTGCTCTGACCAGGAATCAAACTGCTGACCTCTTTGTGCATGGGACCACGCTCAATCCACTGAGCCATGCCGCCAGGGCTCTGCCTAAGACTTCTTAACAAGACAATCCCCACAGTTACACAACCATGTATCTCAGATGTTCAAGAATGGCCCAGTTTTCAAGTAATCACTCTTGCTTTCCCTAGGAATTCACTGGTTTGTCACAACATGTCTTGATTGAAGAACATGACCATGCTATCCAGGGAACAGAGTTACCCCTCCCTCCTTCCCTTCACCTTACACCCATCGAAACAACCATTCATTCTGAAAAGATTTCTGATGAAACTGAATCTTACAAAGGGGGGACCACCTGACTAGTAATGATAGTTACACTTTTAAAAGACTTACTGCAAATGCACACGTGTCTAATTCCAGCAGATGCAAAAGCTGTTCAATACCCATCTAACTATGCTTTAATTGACCAAGGGTGCAAACAACTCACTACTCTTTCCGTTTGTTAAGTTTCCTTATCTTCCTTTTCTCCAAAGGAGGCGTGTGTGGTGGTGGTTGCACACCTGTATATAGGTACATATGAAAAGAGAAACTATAAAAGGCTACAGCATTTTGTTTGCGATAATGGTTACACTGCAGAATGTTATAATCGTATCAGTATTTTTCTATCTTCATTAATGCTCTTAATCATAAATATTCCATGCATCCTCTATCCCCTCCAGGTATTGTGAGTCATGTCTGCTCGGAAAGACACTGTTCTCAGCGGCTGCCACTCACAGGCATTGTGAGAGACAGACACTTCAGCATTCGCTATGCAAGTGTTTACTGAATTCACAAACAGGAGACAGCTTCACAGAAACACACATCTCCGTGGCGCCTTCTGCACAGATGTCAGATTTCCGTGGAAGCCTCCCCGAGGCACACAGAGCCCACAATGGACTATTTTTAGTCCTGATAATTAATATTGGAGGAGAACGGGAGGAGGATGAACACGCAGCTCCAGCAAAAAAGCAATTACCATCCATACCATATATTCTCACCTACGAGATGTGTTATTTTCAAAGAAATAATAAGAGGAACCTTCCCCAAACCTATAGATTTTTATACTCCCCCTCCCAGGAGTAGACATTTAATTCTTCCCCGTCAAAATTCGAGGAATAGCTCAGTCCCCTAGGTTAAGATATGCAGCAAGTGTTACACCAACATGGATTTTACTACTACAAGAAATAGGTTTGTCTCTAAGTCCCAGAGAGCAAGAGCGGGCCTCCCGCACAGGCTCTGCGGCGTCGGAGTGGGCAGCCGCGGCGGGAGGACGTCGGGGGCGGCCACCCCCCTGGGCCAAGTCTGGTCTGGAAGATGTGTCCCCACGCCCTCACACCCTCATGGAAGGGGCTTCACCGAGCAGACGTTCGCTTTGTCTGCGATTCATCTACAACTCTTAACAAGGGCACTTGTCTGCTACCTCAACTAAGTCTAGTCCGTGATGACAGGTAGGACAACCTCAGTGTCCCTCAGGGTCCAGACACACAGCGCAAGGTGTGGGAGGGGCTTCCCGATGCCAGGCAGGGGCCTCTGTGCCAGAGTGCGCATGCTCCCTTCCCTGCACCCGCAGCCCAGGAGGTCCTGAAGGGAGGGGCCTGCAGTGTGGGCAAACACTGACTGTTCTGATTTCTTAATCCAATGCTTTTTTAATGGATTTCTCAATATCCTCTCTTCATTGTAATTCTGTGTTCTCCTCACTTCTATGAAATTTGAACACAGTTTAGTCTTTTTATGACAGTTTTTCTGCTTTTTCCTCACAGCCTGCTCTTCTCTGGTGCCACAGCCTGTGGGTGGTGTGCAGGAATCCGTGCTCGTCACCATCTGTGCGTCCAGCGCAGACGCGGGCAGATCGACATGTGTATATTTAGATATCTGCCAGGTGTCTCCTCCCGACAGGGCAGAGGAATTTCAAATGCAACACACCCCAAACGGACCTCAGTACCTTTCCCTCTAAACCACACCTGTCTCCTGTCCTTACACCTCAGTCGTTGTTGCTACAATGCCCCAGGTCCCCCAAATGGACCTGCACGTGTCTCCTATGGCCCCAGGCCCTCATCCTGCACATCCAAGCTATCACCAATAGGAGCAATTTCATCTCCTAAAGAGTTCTGGAATCCACAGATTCTCCTTTATCTCCACCACCACTTTGCGTCAAACCCTTCTCATCACCTGCCTGGACGACCACAGCACCTTCCCAAAGTGTCTCCTGATTTCTCATGTTCACTCTCATATTCATTGTCCACCTGCCAGAGAGATCTTCATATAACACAAGCAGAACTAGGCTCCTGCCCAACGTAAAGCCTTTCAGTGGAGTCTTATCACCGAAAGAACAAAAGCGTAGCTCTTCAGCATGGTGTACTACCCGGTCCCTGCTTCTCTCTCTCATCTCATGCACTCCCAGAGACTGTCACCCTGCCTGGCATACCACATTCCATCATGCTAAACTGTTTGCCGTTGCTCTCCCATGCATTGCTTTGTTATCTCTTTAATTTGATCATGCCTTCCTAATTAAGTCAATCCCATCTTACAGCCCAGACTTAGCAGCTGTCTCTTATCCTTTAAGATCCAGCTCCAGATCCACCTCTGGTGGCGGTCCTCTCACCTGGGGTGCTGTGTGCTTACTCTGTCCTTGGCTCACCAGTGATGCACTCTGCTGGAGGTACCTTGTTTACCTTTGCATGCCCAGTGCCTGGAATGCTGGTTGGTGCTCCATTGTTTTTGCAACATATGTTTCTAAATACTGGTTGGAAAAGGCAGGTGCACAGGATGAAAACGAGGGAGAGCTCCCTGTGTCTATCCTCAGCAGTTAAGGAAAGTCCGGAAGAGTCACGGAAAACGGAGTAGCCTTGGTCTGGGAACCACATTCTTGCTTCTTGAAATTCACTTTCCTAGAAATGTTTGAAAAAATCTTCTTTTGCTTTGAGTCTCACTCTCACTTCTCCCTGTTTGTAGACCTTAACCGTAGCAGACCCTTGAGCTTCCCCTAAGATTCGGTCTGGGATTCTCTGTTCTCACTTCACTCACTTCTCGTGGGTCACTTAAATGCCCAGAGCTGCAGCTATCAGGTCCCAGTGACAATTACAAAGTCGCCAACTCCAGCACTGACTGCCCTTCTGAACTTTGGGCCAATTTTGTCACCGGAGGCTAGACTGCTCCCCCTCTGAATGTTTTCTTGTCAATTCAAACAAGACATTGTATCCAGATTTATCCTTTCCCCCCCAAACCACCCCTCCTCAGGACTCCTGTTTCATTTGATGGAACCAGCATTCTGAATCACTCAGCCTTGAAAATGCGGAATCAGCTCTGTCATCTCCCTCTTCTCTGCCTCCCACACTTAATCAGCAACAACAGCCTTTTTAATTGATATGGATGTGGGGGAATTAACAAAGTTTTCAGATATGACAAGCAGTTTGGTTTATTGACAAGGAGGGTATAGGAAAGTGCTGATAGAATGTAAGACCAAGATGCTAACGTGGAAGCAGGTGCTGTGGGATTTACGTTCAAATCTGAGCAGCTGAGAATTCATTTTTAAAGAACATTGTGAGGTGGTGAGTATACTATGATAAGAAATGAGTTATAATAAACATTAATCCGGTCTTGCCCTGGCCAGGTAGCTCAACTGGTTGGAGCGTCATCCCAATATGTCAAGGTTGTGGGTTCGATCCCCAGTCAGGGCACATACAATAAAAGCATACATAAGTGGAGCAACAAATCAGTGTTTCTCTCTCTCTCTCTCTCTCTCTCTCTCTCTCTCTCTCTCTCTCTCTGTCTCTCCCCCACTTCCGCTCTCTGTCTCAAATAAAAAAAATGTTTTTAATTAATCCAATCTTATATAGTTGGGTTAGAATGTTGGATGGTGGGGTGGGGTGTTATTTAAAGTTAAAATGCATAGCATCATAGCTCAGCTGCACACTAGCTGTGTGACGCTGTCCAGGTACTGAGCTTCTCTGAGCTTAAGAATCCTCTCTGGAAAATAAGTGTAATAATACCTATCACAAGCACGTTTTGGGGGTTGGCTTGGCGATCATGCACATGAAAACATACATGATAGTGCCACCGCATTTGAGGCACTAAACATGTTGCCATGGTTTTAAGAATGATTACTACTAAGCAGGAAAGGTCTTTGGTTTCCTGGCTGGCCTGGCCCTCAGCCCTGGTTACAACTGAACTCAATAACAGAGAATGTTGAGATTCTTCTTGGACACCTCAGCCTCAAACAATGCCCTTTGGGAACCTGTCTCTTACCTTCTTTTAGTCCACGCGTTCCCTTAGAGCACAGCCATGGCTTGTCCCTCTCTATATCTACAAAGCAAAAATCACACCTAGACATAGGACGATCTCGATGTGTGTTGAATAAATAAACTAATGAATAAGCCAAAATCTATAGTTTGCCAGTGACTAGCTTCCTCTCAACTCTGGTGACAGCTATTTGAACAGCAGTGTGCTTCTCCAGTCTAGGAACACTTTTGAGTTACCCTTGGCACCTATAAGCAGATGTTATCGGGTACTTGGGTTCTTTTTCTTCTTTCCAAGTGCTCTCAAGTATACTTTGAAGCTATTCAAATTGGCAGAAGAAATTTCCTCTTATATCTTCAAGAAATAAGGTAATAAAAATGCTTTGGGCCTATTTACATTAAAAGTTAATGTCTTTATTTAGTCATGTACTTTTATGGATCTATTGTGCCTTCCTAAATCCATCTGCAGCTCTTTGGGTTTCTCTCTGGACAGACTTGCCCTGCTTAAGCCGGATATATAGAGAGAAATGGGCAATTAGCAGCCCTATAAACTGCCTGTTGGGGAGACACTCTTCCTGTTCTGATGATGGCAGCTGTCCCAGACCTCTCAGACAGGCTATGACCTCCCTGACCTCCCCCTGCTCTTTTCAGACCTTCGCTCTTTGCTCCCCCCGCATTTGTCTAGGCATGTCCTCTGGCAGGGTGGATGATGACTGGCTGATTTAGATTTGTAATTTGGGGGATAAGGCATGAAGTCAGAGGCTTTTCCTGGAAGGGCTGGTCCCAGGAGGCCTGCTCCACCCACCACCACGCTTGCTTTCTGTCTCCACATAAAGTGAAGCCACCCTTCAAGTAGCATCACATGAATCTCCGAGACTTTTCCTTTTCCCATTTCAGGAACAAAGGGACTGACTCCATCCAGCAGCTGATTAAATGTTCCTGAATTTAGGAGTTGGAGAAAAAGAACCCAAGTACCCGATAACATCTGCTTATAGGTGCCAAGGGTAACTCAAAAGTGTTCCTAGACTGGAGAAGCACGCTGCTGTTCAAATAGCTGTTACCAGAGTTGAGAGGAAGCTAGTCACTGGCAAACTATAGATTTTGGCTTATTCATTAGTTTATTTATTCAACACACATTCAGAACTGGGATGAACAAAATAAGTAAATCTCCAAGTGAAATAAGAAAAAAAAAAATCCCTTGAAATTGGAACTGGAATGAATAAGTGAAGGAGTGCCCCCTTTTTATTTAATTATTTCTGTGAATACTTTTAGAACTAATTTGGAGAGACAATATGCAAAAATTGCTTCTTAGAGATTTTGATCTATCACGTTTTAGTTTTGTAAGTACGTGTGGTGTAACTTGGAAGGAAAAAGTTATTTTTTGACATGTGATGGCATTTTGTCTTCAGGCATGTTTGAATTTCACCTCCATCCAATCAGTAATTAGGTAAGTGATGACGTCACCAGCAGAGTGCTGCTTCACCAGTGGGTGCCCAGCAAATGCTACTTGTCACTAATAATATTGCACTGTTGTTATTATTATTGTTGTTGTCATTATTATTATTATTTTGAATATTGTAACATAACCAGGAGTGAAATATCTTAAAAGTCATTGTGGCCCCTTATCCTCTTTCATGTTGCCAGGGAGGAGGATACTTTGGAAAGAAGGGGCACCCAGCCTGTGAAGGCCTGGAGTTACAAGATTTGGGGAACTACTAGGGCTAATCCATCTCTAGATTGTTAGTTTCTCAAAGCACAAAATGCAGGGGTCAGAATATTTCCCAATGAGCTTCCCGCCTTGAAGGGCCTAACACTGCCCATGCAAACAATAGGAGAGACTCCGTAAATACGAATTGGGTCAAGTACATGGTCTCTGTAGCCGAGTGTTCTGTCTCTAATGCTCTTCATAAAATCTGGCAATAGAACTTTTGGTCTAGATGGCACAGTAGGTGAATGCTATGTTGGTCTCCTCTCACAACCACATCAAAATTACAATAAACCACAGAGCAGCAATCACTGAGGACCACCTGAAGTCTAGCTGAACAGAAGTCCAACAACTAAGGACAGACAAAAGAAGCCACATCGAGACGGGTAGCAGGGGTGGAGATGTGGAATGGGCTGAGCCCACACCCACGTATAGCAGTTAAAAATCGAGAGGACCTATCTTGGCTGTGGAGGTCCCTCGTGAGGAATGAAGCATCCCAGTCCCACACCAACTTCCCCAGACAAGGGTTCCAGTGTCAGGAAGAGAAGTCGCCATAACTTCTGGCTGTAAAAACCAGCAGGGACTGTGGCTGAGTGAGACGGAGGGGCTGTTGGAGTTCCAGACATTCCTCTAACAGGGCACACACCTCAACTTACTTGATTTACTCTGTCTGAGCTCCATTCCAACAATGGGACAGCAGCCCAATAGGCGCCAGGGACATAGCAGGGAGGAACTGAATTGTCTGCCTTCAGGGCAAGGGCTGGAGGGGTAATTTTCTCCCAGACATTAGTGCTGGTAGAGACCATTGTTTCTTTGCTGAGCCCTCCTCCTGGAGGTACCCTGCCCTGGTGATTCCATGAGACCCAGCCCCACTCATGTTCACCCAAGCTGCTTCTGTACAAACAGCCTGTCTTGGCTCATGCTGAGGACTTTCCTAAAATCTCTCAAAGGTTCACAAACCCCAAACAAGCAACTTCTGGCCTTGGGGTACCCCCTACCTCTTCCTAAGCAGCCCAAGTATGCCACTAGTGGCAGCCAGCCTCAGTTCACAGCTTAGCCTCTCCCAGGTGCCTCCAAGTCCAGCACAAGGGGAAGCCATGGGCAGATCACTTGGTCCAGAAACAACATACCCAGTGGCCAGCTTCAGACCACACCACAGCATCACCCAACCACCTCCAAAAATGTCACAAAGGGCAGACTTGGCAGGCACCACAGCCCCACTAAAGTGAATCCTGATCCATAGGGTCAACCTCTGAACAACAGCTCCCCCATTATAGTCATGGCCAGTCATCACAACCAATCAGCTGGAGGGTCAATCTCTGCCATTGATGTGCCAACAACAATCAAAGCTCAACTACAACAGGAGGACACACACCACCCGCACAGGGACATCCTTGGAGCACCCAGCTCAGGTGACCAGGGAGAATGCCACGGTGCCCCACAGGACACCTACTACATAAAGTCACTATACCACGACCCAGAGACATAAGAGCTCTACCTAATACATAGAAACAAACACAGGGAGGCAGCTAAAGTGAGGAGACAAAGAAACATGTCCCAAATGAAAGAACAGAACAAAACTCCAGAAAAAGAACTAAACAAAATGGAGACATACAATCTACCAGATGCAGAGTTCAAAACACTGTCTATAAAGACACTCAATGATTACAGTGAGAACTTCAACAAAGAAATAGAAAAAATATATAAAAATGGAGACAGCTCTGGCCGGTTTGGCTCAGCGGTTGGAGCGTTGGCCTGCAGACCAGAGAGTACCGGGTTCGGTTCCAGCTAGGAGCACATACCAAAAAATAAATAAATAAATAAATAAAAATGGAGACAAAAAAGAGCCAATCAGAAATGAAGAATACAATAACTAAAATGAAGACTACATTAGAGGGACTCAACAGTAGATTAGATGAAGCAGAGTATCAGATCAGTGATTTTTGAGATAATAAAGCAAAAAACACAACCTGAACAGCAAAAAGAAAACACCAACCAACAAAAAAAGAATCCAAAAAATGAGGATAGTGTAAGGGGCCTCTGGGACAACATCAAGTGTAACAACATTCACATCACAGGAGTACCAGAAGGAGAAGAGAGAGAGAAAGGAATTGAAAATCTATTTAAAGAAATAATGATGAACCTGGCTGGTATGGCTCAGTGGTTGAGCATCGACCCATGCACCAAGAGGTTACCGGTTCGATTCCTAGTCAGGGCACATGCCCAGGTTGTGGGCCAAATTCCCAGTGGAGGGCATGCGGGAGGCGGCCAATCAGTGTCCTCTCTCATCAATGTTACTATCTCTCTCTCTCCCTCTCCCTTTCTCTCTCTGCCTAAAATCAATAAAGAAAGAAAAAAGACAAAAAAAAAGAAAGAATGGTGAAAAACTTCCTTGACCTGGTGAAGAAAAATGATATATAAGCCAAGGAAGCACAGAGAGTCCCAACTAAGATGAACCCTAAGAGCCCCACACCAAGACACATCATAATTAAAATGCCAAAGGTTAAAGACAAAGAGAGAATCTTAAAAGCAGCAAGATAAATCAGGTAATTATCTACAGGCAAGCTCCTATAAGACTGTCAGATGATTTCTCAGTGGAAACTTTGCAGGCCAGAAGGGATTGGCATGAAATATTCAAAGTAATGAAAAAAAGGACCTACAACCAGGATTACTCTACCCAGCGGAGCTATCATTTAAAATAGAAGAAGAGATAAAGAGCTTAGCAGATAAGAATAAAGGTAAAGAAGTTCATTATCACTAAACCAGTATTGCAAGAAATGTTAAAAGGATCTATTTAAGAAGAAAAAAAAGACATTAAAATATGAATAATAAAATGGCAATAACTACATACCTATCAATAATTTCTTTAAATGTAAATGGATTAAATGCTGCAAGCAAAAGACTCTTGGTGGCCGAATGGGTAAGAAAACAAGACTTTCACATATACTGTTGTTGAGAGACTTGCTTCAGATAGAAAGATACACACCGACTGAAAGCAAAGAGGAAAAAAGATATTGCATGAAAATTAAAACAAGACAGTGGGGTAGCAATACATATACCAGAAGAAAAAAAAAGACTTTAAAACAAAGTATATAACAAGGGACAAAGAAGGATCCAGCAATTCTACTTCTGGGTATTTATACAAAGAAACCCAAAACATCAATTAAAAAAGACATATGCATCCATATGTTCATTGCAGCATTATTTACAATAGCCATGATATGGAAATACCCTAAGTGTCCATCAACAGATGAATGGATAAAGAAGAAGTGGTACGTGTATGAAATGGAGTGTGATTCAACCATAAAAAAGGATGAGACCTTGCCATCTGCAACAACATGGATGGACCTGGAGGGTATTGTACTGAGTGAAATAGATCAGACAGAGGAAGACAAATGCCATATAATTTCACTTAAATGTGGAATCTGAAAAGCAAAATAAGTAAGAAAACAAACAGAAACAAATTCACAGATCCAGAGAATATTTTGGTGGTTTCCAGATGGGAGGGGGGATTGGGGGGATGGATGAAAAACGGGAAGAAATTAAGAAGTACAAGTTGGTAGCTATAGAATGGTCACTGGGTTGTAAAGTCCAACATAGGAATTATAGTGAATGATATTGTAATACCTATGTATGATGTCAGATGAGTACTAGATTTATCGGAGTAATCACTTCATAAGTTATGTAAATGTCTAATTACTATGTTGTACACCTGAAACTAATATAATATATGTCAACTGTAATTAAAAAAATAAAAATGATTATTAAAATAATAAAAAGACAAACTTATTTTTAAAAAGAAGGGCATCACAGGTGTGTACTTAATCACACAGAGAACAGAGGCACAGCCTTGGACCATCCCACAGCTGTGAAGGACGTGGGCTCTACAGTCCACCTGTGTTCCAGCTCTGGCTGTATGATCTTACTAACTGGGTGATCTTGTTATCTTATCTCTCTAAGTTCCACTTTCCTTTTATGTGAATCAACACTATGGATGACAATATCAGGATTAAGTAAAAACTCAATGGAAGGGCTACATAAATCAGTTGTATATAAGACTTGGACCACCATGCCTGGCAGGAAGCATGTGCTCAAATACATTCTTTTTGTTTTACTTCTGTATACCTTATTGGATCTATATGCACTTTGAGTAAGTCAGCCAGCTCCTTGCATCTCCAGATCAGCATTCTTCTCAGAGACATAATGCCATGTCTCTTTTTTATAATTTTGACCAGGCCAGGGATAAGGGACTACTATTTTTATTTCCTCCTAACATTGGAGGCTGTTCAAGCCCCACGGCTGCAGCTTGTCTTCTTGATTTTAATTAAGTACGGCTTTAAGGTTCTTGCTTCAGTAAAGCCCAAGTAATAGAGAGGAGGTTAGCTGGTTGAACTCAGACTCCAGGGGGTTAGTCCCTGCTTTGCTGATGATGCTGGGCAACGTAGCTTGGCATCTTGTGGAGGAGAATTAATAAAAAAAAATGATTATGGTGTTGTTTGCAAATACATTTTGCAGCAGAAATAATCAATGATAATAATGTAGGACTAGAGGCCTGGGGGAGTCAACTACCCCTCACCAAAGGGTGTACTCCTGGAAAGCAGGCCCTGGTGTTCAGGCGGTGTCTGAGCCTTCCAGCTGGATGTGCACGGTTCCCCCCAGGAGTTCCCTTCGTCACTGCAGAGTAACCACGGCAGCCCTGACCCATCGTGCTCCATTACAGATCTCCACTGTAGCATGAGTTCTACTATGTCTGGATTTTTTTTTTTCTTGTCATTACCACCATGATGGCCTTGGTTCAATCCCTTATTAGTTCTTTTCCGGAATATTGCAAACCTTATGTGAATGGCACAAGATGGAGAACTGATGAAGAGAACTAACTTTTAGGACTGCCTACTTTGCGTCAGGGATTCAATCCACTGATGTAACATAATATATTTTATTATTAGCCTCGTGTCGGCTTTAAAGAAACTAAGAATCAGAGAGATTTGGTCATTTGTCAAAGGTCTTAAAGCGACTATTTGGACTTACATTGTCTAAATTCCAAGGACATCCTCGTTGCACCAGACCTTCACCAACGATCCAGGTGGGCTCCTGTTACCATTTCTAGCCACATTTTTCCCTCTACCTACCTTCTTACTTGCTATGCTGGAGCCAGACCAAAAAACTCACAATTACCCACAAGGATACAAATATTTGGGCCTCCAAGCCTTTGCCTAGACTATCATATGCCTAGCATTCCATTCCCTACCGCCCTTCACCATTATGGCCAATTCCTACTCTTCCTTAAAAGGATGAATTGGAATGCCACCTCACCCAGAAACCTTTCTTTATGAGTCGGGCATTGTTAATTTTTCCTTCCTTTGTGCTACTGTACAGTAGCGATCACCCTTCCATTCATACGTCTGTGTTAATGCCAATCATCATTGCATGCATTTACATATCTCCCGCCCTCATCTAGGCGATGCCTGGGAACTGTCCGATCCATATCTGTGTCTCTGGTGCCTGACACAGCCCCGGGAAGGCGATCCAATCCACCTTAACGGAACGAGAATAAACTAAATACCAGCACCAGGAATCACTCCTCTCATTGTGCTAACATCTATCTCTCTTTGTAGTAACCATCACACAAAATTCTTTCCCTCCTTGTGAATTCATGTTAGGTTGAGTTAACATTTTTCAAATACATTTAATAAGGGAAATGCTCAATCAGCTGGGTATGAAGCAGGCCACCATGAGTGTGCGTGAAACTAATCATTCAATATCCCGGTTTCAAAAAATAATATTTGTACTGACAGCCTGCTGAAGTATAAACTAGCTGAGGCACACGGATAATTGCATCCTTATCCCCTGCCCCCCCAACATAACAAAGTTCTGGCACCACCGGGGATTTCTTAGCTATTTCTCAAAATCACTTAGGCAAGTCCACCAAAAGGACTGAGGAGTCAAACTTCTGTAGAACAGATATTGCTGGTAACTCACTTGTCAGTTAGCCACATTTAACGAAAGTTCTCCCCAAACAAAGTGATAGATAACAGTTCTGTGAGCTGACCCCTCAGCTGCACACCTCCAGGCTCCCCGTCTCGTCGATGTCATCGTTTACGAGAAAGCACACTGAACGTAAATGGCTGAAACCACTGCAACATGCAGGTGTCCCTATCACTGACCTCAAGGGACGGTTGACTGCCAGGGAGCGGCGGAAAACAAACAGAGAGCAGCGTGTGCAGGGACTGCCATTTAAGACGGCCGTTGGCAGCGGAGGACAGGGAGCGGAGGGGCCCTGTCGTCCGTGCCATTACTTGCAGCCAAAGAAACCGCATCATTATTTCTGAAGGAGACTCTGGTCAGACATTTCATTTGAAAACTGTCATTGTACAAATGTTTAATTACTTCTCAAATGCAAATGAGGGCGGCAAATTTGTGATCTGTCCCGTAGGAAGCTATCAACCTCAACCTCTTTGAGTCACTGGAAAGAAAAACATTTTATATAGAAAATTTAAGTGTTTTTTCACTTTGTATTTGAAATGATTTTTCTTTCTTCCCTATGGCTTTGTTCTCTCATCTTATCTATACCTCAGGGGAGATTTCCCAGTTCAAGAGCCATGTCGGAGTGAGAGGTGGCTTCTCTCTTCCCGGCGCTCTCTGGCCAGGTACCCAGCGCTGCCCTCAGGTCCAGCCGCATAGCCAGGAAATCACCTGGAAACTTGGCTCTGTTTTAACTACAACTCCACGGTGTTCCTCTGAGCTTCTTTGGAGACCCAGCTCATTTGGGTTTTATATGTAAAGTTTGAAGCTATGATCGTTTGTAAGGGGGACGGTCGCCGTTGCTAACAACGCCGTGTGTTCATTTTAACTTGACAAACATAACTGAGTAATTTGGGGCCCTAGATTTAGCCCTAGAGAGGACACAAAAGTGAGTATGAGAAAGTCTTGCATGTGCTGGGTCTGCTGGTCTCCTCATCTGCAGTGTTTCCCCACGTAATCCACCGTGAGTCAGCTCAGACCCCTTCTCTACACAGTGTCCTGGGACAGCTGTCACTGAGAGTAATCGTGACTTCCACCGAGTTTCGTGTTGCCGTTTTCCCAGAATGTTCTCCTAAGACAGACGGCTAATAACCACGTGGTATGGTTACTGCTTTTTTTCTTCTCTCCCCCAATAGACCTTAAGTTATTTAAGGACAAGGCTTTTATCTTATGATAAAGCACGCGATAGTCATGTGCATCCCACATATTTTATTAATGAGAGGAAAAATTCCCTCAAAATAACAGAGGTGTGTGTAGGGAAAAGGGGCTCAGCAATTTAACGTGGAGAACGATCAGTATCTCAAGACAGAAACCAAGCGCCGTACAGAGTCCAGTGAGAGGAAGATGTAATTTGACTGGAGGACCCAGTGGGATGTCAAGGCTTGTGACCAACTGTCTGAGGCTGAAGGGTTTCCAGGCTGAAGGTGTTTCTGCTAAAACTGGGAATGTCTTGGGCAAACAATGATGAGTCAGTCACCCAACTAAGGCCCCGGCTCACTTCCATTAACGACGGGATAAGGCGTGGCATGGGAAAAACAGCCTGTGCACAGCCAGAGAAGGATACCACGGGGCTCCCTTCAGGAAGTACCAGGTGGACTCGTTTCATAGCGTAAATTGTATTCAAGGATACCGTGGGGCATAAGGCTGGAAGTAAAGACAGGTCTACAGGGTAAGAAATTGGTATGCCCATCATCAGAAATGGGAGGCATAAAACAGGAGCAGTGATAAGCAATTTACGTGGATGTGTCTGCAGCCTCTTTATGAGACTTTTCTTCACCAGGGTCACAATGCCGACCCTTCCCATAAACAGTCCCTGGAGAGGAGTGGTTTGGTGTCTTCGGGGCACCAAGGAGATTGGCTTCTCTTCCTGTTCACAGAATTTCCAGCCACTCAGTAAGTAGTTTGTCATGCCGGGCAGGTAAGAGAAATTGAGGATGACATTACAAAGCACGTGTTTGGAACCTAATGGTTTGGGGACCAACCAGCATAAATCATCTTACTCATCCTACCTGGCTGCTCTCCAAAAGGGCACCTCTGAAGACCACCACAGGTGCCATTGTTTACCTGCTGACCGAGGAGGCCAGCACCCCCAGGTCAGAGGGCCACCAGGAGCTTCTGGGGGCCAGAGTGGAAAGAGGAGATGTACTGCTTATGGGGAGTGAAGAGCCTCCTTTCATGACAGCAGAAAAGCTGTAGCCCAGAGTTTCCGACCTTGACATGTGATTATTTATACTGTTGAAAAAATGTATAATTATATCCTACAAGTTTCTTTGTGCCTACTAAAGGATTTGATAGCCAGCTGTTTACAGAAGAATGAATTGGATTGCTTTCTATTTCACCAAAAAGGACGTAGGCTGCAGTTCAGGAAGAAATTTCTGACACTAAATTATCTAGGAGACAAAACATGTCACATCCCAAACTCTTTTTATTTTCTTCTGAAAAATCTTGGAGGTACCAACCTTCAACATAAATGCATTGTGTGCTCATTAATGAACCTGCATTTACTAAGTAAACCGATGTTAGCCAGATACATTCATACAGCTTGCATTTTTGCACCAAGTAAAGTCGTAAACTGAGCCAACCTACCTCATCTCATTTTTTTAGCTTTATGTTCATAGCAGATTCTGAGACCCGATTCATCTTGGGGATGTCCTCGGTGTGCTAATTCAGTCATGCTGCAGCACCAGAACTGGGGGTTTGGCGGGGAAGAGCGTAACAGAGAGGGGAGCTGGGAGTTGCTAACAGGCAAGGACAGAAGGCAAATGCTAGCAGGACTAAAAGAGTCACATTGGGAATGAGTGGTCACAGCAAAGGCAGAGTCTTCAGAAGTCAAAGCAGGTGCAACCAGATGCTTCCTGGGAGGGCTGAGGGTAGTAGCTGTAGGCAGTCCAGAAGACAGAGCTGGCAGACCTGCCTCGCTCACAGCCAAGGCAAACGTGTCTGCATAGGGCCTACCTAGCACGGTCTTGGTACGTGGTTGGGTCCTGCTGTCTAGTCTCCTATTCTTTGTTGTTCCTGGCCCAGGACATTTTGCCCCTGGAGATCCATAAATATCCCAGAAGTGGCTGCTCACAGGTGTCAAGGCAGAGCCTCAGCTCCTTCTAGACAGCCAACCAGAAGACAGAAGACATCTGTGACTGGGCCATGCATTCAGAAGCTTATTCCTGGACAGTATTTCATTTCTAAAAGGGTCATTTAAAATTACACAGGGCAGAACAGATACAAATAAATTTGAGAAAATAATGCCTTCTCTTGCAGAAGCAATGGCATGGGGTTGGCTGCTGTTCAGGGACTTTCCACTTTGTGCACATCCAGGCCTCCCAAAGAGCCTCAGAAAACCTGGGGAAAACAAAAGCTATTGTAATCCTGCTCTTCAAGCAAAGAGCACATTGGGCAAACCTTTCCCAGTTTACACACAGGAAACACCCCTTTTACAAAAGGAGGAGTTCATTGTTCAAGAATCTAAATCAGGGCATCTTCATTGAACCTTGAATCAATTCCAGCAAAGCTCAAAGACAGCTACATTTTCAGGGTGTAGCAAGAACTACAGAAACCCAAAACATGCATACAAAGAAAACAACTAATTGCTTTTATGTACCTAAGCATTCACCTATAAGAGAACGCCTTAGGGAACATTGTCTGCTGAAATATTAAAACTGCCCCTAAACACTCTAAAGTAAGTCAAAGAAATATATATTGGAATCCTGAGTGTTTCTCTCAGTTCTTTATACAATATATCTTAGGTGTATCTGCCAATGTTGAAAGATAAAGACGAATAACCTTTTATGGGGCTGAAAAATATAACACAATGCCTTGCATTGAATTTTGAGACTAGACATTTTTCACTTTGGAGAAACAAAAATATTTAATATTATCAACGAATGTAGAATAGCTGGACAAAGAAGAATTCTGGGAAACCAAGTGATGGTTGTTCATGAAATTTTTGGTAGCATATGGTATGTGGGTATGCTTGCGTGACATGTATAAACCTACAGTCTCCTTAACTCTCTTCTGGGATGCACTGATATCTTTGTTGAGTTCTCAACTGCTTATTTTTAGATATGAAATGTGTTATAAAGCACATGTTTTCCATTTGTATCCACATCACCAGTCAACAAAACCAATGTACTTTAACTTTAAAGTAAACCTGATAAATATCAAAGTTGTATTCCATGATGGTGGCCAATAAGAAAAAAGGCATTCAGGGCCTCCAAATGCATCCTCCAAGGACAACCTATTCAATCAACTGAGATCTGCTTGTGCTTCTCAGACAAGTCCATGTTTTTCTACCTTCTTGAGTTGCTCTCTTTCATTTTTCTTCTCTTTGAACACCTATCTTCTTCCTATATCCTCAAATTTTCTCCAACACAAACTCTAGTTTCTTGACGAAGTTGTGTCAGCATCAAAGATACTTTGCTTTTGAGTTAAAATAATTCAAAATGACCTCTAGCCACACCTCTCATTTAATGTCTTTTATATCTGAAGCCCCAAAAAATTGGACTTGTTCAGGTTACATGTCAGGTAGCAGGGTGACGCTTCCCTCTTCTGGCCCTCTTCAGCACTGTGCACAGATGGGTTCTCATATCATACTTGTTTGTATGTCTGATTATTTTCTTCAAATCCCTTGCTGTCTCACCACACAGGATATGCTTCTTTAGGAAACATCTACCTGAAACATTGAATTCTTGAAAAGCCTACAGGAAGGTCTTTATAGGTGTGAATCTAGTGAATTGGGATTAATAGAGAAAAACGTCTTTCCTCAAAATTTGATCAACAGTTACAGGGGGGAAAATCTTTATAATGGCATTGATAATAGAACAGAGATTTCCCAAATTAAATTTGATTGGAGATCTTAAAAGCTAGAGGTTATATCTAAGAGAAATTAAGCATATGGAAAATATTTGATCATTTTGATGTAGTCCTACTTGTTTACTTTTTATTTTGTTTCCCTTGCCTAAGGTGATATATCAGAAAAAATATTGCTAAAAGATGTCTGAGATTTCACTGCCTACGTTTTCTTCTAGGATTTCTGTGGTTTCGAGTCTAACATTTAAGCACAGCAAAGAAAAGCTTCAACAAAATGAAAAGACAACCCACTGAATGGGAAAACATATTCACCAGTGATACATCTTATAAGGGGTTAATATCCAAAATATATATAAAAAAAACTTATAAAACTCAACACCAAAAAAACAAACAATCCAATTAAAAATGGGCAAGGGATCTGAATAGACACCTCTCCAGACAGTACATACAGATGGCCAAGAGACATATGAAAAAATGCTCAATGTCACTAATCATCAGAGACATTCAAATTAAAACCACAATAAACTTGGCTGGTGTGACTCAGTGGATTGAGCTTAGTCCCATCGACAGGTGCCTGGTTCTATTCCCAGTTAGGGCACATGCCTGGGCTGTGGGCTTGATCCCCAGTAGGGGGCGTGTAAGAGGCAGCTGATCGATATTGTTTCTCTCTCACATCGATGTTTCTCTCTCTCTCTCTCCCCCTCTCTCTAATAAATCAATAAAAATATATATTGGAAAAAAAAACACAATGAGGTATCACCTTACACCTGTCAGAACAGCTATTATTAAAAAATCAACAAATAACAAGTGTTGGCGAGGATGTGGAGAAAAGGGACCCCTGTGCACTGTTGGTGGGAATGCAGACTGGTGCAGCCACTATGGAAAGCATTATGGAGTTACCTCAAAAATTTAAAATGGAACTGCCGTATGGCCCAGCAATTTCACTTCTGAGGATATATCCAAAGAAACCTGAAAGAATATCTGTACCCCATGTTTGTTGTAGTGGTATTTACAATAGCCAAGATTTGGAAGCCGCCCAAGAACCCATCAGTTGATGAATAGGTAAAAAAAATCTGTGGCACATTTACACAATGGAATACTGCTTGGCCGTAAGAAAAAAACAAAAAAGGAAATCTTACCTTTTGCAACAGCATGGATAGACCTAGATATTATTATGCTAAATGAGATAAACCAGCCAGAGAAAGATAAATACTATATGATCTCACTTATATGTGGACTCTAAAATAAACTAACAAACAAAATAGAAACAGACTCATAGACAGAGAAAGACTGACAGCTGTCAGAGGGGAAGGGGTGTTGCAGGGCTGGATGAAAAAGGTGAAGGGATTAAGTAAATAAAAATAAATTAATAAATAACTCATAGACACAGACAACAATATGGTAATTACCAGAAGGAAAGGGGGGTGGGGGAGGTAGAAAGGGGTAAAGGGGAGATAGATGGTGATAGAAGGAGACCTGACTTGGGGTGATGAACACATAATACAACATACAGATGACGTGTTATAGAGTTGTACACCTGTAACCTATAAAATTTGATCAACCAATGTCACCCCAATAAATTCAACAAAAAAGTAAAAAAGTATGTGTTCATTTTCATAAGCTGTAAAGTTCAGTGATATATTGAGATTTACATTTTTATTACTGTTTTAAATCTGATTACTTTAACAAGTATTTCCTAATGTTCACCACTATACCAAGTGACAGCTTTTATTGCCAAGGGGCTGATTACCCGAAGTGTTCAATTCAAATTAAAATATGACACATTTATTGCACATGAATAATGTACATATATTTTATTCAAAAAACAGCTAGATTGTACAAAGAATTAAAAAATGGGAAAAACAGCCCTGGCCAGTTTGGCTCAGCGGTTAGAGCGTCGGCCTGCGGTCCAGAGAGACCCGGGTTCAGTTCCCGCTAAGGGCATGTACTTCGGTTGCAGTTTGTCCCTGGCCCTGGTTGGTCGTGCGGGTGGCAGCCACTCGATGTGTCACTTTCATGTCGATGTTTCTCTCTCTCTCTTCCTCTTTCTCCCTCCCACTCTATCTGAACAAAAAATGAAAAAATGTCCTCGGGTGAGGATTTAAAAAAAAATGGGAAAAACAGTTTTTGGACTTCAAGGAACTTACCTCTTTTATTGTGTTTATGATGTGGGATAGAGAAAATGAAATAGGTCAAAAATAACAATTTTAAAAGAGTAAGCGGACTCGTGGCTTCTGCTAAGGTTTGGGGAAGTTGATCTGTGTGGGCTGTTAGTGAATCACTGTAACTTAGGGAAAAGATCACAATACAATCCATTGGGCTTGCATTAGTCCTCACTCTGTCATTTTATTACTGGCAGAAACTTGGGAGAATTGCTTCCTCTCTCTGTCTTGGTTTGCTCATCTATAAAATATGCTAATGATGGTATTGTCCTTTAAGAATTGATGTAAGGATTAAATGAGGTGACGCATGCAAAGCATTTAACACAGTTTATTGCAAACATTTAACAAATGTAACCAATTATTTGTTTTAGGAATAGAACCTATAGAGAAAAAGAACCTTAGGCAAAGTCGATGCTTCAGAAATGAGCGTATGAGCAGCCAATAGAAAAAAATAACATAAAAGTAGATCAGTGAGGGTAAAAGCCTCAATTGCAAGTGGTATAAAAGCAAAGTCATATGGGGAAGGAGAATCAATAACTATACCTGAAGAAGTAGGTGTGTTTATGGCTACCTGGTTCCTGGACTCCTGGCTGGGTAGAAATAAAGAAATCACTTGGCACATTTTTCCCTAAAACATTGACCAACCCGGAGTCATTCTATCTCTGCTTCATTAAAATGATTTGTGGTACTTACCACGTCATTCTACTTCATTTTGAAAACACAGCGTGCATGTCTTAAAACTGGGTATGAATGTGCGTGTTGAGAGAAGGCAATGAGCAGTCCCGGTCATTACACAGCTGACCATAGCTTTATGCATCCGTACTGACGACACCGACGCACACAGATGAGAATAGCCGCAGCATGTATTCCTCAATACAGCTCTCTCTGGACTTAAAGCCACAAAACAAGACTCCTCTTTCTGTTACCAGCCTCGGTGATTTTTATTATCCATTAAATGTTGGGGTCTAAACACAGGAGTCGCAAGATCTATATTAATATCTGAACTAGATCAACCCAGCTAATTTCTATTCTGACAATATTTTTTAAAAGGGGTAACATACCTTGCTTGCTTCTGTATTCTCCTCACTTTTCGGGGCTTTGTATGAACAAGGGCACTGACATGCACCACAGACATGCCTTCTGCAGGCCTTTGAATGTGATAGTACACCTGGATGTACCAGTCTCCCTCTCTACACTGACAGTAACTCAAGGGCAGGGCTTCAGGGCTTTTATTTATTTATTTTTCTTTATTATTAGTTTTTTAATATGTTTTTATTGATTTTTCACAGAGAGAGGAAGGGAAAGAGAGAGATAGAAACATCGATCGGCTGCCTCCTGCATGCCCCCCACTGGGGACTGAGCAGGACAGGCATGCTCCCTGACTCGGAATACAACAGGGCCCTCTCTGTCCATGGGATGATGCTCTATCCGCTGAGCCACACCAGCTGGGCAAGGGCAGGACTTTTCAAACATTTTGCATTTTAACCACATAGTCCGTGCCTGACCAGTGGGAGACACTAGCATGTTGGCGGAGTGGCTGAGCATCCTGCATCACTGTATCATACAGCCATTTCACCTTCTTAAGAAACCTGGTCTCAGTTGCTATCTAACTCCACGTTACTCTGCTCAGTGCCCTTTAAAGGAGATTAATACAGAAGTTCATGCTTGTCCATGCCACCATTCACTTCAGATTCCATATTATTGGCACCCGAACCCGTGTCCGCGTCTACAAGGTCACATCCAGTGAGGCGGGCGGGACCCAGGAGCCGCACGATGAAGGGAGCTTTTCCAACCCCACAGACCAGACTACAGATCCTGTGAACCCACGGACTGTCCCGATCAGGACACAGCAGCTGGCGAAACGTCAGTCAGGACTGTGTGGATCCGGGCAGAGCCTGAGCGAACAGGTGTCTCACCAGTCGGTGAGAACGCAGACGCAGGCTCTCCCGGCTACTGCTGGTGCCTAATAACTACCAGGGAATAAACAAGTAGGTAAATATCTTACGAAGGAAAATGGCAGAAGGAACTTAAATACCATAAACAAACATCCAAACCAAAATCGAAGATGTCAGTCTAGAAGCAGTAACGAGCTAAAATTACAAAATTCAGCGTCAGAGAGACATGGCAGGGAATGTCAGGGACGCTCCTCGGCTGGACATGGGTGCCAAGGCTCAGTGTTATTTTTTATTTTTATTTTTTGAAACCGAGGTTGGAGGGTAGTTACTGTAGCGTCTGCATAATGGAGATTTCTCAACATTTGACTTGATATTGAGTCCGAGAAAGGCTGGCATGCGGTTCTTGGTATTCATCTCGCTTAGGGATAAGACTGGGCACTAAATATGGAAGTGGACTGTCTCAGTAAGGAGGCTTCAGAAGAACTTACCTGTTAGGATTAGAAAAAAGCAGAAATAGACAGCAAGCAGGCACATCATTAAATGGACTATTTTGTACATCCTGAAGACTGAGGTTGTCACCCAGAGAGTCCCAAGAAGAAATTGGCTTCAAATCCAGTTTTAAAAATCTGGCTCTTTTTCTAGGTTTTACAACTATCGAGATTAGAAATCTGTAAATATACAGCATGACCCTGACCTGTCATCTATCACGGTGCTGAAAGCCTGGCCGGTTTGTGGCGTGCTGGATGGAGCCCGGATGACAGAAATGGTATCATTCTTGTCAAGAACAGATAGCAACCCAGCTCCATGTCTCTACCAAGGTACCTCTGAAAATTGGTTCTTTTTCCTTCCTTTTTTATTTTTTAGACTACAGAATCGGATCTTTTTTTAGTTCTTTTCAGGAGAAGGGAGAAATATTTATGAGCCTTATTAGTGGGCAGACAGCACTTTACCTGATAAATACAAACTCTCCGCGAGCCCCCCAGTGTCTGTCTGGTCCGCTCCCAGAGGAGCAGAGCCGGGTGTTTGTACATTCACATGAATCTTCAGAGCTTTATCTCCAAGGGTCCTGAAGGGGGTGAAGGCAGTGACAAGAAAATTATTCAGAGATCTGTCCTCCCCACTCACAGCTGTGTAAGCTTAATTTAGTATATTCTCACTTGTGCTATTTTTTTCTTTTTTCTGAGAAAAGCCAGAAAAAAGGCAAGTCAGGATGCCTTACATGGAAAGCTTATTTGCTTGGCCATCTGATCTCTGTGGGCAGTGGGTTCACTTCTCTGTGCCAGAATAATTCTAAGAGGCTGCGGCTGCCCTGTTCTCACAGGCCCGCGGTGGTGGGACCGGCCTGGGAGTGAGGCTCAGCTACACGCACTGGATGCTCGCAGCCCTTTCTTCTACCTACAATACCAGAATAATCTGGCAAATACATGCACGGTGGCGCGTTTACCTCGAGTCACCCAGATAATTGCGTTAATTCTCCATTTCACTTCACTAACGCAGATCTATTCATTGCAAGGTTTCAGAGAGGTTGTTTAAATTTGGATTTTAGGGAAATAACAATTTTCTGAAGCATCATTTATCCACAGACAATTTAGAACAATTTTATTTTAAAAAAATAATAAAAGCACTTACATCAATCTTAAAAATATGACTATAGCAAATAGGTAACCGGGTGCGGAAATCCTCCTTTGCATCCACAATCAGGCATTGTGGAAGAACATGCTCCATTGTGCAAAGACAGATCTCATTCGCACTTTATTGCTTCAAACAATGGACGTCCTCCATCCTGGGGGTCTATTTTCAACATGTAGCTTTATAAATTTACCGTTTCAGCTTTCTTTTCCTTCCATGTGAATGTAGTCTGAAAGCTGCGAGCTCAGGTTCAGCCTGCTACTGCTCGTTTCTGTTTGGGGAGATGCGAAGTTATGACTTATGATCATAATTGTCTCACCGCCTGTTTCGGTTTTCAGGGGCCGTGGGGTGGAGTGAGCAGATGAGATGTCAGGAGTTTGAGGAGAGGGCTCCTTGTCGACAACACAGATTATCTGGCTTGACAAAGTCAATTTTGATGTCAGCACAATCTGAAATCTTTTTCTGAAGCTGGTTTTATCAAGATAATAGAGTAAGTATGTCTGTCTGACAGCTAGAATTTGGTCAACAAAATATTTTTTATTTGTCAAATTTCTCTGCTAGGCAGGACAGATGTTATGAATTCTTGCTTTTGTTCTTTTAAATAAAACTCCATTTTGGAAAGAAAAACTTCATGACAAAATATACTGGAAGAAAAAAAATTGAATCACTTTTTCTCAGTCAAAGAGGACTTTTTATATGAGTCTTGTTGGCATTGGACTAAAGTTTTGTTTTTTATTTTTTCAATCCTCGCCGAAGGATATTTTTCCATCTATCCCCAGATAGAGTGGGAGAGAGGGAGAGAGAGTGAAACATTGACGTGGGACGAACACATCGATCAGCTGCCTCGTGCATGCCCCTCACTGGAAATCTGGCCCACAACCTGGGCATGTGCCCTGACTAGGAATCGAACCAGTGACCTCTTGGTGCATGGGTCGACGCTCAACCACTGAGCCACGCCGGCTGGGCAGTTTGGACATCTTTAGAGATGAGGACGAGAACTAAGTAATGCTCTGGGCCCAGAGCTAATGGTCTAGCCATCTGTTTAATGCATAATACCACTTTTTTTTAAAAAAAATATGTTTTTGTTGATTTTTTAAAGAGAGAGGAAGGGAGAGAGAGATAGAAACATCGATGTGAGAGAGAAACATCGATCAGCTGCCTCTTGCACGCCCCCTACTGAGGATCTACCCCAAAACCTGGGCATGTGCCCTGACCAGGAGTCGAACTGGGACCTCTATTCCATGGGAGGATACTCAATCCACTGAGCCACGCCAGCCCAGCTATAATCTCACTCTTGAAGGAGCAACAGAGCATAGGCCCCGGAATGACAGTGACATTTAAGTCTGGATTTCCTCAATATGTAGTCTGTCGTGCAGTGACTTTTCATATTTGCAGATGTTCTTTGTATAACTTTTGTGTGTAATTAAGGTTGCCACCGTTGCTTTCCTACTCAACAGATATCCCCATCACCACCACCTTCTTCAACAATCTTCTTTCTCTGTGACAGAGGTCACCTTCCTCTAAAGAGGCTTAGATACCAGAAACTCATTTTTAAACCTCCCTTGCAGCTAGGCAGGACACAAGCAGGTCATCAGATCTTAATTAGCAGGATCGCCGAACACAATTGTGTGGACCTTGAAACCACTGAGATATCCAGAAAAATGTTGGAGAAACTTTCCCTCATTTACAAAAAGAGACATGAGAGCACCTCCCTCCCTTTCTTTTTTTTTTTTTTACATTTATTTTTAGAGAGAGAGGTAGGGAGAGGGAGAGAGAGGTAGAAACATCGATGAGAGAGAACATCGACTGGCCGCCTCCTGCACGCCCCCCACTGGGGATCGGGCCCACAACCTGGGCCTGTGCTCTGACCGGAATCGAACCAGCGACCTCCTGGTACATGGGTCGACGCTCAACTACTGAGCCACACCGGTCGGGCAAACAAAGCCCAACTGCACATCTCTCTTTTCCTAAATATTGCTGTGTGCCCATGTTTGTCTGCGAATGCCACCACTGTCTCTTAATGGCGATGGTTTGAACCTGGCGACCAAAGCCGACACGGGGAAACGAACAGCCAGCCTGGGTCTCGAGACTACATTTGTAGTCTGGTTCCCACTCACCCTCCGACTTCTTTCATGAGATAATAAAGGCCGTTATTGTTTGCGTCTCTTTCAGGTGTTGGGAAGCAAACACTTCTTTGTCACTACTGCTGTTCCTTTTATGTGAGAGACATCCTCGGCCTTTCTCAGAGCTCCCGTGCACACTTTTCACCACCAGGGGAGGAGGACGATCTTAATTTGATGAGTGAATTTGGAAAGACCAATCAGGAAATACCAGCCTTTCCTTCCTCTTGGGAGCTGTGCAGCGGGAGAAGCTGGCTGGCCAGGCAGCCAGGGATTCCCAGCAGTCCTGTGAATGAGGTCATGGGCATCTAATAGTTGGGTTCAGCACTGAAGTGCTCATTTGGCTCCAGATTTAAACCGCATTATCCACTTTCAGTTTTTATCAGAAATAAAGGTACTATTTTTTATCTCTATCTGTTTTCTCCTTGTGGATCTTTTACGTTGTTCTGAATTGGGGTAGGGAAACAGATGTCACCAACAGCCCTCCTCAAACACCAAGAGTTGGCTGTTTTGTTATTTGCAGCAGAATACATTTTGTTATGTTGTTTGCACAGCCTTTCTTAATTAGATCAAGACCACCTGTAAAGATGACACCAATCTCATTTCCTTGGGTTCCCCTTCCAGCTCACATACAATTCCAGTTGCTGATGAACTGACTTGCTGTCGTGGAGGCATTCAGAATAAATTTGTCAACCTAGAATTTTTCAACATGGCGAGAACATCATTAGTTAGGTATTCGATAGCTGTACGAAAAGGGCTGAATAGTCATGTTTCCTTATATTCTCTGGTGGTGAAACTCCTCCCTGCCCATCTGAACAGTTGGCAGGAGACCAGCATTGAGCACCAGCTTTCCTGAAGGCAAAGACTGACACAGAGGCGTGGAGATGGAGGAATTTGCATAGTTTGGCTAAGTGACAACTGAGAGGCGGATATGACAGTGGATATATATTTCACACATGAAGAAGAGTGACTGCCTAGACTTTCTGAAGGTGGGGAAACAGAAAACGATGGAAGAAAATAGATACATTCAGGCTGAATAGCACGAATCCTTTCAGGAAGAGACTTCTCTGAGGCTACATTATATTGTCCTGGAGATACAGCGAAACACTGAAAATAGTTTAGCCAAGGAGACAGACCTCTGTTTCAGTCCCAGCTCTGTTAAGAAAAAGATATCTGACCTTGCAAAGATTACTTGATCTCTCTGAATAGCAATGTTCTCATCTTGAACGTGGAATGGTATTACCTGCTCTGCCGACGTCAGAGTTGTGAATGCAAAGGACCTTTTAAAATCATGAAATGTGATGTAAATGCCACACATTGCTTTGATAGTGGTTCCACAGATTTATGATCTCATTCCAGCCCGTCCCACCCTCCCCCCACCCACCACTGGCAAAGCTGCAGGAAGAGGAGTTTCCCTCGGGGGCCTAACCAGACCCTCTCCAAATCCCTACCAGTCACAAACATGTCATGATCTCTTTTGTTTGCTCAGCTGGACCCAGAGCCCCCACTCCAGGGATGTTACAGGAGGCCTTTCGGGTGGAAATCATTTTAACAGCTGAGCCGGGATGAGTATGACTACCAGATGTTCAATTCCAGTGATATGCTTTTGTCACCAGACTGTAGACCTAAATGAAAGTTTGGATTCGGCAGCCTGCCACAGACAGAGCCTTTGCGTCTCAAAGATGTCTAGGGTGTTAACAGGAAGAAAGACGGAATGGTATTGATTGGACTTGTGCTCTTAACAAATATTCAATGATACAACTCACTGTGCTATATTATCTATACATATTATCTGTTTATGATTTTAAATATACTTTATTCTACTGACTTTTTAATAATACTTTTGCCATAGGGTAATTTTTAAAAATAAACAGAGTCAAATATAAATATCTTTTTCTTTTTTAAATTAGATTTTAGGTTTCTTCTCTTGTGCTTCCTAAAACACAGGGGGTAAATATACAAATGTATAGTATATATGTATATGCATATACTAAAATTTGTTTTGAGGTTATTTTGTTCTTTTAACATCTAAGTATTTAACCCATTTTTAATTCACCTGGATTTTTTATTGATAAAAATTACATACCATAAATCTTAAGTGTAAAATTTGATGAGTTTCAGAAAATGTGTATACACAGGTAACCCCATCTAAAATAAGTAAGGAGTATTCCATTGGAAAGTTCTCTCATGTATATGGCCTCATACAATATACTGTATACCTATTGTGCTTGGCTTCTTTCACTTAACATATGTTTCTGAAAAGTTTCTCTATATTCTGTATGCTGGTTGCTCATTCTGTTTTTCTGAGTAGTGTGTCATTGTATGAATATACCACAATTTGTTTACCCATTCTCAATTAATGTATATTTGGGTTGTTTCCAGTTTTTTGTTATAAGAAATAAAGCTGTTATAAATATTTTTGTGCATCTCTTTGTGGACATATGTTTGGATTTCTCTTGGGTAAATACCAGAGTAGAATTATTGGTCATGGAAGAGGAGCATGTAGAAGTTTATAAGAACAGGCAAATGCTTTTAAAACCATTGCACATTTTGTACTCCCACCAGCGACGCATGAGAGGTGTGATTGCTCTATATTCTCACCAACAGTTGGTATCTCCAGCCTTTACTTTTATCTCTCCTGGTAGGTATCTGGTAGTAGATTCTCTTACTATGAGAACACACACACACACACACACACACGCACACACGCCTTTTTTTACGTATATTGTAACATACACATTCTCTCATAATGCCCAACGCTCCTTACAAGCACAGTGTCTGTATATAATCCATCATTTCTTTACTAATCAGAAAAGCATTTTCTTACTATCATAAATAACAATATGATGAACATATTTATACATCGACATTTGATCTTTAGCTATTTCTTTAGTCGAAGTTAACAGGCTTGTAATCCCTGGCTTAAGGGATAAGAATAACTTTGAAGGCTGTGGTTACGTACTGCAAATTGCTTTCTAAAATCATTTATGCCTCACCAGTAATGCATGGCAGTGACCTTTCACCACAGCTTTGCCAGGACTGAATGTTCTATTTTTTATTTTTTTAATGTCAATTTAGTTTAGCTTTTAAAAAGTTCATGTTAGGCTAGGTAGCTTTTATGAAAGACTTACATTAGCATCTGTTTTCACTAACAGAAAGAAATCTGAAGTGGGTTTTTGCTTTTATGAAAAAGGCAAAAGCAATGGCATCAGCATGTGCTTTGTAGCGAGCCATCAAATGGCGGGCAGAGCACACACCGCAGCGAGCGCGCATCGAGCTCCCGCCCCGGGAACCACGTTCACGGCTCAGCTTCAAGCTGACATCACACTCAGCGGTGTCTGTGAGCCTCTGGGCTTTATCCCGATTTATTCTGCGCATCCAATAACTAGATGTGTCCTCAGATATAAGAAGAACCAAGAGAGCTCTTAAGGATGCTATGCTTAGCGTAAAACTGGATGTTAATTAAGCGTTTCCATCACGATGAACAAAATAAAGACATGGTACATGAAGTTACCTGTACCCACCATGCATGCTATTTACATGTAGAGAGGAAGAATCTTGAAAGCTGCCGCAATTACTATTGGTGCTGCTAGAAGCAAGGGGATCTTTTTCAGTTGGGATCCACTAATGGAACAAATGGAAAGTCTTACTGCTTGAGTGGACTGAAGGGTGCACAACATTTGGTGTTCTGTTCTCTTATGCTTAAGGAGAAACTAATCCTTTTAATAACTAAAATTACACTGCACAGACATTATTTCTAATGTATCCTGCTTTTGCTATATTTTAGGGTTATTTTTGGTTTTATGTATTCTTTGGTATGATTAGTTTGGTTATTTTGGGAGTCTGGAAACACTGAAAAAATGTCCATATAAATCAATGGTAATTGTTTCTCTGCTTTGTGTTATTCTGGCTTAGGGACGTTTCACAGACCCCTCTCTGTTTTCAAGTAGTGGGGAAAACCTGTAATGTATTTATAACACATGAATTAGATTATTTTTGTGAACATACTTGTGTTAAAAATTTTATGTCCTCTTATTGAAATATCTATTCTTGTTTGTTTTTTTAATCTATGAGTGCCTTTTATTTTCCTTAAATCAATTATTATTACCTATTTATAGAATAATGATATTAAGCCCCTGCTTGACATATTTGCAGTCAATAAATTTTTCTAGCTCTCTTAGCTGTTTGATTTTGTTGTGAATAGACCAACTTTCACAGAGTGAAGATGAGGAGTGTTACAAACTGCAGAACCCGATGAGCTCAGTGCTGCACCTGGGGCCAACGAAGGAAAAGCAAAATAAAGCAAAAAATCATTTTTAGGTGTTTCTGACATTTTAAAAGAAGATTTTATTGGTGTAATAAAAAAGTGTGGCTATGTGGTAGTGTTTTGTTACTGATTTTTGAAAATTTCTCTAGAGTTACCTCGCTTTATATACACAATAAGGACATCACTAATGCAGATGAAACCACACCAAAGATGAAAAATAAATTAGCTGCTCATACTTAAGGTCACATCTGTATAGTTGAAATGGGAAGTAGAGGCGATTATTTAGATGTACACAATTCTCACAGCACCTATGATCTCCTGATCAACTGGACTAACAGGTAAACCAAGAGTTAGCAACTGCACGCACTAGGCTGTTTCAGTCAGGTACCTGGGATTTGTTTTGATCGGGTGTGATAAGATATGCTCTTCCTGAAGGAAGAAGTTTGTTGTACTTGCAGATCCCTAGAAATAGGGGGCAGGGCAGAGCGCAGAGGCTCCACAGGGGCGCGCAGGGTGAGGCAGGAGCCAGAGCGAGCGGAAAGTGTGGACACGTTTTTGCTGTGGTTTCCATGGGAGAGGCAAGGCAGGTGCAGGATTGGCTAGTTGGAATGATTTCAGTGGGATATGGGATGTAGTTGCTGTGCTGGTTGTCTGGTACCTGGCCCTGAGGTCGTCAGGGCAAATGGAAAATGTCCCCAGATGTGGGAGTTCAATGGAGAAGGTGGTTGTAGGTGTGGGTTCCGGATTGGTTGGTTTGTATATGCAAAGGGGTCCTCACTGGCTGGCAAGTTGTCTACTATCTTGAGGAACTGGCTCCTCCTGGCTAGGGCAGTCCCTCCAAAGTCAGCAATGCCCCAGATGTCAGAGCATCAGAGTACAGAAAATAAAGACTGAGGTAACGTGTGTTAACAGAACAACCTCGAATTTCTTCACATTGCAAGTAGAATTTGAAAAATACTCTCTTTCAAGGTTTCCTCATGTTACAATCATACTACTCTTCCAACCTCCTTATCCAAACAATCTTCCAGTCCAATCATCTTTCCTTTTGGAGCACACCTTACATTTCTCTCTTCTCTGATCACCTCTTTCAGCTTCTCATTCCTTTGGTCACAGTTTCGTAAGTGCGCTCCCATGAGACCTCCTGCCTCCTGTGTTCTCTTCTCCCAGCTGCTCCAAATATCTGGGACAGCCTAATGGGCCAAACACCCCATCCTTCAGGCCACTCGGCTGCTTGCAAGCCTCCAAATGGCCCCCTATTTTCTTCCATTCAAGTCAAAGTCTCTAATGTAGATTAAAATATTCTTTTTCTGTAATTTTCTTCTTCTTGATTACTATCATCTTCCCAAATACTACCCATTAGGTAAGGCCCACTGAAAGCTCTGTCTCCATTTCAAAGCACTGTCCTCTACTTACCGAACTTCTCCCCCCAGTTACAAAAGTGAGCTCTGATTAGGTTTGTTCTAGTGCTGGTTACTTGCAATGCATCAGGTTCTCTTCAAATTGGATGCTCCTTGAAGGCAAGTGTTGCATTTTGCAGGTACCGGGAGGCTGGTAGTACTTAGTACTGAGAATGTTGTTCTAAGAACTTCTCCAGAGGAAGTCACCCGCCTATCATCTCAAGCTCGGCTCAGCAAAGACCTCCATGAGCACATCAGATGGTCCGTCACTCTCTCCTCTGTAATGCAGTAATGTTTTCCTGGAACACCACTGTGTGTTAGCATTTGATCAGAGTCATCTCGTTGCCATGGCTGCGTCCACTACCACAGTGTAAACTCCGGAGGCAGAGACCAGGACTTACACACAGACACATCGTCATAGCACGGCAGACTGTGCGCTTACGGAAGGTGCTCTGTATCTGCGGCATGGATGTTAAAGCTAGGGATCTGACATAACACCTGCCCTCAATGTCCCTGCTGTGAAGACTACTGTACTAATTTGGTTTGAATATTTTCCCCCTTGAGAACACTGTACATTGTACCTAAGAGTAAATGAATTCAATCAATTCATTTAGGGAAGCTAGACTTATTAGATAATTCATATCACCTGCATAACAATTTTTTTAAATTTATTATTATTTTTTTATCCTCACCCGAGGACATTTTTGCATTTATCTTCAGATAGAGTGGGAGGGAGAGAGGGAGGAAGAGAGAGAGAAACATCGATGTGAGAGAGACAAATCGAGTGGTTGCCACCCACACAACCCCAACCGGGGCCGGGGACAAACTGCAATGGACGGACGTGTCCTTAGCGGGAACCGAACCCAGGACTCTCCAGTCCGAGAGCCAACGCTCTAACTGCTGAGCCAAACCAGCCAGGGCATATAACAATTTTTTTTTTCAAGAGACATATAGTTTTTATAGTCATTACATATCTTATATTTTCTGTTCCTCAGTTTTTTAAGCAACTCAATAACCATTTCTCTCTAGTCTGACACCAAAATAATCTCCTAATTGCAATAGATATATAAGGAATATGCTTATATTTCTCTCTCAATTTCCATTTCACTCTCTATTCACAGCTTTTCAATGTTGGCAGGTGTGATAGTTCATCATTTGGATATATCATAAAAAGGCTGTTTTCTAAAAGTTTTATATATATGTATTTCTGTGTGTGTGTGTGTGTGTGTGTGTGTGTGTGTATCTATATACATATATACATATTTAGAATGTTCTCTTTAAATGTTCTATACATCAGATATATTTTCAGCAAAGAACTAGTGTGAACATGAATATGATCCAAAGCCTAGGCAGCTTGATTCGTAAGTTCATTTTTTTAAAACTTTCTTATACAGCAATAAGCCACTTTATTTGAACCCTAGACCCAATCCCACTTCTTATAGCAGAGTCATTTTTTTAGGCCATGTCAACATGCCCTTAGTGGATCATTGTTTCTGAGAAAAAAACTATTCATACAGATAAGCTGATTTTTCAGTTTTTACCAGCCCTTTCCCATATCTTTTGTATACCTTATCTGCATTCATGATAAGATACATATATTTTTAAAATCAAAATCTAGTCACATTAATCGTATTTCTCTTTCAGCTTAAATCTTTCTATGGTTTCCAAATTCCTTATCTTTGCATTAAGTTCCCCATAGCATCCCACTTCTGCGTCTTCGTCTGGCTGTATCTCCCCTCACATCCGCCGTCCAGGGCCGGCTGCAGCTCGAATAGCTGTGCTGCGCCCCAGGTCCAGTGCCTGTTCTCCTCCGCAGCTGGTTTGTTCCTAATCGCCCTTCCAGGATCTGTTCATTCTCAGTCCACCTATAAGATGCTTTCCTGTGTCACTATAAAGGGGTGACTGTTTCCTCCTATAGGCTTATCGTACCTCTTCATACATGTATTTTACTGCCTAGGATGCATTACCTATATCATTGCCTTTTTAAAGATAATTTTTCTTTATTGATTTTAGAGAGAGAGGAAGGGAGAGGGAGAGAGAGATGGAAACATCGATTGGCCGCCTTCTGCATGACCTCCCCGCCACCCCAGGGATCGGGCCCACAACTTGGGCATGTACCCTGACCCGGAATGGAACTGGTGACCTCTTGGCGCATGGGTCGATGCTCAACCACTGAGCCACACCAGCCGGGCTGAACATCACTGTTTGTTTTATTTATACCAAAGAACATAAGCTCCTTGAAGAAAGGGACTGCATAGGGCCTGGCGCCTATCTTATAGGAGGAGCTCAATGAATGCTTCCTGAAAAATTAAACCTAGGCGGGTATTTAAACATATAAATACAATGCAATATTTTGATGTTGCAGTGAAGTGTGCCCAGTACGCAGGGAGAAGAGAGTCCGCAGCTCTAGCAGCTCTGATGGGGGCATTTCAAAGTGCCTGGGCTGCCAGGCCTCCCGAGGCCCCAGCAGTCAGGGTTGTGGGAGTCCCTTGCAGGCACGGCCTTGGCGGTCCTTCAGGTTTACACACAAACACACGCTGAGGGCTCACGGAGGACAAGTGCTGGGCGAGGGGCTGGGTATACGGCGATCAGAGGCTTTGTTTCTGATTCCATCATCAGACCAGCTCGAGGCGTGAGTTTAAACCAGAATAGCAAGCAGACGGAGCACACGTCGGCTGTGCCCGTGGTGTGTGCGTGTGACGTGGCAGCGGCGAGGGAAGGCTGTCGCGACGGGGTGGCGCCGCCTGCGGTGGCGGGCTGAGCAGAGGTGTCTGCGCGGGACCAGGAGCTGCTGCGCTCAGCCACGAGCGATCGCGGCGCTGACTCTGAGAAGGCGCGGGAGCAAGGCTGAGCCTACACGTCTCGTGCGGGAGGAAACGTCACCAGCTGTCAGAAGTCACAAGCCCACCCAGAGCGTGATGGTCTGAAACGCACATCTTTTCACACCATCACTCTGTGGAAAAGCCCACGTCAGTTCTCCCGTGATGGTCACTGTTCGTGTAACCTCTAGTGACATTAAAAGGTCACCATGCCGGCCTTGTGCGGCATAGGCTGAAGGAGGCGAGGCAGGAGGGGAAAGGACAGGAAAATGGGGGAGTCCAGGTGAGAAATGATAGAAACTTGTATCAGGGCATTGGTGTTGGATATAAAGGAAAGTATTCAGGTAATTAAATACAGGGCTGTGGCATCCTTCGAAGAGAGTGAGAGGGAGGAATCTGAGGCATCAGACAACGTGGAGTGCGCGACACCATAGAAACGAGAAAGAGGTATTTCTATAAGGAAAATGTGTCAAACATCTTCAACATCTATTGAGGGATAAAGTGTGAGAAAGACGTAAGATCAAGGCCAGCTACTTAGACGTTAATGACAACCTCAGCACGAGCGGGTTAATAAGGTGGGGTAGAAGCCAATTACACAGGCTCCTTCGGCTGCTCAGCGCTCATAAACACTTGAACCTAGTTACTGAACTCATTTGCTTGTCGTTGCCTTTATGTAAATCACAACGTTATTATTTTCATGAGAGGATGGTTTTATTAGTTGACATATTAAGCCCTGCGAATAAATTACGACTAATGGTTAGAACAGTAAATTGCAAATATTTATTGAGCGCCTGCTATGATCTAGCCAAAATGTGAGGTGTTACAGATACGCTGACTAATGCTGAAATATGTCCTAGCTTCAGGCTTCAGAGTCTAAAGTAGGTGCCCCAATATATGTTAAATTGAAAACAGTAATCCGTCCAACACAACTAATGGTCATCAAAACCAACTTTTTAGTGTACACAGAAACTCTAAAATTTGTTTTGTTACTGCTAATAAAAGCTGTGACAGATCCTTCAGTGAAAGTGAAAGCTAATCTTAAATCCTACTTTTTTAAGCAAAAGAGTAACCATAGAAAAGCGATTTATTTTTACTGTCACTACCTTAATGATGCTAACCAGTCATAGCTGTCCAGAGTGACCCCATGAGGGGTATCAGACCGAGGCAGACTTGGGGAAGTAGCAGCCTTGGGTTACACCTGGCCACCCACACATTTTCAGGGTACCTCAGATGATATATGATACCCATCACTGCCAGATTTTCTTGTTAAAACAGTATACATAATAAAATGAAAATAACAATGTTACACCTACTCTGTAACCACCTGTCAGTAAATTTATGAACAATTAGAAAATGAAAGTACTTCCCAGGGAGCAATTTTTAGAAGCAATAAAATGTTCATTTTTTTTTTTCCAGAAATATAATAGGACAACAACTTTTCTCTTTTTTTCTCCCCAAAACAGCTTCTGCAGTAATTAATCAGCTCTGTTGTGCTGCTGTTGTTTTCAATGGTTCAGTTCTTCAAAATGCACCAGACAAGCAAACTGCAGGCGCTGAAGGAGCCGTTGGGAACCCAGGCGGAGGGAAGTCCAGAGCCCAGGCTGTTTCAAGATTCCTAGGTAGACACCTTGCTCAATGAACGAGGGTGTGTGCATGCTCTCTTGGGAGTTCTACCATCTGAAACTGATGCCAGCGTTTTCTCTTCTGGAGCAAACATTAAGCCCACGACATCCTTTCAAAACATATGTGTTTTTCCCTTTGACTTTATCAGCAAATGACATGAGATCTCTATCTAATCTCCTCAATAACAAAAACTGATAATAGCTCCTAAAATGTCTATTGTGCAAAGGTTGGATAAAAAGTCTGTCTTCTAGGTCATCCCATTTAGAAGGTCACTAGAGTGATCATTATCCCCAATTTGCACTTGAGGATCCAAGAGGTAAAATAAGTTGCCTGAGGCCCCACAGGAAGGAGAAGGGCTAGATAGATGCCAAGTTCAGGCTTTTGACTCCTTTCCTCCTTCCACTGTATGAAGATCCTTTCCTAACACCAATTAAATCAGATCAATGCTTTCAACCTCGATCAACAGAAGACAAGGGCACTAGAGCCACCCAAACCAAAGGTGGTACCTTAGAGAAAGAGGAGACTCTCACCAGCACCGGGGAGCTCCATCTCAGAGCTGTGAAATCCAAGTTCATGTCATTCTCTAGTCTCTGGGATTCTTCTCCATTGAGGTCCCCTGTAGCAACTGCCAGGGCCATCCCAGTGGAAGCCCAGCACAGTGGATGGCGCCTGGCCTCTTGACCCTCTTCAGCTCAGCTCCCCTGATGGTGAAAACATCAATTTTCTAGTGTAGCCATGTTTTTCCAAAGAGCAATTGGTTAGTTCCTTTCCCTCAGCTATTTCACCCCTTCCTTTTCATCTTTTTTATTTTTATTTTTCATCTCAAGTCCTTCTTTTTTTTGTACTTTTCGCTTCTTCGGTGGCCTTTTTATAGCTTTCTACATTTCTCTCTCTTTTCATGTCTGGCTCTTTTGTAAGAGGCCCTCTTTCTTGGTTGTCTTTGTTTGTCTGAGGCCTCTTTCGAGGATGGCTTTCCCCTTCATTCATTGTTATTCTCCCTGAGATTCTTCTCCTGTCACTTTAGGGACTTCAATTTTGATCTTTACTGCTGGACTAAAGCTTTGCCATCCTTGTGTGTTTTCTTTGTGAGTCCATTTTTTTTTTCTTCATCATTTTTCTTGAAGCAAGAAGAAAACATCTTTTAGCAGTCTATATGATCTATTTGGTAGCTGGTGTTTGGAACTAAATGTGTGTTCTCCCTTTGAGAAGTCATTATTTTAATTGTAGCTGTTATGCTCTAGAAGTGGTGAGGCAATGGATGGTCCCTTTCCCGGCGACTGAAAACCAGTCCCTTTCCTCTAGTGTCTACAAGGTCCATGGAGGACGGACTTATTCCACATCTCCCAAACAAAAGGTTTTCATGTACAAATCCCAATGTTGTGGGGTTTGATGCTCTTTCTCCATATGTTTTCATTGGCAATTTGAGACTTTCTTTTTATTGTAAAATCTCAGGAAGGGAAAGGTTTGGGGGGTATGTGTGTGTGCGTGCGTGTGTGTGTGTGTGTGTGTGTGTGGTTGAGGCATAACTTTGATACAGCAAAAGACAGATTTAAATGTACAGCTAGATGAACTTATATATGTGTATTTACTCATGTAACCACCACACAGATCAAGATATAAAACAACCCCTCATTTCAGAAGGTTCCATCTGCTCTTTCTTCTTTAATACCTCCTCCCAAAATTGCCACTATCATGACTCCTGAATTTCATATAAATGGAATACTATCATAGGTACTCTTTAGTGTGTGGCTTCCTTCATTCACTGCAATATCTGTGAGATTTGTCTGTGTTGTTGTGTGTTTTAGTACTTTTTCATTTTATGTATATGTGTGTGTGCATATATATATATATATATATATATATATATATACACTATAATATATTCAATAAACATTGAGTGGTTTCCATTTTAGGAGTATTATGGATAGAGCCACTGTGAACATTCTTATTCATGCTTTTCATGTACACATATAGAAATACAAATATCTCTTGGGAAACTATCTAGAAGTTCAGTTCTGTGGACCTCAAATATGTGCCTGTTTAGAGTCAATAGAACCAGCAAGCCGTTTTCTAGCATAAGTTGGCCAACTCCCACCGCAGTGTTTGAATGTTGCCATTGACGCCCATCTTCACCAAGACAGATTGTTAGTCTTTTTACATTTTCGCCATCTGGCCAGTGTGAGAGGAGGTTAGAGTTGAAGAGCTAACTACACCAAACACTTCAGTCTTTCAAGAGCCTTATGTAAGACATCTTGCATTGTTTTTCACATTCTCTTGGTCTCCTTGACTCCCAACCCTCTGGCTGCTTGCTCGGCCTCCTCTGCCCCATGGCTGACCAACTCCAGCACGCCTTGCTGTTCCACTGTCTGAGGCTAACCAGCTGACACCCAAGGTCCCTGCATCCTCTGCCACTCTCAGCGTCAGATGAAAAGCATCCCTTGGGCACTAGGATCTGGCTTTCCTAGTGGTTCCTGCAGAAATGATGCAATGCAACCCAGAAGTCTGTACAGTTCACTTCCTCTGGAGTAAACTTACACCAGAAGGAAAAAACAAAACAAAACCCAAAGCCAGGAAATGAGATGAAGATTGAGTCTGGCTAGTAAGTTTCCTCTCCACTCTTTTTGACAATGGATAGATTCAAGGTACAATCTCTCTCTGGAACTGGTCTGTAGACTTCCTGCAAGGCGAATGGAAAAACCTGCTAAGTGACAATCTATGCCTCTTCACTGCTCACCACTGATCTGTATCCAGTAAGCATCACCTTGTACTGTTTCGCATCCTTCTGTCCCTCACTTCCGTCTACCTTTATTCTCTCTGTCCTGGGATTTCACCCCCAAAATAAAGCATCAGCATTTTTTCTCTGCCTCAGGATGTTTTGTAGGAGCCCAGAACTAAGGTAGCTTGGTTAAAACATTTCTTAAGATATTAAATGGGCTTGATTGATATTATCAATCCATTCAATTTTTAGAAAATGGAAGAATAGGGTGTTAACTAGACAGAAAACTTGCCTGAGAGTCTGAATGACTAAGTTCCAAACTAGGCTTTCTTATTTGTGATTTCAGTACATTACTCTGTGGCTCTGAGATTCAGTTTCATTTCTTTTTAAAGCTCTCAAGGTTGTAGTAGAAATGTCAGAGATACTCTATTAAGGAAACTTTAATATCAAATACAATATCATATGAAATTACTTGCCTAGTAGTTATCATTCAATGATATTGTTTTTCTTTCCTTTCCCTTCAAAGAAAGGCATACTCTGGAATTAAGAAATATTCCTGCTTTTTCAATACTATTCTGATCATTATACTATTACCACTAAAATTTAAAAAACAAGTAACATGTTAGAGAGATTTAATGACGAATAAATAATAAAATAGTAAACTGATTACATTGTCTCCTTCAGCAGGGGAATGACTTCCTCTTTATCTTAGGCCATTTTGCCAATGTCTTCATGTTCCTGTATTCCAAACCTTCTTTGGTGTAATTCTGATTTCAACCCTTTCTGGCTGATAGCATGCATCTGCTCACTCATGATTTATTCATCAAGCGCCTATTAGATGCTGGGCCTTATATTGGTTACTGGGAATGAAACAATGAACATAAATAGTATAGTCTCCACCCTCATGCATCTTAAGGTCCGATGGAAGAAACACATTTATTATAAAATTTAAAAAATATATGTAACAATGCAGGGATGTCATGGGAAATGCTATGGAATGCTGCAACAGGCAGGTTTGGCCTAGTCGGGAGGCTGGGACAAGGCTGCTGAGACAGTGGCCGTGGAGATAAGATGTGAAAGATTCTAGGAATGGATGGGTGAAAGGGGAGGGAAGAACGTCCGAGAGAAAGCAGCCAAGGCAGAGCCCCCAAGGAAGGAGGGAGTAGGAGGAACAGGAAGCACTGAATGGGGAACCCTGTGGCTGCCTGGTACAGAGCCTGAGAGAGTTCTTTTCCATCAGGCTGGAGAGGCAGCTATGGATCAGGGGCCCCAGGGAATGCAGACCATTAGAGCCTTTTATAATTTTGCTTGAAGCAATGGGAAGTCATGCACAGATGTACACTGTGTGTGTGTGTGTGTGAGATGATTAGACTCTTTTAGGAGATACTTTGCTATGGAATAAATGAAGGTCATCAACAGTGGAAGTGGAGTGGGTACCAGGGGCTGGGTGTTACTGTTTAATGAGTACAGAGATGGGGATCATGAAAGCGTTCTAGAGATTGATAGTGGTGATGGTTGCAGAACACTGTGAATTACTTAAATACCACTGAGTGATACACTTGAAAATGGTTAAAATAGTAGCTTTTCTATTATGTATATTTTACCACTTTAAAGAAAATTTTAAAGAGATGTGGATAAACAACTTAATAGGTTTTTGCAGTGATTTAGGAGTGACAACAGTATCTTGATGTATGTTGTTGGGCGGCGGAGAGGCAGAGATGACTGGATTAGAGATGTATTTTGGAGAGAAGTGAATGGGATTTGGCATGGCAGAGAAAGACTACCTCCCACTTATGAGAGTATCTTTTCTCTCCCCCAAGAATGAAATCTTCCTTGGCCTTTCCCCTATTCCTCCCCATAGTTCCTAACAGCACAGATATAACTGACATTCAATAAATGATTAGGTAGCTTTATTGATTATTTGAAAAGAGATTGTTTGATAACCAGGAGACATAAACCTGCCCAGGACATCTTAGATTGTTTAGGGTAAGATTAAAATTGGCCACAGGCTGGCCATTCACCTGTGGCAACATTCCCCAAAGTAAACTTTTATTAATAAAAAAGAAAACTTCATAAGTTAATTATGACTATTCCCTTTCTTGTCAATGTCTTAACTCCCCATCACAAATATAAAAATAAGGGGACATTTTAGAAAAATACTCGGGTTCAATTTAATTCTATCTAATATGACACATGGCACAATTTAGGTGTTCACGCTGACACAACCAACCTCTTGTCCCCCAAGGGCAAAGTGTGGAAACAGCCTACAAAAGGCAGGTAGATTATTTACATTACCGTATTTTATCCTCAGCAGGTAGCAAAGCGCCCAGTACAAAGATGATGCTCAAAAATTCTCATTGAATGTGCTATCACATAGCAGATATTAACTACCTGGTGAATTAACCAACGAAAAGTGGATCAACTCTAATATAGTAAATCCATCTGTGAAAGAATTAAAAAATGTATTACAAAATACATAAACCCAGTCATAAAAGTGTAGAATTTTAGATCAGGAATAGACTTCAGAGATACTTCAGAGATCATATACAGCAAAAAACACATCCAGGAAAGTTAATCTATGTCCCTAAAATAGCACAGATAATGGGTGCTGGAGTAGTTCTCTAGATCTCTTGAATCAGCACACTGTGTTCTTACAATCAAGTGATTATTTTCTACAAATGGGGCTCTGGGCTCTTGCTGTTAAAGGATACTGGCAACATGGCCCCACCTAAAGACCCCACTATGCTCAGAAGAAGTAAAATGGATCAGGGACCCAAAAAAGCTATCAACCAGTGACAAAAGAGCAGGCTGGTGGTCTGCAAATGTATTTCAGCCGGAATGTGCTAACCTGATGAGAGGAGAGAAGCCGAGGCACAGAAAGCAGGCTTGCCGAGACCCTGGGCAGCTTTCCAGAGGCCACGCCATCAAATGTGAGAAGCAGCCTCCTAACTCCACCTAACTGAGGGCAAGGTGAGGTCCTGGAGATGTGGTCACAGGTGAGGCAGGAGCCCAGCAGGGTGCCTTTCATACTTGGAGCTGTCGCACTGACACCCGGGTCCATCATTCACTACCATAAAGCACACCCACTCACTCCTCCATGAAACAGCAATGACGAGACCCTCTTACTTAGTTCTGTTCTGTGGAACCTAAAGGCCCTGAATCCTAACAGAATCCCTTTGCTGCAGAGAGAAGTCTGCGTCATCATTGTGTTTGCAGGCCAACTCGATGTAAATGTATGCTAACGTCCTGTCCAAGTGGGCCTGGGCTCAGGCCTTCCCAAGGGGCTTTGCCTGCTGCACAGGGTCCGGGAACACTACCTGCTTAGAAGGAAAGGATTAAGGAAGAGGTAGGAGGTTAAGGAATCAATAGAAAAGGAAAGGGAACAAGGGACAACTTTAGAAAGCAGTAAAGTGGGGAAAGGAGACCTAGCACAGCCCTCCTGTACGCAGGCAAGAAACGACTACGCCACAAACCCTGCTCAGCCAGCTCCGCGATTGCTTTTATGCCAGGTAGCTGCAGCCTGGGGAACATTTACATGGTCAGAGACAGAAAATCACTTGCGAGGTAATAGTTTCTGAGGAAAATGGGAGCATGTTCCAAATTGTGTTATACCTAAAAATTATTTCTCCTCCTGAAGTCAGAGGAGTCTGTAAACGCCGTCGCTGCAGTCACAATGGCCACTGCGTGGCTGAAGTTGAACCTCGCACCGGGTTGCTCGCTCTGGCCGAGGTGCTCTGTGAGCACTCCACAGATGTTTGTGTGCAGTAGCAAAGGACTAGAGAAAGGACTAGAGTGGGGTGCATACAATAGATGACCCCCCGATTGCCCTGGAGTCTGAGCATGGAAGACAAGCTGAAACTCGGGGCAATTAGCCTGCCATCTCTACCAACAGGGAATGAGCAGTGTGGTGTGGATTGGTAAGTATCAGTGGGTGGCTTGGGCTACGGACAATGGAAGAAAAAATTAGGAGACCCAGAGTCAGTACAAGATGACAGACAGGTCAGGCAGGAGTGGAGATAAACACCATCTTAACCACTCTTGACTTAAGAATTCACGTATAGCTTATTGAGAAAGGGAGTGTGGGTAGTTACCACCAGACTCACACAATAGCTGCACCTGCATAATATGTAATTCACAATTTATTTGTGCATGCACACATGCCAACATCAATTTGTTTCCATTTTCCTCAAGAAAATATTTTCATCCGCCTTATTATTAAATAGTTATTGACTGTTCCTTACATGGCAGACACACTTAATGAGCATTTTTGAGCATGTAGTCTGTGTTAGGTCCTGTGCCATACATGGAGGTAAGAGTGTCTGTCTTCAGTGAGGTGAAAACTTTGTCCCTCTCTTCATGGTGTGTGATCAGCTGTGGAACTCATTGGTTACAGCACAATGTGACAGAGCTAGGCCCGAGGTGTGCAACTTGGGGGGTCTGAGCTCATGTAGGACCTCCAAGCATTGTTAGGGGAAGCCCCTGGATAGGCCGACAGAGTGGGGCACCCTGGGGCATGCTGAGGGTGGGGGTAGGGAGGTGGTCACCATCCTCCTGCGCTTTCTGGGAACAGCCAGGCACAGCACACCACCTAGCAAAAGCCCTGAACTTTCCTAGCTAGGTCCTTGTCTCTAAAGCTCCTAATAAGAAGTGAAGCTCTTTGTTAACACATTCGTTCAGTGCAGCCTGATGCTCCCACGGAGTGGGCAGTGTGGGCACTCCCCAGAGCTCCACAGCTCTGATCCATGGCAAGCGGTACAGCCTGGACCTAGCCTGAGTCTGCGCAAAGGAAGGGCGACGGGGACCTACAGTGACAATCAAGTGACTTTGTATTTGAAATGACATCACCTCATGATCACGTATGTTCCTTAGGGACATATTAGCCAAAATAGGGGCCCAGGGCACTGCAGTTGAAATGAAGATAGAATCAGACTTCAGACACTGGTGAGCTGTCCACACGCAGGGTACTGATTCTCTCCTGCACCTTCCCTCCCGCCCACATACCTTCATCTTTGCAGAACAACGTGAAGCTGCCAGATGGCACCTCAAGGCTGTCCCATCTGAGGCACTTTCACCCCCTGCCTGGCACATTTTCAAAGTGAGTTTCCTTTGCAAGTTGCCTGAGCGCCTGCTGATGGCCCCCTGGTCTTAGAGCAATCTTTGGGCGTCTCCTAATGGCCTGACCTTAATTGCATTTTCCTGTGTGTGCCACTGCAGTCGGTATGCAGTGCAATAAAAGATTTCCAAGCTGCTGGGCCCATTCTTCCCTCCCCACCTACATCTTATGGAGTAGATTTTAAGCCTTATTTTTAAGGTGATTGATTTGGTGTGTTTTCTGCTTTCTTTCCTGCTGTGGAGACGTTTTGCCTCTATGTGTGATAATTTTTTTTAAAAGGAACTTTGATTTTCCTGTCCCCTCAACTTTCCACCCTGCTGTTGCAGACCGAGCTCTGGGAAGCTTTATTCCTCAAGCAGCTACTCTTCGTCCTCTGATTCTGTTATTAGTTGTTGGTGCTTTGAATTAACCATGGCCAGGGCTCAGGGCTTGTCATTTAACACTCCTAGCAGTGGGGTTTTAAAGTGGGCACTCAGGGATGAAATTCTGCAGCCACAATTTTTTTTTCCCTTTAGAAACGGGAGCATAGGCTTCTGTTTTATTTTAATTTAATTTATTTTGGATGTGATAGCAACAAAGAGAATTTATTACAAGTAAAGCTATAACATTCGATAATGTAGTAGTGGCCCCTTGAAGATGTGGTCTTAGGTAGGCCTCTACATTTTGCATTTCTTTATAGGAGTCATATTTATGCAAGGACAGAAGATTCTCATGGAAAACAAAACCTTGACAAAGCTTCGGTGATGATTCAGTGATTATTTCTCTTTTGCCTCAAAGTTGTCTACTTCACCTCTTAATTCTCTCTCAATAAATATTATATATATATATATTTTTTTTTTTCCCAGAAGTACTTCTTGGACATGAGAATGTAAAATTATGACAACAGCTGGACCAGAGTGGCTCAGTCGGTTGCTCGTCATCCCATGTACACGGAAAGGTTGCCCGTTTGAGTCTTCGCCTGGGCACACACCTAGGTTTCGGGTTTGACTCTCAGCCAGGAGCATAAGGAAGGCAACCAACTGATGTCTCTCTCTCTCACATTGATGTCTCTCTCTCTCTCTCTCTCTCTCTCTCTCTCTCAGCATATCCTCGGGTGAGGATTAAAAAAAATATATGACAACAATATCAAAAATAGTCAGGAAAGGAATATTTTAAAATACAAGAAGAATGACATGAAGCTTCAAGGGTAGGGGAAATCACACACCCACTCATATATATTCAGAAGATGGTACAGTTCTTCCATCATTGTTCACAAAATCCAACACAATTTATAGGACACATGGGGCCGGGGGTTATATTTTTGGTGATCAAACTGTGTTTGAACGAGTAGGACCCTACTTCTAACTATAGTAGTCCCCCTCACCTGTGGTGTTGCTTTCTGCGGTTTCAGTTACGCAAGGACGACCATTGTCTGAAAATATTAAACAGAAAATTTCTGAATTAAACAGTTCATAACTTCTAAATTGCACACTGTTCCGAGCTGCATGACAAAATCTCATGCTGCCCAGCTCTGTCCCATCCAGGACGTAAGAAGCCCCTTTGCCCGGCGTGTCCAGGCTGCAGATGCTCTCGTGTGCCCTCACTCAGGAGCGTCCTGGCTACCAGATCCACAGCCACGCGTCTCAGTGCCTGCGCTCCAGTCATCCTTAGTTACCTGGTCATGGCCCCAAAGGTGCTGCCAATAGACATCCAAAGAGAAGCCAGGAAGTGCTTCCTTTAAGGGACAAGCTAGGTATATGTAGGAAAAAGAAAACATAGAGACTTCAGTACTATCTGTGGTTTCAGCATCCACCAGGGGTTTGAAACTATCCCTCCGTGCTGAGCGGGGACTCGTGTATTATTGAACCACCCTGTCCTGCCCGCATGCAACTTCAGAGGCATTTTAACAGTATTTTTAAATTGATTTTTAGAGAGAGAGGAAGGGAGAAGGAGAGAGATAGAAACAACGATGTGAGAATGAAATATCGATCTGCTGCCTCCTGCACGTCCCCTACTGGGGATTGAGCCCATAATCTGGGCATGTGCCCTGACCAAGAATTGAACAGGGACCTCTCAGTCCATGGGACGATGCTCAATCTACTAAGCCACACTGGCTGAGCTAATCATCAGAGAGATGCAAATTAAAACAACAATAAGGTACCACCTCACACCTGCCAGAATGGCTGCCATCAACAAATAATCAAACAACAAGTGTTGGCGAGGGTGTGGAGAAAAGGGGACTCTAGTACACTGCTGGTGGGAATGCAGACTGGTGCAGCCACTATGGAAAACACTATGGTGTTTCCTCAAAAAATTAAAAATGGAATTTTCATTTGACCCAGTGATCCCACTTCTAGGAATATACCCTAAGAAGCCTGAAACACCAATCAAAAAGAATATATGTACCCCTACGTTCATAGCAGCACTATTTACAATAGCTAAGATCTGGAAACAACCCAAGTGTCCATCAGTAGATGAGTGGATAAAAAAGCTGTGGTACATGTACACAATGGAGTACTATGCAACTGTAAGAAAGAAAGATGTCTTATCCTTTGAGACGACATGGAGGGACCTGGAGAGTATTATGCTAAGTGAAACAAGCCAGTCAGAGAAAAACAAGTACCATGTAATCTCACTTATTTATGGAACATCATGAACAAAATAAGCTGTCGATCAGAATTGATCCAGAGACGTAAAAGTAGGGAACAGACTGACAAGCCTCAGAGGGAAGGGGTGGAGTGGGTGGGCAGAGATAAACCGAAGGACATGTGCACATGTGCACAACCAGTGGACACAGACAACAGTTTGGGGAAAGCAGGAGGGGGTGGGAGCAGGGAGGAGGGTGTCAATGGGGGAAAATGGGTGGACATCTTTAATACTTTTCACAATAAAGAAAAAAAAAAAACCCTCATAGACGAACAATAGCATGGTGCTCACCAGAGGAAGAGGGGAGTGGGGGGAGGTAGAAGAGGGTAAAGGGGGGATAAATGGTGATGGAAGGAGACTTGACTTGGGGTAGTGAACACACAATACAATATATAGATGGTGTATGATAGAATTGTACACCTGAAACCTATATAATTTTATTAACTAATGTCACTCCGAAAAATTCAATAAAAAGGAAAAAATCTCAACTGTTAAAAAATAATAAAATAAAATCTTCTTTTATAGGATCTATAAAGTACAGAGTGCTGTCCACTTAAGGCACAGCGATCGTAAGAAGGAAGTAGGGCTGCAGTACCCACGATTTATAGATGAAGACGCTGAACCTTATCGAGGATAAGGAACCCACGGAAGGTCACGGAACAAGCAGCCAAACCAGGAGTCACACTTTGCATGCTCCTTACCTAGAAGCAGCCCGGTGAGTGGTTTCCTTTCTGTGTATGTTTGATGATCACTAATGCTGCCTTTTCCATTGGCTTAACCTTGATGTTACAGCACTTGGAAAACATAAGCTCAACCATCAGCTGCCAGACATGTGATCCATTGTCCTTGCTGGTGTGGGAGAGCGTGGAGATGTGAGAGAGGGACCCAGGAGCTCTGCCCCAGCCTCCTGTTCTGCCCGAATGATGGCATCAGACAGTTTCTTCCTGCCGCTTGTAGAGGACGTGCTGAATGAGCTTAGCCAATAGCAGGAGAGCGGGTAGAGTGTGGAGAGGACTGTCGGGTCCTGGGCACTGGGGAGCCCACAGGGAGTCTCAGGAGCCAAAGGCCTCCGAGCTCAGCCCGGGGTTCCCCGTCTCCACCAGGGGGCGTCCTCAGCCCCCTGAGGCCTGACTAGGCTCCTCCTGTGCCCTTTCTCTTACTCTTCATCAGTCTCCACCTTCCTCTGCTTCCTTTGTTTTCATTCTCATCCTCCATTTCCACCTCTGTGGCCCTCTGTGGGCATCTTTCTGCTCTTTTATCTTTTTCCCTCACCACCTTTTTTTTCTAAGTCACCCTGGCCCTGGCCCTAGCACAACCAGTCCCCTGCCTGCACCTCCCTGGGCCACTTAAACTCCTGAGAGAAGCCACAGGTGTGACAGGCCAACTCCTCCCTTCCAAAAACCTCCGTTTGACCAGCTCTGAAGAGCTTGCGAGGAGAGAGGTTAGGTAAGTGTTGTAAATAGTAAATTAAGTATAAAATCTATATCCTGAAACAGAAATGGACTGTGAACTCTGTGTTCGAGGGAAACCAAATGTCTTGTCTTGGAGCAACCTGTGCCTTGGAAATGCGAACATTTGGGCTGCTGTGTGGTTATAAAGCGCTCCTCGTCCCATTCAGATTTCACTTGGCATTTCTGGGGCACAGAAATGCCAGCCTGTAAATTCACGTAAAATCTGTGCTTTTCCCCTGAAAAATTCAAATGACTGAAAGAACCAGTAACAATACTATAATTAATGATTGTATCTATTCTAAGACCGAACGTATTCCTTCTCAGGACTGACTCAGGTAAGGTGACACTCTCAGTGCAGTATTTCTCTGCTAATGCTCACACCAGGCGAAGAGAACACGCCTGTTTTCCACGAACAATAATCCAATAATAAAACTACCTCCCAGCGGACGCACGGCTCACTGACTTGGGGATTTCAGATTATCCAGGTAGCTGTTATGTTGTTTTTGATGGAGGGGAGATCTATCTGAACAGAAATTAAGAAGGAATTAAGAAGAGAAAAAGAAGTGTGCAGAAAGAGGAAGAATTTAAAGAGAGGGTGAAATCCCCATTCCAACAATATCTTCTTCTAAAGCTGTTTATGATAAAAAGAGGATTAGGCTGCTCGTATTCCAGCTTTATTAAATTAAATCCGGGCCCCTCTCCTAGACACATGCAGGCCTGGGGACATCAGTTCCATCATACAAAATAGCCCTCGGGAGAAGGAATCCTCCTGGCACGGGGCCTCCCGCCTCTTACAAACTGTTAACTGTGGTAATGAACCAATCTGAGAGACATATTAATAATGACATGAAGAGACACATTTATTGTTGATTGTTGAGATGGTGGCAGATTTATTGCCAGCTTGCCAGGAGGGAGGGCTTGGCCCAGAAATGGTGCAATTAAAAACAAATTGAATACAGGGACAAAGAATCAATAATCTAACAGGGCAACTTTTAGTTTGTAAAATACAAATATAAATTAATTGACCTGAACACAGCTGCTAACTGGTCATTAATGTCTTCTTTCTGGCCAATCAGAACACATCATCTCTCCTTTGTGCTGACGGCAGCCGGCGGGCGGGACACTTCCCACTCTGTCGTGGCTGCCCTCTGGGACGTCTTGTTGGGGGTGATGTCCAACACCGTCACAGGAACGTAGCGGTGTCACATCTTTCCCTAGAAGCTCTAAATTATGAAAAAAAAATTTAAGGTTTTCTAAGAACTTCCTTATTCAATAAAAATGTTTTCGGTGCTTACAGCGTACGGCCATCTATCCTAAGCAAGGTGGATGCTGTTTGGGGTGTGGTCTCCAATAACAGCCAATTTAGGACATGTTGCTGTTGTGTTTATGGATTTGCAACATTTAATATAAATTTGTTAAAGAGCTACCTCTGTGGTCATGCCAATTCAGATGCAACCCCTAAGCTGTTCTTGTACTTAAAATTATGAAGCCAACTCTGGCTCTGGCCTTCAAGGAAGTATAGCGTAGGGAAGAACCAGAGTTAGACCCACCTGTCGCTGAACTATGAAATGAAAAGCCACACGTATCACGGGAAGTGCAGGTAAGGTGATATTTAGCAACTCTTTAACTGGGCTGTCTAGTACGATAGCCACTAGCAGGTGTGGATATTTTTAATTAAATGAATTACAATCAAATAGTACTAAAGTTCAGTTCTTCAGTCAGACGAGACATATTTCAAGTTCTCAGTCGCCACTTGTGGCTAATGGACACCAGGTTGGATGGTCCGGACACAGCGCATCCTGTCATCACAGAAAGGTCGGCCGGACAGAGCTGTGGGGACAGCACTGCTCTAAAGCTTCTGTAGAACTAAGTGTCCAGGGAAAAGGCGCTCACGACAGATGGGTTGTGTGAGAAACGGAAAAGGATGCAGGACCCTAGGGGTGTGGTTTTTACAAGGACACGTTTGGCTCCATGGTGTGTAGGATATCAAAATGGAATAATAGAAAGTCAGAGTGGAAAAGCAGGTTCAATTCTGACTTGTTTAGTGCCTGGAAAAGTGATCCAAGACGTTCTGCCTATTTATTGTCAACAGGGAGTCATTCCAATTACGACTAGGGGAAGTGACCTGGTCAGACATGTGCATCAGGGATATTTAGACAACGGTGTGAAAAGAGTCACAAGGAGGCAGAGACTGAGGAGTGGGTGGCAGTCGGACCGGGACTCTGAAAGTCACTGGGGATTGAGAGTCTACACTTTGATGGCAGTGGCTGTGGGAACGGAAGGGAAGAGAATGGACTTATTGGACTTGACATCTGCTTTGACAGAAAACAAGAGTCAGAGCTTACGCCGGGCTTTTATACAAGGATGGTAGGTCCATACATAGAAAGGAGAATTAAAAGAGGAAGAACAGGTTTTGGAGTGACGAAGATACGTTTAGTGTGGGACATGGGAAGATAGCTATGGGATACCCAAGTTGAAGAGGTCAGGAAAAGATCATAAATAAAAGCCTGAAATCAGGGAAGAAATTAAAGACTGGAAATGTAGATGTAGGAATCAATGATACATACCTGATATTAACTCTAAGAAGGAAGTTATAATTACTGAAATAAATAAGCCAGAAGAAGAAAAAAAGGCTTAAGGAGGACAGATTCTGACTGCAGAGGTATTAGATGAAATCATTTCCACAGAGATAACAGGCCAGGAACGCGAGCCTGTTGGCACTGCCCGGGCGAGTCCGCCCGGCTGGCTCGTGTCGAAGGGATGGATCGAGGGGCAGTGCCAAGCCGGGGTTAAGAGCAGGCTTTCCTTATAGACGGAGCGGAGCTCAAACAAATCGCTCTGCTTATCAGCTGGTGACCTAAGGCGAGTTCTTTAGCTGATCTGAGCCTCAATGTCCTCACTGAACAATTAGGAAATGCACCCACCTTCGGGGTTAATTGGAAAATAGAATTGTATCTATAAAGTGACTGCCACGTTAAGTACTCGGTGCAGATCACTGTGGTTTGTAACTATTAAAAAACATGTTTTTACTGGTTTTCTTGTGGTGATTTCACTTCACCTCTGTCGCTCTTCAAAGTCTCTGCACACAGGAGGCCGCCAGTGGGAGAGGAGTCCAGGGCTCTTCCACACCCTCACGAGAAGCCAACACAAGCAGTGCGAAGGACGGTTATCATTGCCAAGACTCTGTGTTTGCGGTAAAACTTGTTAACTAGGGACTCAGCATCAGATTTCAGAAAGCAAGTCAGACTCTCCAAATACGTGCACACGTGCTGCACATGGGAAAACATCACCACCCTAAATTCACAGCTCGCTCTGATGCTCCGCTGCGACTAACGAGGCTTGTGGGTGGCAAAGTTCGAAATCCTGGGTGGGATCCTGACTACATGAGAGTGGCGATGCACTTCCATCTATTAGGAGAATTTGCTAATTTACCCTTCCGCTAAAGATTGCTTCCCCTCCTCACAACAATGGGAAAGATCTCTTTGATTTATTTCAGTTACTGACAGACGAGACTCTTAGGAAATGAGCTGAGATCACCATACAAATTGAGTAGAACATTATAGGCATTTCATTTTCTCCTCCATCTCCACATCAGTGATGATTTTGAGAACAGACTTTATGACTGTTCCCTTTATTTGATTCTGTTGCAAATCAGGCAGATGACAGCTCCAGGCCTTGCCACATTTGTCTGGCCACTGTGCGTGTCACCACACCAGGTGCCAGGACGGGCAGTGCCATCTTGGGCCATGTGGAACACTGTCTCTACCTTTGCTTCCAAACAGCCTACGCACTTTCAAAGCCAGGACTCTCAAATGGAATTCGCAGGCGGGGTTAACATCTTTAGCCCTGACAGTGTGTTCATTTAATGTGAAATTTGGATTTGTTCTCATTCACCTTGGAAAATTGCAACTCTTCCTATTCCTACAATAAAAAGATTACAAGTGTTACAGGAGGAATTAAGCATATACCCATCCCTTCCATGGGGAGACTGAACCTACATATTAGGTGGAGGGGGGATGGAATTCCAGAGACCGCAAAGATATAGCCATGAAACCTGTGAAAACTGTATGTGCATGCATGTGTGACTGTGTGGGAATGTACGTGTTTGTATGTGTGCATGAATGTGTGACTTGTATGTGTATATGTGTGCATGCTTGTGTGACTGTGCTTCTATATGTGTGTGCATGCATGGGTGACTGTGTGTGAGATGTTTGTGTGTGCATGCATGTGTGACTATGAGTGCATGTGTTTGTGTGTGCGTGCATGTGACTGTGTGTGAATGTGTGTGTGTGTGTGTTACCATCTTAGCATTTAAGCAGTGCCAAACAAAGCCCCATATTTCTCCTCACAACAATGGGAATGAAGTCTTGATGAAAAGAGAAATGTTAGAACATTTTTTGTTTTGTTTTTTACAAAATGTGTTTGGGACTGTGTTTGCACCAACTGCACATGATATAATGAGAGGTGTACTAACCTAGGAGATCGGGTGGAGGTGAGCATCAATTCTACTGGGGCTATCTGACGTGTCAAATTCAGGTAATAGCTGGGTGACAGTCTGAGGGAAGGGAAGGGACCGCTGCGAGGGGAGTTCTCATCCCGGAGAACCTGGTCAGCATGGAGGGAGCCGCATGGGGAGGCCCCTCTTCTGAAGAGCGAGCCTTGAGCCCCCTCCCTGCATGGGCTGCAGAGGGCAGCCTGACGGCAGTGACTTCATTTCTGATTCCTTGTTGTCTGCAGTTGCCTTGGTTGTGGGTTGTGGAGGTGGCACGTGTCAGGGTGGAACAGGGCACCAGTGGGTGTCTTTTCTTCCCACTCTCTCCAACCGAAAGGGCACCGCCGCAACCTGGGTGAGCAACACTCAGTCACCGCTAACAGTGGTGTGAGCAGGAAGCGCAAATCCTAAGGCTCCGAAGAAAACATGACAAAGAAGAGAACAAGGGCAAACTTTCCATCGCCCCTTTAGTGGGTGCAGTTGGAAGAATCGGAGTACAGAGATGCCTGGATGTACAAATTCCTCCATGACATTACACCAACAAATCATGAAATGCAATAACTGGAAAGGACTTCCTTACCATCAGTTCAACCCTTCATGCCAAAACCAAGAAATGATGCCCAGAGACATTCGTATACTTACTTTGTAGCGTGGGTCCTTTGGCCCGTGTGATTTCTGTGCACGCATGCACAGCACGGACAGCTTACAGACCCCTCTTCAGAATCTCATTTTCAAATGCAAAACAATTAACAATAATAATAATAATAAACATAAGATTAAGGTGTGCATGTGTGTACCCAAAGGAACTCAGTTACATTGCATTGTACTCTTCACCCCGAGATAAGAAGCTAGGAGGGTGACATCCCAAGGACACAGGCCTGGACATCAGAAGCAGAGCGCGGGCTGAGGAGGAGTGTTTTGAGGCCCAGTCTTGTTCATTTCCACGTTTCCACCCTGCCTCTGTGAAGAGTGAGTGTGATTATAATTTAAAATAGAGGCCCTATAAATTAAATTTATTTCAGGTTGACTGCTTGCTTTTCTTTAGGCCCATGATTATACATGTTAATTTAAATGACTGTAATAGTTGGGAGAGGAGGGGAAATATAGCAGACACAAGAGATTAGTGACAAAGGAGGAGCAGAAAGTAGGCAGGTGCTCGGCAGCACTGTGACCTGTGACCTATGTCCCTTGCCTGCTGGCAGCTGGGCAGCTGGTGCCCCTCTCATGGTCGCCCTGGCCCTGGCGTCCGCTGGGCCCACCCCAGCCGCCGTCTGCTCGGTGCTCGCCCTTCCCAGGGTGCCTCGGAACCTGTGTATTTCCCTCACAAAGAGTACCACATGTACCTGTCTTTTCACTGGGCTACGAGCTAGCAGTCTGCTATGCGAACAAAACACTGGGCCCAGAGCATGAACACCTCGTGCCGAGAGGTGCGTTGCCACTACTGGCTGCCGCAACTTGGACTGATTTCTTCAACTCTCTAAATCTCAATTTCTTTTCTTGGAATCTGGCAACTTTCTGTTCTGTTTCCCAGGGCTTTTGTGAAGAAAAATCTAAAGAGAGAATGCATGCAAAGTGCTCTAACTTTTTATTTGGATGCGTTTTTTTTCTAGAGACGAGTCTGGTGAAGAGAATTGAAAGCATTTAGTAGCTCCATCCTTGGGCAAGCGTTTAATCTTTCTAAGCCTCAGTTTCCTTATTGTGAAATGTTGACTGTGATGTAGAATTTGCAGGGTTGGCGTGAGAACCAACCAAGATCAGGTTTATACTCCATGTGCCCAAGGCAGGGGTTGGCTGGTGCTCAGTGAAATCGGGGACCAGTCTAGCGGCCAACCTGACTTCTCTACCTGCTGAACAGAATGTGGGGTGCCAACCAGTCTCACCTGAACCGACTCCAGGCTCACAGACCCGAAGTCTTGCCGACAGAAATTACATATGCTTGCTCTGGCATCTCAGATGTAAGAAATTAACGTAATTCATCATTTCTAGCCCTTTACATAAAATTGGGTTTAGCCAGAGGAGTTCATTCCATGAAAGAAAATATCGAGTAGTAAACAGATTTCTGAACTAAACCAAGAGAATATCAATATCCAAGGAGCAAAGATCCACCAGCTCTTCCTGCCCATTGACGGCGATGGGCAGCCCAAGGAGAGTCACAGCGTGTCAGAACGCCAAAGCAGTCCTGCCCACTCGAGTTACAATTAGACACTGGATTTTCACAGGGCCCATGTTCTCAGTACTTACACAGGATAAAAAGGCAGCTTTAAAATGTGCATCGGTGAATGGATGAGCTACTCCCACTTTAATTCTCTTCTTTGCTACTCCCTCTCAGACGCTCCACACTCTTCACGCAGTCTTGGCATCCACCCCCACTGCTCATTTCTACCTTGAGCTCTGTCCTCACTTTCTTCTGGTACAGTGCCATCTCAGTTCAGAAGAAAGGAAGAAAAAAGAAAGGCTAACTGGAAAATTCCCACCAATCTAGATTAGAGAAATAACTTCAGACATGCTTGGCAGGAGGTGGTGGAGTGTGCTAGAGGAACCCTGATCTTGGAGTCACATGGCCAGGGTTCAAGCCCCAGTCTGCTGCTTACTCACAGGAGGCCGACTGGTCTCTTAATCTCCATGAGCTGCAGTCAAGTAATTTGCAAAGTGGAGATAACAGGCATTGCCCTATAGCCTCCCAGGGCTTGTTGTGAGGGTCAAATGAGACAATGTTGTGGCCAGTGCTGGAAAGGACTAAATGAATGGATGGGATTCACGTTGTCCCTGTAATCACACATCTCTCAGCTGGTCACACTGAAGACCCTCAGCCCTCCAGGGAGCTCTTCCCCATCACTGTCTACTCCAAGTCATCTGGACAGTGTCTGACCCAGTCCTCACTCCCTCTGCTTGAAGGGGCGCTCTGATCACCGCCTTCATATCCATTTCATTTGCTGTATTAATCTGTTCTTCTGTTCATTTTATAAACATTTACTGCAAGCCTCAGACAGTGTGCTATATTCTGGGGAGAGATGTAAATATATGGTTCCTGCTGTTCTCCAGGAATAGTTAATCTCAGAAAACTTACTCTCATGCTAGTACATTCATGATGGGTCTCAAATAGACCCCTTCCGGTCTTGAGTTATACCTGGTCCTTCTTTCGATAATACCTGCATGATGTTTGTGTTTGCTTTGTCCCTAAACGTAGCAAGCCTGACGCTTTCCTTCCGTGGTGTTACAGGATGCTAGCTCCGCAGCTGGGAGCGAGGCCATCAACATCCCCCGTCAAAAATGCAGGTGATAACCTCTTAATTTTTCTTCTTTCAAGGAATTAACATTACTTCTCTCAGTTTTTCTTGGACCATATCTCTTGGAGGAAACTTCTTTGTTTCTAGAGGTGTGCCCACAGCCCAGTCCTGGCACACCTTTGGGTGACGGGGGAAACTTACTGCCTGTTCGTGGGTCTGCAGCTTCCTTCTCTCCACGTCCCCCTCCCACACAGGGCGTCCAGACTGATGTTCCTACCCTGCTAACCTGACTCTACAGCAATACTGTCCCTTGCTCAGGATTTCCTTCACACCTAGGTGTATAGTCTAACTCACATTGTCATACAAACACATATTGTACCTTGAAATGATCCCTCAGTGGCCAAGGTGTACCTTGGGTATCAGTGACAATATTTTAATGAATGCAGCTTCTCTCAAAGGGAGAGACTTGGGAACTAATTCCATCAGATATGTGGCAAAGGTCACCTTGTTAAACAGTGGAGACAGGCTCTGAGATCAGTGACAGGGAGTCTCTCAGCTCCTTACGTTGCAGGAGCAAGATGGAGAAGCCAGGGGCCCATGGGGGTGTCCCCCTTCTCTGACGGCACTTGGTTGGCAGAGGTGTTGAGAGTCTAACATTCTCTAATGGACAGATGATAAATAAACACCTTTTTTTTTTTTTTCTAAACAGACAAGTTGCAGCTCGGAAATTTTTCAGTTTTTCTCATTGCAAAATCAATACCCATCAGCAGTTTGAAATTAAAGGCAAGATTAGACTCAGTTTTATACATGCCTTATTGTATTCCAAAAGCTTTCTACTCAGTCAGATAAATCTTCTTTAAGAGGATTAGGAAACTTTCATTATCTTTATCTAACCTGAACTAACACTGAGTCTGAAAAATTAATCTGTAGACTGGACAAAAGCCGGTAGCTGCTGGAGAGAAGGACTCCTGGGCGTCTTTCTAATTGGGCGGTGGGGTCACTGCTTCTACCCACTGGACATGCAGCTGGTCTCCAAAGAAGGAACAGTCGCCCAGTGCCAACCACGAGAGAGAGAATGCCGCTCCCTGAGCTCCTTCTTTCAACCTCTTAGAAACGTGAAGTGTGTCTGCTAAGTGTTCCAAGAGAAAGTTCTCTCCTGCCACTCAGCCCTCCCAATCTTTGAGCTGAATCTCACAGGCCACTGCAGACGGCCAGAGCTGTAAGAGGTGCCTGGCCTGAACGTGGGGACAGTGAGGAACTGAACCCTGGACAGGAAGACTCGGCTGCTCATCTCTTGCCTGTTCCCAGACCCTTTCTGACCCAACGTTAGGGGCCCCGAGGGAGAAACCACTGGCTTCCCTGTGCAGCCCAGGACATAGCTGCAAGTGCCCAGGGAACAACGCGGTCCCCAAGCCGTGCAGAGCCGGCCCTGGCGGCATGACCGGGGCCCGCTGCACCACCCGCGTATTTCCTGAAGAGCAGCAGCCTCGCTCTGTTTGCGTCTGCTCTGTCCTCTGCCTGACTGTTCTTTTCTTTTATTTCAGTGCCACGTGTTTTTAAATGTGAAGATAACTTTGCTGTCAAGGCCACGAGGGTGCCGGGAGGCATCGAGCTCTTCCGGAACCAAGGCCAGAGGCCAGGCGGGGAGGAAGAGCTCACTCTCCACGCTTTCTCACCCCAGAAACCTTCGACAGCCATTCCGGCTCATCCCAGAGGACCGTCGCACCCGGCGCCTCGCTGTCCTCCAAGGGGAAGCATTAGAGTGACAGTTGTCTTCATCTCCAGATGGCAGGCCATCTTGTAGCTCCAAAGCAGTGACCATGCCCAAGCGTGCGCCTGGGTGGGACACGTGTGGAGAATGGAGATGGCACAGTGTGCAGACATCTGTCAGATGGCAGGCTGATGTGGGCGTCTGAGAGCACGTGGGGTGAGCGAAGGCCATGGGGGCTGAGCTGAGGCAAGGGTTCAAGCAGTATGACAGCGCAGGGGCCTGTGGGGGCAGACACGTCAGAGAGACACCCTGGCCCGGCCTCTGCAGTTAGAAATGGCTCACAGAGTCACAGATCCGGAGGCTGTGCCAGCCAAGAGTCGCTCTGGCAAAAGAACAGCCGTCCTGAAGCAGGAAGAGCACTAACCCCGACTCAAACTCTCCGTGAAAGCAAATGAAATGAGCAAAATGATATTTTTTAGAAAGGCAGGAGCAAGAGACTCCATATCAGCTAAGCAAGGATGCCGTACACATTTCATAACCGACCAACCCTTGGAACCCACTGCAGACGGAATGTGGTAAGAGGCAGTCACTGAAGATTAAATCACACACCGGGACCCCTCCTGAGAGCCCGGTTCGTGGCCCCTGACACCGGTATAGGACACTCTGGGAGACGCCCACCCCAATCCCTCCTGGGTGGGGTTTGGGGGAGGAAGGATGTGTCAGTGGAGGATGGGAGCTGGCTCAGTACTTCCTGGTCACCCTGGGTCCCTAGCTCACAGGAACTGCTTTACATGGTGGGGGCAGTCAGCGGGGAGCAGTTCAACATAAGCTCGTGGGTGCTGCTGTCTTGTCTTACAATGGCTCTCAAACTCCCCTAATTGCTGTCTGATGTGTTTCTGATTTCTAATGTTTAATCATTGATGGCTGAGATTCTGACATCTCTTCAGCCTCACTTTTTCCCCTACAAAGTGAAATTTTAAAAAAAAGTATTAAATACGATGCCTGGGTTATACTGATACAGGTGTTTTTTAAGGGAGACTAGGAGAGACTGTCCCCCTTTTTAATTATACAGATTTCCTTCCCACGTACACCTGGGCATATAAATTGGACTAATCTCGCTCTTGGTCTCGGTTCCACTGTGGGGCTAAGAGAGAGGCGCCGGTGCCGCAGCCGCTGGGCCGAACCTGGCGGAGCCGCGCCCCGAACCCCTCAGGATCACGCAGGGCCATCTCCCACGCAGAGGCGGGCGTGAGTCACATGGTCTCATGTCAACAGTATTCGCCTCTTACTACAAAAGAAGCCTGTAAAAGGTGTTTAAAGACCGACCTCTGCACAAACATCATCATCTTTATCATAGTTATGTTTATGAGTGCAGAAAGTGGATATCGTATCTGTTTTGAATAAATCTGGCCCCAACTCTGGAGCACTAAGGAACTTGAGAGAGCTCCATCAGCACACGCCAAACAACGTATTGATGAGAACTGAAGGATCAGAGATCAAACTGAGAAACTTGGTGAAAATATTCAGTACTCAGTCAAGAGCCCAGCAGGTGGGAAGGAATCCCGGATGTACACTCAACCTCTGGATTCTATAGAGGAAAATGGCTTTTTGTGTCTTCATATATAAGTAGAAGCAAAGACTGAGATTGTCCTTCCCCTCCACCCTTGACAGTGACCCCAGACTGCAGACCTAGCTGCAACTCACCTTGCACGATGAGGTGGACCCGCGAGGTCTTGGGGTGGTTGTCTGTCTGCACAGAGCAGGTGTACGGGCCCTCGTCGTACACGTCCACGTTCTGGATCAGGATGCTGTACTGGGTGGGTGTGTTGACCAGGATGATCACACGAGGATCTATGGACCACTTGTCATTCCCAGCGTAGAGGATGGTGCTGCGGTTTAGCCAGGCCACCCGGGTGACTCGGTCATCTATGGTACACCTGTGGGATGGGGTGGAGGTAAAGGGGGAGGGGAGGAGAAAGGGGAATATTGAGGAAGGGAGAAAGGGAGAAAGAGGAGGGGAGAATGGGAGGAAGAGAGTGTTGAGAGATTATATTATTATATTATAAATATAGTGGTTGTACTTCAAGGAATAAATAAAACAACATAACCTAGTGCTAAAAAAAAACAATGAATTATTGATGAAATTTCTTATATATAGGTTCACAGTGACCTGAATCATCCTGAAGAACCGATGATGCAAAATCCTTCGTATTTGATTTGGGGACATATTCAGTGAACATCTTTGTTGTATATTTGCTTTCCACCTTATTTCTCCCCTAGGCTGACATGAAATCAGTTTAAGTTTCTTGAGCACATTGAGCATCTTGTGGGAGAAGTGGCCCAGGGGCACGGGGGGAGAAAGTGGGTCAGTATTTCGAATAGGTCACAGGTAACCCACAAAGCAAATACCTAACTGATTGTTAATCAAAAGTTCAGCGAGTTCCCTTCCAGACCTCCCGGTGCTGATAAGCCGCTGCAGCCTCAGCTGCCCAGTGCCGGCAAACCGAAATTCACCCGAGAGAGCCCACAACTGCGGAGGAAGCCTTGGCCACCTCTTCCCCAGAGAGGGAAGGAGAGATGGCCAGGTCGAATTTCTTTCCTCTCACACCCTGCTCGCCATGCCCTGAGAGAAAACAGTGTGGCTGGTGTCACCAGGTTATCGCCACCCTCTCACCGATGTCCCCACCAGCAGAGGCAAGTGGAATTTGCTCTGCGGGGTGCATGACCTGCTGGCTACCGGGCTTAATGGAGGGAAGCAAATGCCTGTTGGTCAGGAAGCAAGTTGGATGTGGCCCCGGAACTTAGACCCTGTGAAGGAAAGATGAAGAAAAAGAAATCCTTTATAAACCTGGGTCTGCGGTGAAGGGTACGAGTCAAGGGGTGAAGTCGTGCACACCTGGTACTCAGCGCCCTAGTCTGCTAGCCAGCACTTCAGCTGGGGTATCCGAGCAAACAGCAGGTGCAGCTCCAGCCCCTGCTCCCCCAGGGGTCCCAGGGGAGGGTAGGAGGTGCGCCTCCTGGGGACAAGGAATGCGAATCCAGTGCCCCCAGGTGAGCAGACGGGACAACACCGCCATTCCTTACCCAGCTGATCCCATCTGAGCGACAACAGAGATCCTTCTGACAGGCTCAGAAGATGGGCAGCACGCCAAAGACACTGGCCGTGGAAGAGAGAGCACACACATTTGGACCTGCTGATTCCCCCTGGCAAAGGGGCCAGCCTGCCGGGGTCAGGGGAACAGAATGGGACAGGGGCACCAAAACGACGCTCTCCTAGAAAGGGGAAAGCATCAGGCTAGAGAGGGACTCTCCCTGGTTGGTAGGAGGAATAAAAATAATACTAGCTTCCAATTACTGAGGTCTTTTATGTACAGGTCCACTGATCATTCAGCAGGAGCCGGGGCCATGAGGTAGGGGTGGGGTGATAATTAAGTGCTATCAAATTATAATAGGAAGAGATTCTTCTCTTCTAAATTGTCTTTATTTGCTGCTTTTTTCCAACTACAAAAATAAACACATATTTAAACATGTGAACAAATAGAGTACAAAGACGCATAAAGGCCAAGCTATTCGATACATTCCTACCGACTCCTCGACTCCTCATAACAGCCTGTCACTTCTCCTCCGACATCTTACTCCCCACAAACACACATTCACATGTACACATTTTATGGTGATTTGTTTTTGCCTGAAATAGAATCATAGTCTAATTTTCCTGTGAAGCTTTTCTTTTAACTTGACCACACACATCTCTGCACACCGGAAGTTAGAGATCTAATTTTTTCTAGTTAACATCAGTGAGATGAGTTTGGGGGAGGGTCCATTAAAAAATATATGTTATATTGATTTTTAGAGAGTTAAGGAGAGGGAGGGAGAGATAGAAACATCCATGAGAGAGAAACATGGATCGGCTGCCTCCTGCACGCCCCCTACTGGGGATGGAGCCCACAACTCAGGCATGTGCCCTGACCCGGAATCCAGCTGGTGACCTCTTGGTGCTTGGGTCGGGGCTCAACCACTGAGTGTCAGTGGTTAGATAATTCAGATATCATTAAATGACTCTTTCTCACCTTAGTAAGCGTGTCATTGGTATGAAGAAAAATTGAAGTCTTGTTTTTCCCTCCATACCCTGGAATGTTAGCTTTACTTTCCACAAAATTATTTCATTCTATGGAAACATTCACATTTTGCTTGTGCAGAAGACCAAAGCCCAAAAGGAACTTCCCTGCTTTGAACTTTCAAAAGCATTTTTTTTAAGAGGAAAAAAAAAAAGATAAACTCATTAATTCACTCTCAGTTGCAAATGATTGATAAGGTAACCCCTATCCTAAGAACTGCTGTATTTAAATAACTCCTAACAGTGAAGTTCCAATTGTGCAATTCCAGGAATTAGCAAGCCTGGAAGTGAATGATGAATTGAGACAGAGTGAAGAGAGTTGTCTTCCAGTTCCTGGAACCACACAAATGCAGGTGATTACACACAAACAAATATTCTTGCTTTTATTTTGGTCAATTATGTAACCACTTACACATTTCTAAGTGGACATGATTTTTTAAATTTAATTTGTAGTTGCAAAGAATGCATTTTTGGTCTGTGGAAAATATTCACCTTGTTAAATTAAATATCACAATATTTATATATATGTAGGTATGTTTAATGGAATTCAAATACCATAGTAACTTGATACTCATCATTATCTATTTTCAACATTCATGAACAAGTTCTTCTTTAACAGTCATAAAATGTGCATTGTTCCTTTTTTAAACACAAAGTTGTGTTTCCATTATGTATCCTCTGAAAATTTTATCCTGATATATTTTATGCTTGAAAATCTTTTATTGATCAGCTATCATATTTATATATATATTCAAATTACTTTTATGTTCTGTGACCATAAAGTTCTGAGTGATAATATTTTCTTTTAGAATGAGTTATCAATACAAGGATAATATTGATAAAACAACATAAATATATTGTACATGTTGTTAAGTAATAATTAAAGGTAACAAGTAAGCTTTTACTGGAAATACAGCTCTTAGTAGGCGAGACGAGGCTTTTTAAACTTGTGCCATGGAGAAATGCCATCCCTGCTGAAGCGAGAGAGCAAGGATCAATGCCATCCCTACTCCTATTTCTGCTTTAAGTGAGCCTAGTTCACATCAGCAAGGATATGGAAATGAACATCTTGTATAGAAATGTCACTCAATTCTTTGAACCTTTTCCAAAACACATGCCAAAAATCACATAGTAATATAGCTTCAAAAATTATTTTAATGATCGCACAGCTGACAATTCAATTAGTTCCTCCTTCAATTTCTTTTAAAGCAATGAATTGGAAAATACCTGACTTGCAAAGGGCTTTGTAATTCAGTATTAAATTCATTCAGTTTCTCAATATCTAGACAGTACACTGCTAATATTTTACCAGGCTTTATCAAATGACTATTAAAGTAAGAAAGTAAAGAAAAATTCTCTCCTGAACAATTACTAAAGTGGAAGCAGTCAGAAAGGAGAATTAGAATTACAATTCAATCTCAGGTACTTTCTCAGGTCGATTTTGGGAAATTTGAGATCTTGAAATATATTACCTTAAACCTACCATGCAGTTTATAACCTACAATTGTAGGTTGGAGTGTATGAAACTGGTTCAAATGACCAGGGTCATTGTAGGGGCTGACTTTGAAACAGGTCAGTCCAAATGTACCTTCCAGGGCCAGAAGACATTCTCATGCCTGGCCACATAGCCTGTGGAAAGCCTTATGAACCCCTAAGATGGGGCTAGACAAACCCCAGATGGGTGACCAATGCCCAATGTACCTACTCTCAAACCTGGGCCTCATTAATGGGCAAGGAGGGTAAATAGAGAAAAATAACTGGATAAAAGCCATCACTCAGTGGGGCAGAGCTGAGTCACCAAGTCTGTATAGTCCTAGAGTCTGAGGAATGATAAAGAAACTTGGCACAATGAGGGTGTTGGCTGAGGACAGTTATTTTCTTCATAATGTTTCTATACTTTACAAGAAAGAGTAGTGTCAATGCTCCGTACTCTCTTCCATCATAACAGGGCTCTTTTACTGTCCTCGATCAGCAGTAAGAAGACTGTAGGGAAGGACCTACGACATGTGTTTAAGCCCTGGCCAGTGTGGCTTAGTTGGTTGGAGTGTCGTCCCATACACCAAAGGGTGGCAGGTTTGATTCCTGGTCAGGGCAATTAAAAAAAAAACATATATATATGGTTTTGTAAATGGGCAATTTATATATATACATACATATATAAAAATAAATGGGCAATGTTCTGGCAAATCTGGCTCCTTCCTGCTGTCCATGGCTATGTCCTGGACTCTCAGTAACAACAGGCACGTGGAGGAGGGTTTTTGTGTTAAATAAAAGGATCCAAGAGGAAAACTGAGAAACATTAATGTCAACTTTCATATTTCTTGAAAACTCTTTCAAGCATTTAAAATTTTTATATTCCAAACTAAACCTTCCTACTGGGCCTTGATAAGAGAACTCATTATAACTCTATGACAAGAAATGTTTAAAATTATATAGTGCTTATTCTGGGCCTGGCACAACTTAAAAACTTTCCATGTATTAAATCACTTGATCTGTCCACATTTTACAGCTGAGGAAACTGAAACAGAGAGGTTCAGGACTCCTACAGTCCACAGCTAGTACTCTCAGAGCAGGGAGTTCACGCTTAGACGGTCTGGCACTAGATTTTCTGTACTTGAGGACTGTGATAGTCTCCTAAAAAAGAAAGTGCTTGTAAGAACCACAAAAGACCCAGAACAGCCGAAACAATCTTGAGAAAGAAGGACAATGTTGGAGGTATCATGCTACCTGATATCAAACCATACTACAAAGCTACAAAAATAACAGCAACACGGTACTGGCATAGAACAGACACACGGATCAATGGAATGGAACAGAGAGCCCAGAAATAGGCTCACACCTATATGCTCAATTAATCTGTGACAAAGGAGACAGGAATATACAGTGGAGTAAGACAGTCTCTTCAATACATGGTGCTGGGAAACCTGGACAGAAACACGCAAAAGAAAAAAGAAAGTAAACCATTTTCTTACCCTATATTAAGAATAAACTCAAATGGATTAAAAACTTAAATATAAGACACAAAACCATAAAACTCCTAGATGAAAACTTAGGCAATAAGCTCTCTGACATTGCTCTTAGTAATATGCTTTTGGCTATGTCCCCTTAGGCAAAGAAAACAAAAGAAAGAATAAACAAATTGGATTGAATCAAACTAAGAAGTTTTTGCACAGCAAAAGAAACCATTGACAAAACAACCTACTGAACAGAAGAAGATATTCTCCAATGATATATCCCATAATGGGTTAATATCCACAATATATTAGGAAATCATACAGCTTGACACCAAAATAGACAATCTGATTTAAAAATGAGCAGGTGACCTAAATAGACATTTCTCCAAAAAGCACACAGATGGCCAATAGACATATGAAAAGATGGTCAACATCACTGATCATCAGAGAAATGCAAATTAAAACCACAATGAGATATCACCTTACATCTATCAGAATGTCTATCATTAATAAATCAACAAACAAGTGTTGGTGAGGATATGGAGAAAAAGGAACTCTAATGTCCTGTTTGTGGAATTATAAATTGGTGCAGACACTATGGAAAACAGTATAGAGGTTCCTCAAAATCTTAAAAATATTATTACCACATGCCCTAGCAATCTCACTTCTGAGTATTTATCCAAAGAAATCCAAAATACTAATTTGAAAGATACATGCATATCTATGTTTATTGCTGCATTATTTACAATAACCTACATATGGAAGCAACCTAAGTGTCCATTGAGAGACAATTGGATAAAAAGAGGTGGTACATATATACAATGGAATATTACTTTGCCATAAAAAAGAACAAAATCTTGCCATTTGTGACAACATGGGGGACCTAAAGGGCATTATGCTAAGTAAAATAAGTCAGACAGAGAAAGACAAACACCATATGATTTTACTTATATGTCCAATCTAAAAAACAAAATAAAAGAATAAACAAAGCAGAAACAGATTCATAGATACAGAGAACAAACTGATGGTTGCCAGATGGAATGGTGGTTGGGGAGTGGATGAAAAAGTGAAAGTATTAAGAAGTACAAATTGATAGTTATAAAATATTCATAGGGATGTAAAGTACAGCATATGGAATATAATAAGTAATATTGGCATAACTATTTCTGATGTCAGGGAAGTACTAGACTTATTGGGGGGGTCACTTCATAAGGTATATAAATGTCTAACCACTGTGCTGTACACCTAACACTAATATAATATTGAATGTCAACTGTAATCGAAAAATTAAAAAGAAAGAATGTGCTTGTGGCTTGAGAATGCATGGAACACGGCCAGCCAGAGTTAGTTGGCCTTATCCAATCAGTTTCCCTCACATTTATGGTACTAATTTAATTTTCTTACAAAAGAAAAATAGCTTAGGAGAACAAAATAGATATTTGAAAGTGATTTTGTACATCCCCAAACCACTGCTATGTGTGAGGAGAGGAGATGGGAATGGGAATCAGAGCGAGCCAGGGAAAGCCTGAAAGACATTGGAGGAGAGGACCCGGCCGGCCAAGTAGCGTTTCCAATGCCACTGACCATGGAACCTGGGTTACATGCAGGGTCGATGTGGTTTGTTTCAGAGGAGGAGGTTCCGTTAGGGAGAACCCATGCTGTGAAGCAGTGTTTTACAAACTAGCATGCATCAGAATCACCTAGAATGTTCTTACAACGCAGATCAGGGAGTCTGACTCCCAGGAGCTTCTGGACCAGTGGGTTGAAGGTGAGCTGAGAGTTTGCATTTCTAACAAATTCCCAGGTGAAGTCAACTTTGAGACACTAAAGTTAACTAGGAAATAGGAGGTTGCTGGCCTCCTATTTGAGAACCACTGCCTTAAAGAAACTAGACAAGGGACAGGTTGAATGTAATCAAAACAATAAAACCTTCCTGAAAATTGACGAGCTTTAATTTTTTTATTTGTGTTTGTTTTTTCTTTTTCTTTTTACATTTTGCCTCTGAAAATACAAAATTAAAAAGTGCCATGATTCACACACTATGTTTCTAATGAGTGTCTAACGTGCACTTGATAACGTTCTAGGAGTTGAAAACGCTGGGAGAGGGACAAAGCCTGCCCCTTGCAGCTATGTCCTGTGAGCCAACTAAAGTGTGTGAATAAATACGGATATTCATCTCAGAGAATGAGTAGTTAGAAGAAAAACAGTAAGAAATGATGTGTGCCGTAGGGCTGGGAGCATATTTGAGACAGAGTGGTCAGAAAATGCCCCTCTGTGGCCGACATGCTGATTGTTGAAGCTTTACAAACTCAAATCAAATGCAGTAGGATGTTAATCTGCAAGTCATGTCTAACTCAAAAGTAAAAGCCACCTCTCACATACACAGAGAGCTGCTAAACTCTTAGGTAATCTGGGTAACTGGAGAACAAGTCTGTGAAATCGGACTCCCAAATAGCCTCTTATATGAATAACGTTATAGGTGTTAGTGTTCAAAGAATTGACAATTGACATTTTGAGACACTCAAGTTAACTAGGAAATACCTTTATATTTCTACTCTTGCTTTTGGGATAATAGCTAAAATATGGTGCGTGCCTCTCTGTCTTAATGAGGACACATTGACAAATAGAGATTAATCTCTAATACAGACTCATCATTCTAAACCTCTACATCTCTTTGTAATCCGATGTTAATATCAAAGTACCAAAGATCCTGAACTTCATAGAATGTACAACACTGGATTTAATTATTTACATAGTTATGTGTTAGACTATAAATACCACATGGATAAGAACCTTGTCAGTGGTCTTCGTTTTGTATCACCAGCACCTCCCACAGTCCACCTGACATCTAGTAGAGGATAAATACATATTAGTAATTATTAAAAGATGCATGACAATGTTCTTCATACTGGCATCAGAAGGACACACTAACTGGCAATTTGTACTTCTTAATCCTGTCCCCTTTTTCACCTATCTCCCAACCCCCTTCCCATCCGACAACCATCAATTTGTTCTCTGTATCTATGAGTGTGTTTTGTTTGTTCATTTATTTTGTGCTTTAGATTCTACATATAAGTGAAAACATATGGTATTTGTCTTTATCTGACATTTCACTTAGCAAAACACCTGTTAGGTGCATCTATTTTACCACAAATGGCAAGATTTTGCTCTTTTTCATGGCTTAGTAATAGTCCATTGTATACACAGGGTGGAGAAAAGAAGGCTTGCACTTGTCATACAAATAAGTAATGCAATAATTAATAAATAATAATAGAAGAATAAAATGTTTTGTGTACTGACAAATGTAAACCTACTTCTCCACCCCTGTATACATACATTCTGGATGTGCTTCGACCGCAAGTAGATTTAAATGCTCAGAGTTATGTACATTATTACATCAGTACATCTTTCATTGTCTCAATCTAATGAGAAAAATACAGAGGTGGACTTACGGTGTCGTCATTGCATTTATGCCAAGGAAAGCTGAATGGTGCCAGGGTCCCCACAGTAACGAAGACCCCCAAGCTGGACTCGCCAGCGCGGAAGGAGCACTTGCTGCCCGCGGCGCGTGAAAGCACAGAGCTGCTCCTACAGCAGTCAGTGCTGTGCTCGCCGTGCAACGAAGAAATGTATCTTAATGAAACACCATCCGTTCCATTAAATTGATGTTGCAGATTTTAACTTTAGTGGTTATATATGTGTTTGATTTATAATTTTGGATTTTAGAGTCTATAAGGATATGTAGTTAAGGCATTTATACCTCGTTTTATGATTTTCTGTATATAAAATTTAAAAAATTATGTCACTGCTGAGAATGCTAAGGGCCTTGTCTCTGCCCACCTCTGGCCTCTGCCTTTAAAATGACCTTCCAGAGAGCCTTCAATCCCAGAAATGCGGATAAAGGTGACAGGGTTAAATGTTAAAACCCAAATGCATTTTTTCAATTTTCTCTTTAAATCGATCCATAATATTTTTGTTTGTTTGTTTTTTGTTTCTCTGTGTGTGTTGCTTTTGCTTTGTCATTTGCCTTTTTTCATAAGTTGAAAGGTAATTAAAATTCAGGTAAGAACCTTACATGTATCAAAACGCATTAATAATGCCAGTTTGAAAAGCGGGAGGAAGATTTTGCTTTTTTAGAATTCAAAGACCAATAATAAATGGATTTTTTAAAGGAAAGAAGAGAAGGCAATCAAAAATGGAATATTTTTAGATCAATTCCCAAAGTATTTTCCATTGCACAAAGCTGTTCTCCTGGGGAGTTTTAACTACTCGGTGATTTCCTGAATCACACATACAGCCAACTCCAGAGCATTACCAAGGACCCTGAATTATGTAAGAGAAAACTTTATGATACAGACAGTCAAAGCTCCAACAAGAGTAGTAACTCTGCTAGAGCTAATATTTGCCGACGAGGTATTGGTGGAGGGTAGGTCGAGCGCCTCTGCGGAAGGGCGGGGAGGAATTAGAGCTGCTCAGAGAGGGTCCAGGAGGGAAGCACTTGAGTCTGCAAGACGTGGGCTCGGGAGCTGCTGCCTGCGTGGCGTCTGCACACTGCTCCTCTGGCCGATGGTGCCACCCGAGCCGCAGCTGGAGTGGAGAGTCACCCTGATACACAGAAAGGGTGCTGGTGTGTGTGTGTGTGCGTGTGTGTGTGTGTGTGTGTGTGTGGTGTGTGTGTGTGTGTGGTGTGGTGTGTGTGGTGTGGTGTGTGTGGTGTGTGTGTGTGTGTGGTGTGTGTGTGTGTGGTGTGTGTGTGTGGTGTGTGTGTGGTGTGGTGTGTGTGTGTGTGTGTGGTGTGGTGTGTGTGTGGTGTGGTGTGTGTGTGTGGTGTGGTGTGTGTGGTGTGTGTGTGTGTGTGGTGTGGTGTGTGTGGTGTGTGTGTGTGTGTGGTGTGTGTGTGTGTGGTGTGGTGTGTGTGTGGTGTGGTGTGTGTGGTGTGTGTGTGTGTGTGGTGTGTGTGGTGTGTGTGTGTGTGGTGTGTGTGTGTGGCGTGGTGTGTGTGTGTGTGTGTGGTGTGGTGTGTGTGTGTGTGGTGTGTGTGTGTGTGTGTGTGGTGTGGTGTGTGTGTGTGTGTGGTGTGGTGTGTGTGTGTGTGGTGTGTGTGTGTGTGTGGTGTGGTGTGTGTGTGTGTGTGTGGTGTGGTGTGTGTGTGTGGTGTGGTGTGGTGTGTGTGGTGTGTGTGGTGTGTGTGTGGTGTGGTGTGGTGTGGTGTGTGTGTGTGTGTGTGTGTGGTGTGGTGTGTGTGGTGTGTGTGTGTGTGTGGTGTGTGTGTGTGTGTGGTGTGTGTGTGTGTGTGTGTGGTGTGGTGTGTGGTGTGTGTGTGTGTGTGGTGTGTGTGTGTGTGTGTGTGGTGTGTGTGTGTGTGTGTGTGGTGTGGTGTGGTGTGGTGTGTGTGTGTGTGTGTGTGTGGTGTGTGTGTGTGTGTGTGTGGTGTGTGTGTGTGTGTGTGTGTGTGTGGTGTGTGTGTGTGGTGTGTGTGTGTGTGTGTATGTGTGTGTGCAGGAAGGGGAGAGGCCTTACCCAGAGGAAACATGTATCAAGTACATGCAGAATGAGGGCCCTGGGAAAACAGAGGATAAAACCAAACCGAAGGAGATGTGGGTTAGCCTGGAAATGGTGTCACTTGAAGCAGAAAATCAGCGGCGGGATGATGATGTGTGGTGGTTTCAGCCGTGACCGATGATAGATGAGCCCATCAGAGGAGTGCGCGGGGTGCCCCGAAGCAGGCAGGGCGACTTCCGGCCCCACGCCCCGCGCGGCTCCCACAGACAGCGAGTCCACACCTCGCTCCCCCGCGAGGCGGCCAGGCTGAAGGCGGTTCCGAACGGAGCCTCCCATGTGGTAAAGGAAGATGAAGGGAGCGATTTATGGGAAAGAAGGCTCCACAAAGAGGGGGAGTCGCTCCCAGCCAAAAAGAGGGGTTCAACTGCGGGCTGGGGGAGGAGAGAAGAGAATTCCTGTGCTGCAGTAGAAGGTAAAGCTTAGGGCAGTTAAGCATAATTCTGAAAGGAAAAGGGAGGGGAAGGCAAAGAACACTCTGAAGAAACATGAAGACAGCTGGCTTCTCCCACACTTCAGTTGCTCTGTAAACCCACAGGACGTGTTCGGAAGAGAACTCCCTGACTTAGTCTCCCAGTGAGACAGAGGCTAGGCCAAAGTGGGACAGTAACCAACACCCTCCCGAGACACACTGCCCGCCTCCAAGATTCTTCTGATCTCAAACGACAGAATGCTAAGGGCATTAAAAAGGCACCCTCTCACCTTCATGGACACAACAAAAAGTGCACATTCACCCATCCATCCAGCAAATATTTATTAAGCACCTGCTCAGTGCCAGATGCTGCTAGGGATGAGATGTTGAGCAGAGGATCACTGTCTCTGCCCTCACGGTACTTTCCGATTTGTGGGAGCAGTGTGTAATCAACAAACCCCTAGAATACCTGTATACCACTACAGTCTGAGCCGAGGCAACCAGCACTGTCATGTACAGGGGATGGCGTGAGAAGTCCTACTCAGACACAGCCTGTCTCTAGAAGTGGCAATTAATCTAAGATGGAAATCCGAGACACAATACCAGCAACACGTGTGGGTCACAGAGAGCATGTTAGATAGAGGGCAGGGAAGAGGCACAGGCCCTGGGACAAAGGTTGACCTGGGTAAGGAACAGAATGGAAGCTAGAGTGGCCCAAGCAAGGCCTACGGGAAAACGGGTAGATTGCATGAGGCTTAGGAGTGTACATGGCTACAGTAAAACAGCCTGCATTGTACAGGTGTGATGGGGAATACCTGAATAGGTTGAACTAGAGGCATGCCACGCTTTAAATTATGTTGTTCACAAGAATATGCTGGACTTCTTTCGGAGAATAAACCGTTGCAGGACAAGGGGCCCAAGCATGAGTGAAGGGACTATTGTGTCTGTGGACAGGAGGGAGCAGCCACGTGACGGGTCTGCTGCTGAAGGAAGGGTGGGAGCCAGAGGGAGGAAGGGGGATAGGAAAGAAGAGAGTGAAGTGTTGATGACAACACATTCAAGAATGTGGCAGCAAAAGGAGGAAGAGAAAAAACGTTGAAATGGGCTCTTTAGAGGGATTTTGTTTTGTTTTTGTTTCTTTGTTTAAGTGGAAACACTTGGGAACTTATTTATTCATTTTATAAATATTTACTGAATATCTACTGGGTCCTAGGACTTTTCAGACTTTTATATGCTCACAAATCACCCAAGCATCTTGTTAATTCACTAAGTCCGTGTGGGGACCAAACTTCTGCACTTCTAATAACCTTTGAAATTATGCTGACATCCTGGACACCGCATTCTGAGCAGCCCAATTTTACTCACTAGAGCTGAAACCGTGAATGAGACTAGACCCAGCCATCTTACATTCCAATATGTAAGTAAATATTAATGAGATTAATCTCATTGAAGGAGAACAACTGATGATGCGGGGAAAGGGGATAACTGACAGAGAACCAGACAGTAGAGGTGAGACAGGATGGGATTTAAAGCACATGAAGGAGGGTGCTTCATCTGTTGTATCATCAGAGAAGATAAAAATAATAGACACCAGATACGGTTGTGGACCTGGCCATGGGAAAGCAAAGGGGCTGGTGAGCGATGCTTTCTATTTTCTCCAAAGTACAGGGCAGAATGATCAGTTGAAGGTAAATGGGAGAGAAGGGGGAGCGGAAGCAGATGCAAGAGAAAGCGAATTAGCTATTGCCCAAAAATAGAGCAAAACTACTGGGGAGCTGTGCTAGGACTCACAGGCGGCGCTGAGGTCCCGTTGCAGTCGCCAGCCGAGGATCCACGGTGGCGGTGCTCTGCCAGCTCTGAGAACATGCTCCAGCACTGCTCAGCTGCTCAGCTGCAGGCAGAGAGGATATGGCTAGTTGGGTTCATCTGATGTTGGAGTATGCCAGATGAATGAGAGAGAACAAGCCAAGGATTAAGGAAATTAAAATATGATTGAGTAAAAGGGTAAGTGAAGAGAGGAGGGGCTGATGGATAGAAAGAACCTGTTGGGTCTGATACAGTAGAAGCCTTAATGAGGCCCTTGAGCAAATGAGCTGGAATGAAAGAAACTACACATGATGGAAAGTAGAAATATGTGGTGACTGTGCCATGATGGCCCTGTCAGCGAGCGATTTAACTGACGTTGAGGCCAGATGGATCAGCTAGGTGGATCTTCATAACATTGAGAATGATGGTGGGGGATGAGAGTTTTTGTGAGTTTTGATGACATATGCAAATTGGGTATTAGAGAGCCTGTGCATTGTGGTGCTAAGAAGAAGGCTTTGTCATCAGACAGATAAGGGTTCTATTACATGCAAGGGCAGGCCCCGGGACAGGCATTTTGTCTGGTCTCTCAGCACCTCCACCTCCTCGTCTGGGCAGTAGAATGAACATATTTACCTCCTAGTTTTATTAAGTATTATTTTGAGGCTGAATGAAGTAATGCATGCCAAAGGGTCAGAACTGTACCTGGCAAATAGTAAACATTCATTAAACAGAGTCTGCTCTACGTTGTCAGGGAGCTCGGTTGCTTCCCTTGGAAAAATATGATTCAACTTCTGTCAGCAGGGTGTGTAGGTTAGTTTAAGCAAGCAATACTGAATCCATCTCTTAACGCTTTCCAGAGTTCTGAAGCCTTCTCTTTCTGGATTATCAACTCTATGAAAACTGAGATTTAGTTTAGGGTTGTTTAAGCCCATTTCAAGAAACATTATTCTGCCAGCTAATAGATTAGAAATAACATGAGATTTACATTTTTAGCATCACCTAGCAAATCAAGCCAGTGTATTTCCAGTCTACCTATAGATTAGCTCACTTCTAATGAGATTTTCCTTCTCTCCTAAATTTCTCACTCTTCAGAAGTGTTTTGTACTTGACCTATACAGAGTTCTGCAGTCTAATTTTATCTCCTGCTAAGGTTGATTTTCTCAGCTATAGCCATTGAGAGAATTTTAACTTTGTATTTTTATCAGGCCTTGTTCACAGAGTGTTGACACAGTGGTTGATGGGCTGGTTTCTAGATTAATGACCAGTGGTTGGTAAAATGCTGTATTTCTAAAAATACATAATTGAGAGATCAATCAGTACAATTGTGCACACCTGAAAGAGAATTCAGACGGCCTGCAGGCCCCACAGCCTAGGAGGCAATGTCCTTGTCCTGGGCAGCCTCGCTGTATAGATAGGACAACCCTCAGTCTAGAAGAACCAGACACCCAGAACATCCTCTTCTCAAACTGATTGAGACATCACAGCAGTTAAATGCAGACCGTGTCAGTGCTGAAGGGAATGAGAGTAACGGGGGCCAGGGACAGGCTCCCAGTGAATGGATTGCTTCAGGCTGCGGTTTCAGAGCAGCACATTGCATTTCTGTAAGAGGCATTGGCTGCACATATGCTGCAGGACGCTAAGGAAAGCGAAACGTATTCCAAGGGCCTCACTCCCACCCAAGGAGACATCATTCACTGATAAAACAGCTTTTCGGAAGCAGTGTAAGGGTGCATTTTCGGGTAGATGAAGGACAAGCACTGATTTTAGCAAAGGGTCTTTCCACAGAACTGAGCAAGTCACGGGTGGATGGCCAGCTCATATTTGGAATCACCACATGGCTTTGGGATGCCTCCTTTTTTCCACTTTCTTCTTTTATGACTTTGTCTTAAAAGGTCGTGCTCACTATAAGGCAAAACCATTTTGGAAGCAATGAAACCCTGGGTAAAGAAGACACTCGTCCTTTAAGTTAAGAATGATAAAAGTCTCTTCTTTTCCATCATTCATCCCCCAATTCCTTGCTCCTCTGGTCTTTGCCAGTGGTGCAGAATTCCATGTGGAGTTGTGAAAGGCCACAAGGGCGCCTGCTCTGACTCCTGCTACCTGTCCTAGACAGCCGCTTCAGAACCGCCCTGTGGCTCGTCAGGGATGCCGTGCAGAGCCACCCGGACGACTCATGTTATTTATTTGTCACATGGCTCCCACTCCAGGGTCCCTTCCTCCACATCCTGCATAGCTCTAAACTTCAGCCTCCCGATTTGTTCATTATAGTTGGCAAAGAAGTGAGCAAGATGAAATTAAAATGTTTCCCAAGCACACACCGTTTTAATTCCATTCAATAGATTATCCTGACATATTTACTCATGGCCATGTCTGTCTCAGTATCATCCGTGGAAAAGTATAAATTAAAATTTTAAATTAAAAGGAGAGAGTCTGGGGAGCTTGATATCTTTTTGAAGAATGGAACAAGTCAGCCACGGGCTCCCAGCATGAGTACCGTGGGAGCAAAGACTCTGGCAGTGCAGAAATTACAGCCCATGGATTTCCTGCAAATACCTTCCCACATATAATATAAGGGATCATGGAATCCCAAAGACAGACAAAACCTCAAAGGTCATTCTTTCTCCAAAACTGCATAAACAAAGCCCTCCCCTTTTGCGTTTAGATGAAACATCCGAAACTGCTAATGGACTGATTTATTTTTGAAACCAAAAAATATGCCAAAAATTGATTAGCTTGTATATTATTACAGGAATTTTGTGTAATCTACTGGTTAAGAGAATAAATATTTTAATATGAGGTATAAAAGTTCCAGTCATGGGTCTATAATTTACAAACTCTCGATCCTTTGTGTGCATCTGTTTTCTCACTTACAAATCATAAAAATATAATCATTTCACTACTATTATCAAAGTTCTGAGAGCACAGTAAATAGTCAATAAATGGTTGCTATTATATTTCTATAACTACTCAAAACTAAAGAATAAGATACCCAAAGCATTATCATAATGTTGACTTTCTCTTGGTGTTCATTTTCCAGTCTACACAGGCATCAGTTACAAAGTTTGGGAAATTAAGTAGCAAATCCACCTCTTTGGATCCCAACCCACAGTCCACACCGTCTCAAGTTTGGAAATGGAGACTGTGTGAACAAGTGTCGTGGTTTGTGGCCAACCAGGAGACCAGTTAGGGCGCTTGGTCACCGGTGTCATGCTGAAGAGACTATGCACCTGAACAAAACCTAGTTGAGAGGTAAAAATAAAACCCTCATTAAGCAGCCAGCTGCGTGGGGACGGAGGGAAGAGGAATGGGAAGCAGTACTCGCTCCAGCGCCTGTCCATTCTCACAAGCACTTCTCCTGGAGTGTCAATTCTGTTTGTTTAAAAATGTATGGTATATATTTTTAATAAGCCAATCATCTTTTCCAGAAGAGTGGCTTATTTTATATAGATTATGTGAACTAGCTCCCCTTAAAAAAATAAAATAGGAGGCAGGCAAAAATCTTTCCTTGGGCCATGAGAGGCCCAAAGAGAGAGATTCCCTGAGGGCAATAAAGTCACGGGAAACTTTGCAAAAGTTCCCAGTTTAGGCCCAGAGAGTCCTTGCTGTTAATTTATATCACCTACAGTTCTGTGCCGCAGTTCTGTGCCAGTCTGGGAAGGAGAAGGTGTCCTTTGCTCCCGGAACTCTCTGGAGTGCTTAGAGGAAACCAAAAGAACAGGGAGTCGGACTTGAAAGCAACCCAGCTCCTCTGGCCTACATTTTACTCAGGTGTTCAGTAAGGGACAGAGCCTGCGTGCAATGGTACCTCAAAGGACTGCAAAAACCCAGGCTGAGCTTACGGCGTGCTGCACGGAGGAGGATCTTTCCACGGAAGCTTGTTACTGAGGGGGTTTGAGACGGTATGCCTTAAAACCAGGCGTTCATTATAATGTGGGAAGTCTGAGTTTCCTTACCATGGACTTTAAATCAATAAGTCTATAGAGAAAGAAAGAGAGAAAAGAAGTAGGGAGGGAGGGAGAAACAAGAAAAAAAGACAAAAAAAGAGAAAGAGAAAAATCTTTAGATTGGTTGAAAAATGCAGAATTCACCTCGCACTTTTAAGCCCATGGAGGCAGGTGAATATTGAAAATATTTTCAGTATTGTGTTCTCAGGTGAATATTGAAAATAATTACGCGCTCCTGAGCACACATTGACGACAGATGATTCCTATTCTCCTTTGACAGTGCCTTTGTAACACTTCATTACCTGGCACCCCACAGATCTGCCGCCCGTGCTGTTGAACCTGGACTCGACACTGTCCTTGCCGACAGCGGGTCCGGTCCTCCCACTCGCCTGTCCCCAGGCTCACCACAACGACCACAAGTCCCAGTTGGGACTCATGTCCTGAGAGATGAGTCTCCTTCCACTCAAATTAACTGTGGAAAAGCAAGCTGAGTCTGGTGAAGTTAAGCCCTCGGGGATTCCAGCAGAGTGGAGAATTACTCCTGTCTCAGTTCATTATAATGAATAATAAAGAGATACTTACATGTGCTTTTTGGTAAATTATTCATCTTATGCACTGAAGAATCAGGGCAGTAATACATCAGGGGGAGGACGGGTGCATCTAGGTCCTATAAATACTCAATCTAAAGCATTCCCGAAGACCTATCTCCTCCCCTCACTAAGGACTGAAGTCGTCAGGAATCTTGCAAAGACATGGCTTAAATCAGGCACTTCTACCTCCCTCTTGGCTCTGTGTAAAGCTGAAGCTGTTTACAACATATTTGTTATTTTATTGTAGCTCCAAAGTCACTTTCAGCCACCTGAGGAGCGCAGCAGGGCCTCCACTTTATCTTCTGCACCGTCCTCGGGAGGTAATTAGGAGAGTGAGCATTGTTTCCAAACCAATAAAGCTCCGGTAGGACCACCCACCCACTGTGTTCACCATATCCCCATCCCTCTAGGGGTGGACCCAACGCCTCCGCGAGAAACACGCTGCCCTTGGTTTCCACTGCTTCCGACTAGGTGGCACTGTCACTGTGGTCTCTGCACATGAAACATACCGACACGTTTTGAAAACCCTCAGCCAGAGTCGCACCATCTCTCGTGTGGCAGGGTACACACACTTGGGGAATTGGAGAGTGGGGCCTTGGATTTCACCTCTTTAAGAAACATGAGAGATTGCTTTTTCTAGGCATTCATTTGTTAAGTTTGAGAAGATAAAAAGTCCTAATTATCATGTGTCCTGGTGATACTCCTAATCATTCATACCTATTAAAAATAAGGTTAATGTTGTTAACCTTAAACGCTACATTTTGCACTTGCAGGGGGTGCCATCCTTCCTCACACCGGGAGCAGTTAACTGTGTTACACCTTTGGCTGGTCCTTAGTGACCATGAGGAAGGCTCAGAGCTGAGGCCCATCAAACAAAACAAGGTAAAACATGAGACTGAATGATGATGATGATGACGACGACGATAGAGATGAAATAGTGGAGCACATAGGGAGACACAGACCAAAGAGAGATGGGGGTGGGTGGGACATCAGACATTCCCAAATATCTACCTGACTGTTTTCACAACCAAGGAAAGAAACCAACCAAACTGAGCAAAAGTTCTAGACTCCCTGATGAAGAAGAAATAGTATTTAGCCAATCAGGTAAACACGATTTATGACTCCACGATCCATGCTCCAGTGGGGGCTGGGACCGTAGGAGGGCCGGTGTCCACGGAGGGCATCCTCAGAGGTTCAGAGAGCAACCACACCCTGCTGTGGCCATGGGGTGTGGGGACTACGCTTCAGGCAAGAGCGGGGTCATTTCTAAATATTTAGAACTCTACAGGGAGAATTTTTCCATCCATATTTTCTCACCTTATGATGACTTATCTAAACAGCAATCTTAAATTCTCCCAGAAGTAGAGGTGGGGTCAAACACTGAATAGTAACTAGACAATAAATAGTAACTAGACAGTAAGAGTACTGATCTCTGCAATTCCGTAAAGCTTCACTTTCTCTCTCTCTCTTCTCTTTCTTTCCCACTAACAATTTATCTGTGCTACTATGTTCTACCCTCTTCCAATTGGCTGGCATTATGAAAATCTATAGCATAAGCATACAGGCTATATATGGGTAAAGAGATTATTTCAAAGTGTTTAGATAAAGCAGACAAGCTCTGACAAAGCTAGATAATCAACCAGGCCAGGAGGTTTTCCCTTGAAGGAATCTCATTAAGAACAAAGGCAAGTGTACATTAACATTCTCCTGAAGGCATCGCACTCACCTCTGAAGACACTTCATTGTTGTAAATACAAAAGACAAACCTTAGTGTCAGAGCTAAGGGGGGAGCAAAAGTGGGGGGAGCAGAAGCTGGGGGAGCTAGAGAGGCTTGAAGTTTCACTGTGGGTGGAAGGACTGTCTAGGGAACAGAAATGCAAAAGCATCTGAAACAGGAAACATTTAAATTTGCAAGAAGCTAAGCCAGGCCCAACAGATGGCCTGGGAGGAGACCTGGCATCACCATTCAAGGCTGAACATTTTTGGCAGGGGGATAGCCCCAGGGAGTAATCAGATTTATTTTGTTTTGTATAGTTTAAATGGAAAATAGGCCAGTTTAAGTTGCTGATCTCTTGACAAAGAGGAAAAGTCTCCCCAAATCTATGTGTACATTCCAAGAGACCCAAGGTGGGGTAGCCCTTGTCTTAGAAAATTAAATTAATTTCAAAGACATCTTTTGGTAATTTTGAGGGTTGACAATGGTGCTTTTTTTTATTAAAGTTCATTAAATTCTTAAAATCATGATACTTCTGAGTAAAAATTTTCACTTTATATAAATGATCCAGGAAGCTTAGGAAAAGTACATTACACCAACAAGGAGTTCATTCTAAGGTGGAATGGTTGGGTTTGGAAAGACCTTACACTGAGTTGTAATCCACCTCGCCAATGCCCACCCACTCTTCCTCTTGTCAAACAAGTACATCTAGCTCGTCCTTTCCACGGTAATTCTTCTTGAAGATGAAGAAAACTATATTATTCACTCTAAGTTGATGCATTTTGAAGTTTAGCTTCTCCACTTAGCATCTTTAAATAAGCTACTCTTCAGATGTCAGATCCTATGTGTGCTTAGAAGCAACACCCTCCAAGAAGAGAGGCCAAACTTAAACGTGAGTCCCACTAGGAAGTAAATAGAAGGTATATTTTAGTGATTTGATTTTTGCCATGCCTAGAAATATGACAGCACACATATGTGCTATACACCAGCGCTCTACACAAAATACACACATACAGATAAATAATGTATCCCTCTAGTTGTACCTTTACCCCACCCTGATTTGATGTTTAGTTGTGCAGCTAAGTACATTTTGTATAAAAGGGACGCTTAAACACTTCAATTCAATATTGTATTGGAGGTTATAGCCACAGCAATTATGCAAGAAAATTATATGAAAGGCATCCAGATCGGAAAGGAAGAAATAAAACTCTCTCTCTGCAGTTGACATGATCTTGCATATAAAAAATTCTAAGGAATCCACTAAAAAATTATTAGAATCAATAAACAAGTTCAGCCAGATTTCAGAATATAACATCAATATAGAAAACAAACAAACAATTGCTCCCTAACCTCAGAGGGATGGGGGGAGGGGGGGGAGGAGTGGGAAGAGATAAATCAAAGAATTTATATGCGTAAATGCACAATCAATGGACACAGACATTAGGTGGGGGAAAGCATGAGGGGGTTAGGAGCAGGGGAAAAGGGGGACATCTGTAATACTTTCAACAATAAAAAATAAAATAAAATAAAATAAGAGCTTTAAAACAAAAGAAAATTGCATTTGTATACATTAGCAATAACATAACTAAAAATAAAATTAAGAAAACAATTCTATTTACACTAGCACCAAAAAATAAAATGTGTCAAACTAAATTTAGTAAAAGAAATATGAAGCTTATACTCTATAAACTAAAATGTTGTTGAAACAAATTAGAGAACTAAATACATAGAAAGGCATCTCATGTTCATGAATTGAATGATTGAATATTGTTAAGATGTCAATATTCCCCAATTTGATCTACAGATTCAATTAAATCCCTTTAAAAGTGCCAGCTAACCTTATTGGCAGAAATTGGCAAATCAATCCTTAAATTCACGTGGAAATTCAAGGGACCCCCAAATAACCAAACAATCTTGAACAAAGGAGGAAAAGTTAAAGAATTCACTCTTCCCAATTTCAAAACTTACTGCAAAGGTCTGGTAATAAAGGCAGGATAGTATTGGCACAAAGATGAATATACAAATCAATGGAATAGAATTGAGAATTCAGAAATAAACTCTTACATTTATAGTTGATTGATTTTTGTCAAGAATGCCAAGACAACTGAATGAGGAAAGAAAGTCCTTTCAACAATGATTCTGAAACAAAGGAATACCCACATGCAATTGAATGTAGCTGGGCCTCTACCTCATGCCAGTAACAAAAATTAACTCAAAATAGATCCAAGACCTAAATGTAATAGTTAAAGTTATAAAATTAAAAGAGTAAAATGACAAGTGTTGGTGAGGATGTGGAGAAATTGGAAGTGGAATCCCCATGAGCCTCTGGTGGAACCTAAAATGAAGCAGCTGATTTGGAAAACAGGGTGGCAGTACCCCTGAAGGTTAAACACGAGTCACCATGTGACTCAGCAATTCCACTAGGTATAAACCCAAGAGAAATGAAAACATCTGTCCACACAGAAACTGATACGTAATTGTTCGTGTAGCTCTAGTCATCCTGAGGAAAAAGCAGAATCAACCGCAATGTCCATTAATTGCAATGCAATGTAATATTTAGCCATAAAGATGAATGAAGTTCTGAAACATGTTTTGAAATGGATGAACTTTGAAAACATGATGCTAAGTGAAAAAAGCCATTCTCAAAAGACCACCTATTATATGGCTTAATTTATATGAATTGCCCAGAATAAGCAAATCTATAGAGACAGAAAACTGTTTATTAGTTGCCTAGGACTGAGAGGTAAGGTCGTGGGAAATGGGGACTGACTGCTAATAGATATAGTGTTAATTTGGGGGTGATAAAATTTTCTGAAACTGACTGTGTACATAGTTGCACAATTCTTTGAACATACTAAAAAGCATTAAAATGTACATTTTAAATGGGTGAACTGCATGGTGCATAAATTATATTTCAATAAAGCTGTTATTTAAAAAGGAGGGAAATGTTTAAGCCATGAAGGAGGGTATTATTGAAGAGATACCCTCATTGCCCTTTTAATTTGGTCTTTAGGTAATCAAAATTCACGCTATGATTGTGAACGTGTGTCTTAGTTGATGTTCACCCCAGGAGGCTCTTTGGGGAAGCAGGGATGGGAGGTGATATGCACCCAAGAAAGATTTCTTTTAGAAGATATAATGGTAGAGAAAACTCACAATTTCCAATTCTTCCAACTTTTCTTTTCCTTTGGATTCAAAATGCTTTATAAACTCATGTGTATTTAGGAATGTGCTCGGGTCTCCAGCTGCAACTCCACACGTAGCTGTGGTAACTGTGGGGTGCTGTGGCTCACTCTGGTGTATCCCTGGAGCTGCGTGGCCACGGTCCAGCCACTGTTCCACGGACCCTCCCCTCACCCAGTGCCTTAGGCCTGGGCTCCAAATGCTCTAATGGCCCAAGCCAGGCTAACACCCACTTTATGTGGGCCTCTCTCATTAACACACATCCTTCCAGGTAACTTGGGCAATTTTCAGTATTCCCTAGTGAAAAGGACTGATACTAATGGACAGAATGTCCTTCCCAAAAAGGAGGAGAAATAAGCCCTTGGCGAGGTGCTAAGATATCCTACCATGTAGGCAGCGGCCCCCTTTGCTCACATAAACACAGGTCTGATCCACTTCTCTTAGAGACAAAGAAGAAACATTTTAGGTTCAGGGATCTTCAGAAGACAAGGGCCCCGGCTCTCAGTGCAGTCAGGTGAGAAGATGCATGAGCAGCGAGCTGGGCAGACACCCTTTGCCACCGCTGCTGTAATGGTAAAGATTATTCATTCTTAACTGCTAATTTTGAAGTTTTCCAAGGAATTATTTTACTTAGTGTCAACAATACAGAGCACACTGTTGATAAGCTCTTTATATTCCTGTAGAGAAACGGGTCAGTGTCCGCTCTGGGGGCCTATTAGCCAGACCCCCGCTCAACTCGCTCTGGCAGCTGAGCCTGGCTTCACTGATGTATTGACCAGCTGCCCAACCGGGAGGGTTCCCAAGCAGAGCCTGTCTGTTTTCCCTCCCACGCTGCTCTGCCTCCTCCCTCTGGGTGCCCAGTGTTGGCCTCCACTCTCAGGCAAACATTGGGCCAGGCTGGCACTTGAGAAGCTGCTGAGAAATCCTCAACCACCAGGATTCCATCAGCCAGGAATGCCTGGCAGTCCGTGGGTCCTTCCCAATCCTGCAGGACAAGGCAACCAGAAGAGAATGAGGCCAAATGATTGCCCATCATGTTCTGATGCTGAAGGACTTGCCCCCAAAGTCTCATTTTCTGGTGGTGCTTCCTACCTAGGCTGACCGGGTCACTAACAGAAGAGATGGGAAGACCACAGGGGCTCATGTTCCCAGAGGGAGGGGCCATGAGGGGAAAGAACTCCACCATTCCTTTATGGTTTAGAACATATCATCCTTTAAAAAAACATATATATATATATATATTTAACATTTGTAAGGTTAAAAAAAGAGGCTAGCTTCTTTAAAACATTTGCTAAAAGAGGTAGAATCGGAGTCAAGGAAAGCAATCAGCTTTGGGATGCTCATTAAGCACCTGCAAATCGGGAAGGGGTGTTCAGAGCCAAGGTCTGCCTGTGTGCTTGTGTTCACAGAGCCATGAGGAGGTGCTTAGGATGTAATTGACTCTCCCTCCAGAGAGCAACCAAGAGGAGAAGGGAACTTCCTGGGCCAGGACCTATGGAGAGGACCTAAATCAGCTAAAAGTAAAAGTTGATCGCTCCCCATTAAGACCTTCTTCCCATTATCAACACAGCAAGTGATAGACACTAATTTCTGTTCTAAAGGCCCATACAATGGATGAGTGGACCTTGTTCAAGCCGTGCCCCTGAAGGGCCATTCTTCTGCGTGGAGGAGGCCCTTGAGCTCTTCGCTTTTCAGGGAGTGCACCACCCTCACAGACTCCCTGCAGACAGACTGGGAGGCAAAATGGTGTCTTCTGGTCACTCAGATTAACTAAGCCTCAAACTCATGTATTCTGATTCTAAATATGATATTCTTATCAGTTTGATAGACAACTTAGATCTAAGTAGTTCAAGCTTTTATTTACATCATGCTCTGCTTTAACGGGGTGTTGAATGACTAACAAGAGAAAGTAAGAGGTGGTAGGCATGATGTTTCCTTAGAAAAAGAGCCTGTTGGCTTGATTTCTAAAGCTTTAGATAGTCCGTATCTCCCAAAGCACAGCTTTCATGTCGGAAAACATAGGTCATTTTGAGTTGAAAATCCTGGTATCGAGTTCAGGACCTACTATGTACCAGATGTTTGACTTTGGTTAAATTAAATAACTTCTCAGAACTTCAACTTCCTCATCTTAAAAGCACGATGGCTCCATGTTGGACATGTTGTAAAATAAAACTAGACGTTTGTAAACCACACAGTAAAATCCCATCATTCTCTCTCCATCTTTAGGAAGGAGAACACAGTCTCTCACAGTGATATTAGACACGTGTGCCACCTCATGGAGCAGGTAACTAGCTGCCTTTGTGAAAATATGGAGCAGATCTCTGAGGGGCCCTGGACAAGTGACTTTGGGCAAGTCACACTGTCAGAAAGGAGGGGATTGCATTATATGGGATCTAAGATCCCTCTCAGCTGTAACAGTCTATGATTCTGAGTACTATTTACAGATACTTCATAATTTTGCCTCCCTGATTTGTCCCTTTCTGAGTATTCCTCTTCAATTTTATATTAGGGTTAAACTTTTGCAGTATTCCATTACTGTATTTCCATCAACTTCAGTTAAGTAGCAAATAATATAATGCTGTTTATCTCTATTTTTAAAAATCACTTTTGTAAATAAAAAAAAAAATCCATAGGTGTTCAGCAGCTATGGAATGCAGGGCAGTAACCTACAAACTGAGAGATTAAGAATAAAGAATTTAGCATACCAGTCCTTTGTGAAAACATAAACTGGTGGAAGAGAGCAGCTGTTGAATATTGTTGATAATAACAATCAGGCTAGCTACTGTCATTATTTAAGTACTCAGTATGTATATGTCAGAAACTATGTTCAGGTTCTTTACATGCATTCTCTCAACATCTGTGAGATAGGTGACTTTATCCCCATTTTATAGATTAATAAATTGAGTTTCAGAAAGGTGAGACATGTTGCCCGAGGTCGTATAGTTAGTAAGTGGTAGAGGTAGTTTGACTATAAAACATGGTTTTATCCCTAATTCATGTTACATCTCATGCTTTTAATATATTGACATACAAGAATAAATAGCCATTTCCATAGGGGACAAAGATATTAAATCTAGATTAAATTTATTCACTGGCTTCTAAGGATTTTATATTTTTTACCTTAATAGAAAATAGAAGTCCCTAACCCTATTATGAAAATAAAGACCATGCTTATAAAACCAGTGGATTCATTAATTCAACAAATATTTCTTGAATGCCTACTACGCACCAGACCCCATCTATGCAGAGAATCAACAGTGAAAAAAGGCCACATCTTTGCTCTTGTGAATTTGCTGTTGGTATGTATTTTATCAAAAATCAACCAACAGAGAGACAAATAAATAACTTTGTGGTCACTCTTACACGATGATGAATGTCTCCTCCAGGTTGACTTCTTCACCTGAAATTCTCATTTGTCTTAAAGCTATGGGAAAAAAAAATAACAGTTTGTGCTCAAGACTGGTAAAACTATTAGATATTTTAGAGTCACAGTCTCCCCAGGACACGGTATAGCTTTCGCCTATTAATCTATCTTAACCTAGTAAAATATAATGAAATTCTCTTCATAAGAGTTGTGTTTATATAGGGTTTAATTTAAATTTTATATCAGCATTAATGTTCAAACCCGATTAAATGACTTATTTTCAATGGGACTTCTAAATGAGTATTTTTGGATTAGACTTGCTCCAAAAATAACTCATAAGGAGGTTCCTCTTGCCCCCCACGCCCCCATGAGCAGTGTATTGCAGGAGATGAGAACCAGATTTCCCCTTTCAGCTCCTGTGATCATTGAAATGCTCGTAAATGCTTCTGAATGGTGTCAGTCTTAGCTGAATTCAGAAACACACAGGATATTCTGCCTGGCTTCTTTGACAGCCCTTTAAAATTAGTCCACTTGGAGAGATTTGTTTGGTTTTCTGAGTTCTTTGAAGATGAATCAGAAAACTTCTTTATCAAATTGAGAGTCTAGGCTTTAGTTCCTTCTAACCTACATTTCCCCCAGTTTTGTCACTTTCATGACACACCCGGTCATGATATCCTGGTTTGGAATCACTGCTCCCTGTGGTGTAAGTTTCTCTTAGAAAAGCTGCAAGAAACTACAAAGAAGACAAATGTTTGAAAATGAAATGTAGCAACCATCCTCCTTGGGAAGAAAACATTAATTACATTTTTGAAGGTGTTCTAATTGGATTTTACTTCTCTCTTTTTTGATAGTTATTCTGGCTATAGAGTTAACATACTCCCAACATCTTTTATTCAGTCAGTTTGCGAAAAGGAAAAAAGATTTATTTGTAATTATCAGAAATAAACAGTTCTTGCAAAACAAACACAAAGGAGCAGAGTCTGGCGTGGATCCCACCTCGTTAAAGATGCAAATTAGGACCAGACCATTGAAATGGGAAGTTTCACTAATCCTTTCTCAACAATGTAAATCATTAAATTAGCCTGGAGTCCAATGACATCTGCAGTGTGTAACAGGGTTTTATACAAGGGATCCCGAAAGGAACAGCAGCTCTTTTGGGCCTCTATCATTGTTCTAGTTGGTATTTATTTGGAGTCGTGGGCATGAGACATGTCCACGTAATGCCTATTTCTGCCTGCTGTCATTGTATTGTCTACCTAACCTATAGAGCTGTCCATTCTTTGATGCTGGTCCATCTGTGATCTCTCTCCAAACCTTCTGGTCTATTTCCGGTTGATCAGCATCAGGCTGTCCTTCAGGTGCTAGCCCCAGGTTCCCCGAAGCAGATGTATGTAGATCATCAATTCCAACTCAGACTGTGCAACTTGCCTTTGGGGAACATGACAATTCCAAATACAACAACACTGAAAATGAAGACGGAAATCGCAATGCCTTGCGTTGAAAAATGGATTTTACAACGATCTTCTAGGTCTTCTGAGCCATGGCTAGCTGAGTCCATGGATGTCTGATCTGTCCTCACCGAAAGAAAGAACTACTGAGGAAGACGGAGAAGAACACACTGTGAGGGCCATCGAAACTGACTCCATATTACCTTGCGAATGATGGAAACTGATGGACTTCATTGAACAAATAAACAGGTGTCCACCCCTCAAACCTCTACCCCAAATGTGAAGTTTTTCCAAAACACCAATATTTCAGTTTGTGGTCAGCACATGAATTCTCTAGAACAAAACTGTCAACAATTCTTGCTATTCCAATTCCTTTGACCCTGAAAACACTTCAGGAGGAGTATTTCTTATTCCTATTCTCCAGGGCGCCAAGACGGTTCCTTAAACTATCCACGTATGCTAAATCTCTAAAACTATTTAAAAATGACATTTGTGTCTCTATGTATTCTATTCTCTCATAGTAATGTTTTGAATGCCTTAATCTGGACACATCGCCCACAAGTCCATCAGTAACATTTCCTTCCCATTCACCCCATTTTCAGGGAGAAAGACTCCTTGAAGGAGATCAAAGTCCAAAGGCTGTGGTGCTAGTAATCAGACCTATCAGCAAACTTGCTGAGTGCTCTGAGGAAAAATGGATAGCCACTCTGGATGTCAGGGTATTTTCACTACAACTCACTTATTCCTCAACCTATTTCTCACTGGTGGAAATCTACATTTCAATTGCAAGTTTTACAAATATTGTAGGTTCGTTGGGCAGAAACTATAACTAATTTTATTTTCAATGGGATCTGCTGTAAACACTAAACAATAGGAAGAATGACATTCCCCTTAGAAAATCATTTTATTGTCTCATATGTATCACTGTTAGGAATTTTTCTTTTTCACTATGAGACCAAATTTTCCTTGATCCCATTAAGGCCCATTTTGCTGTAGTAAATATTATGCTGATTTGAATGCTCTGCTAAAGGCTTGGACTTCATTTCCCAATCTGTGTAGTTCTTATAAACTGCTCTGCCTTAAGGTACATACATAGATTTTTTCCATCTAGATAGCAAGAAGTGCTGTCATATTGATTTGCGATTTGAGATTCCTGACACTAATCCTATGTTCTTCTATAAAACTTAAACTACAGCTTTCTCCCGCACAGAAAACTAATTTTTTTATTTCTTTTTTTTCTTTTTTCCTATTCTTTCCTTTTTAATCTTCTAAATACTCAAGGAATTAAAAGCTGAACTCAAATTTCAATGAGTTTCTCCCATAGTAATCTCACCATTTTATGCCATATCAGAGTGTTTTCCATCTGAAAGGAACTCTCCCGTTTGTCACAAAATCAACTTCCAAATTGAAGTACTAAGCGCCAAGCATTTAGCAAGTGATTTGGTTCTTGTAATTTCTCTAGTCTAACTTACATCAGTCACTTTCTTCTGTGCGTAACTGCTCCCATTCTCTCTGAAAAGCAGGGGACTAGACTTTTTTAAAGTTAAATGTGTGATATAAAACAGATATTGTGCTAATTTGCTTTGCAAATCGAGCTGTCTGTGATTTAATGTGGGATGCACTCTATGAGACTTTAAACATCCATAGATAACTTGCCATCCGCACACAGTCACTTAACCATTCTGCTTTCCACTTTCCCCATCTTAGAAGTGATTGTTCTAGTGTGTATTGCTTCAGTAGAAGAGACTTTCGTGAAGATTCCTTAAAAGAAAGTTTGAAAACGTTACCCTTTTGGGATAAAGAACATATACAATAATAATTATTATTGCTTTTCTGTTGAGGAGTCATATGATTTTTTTCTATGATTCTTGTCAAAAACTAAACTTAAAAATATTCTCCAGTATAGTAAAGATACAACATAAACTTTACTACAAAGGGAAAAAATAGTGAATGGGTGAGTATACTGTTTGTTTCTCATTCTCTTTGACCATGTAGCCAATGATGAAATGCGAGGAGAACAAGATCACTGGACTGGGGGCTGAAATCTCCTCCTGACTTGGCCACAAACTAGATGTGTGTCCTTGAGAAGTTAACGAGTTTTCCTGGTCTCAGTTATCCCATCTGAAATATCAGGGTATCAGATGTGACGATCATAGAGGTCTTTTAACTTAGAGGCTGGTTTTGACTTTGTCTTTTCAAACCTCTTTCCAGGAACAATACTATATTTAATGTAGCTTGAAAAGAATGATGGTATCACTATTTTTTATGCACTTGGTACTGGGAGACCTTACACTAAGTACAACCAGACTGCATTTTCAGCAAAAAAGCATATTGTCTAAGAGATTTGACATGTAAAAAAGAGCTCCTTTTTGTTTGAGAAACAAAGTGTTAGTGAAATGAGTTGCTGCTTCTCTGAGCTCCTGAGCTGTCCTGTGGTTTATATGCAACATGTAATAAATCCTAACACTGCTGTTTCAGTCTGTAAAGTAGGTCTCCACAATTATTTTTTAATGCAATTGCAGGTCTATTTTCAGAATATACATACAAAGCATCTTGATAAGGTCATTGCAGTTGTGAAGTAATCTGACGGTTACACTGGGATTTTCACTGGGTTCTGTAGAGAGCTCTCCTCACGTGGATGTACACCCCTCCTTGTTTCTTCATTGGCTTGAAATTATGAGTTTATAAAGAGCAAAGACTGGATGATTGAGAGTTCAAATTCCACAGTTAACAGCAATGGCTTTGTTCTGAAGGGTAGGGCAAGGACTCTCTGCGTACTAATAAAATGGTGACTCTGGGACCCATTCTTGGCTAAGGCATCGAGAGGGAAAATACATGCAACCTTCCTATTTGTTGGTTCAAAAGTAGATTGGAGTCAGGGAAGGCTCAGAAGAAAATTTCTCAGGTACAATTTTGACTGAGATGGTTCAATTTCATGAAATAATGTTTAAGAACCGGATTCTGGAGGGCAGGGAGGAGGTATCACGTGCCATAAAAAGCAGACTCGCACAGAATTTGAGAACACAGTCTATGGAGTGAGAACATCAGCATTCACCACCAGCTCGGCCACCTACTTCCCGGTGAGCTCTCATGCCAGTTGCTGAACCTTAAAAGAATTTTTTATCTCGTGAGAGAAACTATGTAAAATACATCAATGGATTGGGGGCATTTTCCTTTTGCCAAGCTAACTTAATAAAGAAGTTCAGAGAAAATTAAAATGTGCAGAGTGCCTTCAGTTGACACGTGCTGGGGAAGCATTACGGGGTGTTCATGTCTAATGCTGACACAAACGTCTCGCCCTGTACCATGTGATGGGTTTATAAACAGCAGCAGCATTTTAAGCAAGTGTCATGGACCTTTACCTGCAACAGCACTGGATCACACTGGCCTAGGGCTCAGCATATCAATCAAAATGTAGCGTTCAACTTCACTTAAGCCATTGGTCTCAAACCTCAGTGTGCATCAGCGTCATCCGCAGGGCCTGGTAAGACAAGACTGCTGGGCCCCTCCTCAGAGCTTCTGGGTCAGTAGGACTGAAATGGGCCAGAGGACAAGCACGTCTAACAAGGTCCCAGGTAAGGCTGATACTGCTGGTGTGACAAGCACATTTCGAGGACCAGTGGTTTACACAATGCGTTGAAATCTCCCAGCATTTATCGCATAATAACCTCACTAGAGAAAGGTGTCAAAGGCAACTTAAGAGAGAAGCGCATTGCTCGGAATGATCGGCTTACTGCATGGTCTCCAAACACCAGCTCTTGAGGCCGAGAGGAGACAGAATGTGGTTAGAGTGCCAGACATTCTTCTTTCCTTCTACTGCTAGTGCAGGCATCTCTTCAACTACTCACTTAAATATTATGTGTATATGGCATGTGCAAAGGTGTGTGTGCATGCATACGTGTGTGTGTGTATTGTGTAACAGGCACAGGGGAGCACGGAGAGCACAGAAGAAGAGACCCCAGGGCATGGCGTTGGGGTGATGATAGTCTAGCTTCACCTCACGGCTTACCAGAGAGAAGGATTCGGAACTATGATGTAAGACTTAGCTGGGAAGCAACCTTTCCTTTAAAGGGAAATGACCTATGAGCCCTCCTGGGGGAAAAGTGTGTTTGTGTAACGACGACATGGGAAAGGGGTACTGCAGAACCTCTAGGGTTGGTTCCTCCTCTGTTCAGAGCACTAAAGGGATCATGCATTTGCATAAGGCACACTAGTAGCACACACTGATCTGTGCACCAGCCAGCTCAGCCTCGTGACAGCCCTAAGAGCAACGTGCGGTCAGAATCCCCAACGAAAGAGGAAGAAACTGAGGCACAAATATACACACACACACACACACACACACACATATATATATATATATATATATATTTACATTTAAGGTTATTTTATATGCTGGACAACGTATATTTAAGAAAAAACATTTGAACATGTGAAATATGAATGAATGGATAAATGCCGGACCAGCGTGCATTCAATGGTGAGAAGATATTTGGCTCACGGACAATGCCTCCTGGTCTTCCCTGCTCCAGCCAGAACTGCTAGTGAGCCTGCGGGGGCCCTCTGGGCCAATTGAAAACTAGGTGAAAGTCCTTGTGAAAACGGTCTGTTGATTTTCACGGATTCTCCAAGTCCTCTTTACAATTGTGTCTACCTCTGTGCTATTTCTCCTAGCAACTAACTCCATTTCCTTTCCCAGCAGGACGGCCTCTAAAGTGTCACAGAGCTTACATAAGTGCATTTTAAAATGTAGGATAGCAGTTATTGAGCATCTCCTAACACATCGGTGCTGGCCTAGCATCTCAGTGACTACACCTGGTACACTCCCATGGGGCATTGCGTGCATTTGTGCCAATAACTCCTATTTTTTCATCCTGTTAGCAAGTCAGAGGCTGTTCAATGGAGAGTAAAGGCTCATGCCCATCCAGTGTCATTACCAAGTCTGATGAACATCTGATTATTTTCATGATTTAAATGTTTGTCTACTCATCATGAGAATGAAAAAAAGAAATTGCAAACATTCTCCTCTTTCTCCCACAGATCCATTTTTATTCTTGTGACCAGCCTAGGGTGCTTTTTGCAGATTGGGCCAAGGAGTCTAACCTCCAGTTGATGGTACTGATAGATTCGAGTGTTGATTAAGGGACATGATATGGCAAAATACCCTCCTGCTTGCAACCTCATGTTTGCAGAATCATAAGCTTGCAGAACACGTGCTTCAATCAGCTGGCTGTGTAAGAATTCAATCAGCGTTAATCTAACACAATGCAGCACCTGCTCCCTGACTGATTTCTAGTGTTTTTCAATCAAAAGCAGCAGAAGAAAAGCATCATTTATTGCAAGCAATGTTAGCAGACCTGAAAATCCAAGAACCTGAAGTTCAATAGGAAGATCAGGTTCGCCTTTTGCTCTCCTCTCTCTTGTTGAGATGCTCCAGAAAGAGTGAGCTGTTGTTCACAACGAAAGTAGGGAAGGTTGGGCATGCCCAGCACTGCACTTGCTCCCAATAAAATGAGCGCAGTAATTAGGTGCTGGTAATTAACATTCATTGCTATGCAGTCGTTGCGTTTATAGGATCAGCCACATTTTGAGGGTTTGGCTGGTTTTTCCTCTAGCTGTAACATAGAGCACAGAGAACAGACAGACTACTAAGCTGTATTAAAAAGGGCCTGACCATGTACGCCTATTCAGGCTCAGACACAGAGCCAGCTGGCCTCTTTGCTGGAAAATTAATAAACCATTCACCCAAGGGAGATGTTTTCAGTGCTGTAGAGAAGAAACCACAGAAACATGATCCCTCCTACATTTTAAGCTTCCTGAAGGCAGGGACTAGTAACTCTTTTTCACTACTTCATTCCAGATGGTGAGAATGCCTGCTGGCTCATAATAGGTGTCCCACAAATTTGCTGAATGAATAATTAAACAAAGCAGACACCACCAATATTTATGTGCAAACATGTTTTCTAGCACTCAAGTTCATATCCAAAATTAAAAAAAAAAATTTAATTCACTATTGCATTGAATTTGACCATGGATCAACTTTCTACATTCGCTTTGAAGCTCCCACCACGTGGAAATAATAGACTTTTCCTAAAGCAGACACTTATTAACAATGGAATCTGCACTTTGTAATTCAAACCTTAACTTGACAGTGCAATTCACAATATTTGACTTGAGATAGAAGATCTGTGACTCATACGGATATGGGAGAATTTGGTATCACTGGAAAATATGTATTCACCCCGACTCTTTGCCCAGAAGGATTATTTTACAGCAGGTTGCATTCTCAACTAATTACCCTCAAAACAGCTGGACTACTGGATAAACTTTATCTTAACACACAGTACAAGAGCAAAGAAAGGTAATTAAACTTTGATTTCAGACTAGGCTGACAGGGGGAGTGGGTGGGGAGAATGTTAAAAATAGAAGGCAGAGGAAAACAGCAAAAGAGTAAAATCCCTCATATGGACCAAAAAAGTATAACTTCTTGTTAATATTCTACAACTAATTTTGATAAATTTGTATTTCAATCCAAGTATTTCGTTTACTTTGGGGGGCAACTAGCTGATTCCACTGGATCCCTAAATGATTTCAAACAAATTGTGAAAAACAGCCTCTTGACTTCATCAGAGACATGCAGCTAACAGAATTAGCACCTAAGCTTCCTGTGGACAAAAGTAATAACATCCTCCAAACAAAAAATGTATACAAAAGGGAAAATTCAGCTGGAAGATGATGAAACCCTACTTCATGGAAAGTATTATGAAGCATTCTTGCCAAATGAGAAATCTGTAAATTGCCTGGGTAAGCAATCAGCTCCAGATTATAATTGCCAATTTCACCCAAAATTTAGCAAAATCAAATAATCCATTTGAGGAAGTGGAGTGGTGACCGGCCACCACCTCCTCCTTCTTGTTAAGGTTTACTATAGTTTGTTTTTATTTTCCTTTAGGAAGTGAAATTGCATTTTCTTCCATTGGGCTGGAAATAATTAAGGACCTGCGGGGGGACAGACATGTCCAGAGTCGTGTCTGAGTGATTTGGTTTCAGCGTGAAGCGGCCATCATGTGAGTCTGATGGAAATTGTTTTGACCCAATAATAAGAATCTTAAATTCAAACAGCAAAGCCCACATCAAAGTCCACGTGATTCAATATTCTAGTTTATCCTGCCAGGTTAGTTTCATAAATTAGCATACAAACTAAACTCACTGTAGGAAGGTGGCTAGGGTCTGCTCCTAGGTTTGATATTGCTCCAGGACTTCTCACAGCTCTGCCACGTGTTGTAATGAATGGCTCTTGGTGAGGTCATTTAAACTCCTTGGAGTTCAACTTCCCCCTCAAATAGAATAAAGTTCCTTCCATGTCTTAAGATCAATATATTTTTCTATAAATATTAAATGAGTGTTTGCTATGTGCCAGATACTGTGTTAAGTAAAGAAGATACAAAAATAAACAAAACCTGCATGCTAGATACTGCTAGTAGTTTCCTAATAGCTCCCTTTTATTCTTACTAAGAGAATCTTACTGTTGCTCAAGGTGGCAGTGTGCCTAGTTAAAACACTTGTCTTCCTAGACATTCTTGCTTCCAGAGATGACAATGTCACTCAACTCCGTCCAATGAGAAATAGATAGAATTCATTAAAAAAGACCTATCTAGGTCAAGGAATACCGGCATTTTTACTGAATTTATGAAAATTGTATCTAAATTTTATCCAGATATGGATGCTGCCCCTTTCCCTTTTTTTTTTTTCTTATGTTTGTTCTGCTCTAGGCTGAAAATAAAGGCTGGATTTGGAACAGGAATCTTGAGACCAGGAAATGATAAGAGTTAGAATAAAAACCATAGACTATGGGTGGCCCAGAGAAAACAGACAACATCTGGAGCATTAGTGACATAGAACAGTCCTTCCCCAGCTCTGTAAATTATACCATCAGAATTCTTTATTGAGAAGAATCATCTCCTACTTGGTTCAGCTGCATCATTCAGGTTTTCTCACTTGCAGCCAAACGCAGCCTCAACTGAAGCAATGTGTCTATGCCCTGGCATGCTGATGGGTTATAGATACACACATATCAACTAAAATGAAATGTGATAAAGGTCATGAAAGATATAGAAAAAAGAAATTGAGAGAGATCAAAAGAGAAAGAGACAGAAACAGACTGTTCTTTGGTAGCACAGCCCCTTAGAACTTTGTCCTTTCTGAGTGTGGTCATCAAGGAAACCTCTCTAAATAGAACATGCTGTGCGATCCATAAAGGATGAGTAGTCTGGTGAAGAAGAGAGGAGTAAAGATATGGTGTTTTCTTAGCAAAAAAAGCAACATTAAAAAATGTAGAGGCTTGAGTAGCATTTTGAAATCATGCATTTCAAGTGTTCCATGGATAAGAAGGAGGTAAGCGGCTTCCTTGTATAACACACTAAGAAGCAAGGGCTTCACTTTGAGGGACACAGTGAAATGCTAAAGGATTTTCATGAAAGGGCTGAATGACTTCACTAGTGGAATCCAGGCTTAACTGATACAGGGGGGAAAGCACCCGGAAGATCTGTGTGCACAGTATATTTAATCGATGACACCTAGAATGTACAAGCTAGGAGAACTTGACCTAGGACCTTCTGGATCAAGGTGACCTCACTAAGTACATGCATTGGTTATATCTCCTTCCAGAAACCCCATTAAAATAACAGTAAGAAAATAAATAAATAAAAGGAGTCACCAAACATTAAAGAGAATAGGAGAGGGATCATATGCAGATAAGAAATACCAATAAATTCATTAAAGTATAGAGAAAGATGAATATAAAAATAGACGTAGTTATACCTCAAGAGAGTGCCCTAGCAGACGTGTGAGAGTGTCTGGCAGGACTGGCTTGGGATTGAAGGTGTAGAGGGCAGGAAGTGAGGCTGAAAACAGGAAGAATTTGTTGACCCACATATTGTGTTAGTTTGTTCCCCAAGCCCTTCCTTTATATCCCTGCACATCCGGAATGTAGGCAGCCCAGTATGAACCCAGGCAAATGATTTCCCTTTTAAAAAATGTAAACAAGCTGCCAAGGAGTTTGCCATATTCTGGCATTTTGGAATACCTAACACTAGAGGTCAGTTACATATCTGCATTAATGAGTGTGCAACCTGCTGGCAGATAAACATAATCACACACAGCACCCAGGACTCTCATGGGAGAAACCCGTGTGAAAAGAGATCTACATTTCCAATAGCAGAGAAAACTCACGCTATTTATATCGCAATACCAGGTCAGTTCTTCATCAACATGTCTATCCAGTGAAGTACATGTGACATTTATAAAATAAAACCCAGCACAATAAAAATATAAGCCAAGATAAACAAAGGGAATTGGCCTCAGAAGAAGAAGAAACAGGGAACAGAAGAGAAAGTATTTTTTAAATGCCTCTAATTCGCATTCTTAGTGATTTAAGATTTAAGATACTGAAGTAGTAAAATAAAAATATGGTACTATGAAAAAGTAATAATCAGAAACAAACAGCAAGCCCATGGGAATTAAAAATATTATGGTTTTAGTAAAATAAAATTTTAGGGTATGAGATAAATTCGAGAAAATCTCAGAACATGGAGCAAAGACAATTGTGTGAGAGGCAGTCCACTGAAATGGTGAAGAGCACGGACTGTGGAATCAGACTACCAGTTAGAACACCGCCCGCCACTAATAGCTGGGACCTAGAACGTTCTCTTTAGCTCTTGTGCCTCAGTTTTCTTATCTTTGAATTAAGATGTTACCAACTAGCTCTTATGATTGTTGTAAAGATGAATGCATTAATATAAGTGGTTTGGTTAGAACAAGTCCTATCATATAGTAAATACAACAAAACTCACACACACACACACACACACACACACACACACTCACAGAGTCAACCAAAGAAATCCAAGATGGACCCATAAAAGTTGCAGAATTAGAAAGGGAGAAAGTAGAGAAGAGGAAATTATTAAATAACTAATAAAAAAAATGCCCTCCCCAAATTAATTGGCTGACTACCAAAGAGGATGAATTAAAAAGGATACACAGCCCTGGCCGGTTTGGCTCAGCGGTTAGAGCGTCAGCCTGCGGTCCAGAGAGACCCGGGTTCAGTTCCCGCTAAGGGCATGTACCTCGGTTGCAGTTTGTCCCCGGCCCTGGTTGGTTGTGCGGGTGGCAGCCACTCGATGTGGCCCTTTCACATAGATGTTTCTCTCTCTCTCTCTTCCTCTCTCTCCCTCGTACTCTATCTGAACAAAAAATGAAAAAGTGTCCTCGGGTGAGGATAAAAAAAAAAAGGATACACACATAGATACACCATATATGTGAAAGGTTAGAACACCAAGAATAAAGCAATATCCTGAAGACTTCTATAGAAAAATAAATAGTATATTTGTGCTCACCTGTATAGGTCAACTATAAAGGCTCAAGCATCAAGGGCGAACAGAAATTTTCTTATGTTGAATCCTGGATGAAAGAAACTAAATGTGGTAAAATAATTTTAAGTCTAAATTTCCATATGTAATGAAAGAGGAAAATCAGACATTCAAAAATTCAGAACATTTATCTCCTATATATATATTTTTTTAGGAAATTACTTGAGTATGCACTGAAGCCAAATTAGGGTTAAAACAAAGAAAGTCTCTCTCAAAGTAAATAAGAATAAAAACAAACAAAAAAGAAAGAGGATAAAGTTGTATAAAAGAAATGGTGGGATTAAACTAGGAACTAATAGAAATAAGTCCTAAATTAACGGCAGTATGACAGGCCTTTCCAGAAGTGGCCCAAATAAGAACAGAAGCCAGTGGGCACCCAAAAATGCCTTTAAGAAGAATAAATGGGTAAAGGGGGAATAAATGGTGATGGGAAGGACTTGACTTTGAATGGTAAACACACAATACAATATACAGATGATGTGTTATAGAATTGTACACTCGAAACTTATATAATTTGATTAACCAAAGTCACCCCAATAAATTCAATGAAAAATAAGAACAAATGAATTCCAATATTTAAATGAAATATTTAAATAAGTGGGAGGTATTAAGGCTATGCTGAAAAACATACGTATTTATTTTCTTAGAAAGAAAAAAGAAAGTCATTTAGAAACTCTAAAATAAACAGACAAAACCAAAGTAACAAGGTCCAAACATGAAAAAACTGAAATGTGGAATAAATTTAGAAATTGATGAAGGCAATCCATTTGACCTGAATGATAACATTATTTAAATCCAAATGGCCAGAGATGGCCACACTGAAGTTGCTGAGAAGGAAAGTCATTCTCAGGATGACTTTACCAAACTATAATGTAAATGCTCTTTATTGGTTTTAAATCTTTAGAATCAACTTAGAGAAAAACACATAAAGTGAAATATGCTTACAAAACAGAAGGCAAATGTCAGTGAAGGCGGATTGATGTTCACTGACAGAGGTTGGGACATGGAAGGTGTGAAAGTGCTCAGAGCTCCATTCATAAGTGATGACTGAACAGGATTCACTTTACCGTGTTCATCTACTGCTTGATAAAATGGGCGGAAACACTGAACACATCGTACATGTCTTGCTAGAGTCTATCACTTGACTCCATCCGAAGTCTTTCTGTCATCCTGAACCAAGTGGATGAAAACCAGGAGAAGGTAAGAGTAACAGAGTCCCAGGACTGTCAGTGCCCCCGCCCGTACTAGGCACAGGTGCCTTTTCCCACTTTGTAGAGTGACTTTTCCATGCCTTCTCCCTAGATGTTGAAAATGATGCCTCCTGAAGAAAAACAAAGAGAGATCTTGTACTTGAGGAGAGCAGCAGAAGTCAACTTGCTGATTATGAGGTAAAGGATGTAAATTTTCTTAGAGGTGTTTGTATACTATAATAAAAGCCCATTTGCCAGCCCCTGGAACTGTGTCGTGGGAGCCCACACTTCAATTATGCACAGCTTCAGCACTGCCTCTCCCTCTCAGAGGCCTCGGATCCGAGTGTGCAGGTTGGGGTGCTGATCATGGCACCCTGGCCATGTGTCCATGCAACTGAATGCATTCGTCTAATAAGGAGTTTATTTGTTGGAATTGTACATGAATATACCAAATTACATTATCAGATCAGAGTCCTGCTTCTGATTTATTCCTTCTTTGTTCTTCAAGACTTCGTACATCTAAGCAATTAACCTCTCAAAGAGCTGGAGAACACATAATTATCCTCATTTGTCTAAACGTCGCCAAGATGGCCGCCTTTCAATTAACCTTCTGGGGATGGAAGAAAGTTGAAGTGATATAGCGATCATTTTTAACCTTACTGTATGCTTTCTTAATGTAATTTAATTGAAATAGCCAGATGATAGAAGAGTCAGATACTGTTTCCACAGGTAAAAGGATCAAGCGGGTTTTGAGGAAGAGAGGACTGGAACGTTGACAGAGCTAATGAACAGATGATGCATTTCAGGAGAGAGAAGTGGGGCATCGCGATATATGGAACTGTATCAATGAGCCAGGAGCCAAGGCCCGTTGGAATCCCAGAACCAGATGGCAACAAACATATATGCTCCAGCCTTTCACTAGCTCCAGCAGACTGTGGGAGACCAAGGAATAGATGACATCATTGCTCAAGGAGGAGAGATGATGGAGGGGGGTAAGAAGCTAGGTGTTATTGAATACCTAGTATCTTCTGGCATTCTGCTAGGCACTTTAGGTACAGGATCTCATACAACATATTTGTACGTGATTATCCCAGATAATATCACAAACTGATGAGTACAAAATTAGGGCATACCAATGAGGACTTCTTGTGTAGCTATTATTATTACATTATCACATCATTCAGTCATATGGCTGAGAAATGGTTCAAAGGGAGACCGTTTCAACCACTCTGCACAATGATTTAACATAATGAGATCAAGTGTCCTAATGGAGCCATCAGCAGCATGCCTTACAGGTCTTTTCCTTATACATGTTCTAAGTGTGGATGGATTTTTCAATTCTGATATGTGCAAACATATTGTAACTAAATGATTATTCAGATTGTGTTCAGTTCTGGATAGCACTTTCAAAGAGAAATATTAATAAGCATTCATATTTCTTGAAATCATGCTACAGAAGGATTCATAAAAAACTGGAGATGTTGAGCCTGAACTTCAAACCTGGGGCAGGTAAAACAAGTCCCTTGAAATACAAGTAGGGCTCTCTTGTAAAAGAGAAAGAAGACTTATTCAGAGGAAATAAGCAAAGCCAATAGGTAGAATTTGCAGGATGATAAAAATTGCAAATTTATATTTAGCCAACATTTAACTATTGAAATGTGCCATAATGGAATGTGCCTCCTATTTTGAGGCACTATTATTTATAGTATGCTCCTGTCACAGCGAATATTAAAATGGGTGCTAAATGAGCATTTGTGCAAGAAATACTGGAAAACAGATTTCTATGCGGAATGGATAGACTAAAGAGCTTCCCCAGTTCCTTCTGACTCTTATATGACCTCCCATCCTCACAATCACAAGGTTAACAATCTCACTTAGAGAAATCAGTGTTTTCTGTTTTTCCCAAACACACCATCTTCCTTTCCTTTGCAGTCCCAAACCCCTCACATACAGTGAGAGTACCATATTTGCCCAGCAGAGTCATGATAAGTAGGAAAAAATACTTTAAAAAGTCAATAGTACTTCCATGTGTGCAGGTTTTCTATTTAGGATATAATTTGGGATGCTAAAATAATCATTGTTATTTTCTTATACTGAACTGTGATCAAAGGACATTAACTGCTCACTAAAGAACTGAAAATCATACATAGCAGGTAACAGCTAAAAATCACCTGGATCCCTCTTCTTCATTGCTGTTATTGGTGTACAAGTGATTTACCCATATCCCATTAACAGAAAGGGTCAGAGAAGATGGATATATTTTTTGCTCCTCAGGAAACATTAAAAGCTCCATTAATTGGAAGATGGAATGAAACTAGGAAATTTTCTCAGTGAGTTAGAATAAAGCAGCTCCAGGTAGCTCAAAAAATTAGATACAACATTAATAATTTTCTTTACACATACAATACGGTCAACAATATCACAAGATATTAGGGAGACCTGAAAGTAATGTCGTATTTTTACGACATTAATTCAAACATAAATTTTTAACAAGTTTTTATTTTTAATCAGTGATGGAATTGCCCACGTTATCAACAACCTTTTGCCATCTAGTGTGCAAATTTTCAATGCTGGATCAATAAAAATCAATTGGTTTTTGAGCAAAATATCTGGAGATGGCATTTTGGACATCGTCCAAATTTTTTGCCACTTAGAAAATGTTGTAGCGATCGGAATAAATGGAAATCCGATGGCGCAATATCGGGTGAGCATGGTGGGTGAGGCAGTACCTCCCACCCCAATTCATTAATTTTTTCCAGGGTTCGTCTTGCGCAGTGCAGTCTTGCATTATCGTGTTGCAGAATAACACCTTTTGTGGTGACAATCGCTGGGCACTTTTCAATTAAAGATTGATTTACTTGATCCAATTGTTCACAGTAAAGGTCTGCATTCATTTTGTCCAGGTTTCAGCACTTCAAAATGAACGACCCCACGAATACTCCACCAAACACACAAAAGTGCCTTCTTGGGGTATAAACCCGGCTTAGCTGCACTTCGTGGTTATTCATTCAGAGAGAGCCACTGCCTTTTGCGTTTTGGATTATTATAGAGGACCCATTTTTCATCTCCAGTGATCAAGCAATCAAAAAACGCTTCTGTATTGTGCCACTGAAGCAATAAGTTGCATGTTAGCTTTGTTTTCTTCGGACAGATTATGTGGGACCCAAACACCTGCTCTGCTTACTTCACCAATCTGCTGCAAATATTCTTTGATGGTCGACCAAGGTTGGTTAAGAGTGTTTGACAGTTCCTCAATTGTCTGACACGGATTTGCTTCCACTTCCACCCTTAACATGTCATTGTCCAAAGTTGTTGGTCTTCCTGATCGATATGAGTCAGAAAGATCAAAATTACCGGATTTGAACTTAGAAAACCACCTTTGGCATTTACGAATGTCTAATGCACTTGGATAAACATTGCAAATGTTTTAGGTAGCAACTGTTGTGTTACTACCCTTGTGAAACTCAAAAAGCATACAATGCCGGATATGTACCTCTTCTGGTATTTGGCTGGCCATTTCCCTATAAATTGCAAAAAAAAAAAAAATTAATTATTTACGACTAAACAAGTCACTCTAACCTTAAAATGTCTTTGGCACGATTTTGAAGTACACAATGAGCTAATAAATGGCAACCGAATATCAAAACACGCAGAAACGACATTACTTTCCGGTCCCCCTAATATTTAAAAAGGCAAAGAAGACAATACTTTAACACACTGTTATCTTTTTCTGAATGCTTATTTCATATAGAGAGTATTTAAATGGAACAGCCTTCCGTCCCTTGACTCGAGTTGCCTATTTTTAGCCATCTGGGACATATAGTTTTACAGTCGTCCCTCGTTTATCACGGTTAATCCGTTCCAGACTCTAGGGGTTGCACCTGGCGTTGAAGGATTCCTGGGGTGCTCGAATACATAGGCCTACAGTCCATACGTACAGTAATTTTAATTTTAATTGTAATACAGGGGTGTATAATTGACTCAGACAACCGAGCCCGCGCTGTATCATTTTCACTGTCTTGATCAACTTTTCAATGAATATATTTGAAAAAACTGCGATAGAGTGAAGCCGCGAAAGTTGAAGCGGGAAGTGGCGGGGGACGACTGTACTTTCCTTTTTCCATAAAAAGGTATGTATTGAAGGACCATAAAGGGAACCTCACCAGTTGCCACTTCCCTGCTGAGGGGATATTCATCAATAATGCACAGCTGATAACTGGGCATGTCCACCTGCATCTTCCAAGCACCTTTCAGGTGTGATGCAAACAGGGCAGCATGCAGTGAGGTTTGTGTAAAAGGTAAAGACTTTAAAGCAGGAATTATATTTTTTATGTTTTTCCTGGAAGTGGGATCACTGGGTCAAATGGTAATTCAATTTTTAATTTTTTGAGGTAACTCCATAGTGTTTTCCATAGTGGCTGCACCAGTCTGCATTCCCACCAGCAGTGTACTAGAGTCCCCTTTTCTCCACACCCTCGCCAACACTTGTTGTTTGATGATTTGTTGATGGCGGCCATTCTGACAGTTGTGAGGTGATACCTCATTATTGTTTTAATTTGCATCTCTCTGATGATTAGTGATGTTGAGCATTTCTTCATATGTCTCTTAGCCATTTGTATGTCCTGTTTGGAGAGGTGTCTATTGAGTTCCTCTGCCCATTTTTCAATTGGGTTTTTTGTCTTCCTTTTGTTGAGTTGTGTGAGTACTCTATATATTTTGGAGACTAACCCCTTATCTGATGTATCACTGGCAATTATACTCTCCTATACAGTGGGTTCCCTTTCCAATTTGATGGTTGTTTCTTTTGCTGTGCAGAAGATTTTTAGTTTGATGTAGTCCCATGTGTTCATTTTTTCCTTTGTTTCTGTTGCCTTAGATGATGTATCAGTGAAGATTCTGCTGTGTATGATGTTCGAACTTTTGTTGCCTACATTTTCTTCTAGGATTTTTATGGATTCAGGAGTCACATTTAAGTCTTTTATCCATTTTGAGTTTATTCTTGTGTATGGTGTAAGTTGAGGGTCTAGTTTCATTTTTTTGCATGTAGCTGTCCAGTTTTCCCAACACCATTTATTAAAGAGGCTGTCTTTACTCCACTGTATGCTCTTACCACCTTTGTCAAATATTAATTGAGCATAATGTCTTGGGTCAATTTCTGGATTCTCTGTTCTGTTCCACTGGTCTATTTACCTGTTCTTGTGCCAGTTCCAGGCTGTTTTGATTACAGTAGCTCTGTAGTATAACCTGATATCCAGTATTGTGATCCCACCTACTTTGTCCTTCTTTTTCAAGATTGCTGTGGCTATTCAGGGTCTTTTTGATTCCATATGAACTTTTGAAGTATTTGTTCTAGTTCTGTGAAATATGTAGTTGGTATTTTGATGGGGATTGCATTGAATATATAGATTGCTTTGGGTAACATGGACATTTTCATTATGTTAGTTCTTCCAATCCACAAACAAGGTATGTGCTTCCACTTTTTTTATATATTCTTCTATATCTTTTTTCAATGTCCTGTAGTTTTCTGCAAATAGATCCTTTACTTCTTTGGTTAAGTTTATTCCTAGGTATCTTAATTTTTTGCCGCGATGATAAATGGGATTGTTTTTTTAGTTTCTCTTTCTGTGAGTTCATCATTGGTGTGTAAGAATGCCGTCGATTTCTTGACGTTAATTTTGTATCCTGCTACTTTGCCAAATTCATTTATTAAGTCTAGTAGATTTTTGATGGAGTCTTTAGGGTTTTCTATGTGTAATATCATGTCATCTGCAAATAATGACAGTTTCACTTCCTCCTTACCAATTTGGATTCCTTTTATTTTTTCTTCATGTCTGATTGCTGTGGCTAAGACTTCCTGTACTATGTTAAATAAGAGTGGTGAAAGTGGGCTTCCATGTCTAGTTCCTGCTCTTAAGAGAAATGTTTTTAGTTTTTGCCCATTGAGTATGACGTTGGCTGTAGGTCTTTCATATATGGCCTTTATTATGTCAAGATATGATCCCTCTATTCCCACATTGCTGAGCATTTTTATCAGAAATGGGTGCTGGATTTTGTCGAATGCTTTTTCAGCGTCTATTGATATGATTATGTGGTTTTTATCTTTCATTTTGTTTATGTGGTTTATCACATTTATTGATTTGTGAATATTGAACCAGCCTTGCATCCCTGGGATGAATCCCACTTGGTCATGGTGAATAATTTTTTTGATGTATTGCTGGATCCTATTCGCTAGTATTTTGTGAAGGATTTTGGCATCTGTGTTCAGCAGGGATATTGGCCTAAAGGCATTCAAGTTCAAGAAGCACAGAGAGCCCCAAGTAAGAAGAACCCAAACACGCCCACACCAAGACACATAGTAATTAAAATGCCAAAAATTAAAGACAAAGAGAGAATCCTAAAGGCAACAAGAGATGAGCAACAGGTTACCTACAAAGGAACCCCCATAAGGCTATCAGCTGACTTCTCAACAGAAACAATACAGGCCAGAAGGGAATGGCATGAAGTAATCAAGGTCATAAAAAACAAGGATCTGAATCCAAGACTACTCTACCCAGCAAGGCTATCATTCAAAATAGAAGGTCAAATAAAGAGCTTCCCAGACAAAAAACAAAAACAAAAACAAAAACGTCTAAGGGAACACATTAGCACCAAACCAGCACTGCAAGAAATGTTAAAAGGACTGCTGTAATTAGTAGAAGAAATAGGAAGGAAAATACAACCACACTAAACAAAAATGGCAATAAATAAGTACATATCAATAATCACCTTAAATGTAAATGGATTGAATGCTCTGATAAAAAGACACAGAGTCGCTGATTGGATAAGAAAACATGACTCATATATATGTTGTTTACAAGAGACTCACCTCACAACAAAGGACTCACATAAGTTGAAAGTGAAGGGATGGAAAAAAATCTTCCAAGCAAATGGAAAGGAAAAACAGCTGGGGTAGCAATACTCATATCTGACAAAATAGATTTCAAAATGAAGTCCATAACTAGAGACAAAGAAGATCACTACATAATATTGAAAGGATCTATCCAACAGGAAGATATAACCTTGGTAAACATATATGCACCCAATATAGGAGCACCAAAATATATTAAAAACCTTCTGGAGGACTTCAAAGGAGAAATCAACAGCAATACAATCATAGCAGGGGACTTCAACACCCTGCTGACATCACTGGATAGATCCTCTAGACAAAAAAATTAACAAGGAAACAGAGACTCTAAATGAAGCACTAGACCAAAAGGACTTAATAGATATCTACAGAGAATTACACCCCAAAATTGCAGAATTCACATTCTTCTCAAGTGCACATGGGACATTTTCAAAGATAGACCACATGTTAGCACACAAACTAAGTCTCTACAACTTCAAGAAGATTGAAATCATATCAAGCATCTTCTCAGATCACAATGGCATGAAACTAGAAATCAATTGCAACAAAAACATGCAAAGACATTTGAACACATGGAGGCTAAATAGCATGTTATTAAACAATGAATGGGTTACCGAGGAGATCAAGGAATAAATTTAAAAATTCCTGGAAACCAATGAAAATGAACACACAACACAAAATCTATGGGATGCAGTGAAAGCAGTTCTGAGAGGGAAGTTCATAGCACTACAGGCCTACCTCAAGAAACAAGAAAATTTTCTAATAGACTATCTAACCTCACAACTTGAAGAACTAGAAAGCAAACAAAAAGAAAACCCCAGAGCAAGTAGAAGGAAGGAAATAGTAAAGATCAGAGCAGAAATATATGACATAGAGACCAAAAAAACAATTCAAAAGATCAATGAACAAAGAGCTGGTTTTTCGAAAAGATAAACAAGATTGATGGACCCTTAGCTAGAGTCACCAAGAAACAAAGAGAGAGAACCCAAATACACAAAATCAAAAATGAAAGAGGAGAAGTAACAACTAACACCACAGAAATACAAAGGATCCTTAACAAACACTATGAACATTTATATGGCAACAAATTCGACAATCTAAGCGAAATGGACAAATTTCTAGAAATACATAGTCTCCCAAAACTGGACCGAGAAGAGATAGAAAACTTGAACAAACCAATAACAACAAAGGAAATTGAAGATGTAATCAAGACTCTCCCAGCTAACAAAAGCCCAGGCCCGGATGGCTTCACGGGGGAGTTTTACCGAACATTCAAAGAAGAACTAACACCCATTCTCCTCAAACTATTACAAAAAATTCAAGAAGAAGGAAGACTTCCAAACTCGTTTTATGAGGCCAGCATAATTCTAATTCCAAAACCAGAAAAAGACACTACAAAGAAAGAAAACTACAGGCCAATATCCCTGATGAACCTATTTTTTTTTCTTTAAAAAAACTTTATTTTGAAATAAGTGTAGATTTATAGAAGGTTGCAAAGATAATAGAAAGAGCTCTTGTAAATCCTTCACTTAACAGCATATGTAACCTTGTTACAATAAGGAAGACTAACACATTGACATTGATACAGTCTTGTTCATTAAACTACAGATTGGATTCACAGTTGCCCAGTTTCCCCATAAGGTCCAGGGCCACATTCACCACCCCTCACTGCATTATCACGTCTTCTAAGTCTCCCCCAGTCTATGACAGTACCTTGGTCTTTCTTTCTTTGTCTTATATGACTTTGGACAGTCATGGCTAGGTATTTTGTAGACTGTCCCTGAATTTGGGTTTGTCTGATATTTTCTCATGATTGGATTGAATAAGGATATCAAAGAACTGATGTTCCTTCTCATTGTATCATATCAAAAGGAATATAAAATCCACATGACATTACTTATGATGTCAACTTTGGTTACTTGGAAAAGTGGCATCTGTCTTATTTCTCCACTATAAAATTATAATTCTTTTCCTTTCCACACTCTATTCATTAGAAGACAGTCACGAGACCAGCTCATACTCAGAGGGAGAACTCTACTTCTTGGAGAGAGGAATAGCAAAGCATTTTGATTTGTTAAAAAACAACCCACAATGATTAATATACATTGGGGGAAGATACATTGAGGCTATGCAAATATCCTCTGTCTTCTTTGAGCTTGCACATTAATTTGAGCTTTTATCAGCAGATCTTGCCTCAAGCGGCATTCTTCTCAGCACAAGTTTACTTTAATGGGATACATGGACACATTTTAAATAAATTACCATGTAATATTATCTCAATTAAGAAACAAATGCTCAGTGTTTACTAAGTATCTGTAAAATAATCAGTCATTTTATAAATAGTCCCCACTTATAACCCAGGAGGCCATGAGCCGCTGTGGCACTCCCTGCCTGGGTGTGTCGCTCTCATATATATGTCTTGATAAAAAGAGAAGGCATGGGCCTCACATACTTTTGTAGAACATGTTCCTCGTATAGAAAACAATTAAGTGGACAAGAATCGCATGTAGACCAAAAGAGTGAGAAACAGTTGTCTATTATAAAGGGTCCCATTTTTTTCAATTGACAAAAACTAATCAATGACGGGATATAAAACAGCGTTGCACTTATAGTATAGGGATTGTGGGATTCATTGGGATACAAACTTCCTGAAGGTAGGAGATGCACCATCACTCAGATAATCAATAAGTGGAATACCTGTACTGTGACCAGTGGTGGCATATATTATAAAGGAAATACCAAGATAAGTTTGGCTCCAGACAAACTTGCTTACTGGTTGGAATAATAAAACAATCAGTTCATTAACTGCTAGTTGTCAGAGGGTCAGAGTTGGTACTGACTCTAAAAGTAATTGAAATTTCAAGCCCATGCCAGTGTGGCTCAGTTGGTTCCGCGTCGTCCTGTGCACCAGGAGGTCGCTGGTTCAATTCCATGTCAGGGCACATGCCCAGGTTTCGGGCTTGATCCCCAATAGGGGGCGTGCAGGAGGTGGCAGATGGATGTTTCACTCTCACATCTGTGTTTCTCTCTCTCTCCCTCTCCCTTCCTCTCTCTCTAAAAATCTGTTTAAAACTATTAAAAAAGTTTTAAGTAATTGAAGTTTCAAGAAAGGTGATATAAAGGGGCTGGAGAAATCCTGAGGGACTTCATGAAGGAAGCACAATTAAAGGTGGACTTCACATGTTCAAGCAGGTGGGGAGGAGACAAGTTGAAGAGGAGGGAAGACCCTGAGTGACAGCTTCAAGGCATGATCAACCTCAGGGACAGAGAGGGGTGGGTGAATGAGACCTGACTGGGAGGACCTGGAAGGCCAGATGCTAAAATCTGAACTTGATGTGGACATCAAAGGGATAGCCTAATGACAGGGGCATTTTAGGGAAACCAATCTGTCTTTTATTGCTTTTATCTTTTAACAAACCCCCAAACATGTCTCTACAGACGAGGGCACTCAGTTAATATTGATGATGAACTGATGTGAAGCCTCAAAAGAATCTCAGCAAATGGAACAAATGGAAAGAACCCAAAAGAATGACGTTCAAGAAGGACGAATACCAGTAAGCGCACTTAAAGGACAGATAAAACTGTGGGGAACATATCATGGGGGTTGATTACGATATGTCAGGATTAGATAGGATTTTAGAACTTGTCACCAACGCATAAATCAACTTAAAATAAATTACCCGATTTTGAGTCTCACAGAAGTCCCTTGAACTAGAGATTATATTCATTTTATATTTTAGGAAAATTAGGCTCAGAGAATGTTAGTGACTCACCCAGGAAAACAGAAAACAGAGCTAACACTTGGGGGAGCCAGGCCTTTTGAGGTCACAGCCTGTGAGACTCATTAAACCACCAAACACTACTGTTTGTGTAAGTGTATGTGTGTGACACATAGAATGTATGTATGTATGTTAACATGTATACCATACATATGGTACATACAGTTGACCCTGGAGCAATGCAGGGGTTGGGGGCAGTCGAAAATCCACATATAACTTTGACCCCACAAACACTTAGACTAATGGCTCACTGTTTACCAAAAGCTTTATTGATAAATCAGTTGATTAACACATATTGATGTTATGTTTTACATATAGTATTCTTACCATAAAGTAAGCTAAAGAAAATGTTATTAAGAAAAGTCATATGAAAGAGAAAATATGTTTATAGTATTTACCGAAATATCCACGTTTAAGTTGACCCACAGGGTTCAAATCCGTGGTGTTCAGCTGTGCCTGGCCCATGCAAAGAGTCTCCCTTCTCCTCCCTACTCCTTCCATGTCAACATCCCTCCCCTAAAACACACGCACAGCAACGCTGCACACGAGGAGAAGCTTACAGAATGGACATTCTACCAAAATCTCAACAACAGTCTGCCTTACATACATGAAATTGCTCCAGCCCTCACAACTGGCAAAGAGTGAAAACATCTGGACGAATTATATTGTTTTTAATGTAGCTTCCGTTTGCATTCCCTAAAGCTCTTGTCCCATCAGGTGGTGGCAGGGGTCTTCCTGGAGAGGACGGAAGGGCTGGGAGTAAGTACAGCTCTGACTCACAGACGGACCTCAGAAAGTGAGCCGGGATGTTGTTTGCAGTTGATTTTGTCGAGAACAGGAAGATGAGTATAATTAGTGATTGCAGGCTACTCAGGGCTTCAGGGTGGCTTTCTCAAAACCCATAAACCTTCCACAGGTGTCCCCATCCTTCCTCCACATCCCCCTCCCCAACAAGTGGTCCTGCCGAGAGCTTGCCTGTCTCCATGGAGAGAGTGAAGGTCACCACTTAATAAAGCTCTGTTTTGGTGGAAGACCTGTCATTCTGAAATTGTCTGTATTTATTTTAATAAAAGAAAGGTTCGGCTGTGATAGTGTCTGACACCGGGCACACTCTTTTCTCTCTTTCAAGCTGTAGAGTCTGATAAATATGTATCATTTCTAACCGAAGTACTGGGTCAAACTCCCACCCCAAGAACATGGGATTAGGAAGACGCAGCGCCAGCTGCTAGCCAGCCCGCGCCGCATGTCAATAACACTCTGAGGTTCATCACATTTCACTGCTGACAAGCGTGGCCTTCCAATTCAGCTCTGAGCTGCTGCTCCCCGCTCAGCGTGAAACCGGCCCACCAAAAAGCAATTTCAGCTCCTGCTTCTCGCAGGGTTTCCAGTTTTGATCTGAAGCTCTGGCATGGGTAGCCTGGCGGTCAGGGAATGAGGGGGGAAATAACATGCAATTTACACACACACACAAAAGTTACAAAGTAAAATTAAATCCTACTAGCCCAAATCAGCTTATAGCACATCTCTCTTCATTACTGGTGTAGCTGACACTCATCTCTCCCTAACTGTGCAGCAGTTAAACAAGCCCGTCTCTGCTTCCCAGGGCCAGGGTCTGCAGGGGGTCTCCACACCCCTGCATGTTCTTAGCAAAGAGGCGTGCGTCTTCCTCCAGTCTTTCCTACATTCCCGTTCTCTTTGTTTTCTCTCTATCTGAAAGCGTGAAAGAATTGGGGAGTGCCTTAAAGATTTTGAGCGAGCAGTCATTATTTCATTTTGGAAATGTAATGTCACCCAGAACAAGATGCTTTATCATAAAATTATAATGACACCGTGCGTCGTAATTCATCATGTGCTTTATTTGCCGATTCATTAATGAACCCATCCGAGATTCCGGGATAATGGCCTCTAATTCTACAGGTGCAATACTTTGCGGTAATTACTCTAAATTACAATTACCTTTTCCCATTTCCAGGAAGGGCTTGGTAAGAAATCACCTCGTTTATCAATAAGGCACATATCTTTACTAAACTCTTTTAACCAATATGCAATAAGAAACTCTAAGAACTTGACAAAATAAGCATGTTTTATCATTATTAATAGAAATTGTTTTCCTGGAAACTAAAGTGCAGCATTTTCTTTAAAAAATACTTAAAATTGTAAAAATGATCTTACATTATTGTAGAAAATTTAAAACACAGAGGGGAAACAATTGCTCCAAATCTCTCATTTTAGACTATTTGGTGTATTCAAACCTCAGACCTCAGACCCAAAATGGGCTCAGTCAGAATCTGGAATTGTCATAAAATGGGTCTCCATCTTATTTCTCGTAGCATTTAGGCACAATGACCGAAACTGCAAGTTGCCAATATGAATGTCAGGCAAGGAACACAGTTGTTGAGGTGTTCTTTTGGCTGTGTGTCCACCTGTGGAAAGCTGTTTGGCCACAGCGATCAAAACATTCATGTCTGTTGACCCAGTAATTCCACAAGGGAAGACCACTTATACAAATAATTATCTCCCCCGCAAAGGTCTTATAGAAAAAATATATATATATATATATATATATATTTTTAAGTGAAAAAAAAAATATATATATATATTTAAAGTGTTATTTTCTGCAATGGAAACAACCTAAGTAAACAGTACTAGGAGTCAGGTTAGATTAACTTAGGTTATATCCTCAGTACAGAATATTACATAGACATTTTAAAATGTTTACAAAAACTATAAATTATATGTGAATATTTAAGTTATAGCATAAAGGCGTAAATACAGAATAATTCAGACCCTATAAAAATGCAATACAAGACTGAAAAAATATCCAGCAAAAGGTTATCTACCTTTCTCTAGCTGGTATGGTTAGTGATGATTTCTCCTCTTCTTTTTTTGTTATTTTTTTTCTGTTCTCTCTTGAAAACATCATGGCATATCTAATAAAGACATGTCTAATTTTTGTAAAAGTCTGAGTAAAAGGCATTGCAGAGTTTTCCACCAGGTTGGACAGAGTGCAACAGCACCGAGTAATACATCTGCCTGAAATAAGTCTCCCAGTTAATAATGTACCAGCCACACAGCAGCTCTTACACTAAAGGCCTGGGAAGATGTTTCAAAACCCCATCGTTTTCTACGTTAGCTTCAAGGACGGGAGAAGAAGCCTGCAAAATGCTGGAGAGCTGGGAGCCGCTCGCAATGCGGCACATAATGAAAGAGTAAGAGGTAAAGTCAAATATCAATGGATGAATCTTGACTTTGGGCTCTGAAGCTTGACAGGAAGCCTATAGTTGGTGATGGGGCTGGAGTGAGAACAGGCCGAGAGCACTGGCTTATCCAAGACTGTTTTAATGTTTTATTTGAGTAATGGGCCTTGCAAATTAGCACCCCTGCGGCTTGAAATACATATCTTTTCAAGGACACACCGGTTTTCAATTCGACAGGTGATATGGGAAAAAATCCCCAAGGGGAGCTTTGATTTCTGTACTTTTCAGACACAGTTATATTTTATTCCAGCTAGGATGATGTGGAAGATAGCAGAGAGCTCCGAGGGTGAGCTGAGGGCTGGGAGAGGAAATGGAGCGGAAAACAGCTGCGAGGGCAGAGGAGGGAGGACTCCAGGGAGGCAGAGGCTGCTCCCGTCCTGTGACATCTGCGGGGTCCACATCATCTCCCCGCTCAGAGGGAGGGAAGAGGGGCGGCCAGCAGACACCACCCTGGTCCTCGGGAGGAACTCTACTCCCACCTCTCCCCCTCTTCTTGGCCCCTTCCCTCCCTCTCTCCCTAGTTCGCTTGATTACAAAACAGTGAGACGGACTCTGGCTCAACGCTGGCCTTTCATAGAGGACGGTTCGATCCACACCCCACTCACTAATCTTTCAGCCAACACACACTTACTGCGCATCTACTGCCAAGCGCCGTCCCAAACCTACAGAAAAGCAGAGGAAGACTACACAAGTTTTGCCTGTGACTGTTCACAAAGGGACAGTGGGTTCAGGTGTCAAGGGCAGAGACTGGAACTGGGGAGATTTGGATTTCATTCCCAGCTCTGCCGCTTCTAGCTCAGTGAAAACAAATTTCAATTTTTTAAATTGAAAACTACCCCCCCACCCCCATTTTCTCATTTATAAAACTGGGATAATGAAACCTGTCTTACAAATGACTGGAATGAATAGAGGTAAATACTTGTCAGGTGGATGATGAGATATGGTTGATACTCGATGGAAGGCATTTTTTTTTTTTTTAAATGACAAGCTTATCTGACTTATCAAATTTACGTTTGTTAAAGACAAGTCAGTGCCAATTAATTTTTAAATATCTATCTGCTAGGGGATTCAGCACACAGGTAGCTTATAATAGCACTTCTATCTATAGATGAAAGTGCGGTGCGCCTGCGCGCCTGGCAGGAAAGCCGCTCCGCGCCCACCCCTCCCCTTGTGTGCAGGCGGGTGACAGAGCAGCCGGACCTTAAACTCACTGCCACCACACCCCTGACCCCAGTGCCAATGACCTGCACGTCCCAGAGTCTTGCAGCCCAGTCCAGGAAGCAGACTGTGGGCTTAAAAGACCTGTGCTGGGGTGAGGGTACTCCAGACTAGAAGGAGGAAGGAACAGAATCTATCTATCATCTATCTATCTATCTATCTATCTATCTATCTATCTATCTATCTATCTATCTATCTGTCTGTCTGTCTGTCTGTCTGTCTGTCTGTCTGTCTGTCTGTCTACCTATCATCTATCTATCATCTATCTATCTATCTATCTATCTATCTATCTATCTATCTATCTATCTATCATCTATCTATCTATCTATCTGTAATGGCCTTGATACCAACTCTGAAAGTCCCTGAAAAAAGTAGGCCCTGTGAAGGGCTGTATATGGATAAAAACTTTATCACAAAAAATTTAATTTAAATAACTTCTCTAGGAAATCCAATTTAATAGAATTTCCCTACAAAATGTGGACTTTTTCTATTTCATAGTTAATACCTAGTTTTTTACAATACAGAGGTAGATGTAATTTCTTTCTTTTTTAAAAAAATAAGCCAGTACTCTGCAGTTTAATTCCATAATTTTAATTTAATTTTTCAGGGAGATCTAAAATTGAATGATCATTTATTAAGTATCTAGTACAGGCTTGACATTGGGAATTACAAGGTGAGGCCCTGACATAAACAATTTAAAATGGCCCGAAGATAGGAGATAAAAAGAATTTTCTGCTATAAATATTTTTTAAACTACCCTAATAAAAATGGATAAATTACATGAAAAAACTTCACAGAAAGGAGGATTTACAGCCAGTAAACAGACCTAAATGGGGATGTAAATTACAGCTTAGGGAAAATAGTCAATAATATTGTAATGACTATGTGTGGTACCAGGTGGGTACTTAAAATAGCAGGGTGAGGGGAGTACTTTGTAAAACATGAATGTCTAACCACTATGCTGTACTCCTGAAAGTCATACAAAATAATATTGAATGTAAACTGTAATTAACATTTAATTTTTTTTAAAAGAAGAAAATCTTACTGATTGTCCAATATCAGAACAAAAATACAAAAACAAAAAAGTGAACCTAAAATTGTTCATCCTTACTTATGAGCAAATACCTGAAATTAAAACATGAAGATACTTTGGGCATCTATTATAAGAATCAATAATAAGGACAAATAATAAAGTCAAAAACTCAAATACCAAAAACAATAGTAATACTGCACAATACTGAGAAGGGCCTTATGGAATTGACTAACATTCAGGGTTTATAGACACAAAAACTGTTACAACCATTACAAGTCTTATTGGATGCTTTTGATCCAATGATTTTACGTTTTGGAATCTATTATAAGGAAATAATCAGAGATGAGAATATAGATTTATATTCAATGGTGATATCAGAACATAATTTCGAATTAAAAAAAAAGAATAATCGACTATTCAACAATAGGCACTGACTAAAGAAAGTATGTCACTGTCATGGAATATTATGCAGCTGTTACAAGGTAGAGTTTTAAGAATATGGTCTGATCTGAGAAATGTTCATAGATAAAATGAAGAGTGAAAAAAGAATATAAACTAGTATACAAATATTAATACTGAACAAAAGAAATAAACATGCATAAAACAAGGTTGTCAGGACATATATCACATTTTTATTTATTTTATATTAGACATTCTCTCTAGATTTCTTTTTTGCAGATGTCTCCATTTTCCCCTTCTTCGTTCACACCCACCCAGCCCCCACCCCCCTTCCCTCTGGCCATCACCACACTGTTGTCTGCTTCCATGGGTTATACATATGTGTTCTTTGGCTGATCCCTTCACCTTCTTTCATCCAGTCCTGTCCCCAGCCCCTCTGGCAGCTGTCAGTCTGTTCCATGTATCCATGCCTCTGTTTCAATTTTGTTTGTCACTTTATTTTGTTTATTAGATTCCACATATAAGTGAGATCATATGGAATTTGTCTTTCTCTGACTGGTTTATTTTACTTAGCATAATAATCTCCAGGTCCATCCATGCTGTCACAGAAGGTAAGATTTCCTTCTTTTTTATAGCTGTGTAGTATTGCATTGTCTAAATGCACCATAGCTCTTTAATCCACTCATCTGCTGATGGGCACTGCACTGTTTCCAGATCTTGAGAATTGTAAATAACGATGCTATGAACACAGGGGTGCATATATTCTTTTGAATTAATGTTTTGGGATTCTTAAGATATATTCCCAGAAGTGGGATTGCTGGGTCCAAAGGCAGTTCTATTTTTAATTTTTTGAGGAAGCTCCACACTGTTTTCCACAGTGGCTGCACTAAGCTGCATTCCCACCAACAGAGCATGAGGGTTCCCTTTTCTCCACACCCTCCCCAACACTTGTTGTTAACTTACTGATGGTAGCCATTCTGGCAGGTGTGAGGTGATATCTCATTGTAGTTTTAATTTGCATCTTTCTGATGATTAGTGATGCTGAGCATTTTTTCATATGTCTATTGGCCCTCTGTATGTCCTCTGTGGAAAAGTATCTATTCAGGTCCTTTGACCATTTTTAATTGGATTGTTTGACTTCCTGTTATTGAGTTGTATAAGTTTTTCATATATTTTGGAAATTAACCCCTTAGCAAATGACTCATTGGTGAATATGTTCTCCCATAGAGTGGGTTCCCTTTTCATTTTGTTGATGGTTTCTTTTGCTGTGCAGAAGCTTTTTAGTTTGATGTAGTCCCATTTGTTTATTTTTCCCTTGTTTCCCTTGCCCTAGGAGACATATCGGCAAAACTATAGCTCGGAAAGATGTCTGAGATTTTCCTGCTTATATTTTCTTCTAGGATTTATAGGGTTTCGGGAATTATAATTAAGTCTTTTGTTCTTTGGAGTTTATTCTTGTGTATGGTGTAAGTTGGTGGTGTAGTTTCATTTCTGTAGCATGTATCTGTCCAATTTTTCCAATACTATTTATTGAAGAGACTGTCTTTACTTCATTGTATACTGTTGCTTCCTTTGTCAAATATTAATTGACCATATAGGTGTGGGTTGATTTCTGGGTTCTCTGTTCTGTTCCATTGATCTATATGCCTGTTCTTGTGCCAGTACCAGGCTGTTTTGATTACAATGGCCTTGTAGTATAGTTTATTATCAGGTATTGTGATCCCTCCAAATTTGTTCTTTCTCAAGATTGCCAAGCCTATTTGGGGTCTTTTGTAGTTCTATATACATTTTTGAAATATTAGTTCTACATCTGTGAAATATACCATTGGTATTTTAATAGGAATTGCATTGAATCTATAGATTGCTTTGGGTAGTATGGACATTTTAATAATGTTAATTCTTCCAGTCCATGAAGATGGTATATGCTTCCACTTATTTTATCTCCTTCAATTTCCTTCTTCAGTATCCTGTAGTTTTCCAAGTACAGGTCTTTTACCTCCTTGGTTAAATTTATTCCTAAGTCCCTTATTTTTTGTTTTTGTTGCTGTAGTAAATGGGGTTGTTTCTTTTAGTTTCTCTTTCAAATTGTTCATTATTAATATATAGAAATGCCACCAATTTCTGAATATTAATTTTGTATCCTACTACTTTGCTGAATATGAATTAGATTTAGTAGCTTTTTGGTGAAGTCTTTAGGGTTTTCTATGTACAATATCATGTGACCTGTGAATAATGACAGTTGCACTTCTTCCTTTTCTCCTTTAGATGCCTTTTACTTCTTCTTCTTGTCTGATTGCTGTGGCAAAGACTTCCAGTAATTATGTTGAATAAAAGTGGTGAAAGCAGACATCTCTGTCTTGTTCCTGATCTTATGGAAAACATTTTTAGTTTTTGCCCATTGAGTATGATGTTGGCTGTCGATTTATCATATATGCTTTTTATTATGTTAATGTATGTTCTCTCTATTCCCATTTTGTGGAATTTTTTGTCATAAATGGGTGCTGAGTTTTATCAAGTGATTTTTCTGCATCCATTGATATGATCATGTGGTTTTTATCCTTCATTTTGTTTACGTGGTGTATCACGTTTATTGATTGTGGATATTGTACTAACTCTGTATCCCTGGAATAAATCCCACTTAATCGTGGTGTATGATTTTTTTAATGCATTGCTGGATCCAGTTTGCTAATATTTTGTTAAGCATTTTAGCATCTATGTTCATCAGGAATATTGCCTATAATTTTCTTTCTCTGTAGTATCTTTATCTAGTTTTGGATTTAGGATAATGCTAGCCTCATAAAATGAGCTTGGGAGTTTTCCTTCCTCTTGAATTTTTTGGAATAGTTTGAGAAAGATTAGTGTTAGCTCTTCTTTGAATGTTTGGTAAAATTCACATGTGAAGCTATCTGGTCCAGAATTTTTATTTGTTGGAATTTTTTTTTTTTATTATTGCTTTAATTTCACAAATTATAATTTGTCTATTTAAATTTTCTGATTCTTCCTGTTTAAGTTTTAAAATATTGTATGTTTCTAGGAATTGATCCATTTCTTCCAGGTTGTCCAAGTTGTTGGCATATGCTTGTTCATAATATTTTCTTACAATCCTTTTTATTTCTTTGGTGTCAGTTGTTACTTCTCCTCTTCCATTTCTGATTTTATTTATTTGAATCCTCTCTCCTTTTTTCTTGATGATTCTAGTTAAAGGTTTGTTAATCTTGTTTATCTTTTCAAATAAGCAGCTTTGGTTTCATTGATCTTTTGTATTTTATTTTTTAGACTCTATTTCATTTATTTATGCTCTGACATTTATTGTTTCTTTCCTTCTATTTACTTTGGGCTTTGTCTGTTGTATTTTTCCCAGACCCTTTAAGTGTATAGTTAGATTGTTTATTTGAGATTTTTCTTATGTACTGAGGTAGACCTGTAATGCTATGAATTTCCCTCTTGGACTGCTTTCATTGTGTCCCATAGATTTTGGGTTGTTTTGTTCCCATTTTCATTTGTCTCAAGGTATTTTTTGATTTCTTCCTTGATCTCATTGTTAATCCATACATTGTTTAGTAACATGTTACTGAGCCTTCATGACTTTCTGTGTTTTCCAGTTATTTTTATTGCAGTTGATTTCTAGTTTCATACCATTTTGGTCAGAGAAGATGCTTGATATGATTTCAATCTTACATTTATTGAGACTTGTTTTGTGTCCAAACATGTGGTCTATCCTAGAAAATGTTCCATGTGCACGTGAAAAAGAATGTATATTCTGCTGCTTTGGGGTGAAATTCTGTGAAGATATCAATTAATTCCATCTGATCTAAAGTGTCACTTAAGGTCACCATTTTCTTGTAGAATTTCTATCTGGAAGATCTATCCATTGATATCAATGGGGTGTTAAAATCCCCTATTACAATTGTATTACTGTCAATCTCTCCCTTTATGTCCATCGATATTTGCTTTACATATTTAATTGCTCCTATGTTGGGTGTATAAATGTTTACTAGAGTTATATCCTCTTGTTGGATTGCTCCTTTTATCATTATGTAGTGTCCTTCTTTGTCTCTTACTATAGTCTTTGTTTTAAAGTCTGTGTTGTCTGATATAAGAATTGTTACCCCAGATTTTTTTTATTTCTATTTTCATGAATTATTTTTTTCATGCCTTTACTTTCAGTCTGTGTATATCTTTCATTCTGAGGTGAGTCACTTGTAGACAGCATATATGGGTCTTGACTTCTTATCTATTCAGCTACTGTATGTCTTTTGATTGGAACATATAAGCCGTTTACATTTAAAGTGGTTATTTATAGGTACATATTTATTGCTATTTTATTCTTTAAACTCTGTTCCTCCTCCTCCTTCTTCTTCCTCTTCCTCTTCTACTACTACTACTACTACTACTACTACTACTACTACTTCTTTCTTGTAATACTGGTTTGGTGGTAACAAACTCCTTTTTTTGGGGGGGTGGGGCAGTGTCTGGGAAGCTTTTTATTTCTTCTTCAAATTTAAATAATACCCTGGCTGGGTAAAATAGTCTTGGTTGTAGGTCCTTGCTTTTCATCACTTTGAATATTTCATGCCAATCTCTTCTGCCCTGAAATGTTTCTGTTGAGAAATCAGCTGTCAGTCTTCTGGGAGCTCCCTTGTATGTAATTAACTGCTTTTCTCTTGCTGCTTTTAAGATTCTCTCTTTGTCTTTAATCTTTGCCATTTTAATTATGATGTGTCTTGGTGTGAGCCTCTTTGGGTTCATCTTGTTTGTGACTTTCTGCACTTCCTGGACTTATGTGTCTTCTTCCTTTACCAAGTTAGGGAAGTTTTTGGTCATTATTTATTCAAATAGATTCTCAATTCCTTGCTTTCTCTTTCCTTTCTGGTACCCCTATGATGTGAATGTTTTTATGCTTCATGTTGTCCCAAAGTTTCCTCAAACTATCTTCATTCATTTACATTCTTTTTTCTTTTTGCTGCTTTGATTGGGTGTTTTTTTCTACGTTCTCTTCCAAATCACTGATTCTATCCTCTGCTTCATTCAACTCACTTTTTATTCCTTCCAGTGCATACATGATGCAATATATGGCATTCTTTATTTCCTATTGTTTCTTATTTTTGGTTTCCATGTTACTTTTCATGCTGTTGTACTTCTCACTGAATTCCTTGAGCATCCATATAACAATTACTCTGAACTTTATATCTGATAATTTGCTTGCCTCCATTTCATTTAGCTCCTTTTTCTTTCATCTGAGGCTTGTTTCTTTGTCTCCCCATTTAGGCTGCCTCTTTGTGTGTGTGTGTGTGTGTGTGTGTGTTTCCTATGTATTAGATAGATCTGCTATAACTCCCAGTCTTTGTGGGTGATCTTATGTAGTAGCTGTCCTGTTGGACCCAGTGGTATAGTCCCCTTGTTCACCTGAGCTGGGTGCTCTAGGAATGTCTCTGGTGTGAGTTATGTGGGCCCTCCTATTGTAATTGAGTCTTGCTTGCTATTGGCATGTTTGTGCATGGGATCAGTCCCCAGGCTGGCTGACCATGAGGCTCACCCTGACCATGGTGGCATGTGAGCTGCTGTGTAGGTGCTGAAAATTTTTTTTAAAAAAATAAGAAGAAAAACAAAGGGGAAAAAAAGAGAGAAGAGAAAAAATATATTAAAAAGTTAAAGAAAAGGAAAAAAAGGAATGGGAAAAAATAAATAGAAAGGAAGAAAGACTAGAAAAGAAAAAAATAGAATTCACCTCAACAGAATTTAGTGCCTGCTGTGATCTCCTAATGTAAATGGTGTGTGTGAAGTTTGTTAGATTCTGTTACGATGTTGTCTGAAGCAGGTCACTTGATATATTGGTTATGGGCCTCTTAGCAGGGACTCTGGTGCTGGCTGATGTCAGATGCTGTCTGTGCCTGGCCCTCGGCAACCTGTTTGAAGCTACAAGCAGTCCACAGTTTTTGGCTGCGTCTGTTGGGCTTGACTGCACACACGAAGGACCAAGCTGCACTCCAAGGCTGGCTTTTACCAGCGCCAGGCCGGGCAGGTCAGCAAGTGTGCCAAAGCACCCCGGGATCCATCCACCTGTGTCTGCCTCTGCCTTCTGGCTGCTGCTAGGTTCAGACACTGAAAACCTCTGCTGGAATTGGGATAGGATGGGCTAGTGGATATCTCATGAGGGGGAGGTGCTATTCAGACGTGAGCTCTTTAGAATTTTTAAATCTGATAATGAGTTCATAGTGATGGTTTTACAGCTGTGGGCTAAAATCAGGAGAACAACGGAGGAACACAGTGAGAACTGCAACAAAGACCTGGCCTCGGTGGTCTGCGCCTACACAGCCTGTGGGCAGCAGCCCAGTCCCCAGCACCCAGGCATCGAAAAAGATTGGGGTTTGCCTGACAGGTGGCATGAGACAAAGTCCACAGGGACATGTCTGGGACCAGAGACCTCTGGCCCCTGGGGCACCCAAGTGTTTTTCATCCTATCAAAATTTTAAGTGGCTTATCTCTGGGTGGTAAAATAAAAAAAATAAAAAATGTGTTTTCTTCTTCATACTTTCCATATTTTCTAAATTATCTAAAATTAGCATGTATCATATTATAATTTTAAAAAGTTAAAATTATATAAATCTTCCTTAAGCCAAAACAAATTAACAAACTCAGAAAATAAATAGAAATGAAGCGCTCTTAGAAAATGTAACTATTTAAAAGCTATAGCTTCATATGTTGGATTCTTTCCCGTCAAATGTTTGCCTCCTTCTGTGTGAAGGAAATAAAGTTTGAATTTTGGAAGTTTGGGAGATAATGAAAACCAAAGTGGATGAGCTGTGGTGTGAGGAGCAAGGGAAGGGCTGTTGGTGAGAATCTTTCATGGTAGTTTACAAAGAACAGGTGGATGGCCTGCAGTCATCAACAATGCCTCATCACACAGCTCTCTTCCTTTCAGAATTACACAGAGGAGAAAATTCTCCCTTTTCATACCTTCCACCAGGTGGAGTGATAGTAAATCTCAAATTCCAGCCTAACTGTTGAGACAAAGAAATGTGACAGGACAATCATTTCAAGTCCGCAGACTGCTCAGTGTTTGAGGGCTTACCCACTGCGCTCTCATCTGGCGACACAGTCTTTTACCTGGTACCTCTTTGGTGCCTGAATGTGACTTGATGCTGAATCTCTCTAAAAATTAGTTTCTCCTTTACTTCAAGGAGCAGAGCAGACAAGTGTGTTCATGATAATCTCTAGGTGGATTCAGGTTTATGATAACTGAAGTTTATAAAATTTGGGGGAACTTTTGTGAAAAAAGAAAATGGGAAATTTTGAGTCATAAGTTAAGTATGAAATAAGTACTTTGAATGATAAAATAAATCACAATGTGTTATAAATTTTAGAACGTTGTGGGGTGTGTTCATAATTGTAAATGTTGCATTACTGCGTATATTCCCAACAGGAGGGATATTCTGTTTTGACTAGGCATCGGTGAGAATGAAATCCTCCACTTGTAAATTCACACTCACGAAGACTGTGCGGATTTTCCACAGACTGGATTGTTTCTCCTTCACCACCACCCTCCCTTGTGTGTACTTCCAGCCAGAGGCACGGGCTGACACGTTCATGTCTGGATGTGGCCTGCACCTTCGAGCTGGGAGGCTGGGAGAGCCACACCAGGAACGCTCCTGAGCGCCACCCCTTCACCGGACAGTGGTGACCTCACTGTGCGTGGGAGAGCATGGGGACCATGTAGGCACATGCTGATGAAACTAAGCTCCGTCTTTCTCATTCATCTTCCCTAAGCTGATCCCCTCCAACACCCTCTGACCAGAAGAGGGGGCAGTGAGAGGAGCTCCGTCTGAAGCACGAGGAGGGGATGCCATGGGATCTCCGAGAGTCTTCTCCCCTCTGAAAGTGCAGGGGCATGCACTGTGGGAGGCAGGGCCCCCTAGACAGAGAACCCCAGTTAGCTGGGCCGTGGGTCAGTGACTGACGGTGACCACCTGGCTTGCATGGACATGCTGTCCCAGAGAGCCTGGTAGACACTCCATCGTGCATGCTCTCTGGGTAGCGGGAGCAGCGTTCTTCCACCGCCTTTCTGGGAAGACAGAGAAATAGGTCATACTCTGGGTGTAGTGAGGTGTGTCCACGGTGAAGGATTTCTCTGTTTGTTTGATTTTGTTTTTGTGAGGTTGTTTTTTCTTTTTTGGTTAGTGTTGGGGAGGGGTATAAATAACATCTTCCTTTCCTGAGTTTGGGATTAATTGGGAGATTGACAGAGGGGTCAGAGATGCAGGCGTCAGCTATATTTCTGACATAAGGCGAGGTAGCTGGACTGCAGCTGTAAGGGCCTTTTCTCACTGTGCACCGGATTCGGAACATATATGTACATAGTATGCAGCCGTAGGCAGGCCCCCTGCGGTGCAGTGGAGAGCACACCAGAATGCTGGTGTACTGTGGCCCAAGGTGGTTGATTTTCATACAGAAAGATTCCATCTCATGAACTCACCTAAGAAATAAACAGCTCTGTCTTCCATGGACAGAAGTGAGAAAGGGATAGGGAGGGAGGCAAGGAGTAGGACTTCCTCAGAAATCCTTTTATTTTGAAACAAAATGCCAGAAAAATGGGTGTCTTTTAACAAAAGCTACGAGGAGATGTTCATCACATTTTAGCAGATGAGACAGAATAGGCAGGGATGGGTTCCACCAGCAGCTATAAGCACCAGCCCTGTCTCCCAGGACAGGTATTGCTCTGGACCTGTCTGTTCTCCCACGTGTGGCTCTGAGAAGGCCTAGGTCAGCTCACACGGATGTCTGATGTGGCGAATGGTGGGAAGGGGTTGACATTAAGTGAGCTTCCACCAAGGAGCAGGCACAGCACAGAGAAAGGGTTTCATCAGGGGACAAAACTTAGTCTACGCTGAATGTGCCTGCAGAAGGGAGCCCTTGCACTGGAAGGGGACATATCCGTGACATGTAACTGAATTCACCTTTTGTGAGCTTAGCCCATGTGAGAGACTGATTAGCTCTGGGTGGGTGTGTTATTAAAATATGTTTTTATCTTGAACCAAGGGCCATTGTCAAAACACATGAACCCTTCTGTATCCTGGGAACCAGACTGTGAGCCACGCCCTGGACACACCCCTTTTCCGAAGGACAGTCATCCCGAGAGCTTGAACAAGCCTTCTTCTGGCCTGCCTCTGTTTTACCATTTGACATAGTGCCAGGAAAAGATAAACCATCAACCATTTTAGATTCTGAAATGATTTTTCTAAACATTCTGTTTAAAATCTCTAGAAGGAGCTACTTGGAGTTAAAAACTGAATTTGCCAAAAAGAGCTGTCAATTCAAAGTTACTGATGGATTCAGGCATTTAAAACTCTGGTGTGGCTTTCAAAACCTTATCAGCACATATATATTTCTCTAATTGGCTCACTATTTACCGGGGAATTTATTCTGGATGGAATTATGGAGATACCATTTTAAATGTCCATTTTATTGTGAACTTTTTTATACAGATAAAGACTGACCTAGGATCCAATTATTGAGATAACTGGCAAGAAGATTAGCTGGAAGTACAGCAAGCATAGTCAGAGGAAACCTATTTATAAAATTCTTCACAAAATGTCACACAATGATATTATTACCTTGTGTATGTGAACTATTTTATAACTACAATCTGACATCTGTCTCTTATTTTTTCCTAAATAGTTTTATATACAGTTTTTAAATATAAGGCACATTTATAACATCATTCTGGATAAATCAATGAAAATGATCTTCATAGGTAATTTAATCAGCAATCACTTGAAATTAAATTTAAATTTCCAGTCCCTTACGTATAATCCCAGTTACCTCTCTCTGACATCATTGCACACAGATTAACACCTTAGGATCTAAATGATGATTAATTCATTCACTTATCCATTCATTCATTCAATAGTATATTGTTTAGCCAACAAAATCAGAAATTTTGTTCAGACCTGGAGACACATAGCTGAGAAGTGAATGCCACCCCAGCTCTCGAGGAGGCCACGGCTGATCGGAGTGTGTGCCTGGCAGGTCACTTGGTGTGCACGATGCACATTATAATAGAGGCACGTGTGACCTGTGCGGTGGGTGGAGTTATGAAGCTTCATAGACAAGGTGACAGTTCAGATGTGTCGGGTCACCAGCAAACGAGGAGCCCAGTGAATCACATGCAGAATCAGTGGACTGGGCAAAGCCTTGAAGGATGCAAAGAACAACCTCTTGGGGGAGTCACTGTCACCATGGGACCAGCATGGTATGGCAGAGTGTGCGAGACTGGGGATGCTTGCAGAAAGGGCACGAGGACCTTGAATGCCATGTGATCTCTGGGTGCCAGGTGCTCCAGGCATAATTTTCAGCAGAGAACTCATGATCCAATTTGCATTTGGGAGAGATTTCTCTGGTGGTAGAAAGAACAGACACACGGCAAGTGTTGGGAATTGAACAGCAAAGTCCGCGTCGAGATGCCAGTGAGGAGCCCTTAGCGAGCAAGCCTGTTTCCATACTTGGTCGGGTGGAGTCAGGATTGCAGTCAGTGAAGGCCAATAGGAACTAAGAAAACGGAGGCACAAAAATAGCTGGGCTTTCAAGACATTTGGAGGTGAAGGGAAGGAGAGAGAGATCTGTGACTAAAATAGGGTAACTTTGAAGCTATTTGGGGATTTTTTTTAAAGAAGGGAGACATGTGAGGAAGCAAAGAGAATGTATTTTCTCTTTCATCTTTCTTTCTATGAAGTATCTGCATTCATAGCACATCCACTTTATGAAGTGGTTCTTCAGAGGGGTACGTCCTGGTGAAGAAACTCCCTGCACTTTGAAAAGAAGCCTAATCTAAAATGTTGATTTTTCTTCTTGTACCGAAAAAAATCTCAACAGATAAAAACATAAACATTTCAAGACACGACTGCCATCACCTAGCATGTGTCTGAAAGGTAGGGGGAGCCACAGAGATAGCAGCGGAGACGGGAAAGGACCCAGACGAACGGTTCTCAGGAAGTCCAGGTGCCAACAGAAATGCAGGGTTCCTAGTGAAGGGCTCCCCAGTTTATTGGAATATCATATTTAATTGATAGACTTGCCTTTCATGGCAGCTATCTATCATGCCAGCTGCCATCTGTCAGGAGTCACTGGCAGTCGGAGGGAGACAGGCAAGCCCTCCAGGAGGCTGGAGCAGGAGCAGGAGGGGAGGCTAAGCCCATGCGGACCTCCGAGGCCTTGCCCTCGAATCCAAAGGCACTAAGACGTCATATCGCTTCATTTGCTACCTGTGTCTTCATGCAAATTTCACAGCCTACTCTGGATAACCTATAATTTAATGAAAATGCACCAAGAGAACCAGCAGGAACAGAGGCTGATTGGATCGGCCACCAGGGAGGATATTCCAGAGCTGCCTCCACTAAATGACGGAGAATGGAACATTCTAGACTGGAAAGGGAGCTTGAAAATGCACCTTTTCTAAAGAAAACCTAGTATACAAAGTCTACTGAACCAGCAACAAAACAAAGAGCCGGCAATTAGAAAATGTTTTTTTGCACTTCAAAGGAATTCACCACAGGGTGTATTATATGAAGAATGAATGTAGCACATTTAAACTATGCATTTATTTACCAAAGATATGTATTCATGCCAAAGTTCTCAACAATGTTTTGAGAACTTTCATTTGGTTTCTTCTTGCATAATGTCACACATTTGGTGAGGTGAGGCATTTTAACAGAGTGGGTGAGAACATGGGTTTTTAGCCAACATGTCTGGGGTGGGCTCTGGGCTCTGCCACGTGCCACCGTATAACCTAGGGCAGAGGATCACTCCTCCAGAGCCCGCAATAATATACCCACCTGCTATGGTGATTGTAAGAAAGAGGAGAGTCGATTATAAGAAACAGCACAGACGGGCATTGCAGTTCACATTCAATAACTTCAGTGCTGTTTTTATTATAAAAGGTATGGCAAGACCATGCTTTGGAATATTTGCCCATTTTTCATTCTCTATACAGTTTAGCTACTCTGTCTCCCCTTATCCCTCCTTTCTCCCTCACCACTCCTCCCCTAAGGCAGCCAAGGCATTCCAGGATCTGACTGTTAACAGCAGAAATGCAAAGAGAAACAAGCTAATGTGTGGCCGTGGATTTCTAAAGTGGGTGTACTGCAGGAAATATGTATAAGAGTACCTGTGGAACTAGGACCGCTCCCCAGGCCTTTCCTCCAGCTCCAGGGGAAAGACAGTCTGTTGGCTGGAGAGTGGCCAGTGGGGAGGCCGCTGAGAATGGAGAGGTTGCTTCCCGGTCCATGTGTGCTGGGGCTGCTTGCTGTGTGCATCGTTTAGGCAGAAAGGACCTGGGACAGTCACAGAGCTTCCCAGAACTGTCCTGTTTTTCTGACCTCTGAGTAGCTGACTTAGGGCCTGGAGAAATCCCCCAAGGTGTCCTTGAGACATTGTGAGCCGGTGGCTGAAGAGCTCAGGGGCACAAGGACATTCCAGGGGATAACTCCAGGACAGAGGATGCCCAGGACAGAAGCCTCCTCCCACCTCCAGCCTCCCCCACGCAGTGCACCCAGTAAGCACTTCAAACTTGAGGGTCACCGTGAAGAGTAAGGAGAAATCCTGACCCTACAGAGTAGATTCTGCATTAACTGATGTGGTCCCCAGGCAAAGTGGGGACATTAACTTCAGTTATTAAAAAGATAACAGTGAAGTTACCGATTTGCAGCCTTAGCCAAAGTTTGTGGCTTGTGAGTCTTCTGTTATAAAAGAAATACTGAATTGATTCTTTGTAGAACTACGGAGGGGATTGGGTAGATTAAGTTTGTGTGGCTCGCAGGGGTAGCGGGCACATCAGCTGCGGGGGGGTGGGGGGGGGGGGGCGCAGAGCAGGACTGCGGAGAAGCAGCAGGAACCCAAGCGCCAGAATTCTTTGTGATGGAGATGCCTGGGCGTGGGCCTGCTTCCACTCCTGCAGAGGACAGCTCATTCAGCACATGCCTGGAGGGCCTTCATCCTCCCAGCTCCCTGCCCAGCTCCCCTCTCCTCCCTAGTTTTGCAGTATGAAACATTGTGTCCTCAAACTCACGTTCATGTCCCTACCGGCCCTTCCCGAGCCCCCGCAGGGCTCGCCCAGCACTGCTGGTGCTCCGAAGCCCTCCGCCGGCCCGCTTACCACCGCTGCTCCCTACGCTGATCGCTGATCGCAACACTTACCGGGGACTCTCGTCCTGTCCGTCACTGTCGTGAGCACTATATACACACATCAGTCAACTAATTTCTTCTCCTTTTTAAGTAGGAGCCAGGAAGAGGTCCTCTTGCAGAGGAGGAAGCCAGCAGAGAACACTGCCTGCGCCCACCGTCCCCACAGTGCTGCGGGCGCCTGTGCTTTGTCCCAGCGCCTTGTGAGCGCCCTTTCTGTCTGTCCGTTCACTCGGCCACAGGTGCTCGTGCTGTCCACTCTGGCTGGGAGGACAGGCCTCTATCATACCTCTAAGACCGCCCTTGTCACGTGCTGCAGAAGCGGGTGCTCCAGCCCTTCCCCAGGCCAGCCACAGGCCCGGGGCGCCAGGACAGTCGTCCTCAGCATCCCGCACACTTGAACCACCGGGCATCGCTATTTTTATTATTATTTTGTTTTTCCTCACCTGAGGATATTTTTCCATTGAGTTTTAGATAGAGTGGAAGGGAAGGAGGGAGAGAGAAACATCAATGTGAGAGAGAAACATCAATGTGAGAGAGAAACATCAGTTGGTTGCCTCCCGCACGACCTCCACAGGGGCAGGGATCAAACCTCCAACAGAGGCACAAGCCCTTGACCAGGAATCGAACCCGCAGCCCTTTGGTCTTCAGGCAACACTCAACCGCTGAGCCAAACCGGCCAGGGCAACCCGGGCATCTTTAAAAATCACGGACACTGAGTGCCACATCGAGAAACGATGCTTTCATCGGCCTGGGTGTGTTTCTGCCACTGGGGTTTAAGTCTCCTAGGAGTTCAAAACTTTGTTCTGGAGCATCCCGTCTGGAAAATACTGCACAGAATGCAGTATCCTTCCACAGCCATGTAAAATTATTTCCTGCGGAGGATTCGCTCTCCTTTAAAAAAAAAAATACCCCTTGAAAAGAAATATGGGCATCGTGTCCAAGGCCAGGAGTGCTGAGGCTGGAAGCAGGAGTAATCTCTGCCAGCCCTCCCGCAGCAGCGGGTCCCAGCCCTCTGTGACGGGAGGACGGGACCGCATCGGAGGACCAGACCGCACGGGGCGCTGACGAGGAGCGCTGGTTTGTTCTGCGGGGCTTCCTACAGGGCTGAGCAGGAGGGAGCATGTTTGCCACATGGCAACCTGGGCAAGAACAACATCGGTGTTTGATTTACAGGGAAAACTGGTGAAAGACTAAAGCATATGACCCGCCCTTGGCCACCAGGGCTCCTTCAGATGCCGACTGGAGCAGCCAACCTGCGCGCCCCGGGTTTCTGGCTCCCGCAGCCCCGGGCAGGGGAGGAGTTGTGAATCATCTGGGAGTGTGCTGAGGGTGTCCTGCCTGGCGACAGAAGCCTCATCCATCATCCCTTCGCTGTACTTGACCTCTCTTTCAAGAGCAGTAATGCCAGCTCGCTGGGGACCCCGTGCCCTGGAATCGGTGTGAAGGCATGGTTTGGGGGTGCAGAGCGCAAGAGGAAAGAGGCTGAACTGGGAAAAGAGGAAAGGGCCAGCAGGAAGATAACTTAAAACAGCGATGACAATAATAAACGTGAAACTGCTCATCGCTCCCCTGGCTAGCTAGCAACTTTCTCCCCCTGGCAGCCTGTGGTTTATATGTTTGTTTTTGAAGTTCTCTTCGTTTTGGAGCGTGGCCTCCATGGTACCATGTTCCTGCTGCAATGCCAGCGCCTACGCTAGTACCAGGCATAGGGTAGGTGCTAATAAATATTTGTTGAATTAACCCAATAAAATATTCTGTCATGCATTTAGCCCACAGTATCACATTTAATCCTCATAATACCCCTGAAGGGCAGATATTACTAATGCCAACTAGGATGCGGAAATAAGCTCAGAATGCTGCCTACGTTTCTCCAAAACACACAGTGACCACGCGGGGATTCCGGTGTAGTAAGTCAGCCGCTGAGCCTGTACCCCTTCTGCCACCACAGTGCTGTGCCCCAGTGAAACCACACCACAGGAGTAAGGAGGCAGAGGAGGAGATGAAATAAACGCAGAAGGACAGGGAACAACTGCAACCTGAACGAGCTGCTGATGAGGGCAACAGGCAGCCCTTCTTCTCAAACACCTCTGGTGAAAGGCACATGAACAGGTGTGGGACAAACACAGGGCGAGGTTGGTGGGTGCCCTGCTGCCTCACTCGAACTTCCTGTCACTTCACATTGCCCCCAGCAGATTGTATATGATAGTATTTCCATACAGCTCAGGCAAAAGCAACCACAGCCCTGGCTGGTTTGGCTCAGTGGTTAGAGCGTCAGCCAGAGGACCAGAGAGACCCGGTTTGGTTCCCACTAAGGGCACGTACCTCAGTTGAAGTTTGTCCCCAGCCCTGGTTGGGGTCATGTGGGTGGCAGCCAGTAAATGTGTCTCTCTCACATTGATGTTTCTCTCTCTCTCCCTTCCTCACTCTCTCCTTCCTGCTCTATCTGAAGATAAATGCGCCCTTGGGTGAGGATAAAAAAAAAAAAAAAAAAAAAAGCAGCTACAGCTCATGCATACCCAGGTACCTCTTTTCAAAGTCTTCATGTGTTGGTGTTTAACAAATCTTAAAATGGCAACAAAGCGTTTGACTGCAGTATCTCCTTATGTCTTGGAGCTGTGATAAACCCAAATCAAACACTCTGTTTTACAAATTAGGTACCCGCGTGCACACACACACACACACACACACACACACAGTCAGACAAAGGTCAAAGGGACTCGACAAGGTTGAACCTGGATCAGGACAGAATGCCAAAAGATTCTCATTGTTATTCCGGAATACTCTGCCTCCCCCTGACCCTTGTGATGTCTCCTTTATTTTTCTAAGTTTCATTAGCCGAAGTTTAATCCCACTTTCCCATTGGAGAACGACTTTGAAGCCTGTACATTTACTCAATCAAAAGGGGTCCAGCTTGAGGCAGGATCCAGGCTGGTTGTAGTGCTTCCAGAGACTGGACCGTGTGATTTGCATGGACATGGTTCCTGAAGAACAGTCATGGGGTTTGTCAGAAGGCGTAAGACCACCTTTGTTGGCTGATGAGTGAAGGTAGTTGTCAGGGACCACATGGAAGAAGACCCAGGCCCTAACACACTGCAAAGGAATTGAAAATCCTTTTTTAATATTTCCCTACAAAAGGCAAGTAGAACTTCTCTCACATGGTATTAAAGGGATGCTTTACCAGAACAGTATGTCCTGAGTCACTGCCATGAAGACGAAAAAATTGATTGTGAGAACAGGGTACAGGTTTCATTTGCCATTGAGCATATAACAGGTGTCCAGTGCAATGGACTAATTAAATATTAATAAACAACACAAATCCATCCACAGAGTGCACATAATTTAAGGCTGTGTTCTACACTAATTACCTCAACAGTGATGGAGAAAAGACAATAAAACAAAAACAAATAATCTCGTATTAATAAAATGCTCTAAAAGCAAATGAAATATAGCAGCTGTGGGAAAATAGCTCTGCTGCTCCCTTGATAGATATTACTGGTCCATTCTTTTCTTCTCTGTGAAATGTAATTTTGATAGTATAAAAAGGTGGTGCTGGTACTCAGGAAGATTGCTTCCTGGAAGAGCCTGAGTGATGAATTGTTACAGAGAACCTGCAGAAGAGCTGATCTGGTAAACTGGACCAGGGGAAGGTGGAAGACTTACTGGGGTCAAGAGCAGTTGTTATCTCTGCTTTGAAAATAAGCTAGACGTTTGAGTGTCCCTGGGCCCAAAATGTGACAGAGGCACAAAATCTGGACAGAAAGTGGCTGAAAATCTGCTTGATCAATAAAGGAGAGCTCCGGTAGCTAGACATCAAGCCCCCAGTCAGCCACCAGGAAGAAGAAAACAAGCTGGCTTACATCACGGGAAGCCCGCATTTGCAGAGAGAGAGAACCAGCTGATGAATAAGAATCTGGAAAACTCAACATGTGAAGAAAGAATTAGGAAGGATACATGCAGAACACTGGGAACCTAGGGAAGGAGCCTTTGGTGGAAGAAAAAGGGGTGGCTTTGTTTCCTTTGGTTGGCTTTGTTGCTCACATCTAGAGCCTCCCTGCCCAGCAGAGCTGTCTGTGATGATGGAGTGATCTCTGACCGGCACTATCCAGTAGGAAACCAGTGTGTGGTCGTTGGGTATCTGAAAAATAGATGGTGTGGCTAAGGAATTAAAATTTTAATTTGAATAAAGTTAAATGAAGTAGCCTACCATATCCAGTAGCTACTGAATTAGCACATATCTAGAGGATCAAGAGCCAGCACAGTGTTCAAGAAAGTCAGGACAACTGGAGGCGTAGAGATGAACATGGACCAAAAACAAATAGACACAAACAATTACTAGAGGAATATAACACTCCTAATAAATTCGGCAGTGATACCTACCCAAATTAATCCCAGTCTAAAGATCTAAAAAGATTGGTTCTTTTAGATAAAATTAAGACAAAGAAATGAACCACAGTGAATTGCTCTATATACCACAAAAGACAACTCAATCCATGATTTCAAGTTGAATTGCCTTATAATGTGAAGTCACTCACTAAAATCAACGTTGATTGATATATGTACTATGTGGTAGGCACAATATGAGACCATTATAAGGTTATGTCTTCACGGTATGTTAGAGGTGATCAGAGTATGCTGTGGTCGCACATACCTGAGGGTTTCTAACTCTGATGGGGATTAAGGAAAGACTTTCTAGAAGATGTGACTGGAGTTGATTCTTTTTTTTTTTTTTTCTTTATTGATTTTAGAGAGAGAGGAAGGGAGAGAGGGAGAGAGAGATAGAAACATCGATGAGAGAGAACATCGATTGGCCGCCTCTTACATGCCCCCCACTGGGGATCAGGCCCACAACCTGGGCATGTGCTCTGACTGGGAATCGAACTGGCGGCCTCTTGGTGCATGGGTCGATGCTCAACCACTGAGCCATACCGGCCGTGTGAGGAGTTGATTCTTGAAGATGAGCAGGCAGCTAAGGGATTTGGGGATATCAAGGAGGATGCGCTAGGAAGAGGAAACAACTTAAGCAACAGAAAAAGGAAGTACAACTGTCAAGGACACGTAGGAATTAAAATTAGGTGTGATCAGGATTATTAAGTCCTATTACAAGTGGTGGGTTTAGAAAGAGGGGTGGAAAGTAAGGCCAGAAAAAGCATAGACTGTACCACTCATACAAAGAAAATTAATTTTAATTTGTTGGCAGCATGGGATGTTATGAATTATTGTAATAATTATTATACTAAATGGATCACTCTGTGTACAAAGAGAATTAATAGATCTATATTTGTAGGGAAAATAACAATGCACGATGATTATATATATATATATATATATATATATATATATATATATATATATATATTTCAGATGAGAAGCAATAAGGACCTACATTAAGTCACTGTCAGGGAACTTGGAGAAGATGTGAGTGATTCAAAAAATATTAAGAACAAAAAAATCTACTGTTTTCGGTGACTACTCATATGTGTGGGGGCAGTGCAAACGAATGAAAGAGAATTATGGACAAATCTCAGGTTTCCGACTATAGTAACTGAGTAGGATTGTATTGTTATTAAGAGAAATATGAGTCATAGATGAAGTAGCAAATAGGGAGGGGTTTCATGAGTTTATTTTTAATATACTGAGTTTGGGTTCCTGTTCGAGACATTTTCATACACACATCTCAGCTGAGTTCTCATATCTGTAGAAATACAGATATGAGAATCAACAACGTAAAATGTTCATGATAAGCATGACGGTAGATGTAAATCCTGAGACAGACTGAGTGAGAACAACGAGGAGGTGAAGGCAGAAACCTGGAAAGCCATGTGTAAAGGACAGCTCTAGAGGCTGCATCTAAAAGACATGGAAGAAATGCCCAACGTTGAACAAAGAATATGAGAGATTGTTGAGTTGTAAGAAAGGAAGAGACGAGGAACAATGGAACTGCATGAAATAAAGCAGCAGAGTCTTGAATGAGAGACTAAAATATGTCCATTGGATTCAGTACTTAGAGGGCAATAATGACCTTTGCAGGAGCAGCTTCAGGAATTTACATGAGGAACAGTAACTAAATAGCCTGGGGCTTAGGAGGCCAGTAAAGTAGAAGTAGAGTTATTCAATTTAGCATAGCTGGAAGGACAAACACTAAATAATGAAAGGTAGTTTCTCTGGAAAATAAAGTGGGGCAGTAGGAAGGTAGTGAGTAGAAGCCTTTCATTGCTAATAAACTTTTTACTGTCTTCCACATTATCTCAACCACGGGTTTTACTTTATAATTAAAAATACAAATAAAGATAAGAACAAATAAAGATAAACATCATCACAAAGATAATGGTACTGGGACCACAAACTTAACATGGATGAGAAACTAAGAAAGAAAATTGCCTCTGGTAAAGCCTCTTTTAGAGAAAGAGATTTAACGTCCTAGAAGGCACATTACTCAGGTCAAGGAGATAGCAGAGAATAAAGGGTGAAAAGAGAGATAGGTAAAAGACAGAAGAGATCTTTCATGGAATAGTGATCCACAGTAGGTGAGCAGAAGGAAGATGAAAAGAGTAGAAGGGCTGATCTTGAATGGTAAAATGTGTATCATTTTTAAAGGAAAGAGGGTGGGTGTAGATAAACTCCTTGCCATGTGTTTGTGGTTGAATTAGATTATTCCACTTGCTGAGGTTGAACGTATAAGAAGACAAGTAAAGGTCTAGAATAGTAATTTGGAGAATCAGAAAGAGATCTGGCTAAGGATAAGAGAAAGAATTGTGCAGACCTGAAAACCCAGCTAAGGCTGGAGGCCACAAATTTATAGTGGCACAAATCCAGTGTTGTGCGGTTTTCTTCAGCTGCAATCAATATACCTGAAGATAGAACCGATAGGTTACAGAGGGAGGGAGCTATGTTAGGAAATAGTTGGGATGAACAACCACTGGATCAGAGCTGAGCAGGAAATGAAATGCGTCTAGGAGAAGGCGGCAGACTGGAAGAGAAAGAAGGGCTTAGAATCTTTAGAATTGGAGACTGGTATACTGGGAAGAAACCAAAAATAGAGAAGATTGTGGCCAGAGAGAAAAGCAGTATCAAATCAGAATTAAAATCTCAGGAACTGAACTACATACAATTGGGATTGAATTCTAATTTTACCATCACTAGAGGTATGACCTTGAGAAAATTATTTAAATTATCTATGACTCAGTTTCTTTTACCTGTAAGATTACATTTATGTTGGTGTTTTTATGAAGACTGTAAACAATGATCCGTGTAAAGCATTTATCATAATTATTGATACATGGTAAATATGCATGAAGTGGTCAAAAGCAAACAGACATACACAGACAACAGAGTTTCAGATTTTGATGTAAAGAATCTTTCTGATAGCCAGCTTCAGAAATGCCCCCCAAATCCTCACCTCCTTAGGTAGAACCCACCCACACTGAATCATGGTTGTCCCATGTGTCCAATAGGCTCTACCCAAAGTGATGGTGTCTTATAGGCAATGCTAGACCACAAATGACATTGCAGTTTGCACCTTGGTCTCTCTTGAATCATTCACACTGGAGGAAGCCAGCTTCCATGTCATGAAATCATTCAGGCAGCACAAGAGGTCGACATGGTGAGGAACTGGAGTTTCACGCGAACAGCCAGGACCCACTTGCCAGTCATATCAGTGAACCGTCTTGGAAGTGGAGTCTGAACCACCCAGTAAAGTCACTCTTAAATTTCTCATTCAAAGAAACTGTGTGAGATAAATATTTATTGCTGTTTTAATCTATTGAGTGTTGTGAATAACTTGCTACATAGCAATAAAAAATTAAGACATACTTTGGTGCCTAGAAAAGAGGTGTTGTGAATAATCATCAACAAAATACAGGCAATGCAAAAGCTAAAAGAATATTGAGACTGGGGTTAGTGAAAACCCGAAGAGGCTAAAAGAAACTGTTGGCACAAGCTTATGGCTTTTTTTTTTTTTTTTTTTTATCCTCACCCGAGGACACCCTTTCACTTCTTATTCAGATAGAGTGGGAGGGAGAGAGAGGAAGAGAGAGAGAGAGAGAGAGAGAAACATGGACGTGAAAGTGACACATCGAGTGGCTGCCACCCGCAGGACCAACCAGGGCCGGGGACAAACCACAACCGAAGTACATGCCCTTAGCGGGAACCGAACCCGGGTCTCTCCATACCGCAGGCTGACGCTCTAACCGCTGAGCCAAACCGGCCAGGGCAAGCTTATGGCTCTTGAGAAAGCCATCATGAGAGTTTAAGGAAAAGTGAGGAAATGTTACTGGAAATGGGAAAAGATGATGCAATTGTTTATATGTTGAGCAGAAATGTTATTAACACTGTTGCCTGCAAAAAAATAAGGAAAGTAGAAAATGCACTTAATTAACTAGGTGATGTAGGTCTGATTTCATGGCAGGTTGTTGGAAGTGCCAACTGGTTCTTCATATTGTTTATAGTCATTAGAGAGGACAAAGAGTCTGAAAGGAAAGACTATCAAATATAAGGAGCCAGGGTTTACTGATTTTGAATATTCTCCAAATCTCTAGATGGCATATGATGTCAAAAAAATTTTTAAAAGTTTCTGGGAATAAATAAAGCTTAAGAAAATTGTCAGAAAAACTTGATATTAGAGATAAAACTGATAATGTGGCTACAAAATCATTTGTTAAAATATCAGAAACATGTAGGTTGGGGTCTCAGAGAATAATTCAATAAAACAATAGGGCTTCTAAAAAGCTTAAAGGTGGTATTCCTCAGCAAAAGCTCAAAATAGACAAAAGGCTGTCTAGAAGAGATTTTTGAATTTCTCTTTTGTCTAATAGAATAAACCTAATAATATTCACAGGGAACCCCTCCATCTTTAAAATAATTGCATTGACAGAAACCTTGCCAGGTTGGATAGCAGAAAAAAAAAAAAGTAAAAAATGAAAGAGGTCTGGATGTCTAAACATGTACATACAAGAAGTAGGCAGACGAAATACTCAGCTGAAAATATAAGCCACCTTTAATGGAAAAGGAAAGATGACTCAGTAGGTAAAACTAAGAGTCTAGAGGGTAAAACAAAGAACCATGGAGAATTATTCATTCCCAGGCCATGAAAACAAATCAAGGATCTGTCCATAGTACTTCACTGGATTTCAGAATTGTTATGAACCAATAAATCCTATATACATCTGTTTTCCCCTTTTTTGAACAGGGCAGTCTATTCCAATTACATTATACCCATGCTACAATTGTATGTAAAAGGTATATGACAGTTTGTGTGTGTGTGTGTGTGTATGTGTGTGTGTGTGTGTGTGTGGTGGTGGTGGTGGTATTGGTAGGAAGGGAGCAAATAACTGTCTCTTTAGTTAACAGATCTTATGATTGAGAGGGACTGTACTCAAGAACTTATATGCAGAAATGCACCAGAAGAGCATTGTGCCCACCTACACCTTGCCTGATGTAGATGATGAGATTCTGGATTTCAAGCAAATGTTGTAATTGGGAAGGGATGAGTACATTTTACATCCTAAGGCCTGTGGACCATTAAGAGTCAGAGGTTGAACTGTGGTAGCCAACCTCTACAATGTCCCCAACTATCCTTGCCTGCCTCCTGATAAATAAGTCCTTGTGTAGAAGCCTCCTGAACTGAATTACTTTTGCCCTCTGTGTCCAGTGAAATGCAGCAGAAGTGACAGTGCACAATTCCTGAGGCTAGATTATAAAAGTCATTGCAGTTTCCACCACAATCTTTTTCTCGGTTTACTGCCCTGTTGTAAGAACATTCAAACAGCTTTGTGGAGAGGGCAACATTGTAGGGCAATGAGTCCTCATGCCAACAGACAACACTGACTTGCCAGGGAACCAGTGACTAGATCCTTCAGCTCCAGTAATCTTTTATGACCCCTACTCCAACCAACATCTTGACTAGAACCTTTCGAGTGACTAAGCCAGAACTACTCAGCTAAGCTACTCCTGAGTAATGGACTCATAGAAACTGACTGAATTTACCAGTGTTTTGTCTTAAGATGCTGATTTTCATAGTCATAGTTATATAGCAATAAATAATTATGATAATTTCAAAATGATAAAATATCCCATTTGTGGCTATGGAATATGAATGATAAAAGTAAAATGGATTTTGTCCTTGGACTTAAAGATCATATCTCAAAGTTAGAGTGTTGAATTGTTTTCCTGGAACAAACTGATGTCTCTTGGATAGTGGTATGACACAAAACAAAAGAGTGGTCTTACTTATTTTCTAAATTCTTCGGTGAGTGTGGGTTGGTAGGATTATAAAGATTATAATCCTTATAATAAAGGATTATAAAGATGAGGATAGAAAACATATTCAAATGAGGTTCAAAAAAACATGGACTTTCCCCCTCTTCTATTTTGCCAAGGCAAATGATTAATTCTTAGAATATAATTTTGTGTCCCATAATACTTACTTCAGGAATTGTTGTTGTTTTACAAATGTAAGAGCAATTATGAAGATACTAAGGATGAAAAATCACACCATCCCCAATTTTTTCACATCATTTATTCTTTTAGATCTTATATAAGGTAATATTTGTGGATATGTGAATGTGAATAATCACATAGTTATAGCATAAGTAAAATTTATATTTTCATTTTTACTGGTTAATCTGCTACAACCATTTACATAACACTATATGGTCTTCATAATTTTTATTTAAAATAACTTCTTGAATGAATATAGAATGATTTTCTTAACCATTCTCATAGTGCTGACTTTTACATTTTCCCCAATTAAAAATCATGCTGTGTAGAGACCTTCCTCCAATTTTTGAGTTATTTCTTCATGAAAATTATTCTCGGGTGAAATTACTGGGTCAAAGACCTTTGGCCACTTTAAGTATTTCTCTTAGTCTAGATGTAGAATAAACTGTGAGATGCCATGGGGATTAACTAAAATGGGAAATAGGAAGAAGGAGCTGAGCATCAGGAAGTTACTACCTGCTAAATGGCTATCCCACACATCACAGGCAGACGCTGCGTGACAGTTGTTGACCGGAAGCCATCCGTGTCTCTGTGTTCAGAAAGTATTTGGAAAGTATTCTTACATTTCACTTCTATAAAATATCTTCGGTCTTCCACTGCCCCCTCCCTTCACCTGATTGGTCAATATTAATCAGACACTTAGTTTACAATCTGGAGGATATTTGGATGACTATACCACACAAAATTAAGAAGAGAGCATGCACTTAGCATTTGGCAGGTATTGTGCTGCACTGATAATGGGTTACTGTTCTCACACAGGCTGAGAGGTGCAGCGGATTGCCTATGTTTAAAAAATGAAGAGCTAGTGAACCTCAAAACCTCAACATTCATGCCCATTCTTTTACAGCATATCAAGTCAGCAGGGGATTAATGCCTTATAACCAAAACCAACCCACATGACCTGTTAACTCCTCTTTATACAAGAAGAAATAAGATATATGTTTTATGCCAAGGTTCTTCATGTCAAGATTTTTTAAATGTTGGGTTAATTTTTCCATTTTTCTAGTGAACATGTTTTTAAGTGTGTGAAGTCACCTCTTGCCACATGCTTAGGACAAGAAAATTTCCAAGGGTCAGAGATTTACAAAAGTGTAGATTTCAGTTTTTGTTCTAAGACATGTAAGCTCTCTCTTTCCCTCACACATGCAAGTGCATAGATGCCCACACTAGTGTAAATTTCTTACTTTGTTCTTCAGATTTGAGGAGCCCAAGGAGTACGCTGTATGGCGAATTCTGTAGAGGATGCTCCCTGACTTACAAAGAAGATTGTAACTGGAAGTGTGACCCACAGAGGGAAACAATGCAGCTTCCCTCCACCAGCCTGCAGGACCCCACACTTCGCCCGGTGTTTCCCAAGGTGCCACAGTCTCTAAGTGTCTGTAGATGAGGGCTAGCTTGTCACAGTGTAGTAGTTATTTATTGCTTCCAGTGTTTTCAAAATACCAGATGTGCCCTTTATTTTAAGTGGTCTGTTGTTAAGCCTCTTAATTAATTTGCAGTCAGATCAGCTGTTTTACATTAATTAAAAAGATAAACAACTATAATGGCATGTGGTGCATCCAACCTTTTCCTGTAAACTCTCAGAAGGTGAAAAGGCTAAGAAAGGTTACTGGTATTCTGGAAACAACTTCACAGACAGCTGTGAAGGGCAGAAAGGACCTTCCCACAGACACTGATCCCCAGCCACAGCCAAGAACAGTGCTGCCGCAGATGCAGAAAATGCTGTGGGTGGACCTCATATCACCTCCTGGAACATCCCACCAGCTTACAGCCAGATGATGACGATGTTGTGCACTTGTGTACGTTGGGGCAGAACCAACGGTGGAGTGTTTTGAATTATTGAATGATATTATTGCTCAAGTGTACCACAGCCCAAACCTAGCTCGTCATCATCATCATCATCATCAATAGTATCTCCTGAGTCTTTATGAGCTGTATGGTACGATCAACAGCAAAATCCCTCTCTACCCCATCAGATTTCTCTCTCAGTCACTCAGTCTCTTTCTCTCTTCTTCAACTTATTTTAACAAATACTGATTTAGCTCCCGGCCAGTGTTGCTCAATGGTTTGAGCATCGTCCCATGGACTGAGAGGTCCCAGTTTGATTCCCGGGTCGCTGGCTTGATCTCCAGTAGGGGGCATGAAGGAGGCAGCCGACTGATGTTTCTCTCTCACATTGATGTTTCTATCTCTCTCTCCTATCCTCCCTCTCTAAAAAAAAAAAGAAAAAAGAAAAGAAAAAAAAATACTGATTTAGCTTTCACTATAGGGGTACAATCCTGAAAAGCCAGGTATTTTTGATTTTTATTGATTTTTATTTGTTCTTCCCTCGAAACACAACAACTTGATCTTCATCACTGTTTGAATACAACCTTTCGCGCCTACATTTTAATAGTGCTTGAGAAGAGTCAGATGCTATAGGGAGAAGCCTGTGTCAAAGGATAATTAGTCAGAAAAGATGCTAAGCAGTAGAATAGACTTACATGTGGTACTTGCATTGTAACTGAAGAAGTAAAAGGGGTGCTAGCATATTTACTGTGTATCTATTTATGTCTGTTGCTCTCCTGCCCCTTCACTGTAGGGTCCTTGGGAGGACGAGGCTCAGACAAGCTTGGTTGACTGTTACTTTCCCAAAACCTCACCATGTGTCTGTCACATCATAAATATATGCATTCCATCAGCATATATTTGTTGAATAAATGAATTTTGTATTACATTAAATAACTTGAATATGGGTAGAAAAAGCAGCCTGAGGCATTCAAGTTTTCTGCCCGGAGACATTGTCCAATATTTTTTCACACTATTCCTGTACCATCTGTACCAGTAGGAAAGAAAGACCTAGGGACCCTCTCGGTATAATTTATTGCATTTATGTAGCACCTATCACCTTGGTTCTGTATGTAGGTCAGCGATTTCCCAAAGTTTGCTTCGTAATATCCCAGAGTATCTCTGTGGGGCCAGAGTGTCTTAGAATAGTCTCAAAATGAAATTAACTTTCATCCCACTTAATTTTTAAAAATAATAAACATGCCCCATGAAGAAAAGCCTTAAAACATCAAGGACACGATTGTAAATACAGTATTTCTGGGGAACTGGAAACCAGAGCTCTATCTTCATTCCAAAGAATTGTTGATTCTTTTATTTGTTTATTTTTAACAAATATTTATGAAATGTTCACTTTGTGTCAGACTTTGTACCAGGTACCTGAGATATAATGACGTAGTTTTTGTTCTAAAGTAGCTTGTTTAAAGGGCAGTGTGATGGGGATACAATATGATGTAAAGCCAACTCCTTTTGGGTGTCCACAGAAGTTACACAGAGTGCATTAGCCTATATTTCCTACCCTTTTGTGACGTCTATATTCCTCATAATTAATACTACCCAAGGAAGCCTCTGACAAGCAACGCAGTGTATCCTGATCTGACAGACTTACCTTGTCTCATGGATTCACTTATGTTGCAAGACTCTGAAACTGAGTTGACCGGACCTGGTCAACCTTCAGTTCGATATTTCCAGTGTCTGACACTGTGCACGCCCCTTAGAGTCAGGCCCTAAGAGCCAAACTAAACGTCCTCATCAGTAAACCACTTTCTCCTCCAAAAAACCTTTATTTCTTTCAAGCACAGATAGGTCAAACATCTGGAAACATTTTTGATGCTTCATGATATTAGAAGAGCACGATCCTTGGAGATATAAAGCTTTGGGTTCAAATCCCAGCTCTTCTCCTGGTGCACACAGAGACACATGACTAGATTTCTCCTCCCATAATGAAAGACAATAGTTCTAACCTCTCAGGAATGGTATGAGAATTAAATGAGAACATACACAAGGTTCTTAAAACACTGCCAAAGACTGCGAAGTTATTCAACAAATTTTCTTTTCTTCATTAATCTAATAATGTGTCATTATAAGATTATGATTTTGACTCTATTCACTGAAAGTATGCAAACAATTACATTGTTCTCATTATATTTTAAGAGTATTATAAATTTTAAAAAGTATGCCATTATAATTAAAACAATGACTCGTTTTAGTGAATGGCGCAGGATAATGATACGAGCCTCTGGACTGTGACTGTCTGGTCAGTGTTATTGTCAGAGTACTGCCCACAGGTGATCTTAAAGAATAATTGCAGAGAAACGATGGTGATTTAGTCAGCAGTACAATCACTGTCATGATTCTCAGTCATATGTTCCATGTAGCTACTGCCTATATAAATATACATACGCATGTACACGTATTTACACAGACATGTACACACACACACACATACAAATGGGTAACACTCTTTCAAAATATTGAGGCAAAGTATAACAGTACAATAAATTATATATTAAGAAACCTATTTTAATCATTAATCCAAAACAGTTTAGTTCAAAATTACACATACATTTTGAAGTGATATATCACAGAAAGGATTTTCTGTAAATTTGCCTTCTGCCCACTTAGCATCCTGCTTCCTTCTGAACTCCTTCTGAACCTCCAAGACAAATGGACTCATCGCTGTGACCGACTGCAGAGCACGGAGGAGACCATGTGCTGAGAGGCGGGATCTGGTGCAGTACGACACCAGGCAGCCGACGGGGCTCCCTTCCACTTTGTGTTCGGGAATCAGCGGCTGAGCCAAGGCCCTTTTCTCAGGCTCTCCTCCTCCCTGCTTGATAATGCTGGTTATTACTTCCAGTTGCTGAACCATATGGCAAATAGCAGGCAAATACTTAAGATTTAGGATCAGAAGGAGGTAGGAGGCCCCATTAAAGACGTGCTCATCCCAGCTTAGCTCTTCCAGATTTCTGCTTGGAATTTGTTGGGAATTGGAACAACCAATAATAAAGTGATACTTCCCATCCTATCCCCCACTATCAATCCATTGACATCTCCCTTAGAAGCCCTCCAGAAGGAGATTATGGGAAGGGTAAAAGTGCGCACTTCTGGCTCATCTCACCTTTCCTTACTTTTACTTATGACATCACTGTGCATATTATGTGTTGTTTGACCTTGAAATAGCAAAACTGGAGCAAAATTGGGCTTCAAACAGGAAGCCTATGAAAGGGCCCTTACTGTACCAGCAACAAGGGAGAAGGGTTATCATCCAGGCTGCTAGTTAAGATCACAGCCAAATCTCTCTGCCAGAAATACATTCAGAATTGCACACAAATAATTAGTGCAGTAATGGAATTTTCTTTCTTTAAAATGTTTTACAAACAGAAATTGTCCTTCCCATCTCCTTGATCAGATCGGAAGAGTATAAGTACTCCTCTTCTTGGAATCAAAAGAAAAATGCAAACTTCTGTGTTAGAAGACAGGCTATGACGTGATTGGGTCAAGCATGCTGGACTAACGTTTCACTCCACATTCCTCAGAACAGGAGGATATCTTTCTCAGGTTCAATCATAACTTCTTTCCACCGAGGTATTAAAAGCAGCTTTAAAAATGTCTTGTTATGCCACAGTAGCATCTACACAACATAGAGGGACCGACCCCCCCCAAAAAAAATGTCATTTCTATCTGGCCACAGACTCAGCTCCTATTCTAGGAGATGGATGAGAAGACTGTTCTCTTAGGCAGAAGGTCTCTGCAACTAGTGCACTCTGTACATAAGGTTTTGTGTTACGTGCATCCATTCAGTCACTGCGTGCTACGTGATCCTTGTGACGCAGCAGACTCTATGCCACGAAGCCTCACTTGCTTATTCTGTCCATCCTAGTATTCACTGCGCTTTAAAGGAGAGGGTGGCGTCCGCAGAGGTGGTGGAGTGGAGTAAGGGACTTGATGGCAGTGAAGTTGTGCCCGTGTTGCGTCCCCTCTCCTGATCTGGGCCAAGACAACTTAACCTCCCTGGACCAGTCCACAGTGACCCTGGCCCATCTCTCCTGCACTTTCCCGTCCATAAGAATAATCCATGAATTATAGCTGGACTTTTCCAGCAGTCACTAGGAAGCCCCTAGTTACTTTTTTAGATGTTTCGTCTCCCTGTTTGAACCCTCAGAACATCGTTCCAGGGTCCACCTCCAGTCTCTGCAGCTTGTTCTTCCTAGTGTGTGGCCTCAGCTCTCCCCTGAGAATCCAGTCTGTGTCTCCTTCTAGCTATGGCCGATGTCCTCCAGGCCACCAAGAGCACAGGTGCAATGGGGTTGTGTGGGAGCTTCCAATGCCAGTTGGTTGAGTGGACTCTCGTTTGCCTATCACTGAGAAAGCAGTAACCACCAGGGGTGTGTAGATGGCACAAGGCGTGAGCATCGAGTTTCTGTTGTTCATTGACTAAAAGTTAAGCTGCGTTAAGCTCCACTGGGAAATAGAGAGAGGTTTGAGAACCTAAGACAATAGATAAACATGTGCAAATTAATACAGTACAAATTGAGCGAGTAAATGCTGAGGGGACACAGAAAATACAAAGTGGAACAATACTCCCGAGATCGGGATGTATAAATACTCACTGGAGGCCACAAAGGCAAAGCTAAGCTTGAACGAAAAGTCGCAAACATGCTTACTGAAGTGAAGGAGCCCTTCCCGTCCGTCGGGAGGAGCGGGCAGCTCCCGAGGCACCCCCACCCCAGGACACGTCCTCTCAGGAGACCGCTGGTGCACACGCCGTTCCTGCCACCAGCACTTTGACATTCTCACAGTACATGGCCACATGCTCCTTCTAGGGCTGACCAGCGGACACAGAATGTGTAACACTTTGCTATGTCTCAGTGACTGCCCTCTTGCTTACAGGGAGAAAGAGCTAGGCATCTGGAGTCAAACTCTTTTAAGCAAAGCCTCTGGACCCAGTACACCAGACACTTCATCCCAAGTGCCCCTAAGAGTTGACGCACAGGGCCGTACTCCAGGAAGCCCATCAGCACACGTCTCTGATGGAGGCAAATTAGAGTTTACAAATGATTAAAATATTATTAATGATAATATCAAGGTACTTGAGGCCCTAAGGGGAACTCTGAAAATGAGATGTTACCCAAAGCTCCAGAGGCTTAACCACTGCTCAGTTCGTGTTTTTAAAAAGTGCATTAGCTTTATCCAGTATCCATATAACCTTTCTGCTCACCCTTGCTCTGTTTCCCTGGCAACTATTCAAAGTGCTGCAAAAAGGCACCGCTGTCTTAAAGAGAAAAGGAAAATGGTCTTAAACGTTCTCTCTTTCTTTAGGGGTTTTCTCCATCTTCCCAGCCACTTTCCTAGCTCTTGGAGTCTCCAGAGCCAACCCCCCTTGAATGCGCAGCTGTGGGTAATCAAGGAGGTGGTGCCAGCCCAGGCGGCTGCTTTGAGATGATGGTTAGGTGTTCTGGGTCAGCTGAGAGGCCCGGTGGCTGGGGAAGAACAGTACATAAAGCAGAAATACAGCGACAGAAGCTTTCAGCAAGGCTCCCATCCTGTCTGCAAACCTCTCACCTTAGAAAGAGACTGTGTCAAAAGCAATGACATTGGCTGTCAGCTGCCATTCCAAGGGAGCCGATCTGAGAGATGAAGGGTGGGGACGCTCTGGCCAGGAGGCGGCTGAAGGGTGCCTGTTGGGAGGGACTGTGGAGCTCAGCACCTTCATGCTTGCCAGGTATTTTGTGAAGTTTTGATGTTGTCGTTCTTGTTTTAATGAACAGAAAATGCCCTTGTCTCACGACCCCACGGTTCCTGACTCCAGAAAGCACACAGAGAGGTGATGAGCGACAGGACCGCCAGACTCGGAGCAAAGCTGCAGCCACTGGTGGTCAGAACCAGAGGCTTTCGTTTCCCAGTTCTGAACTGCTTGTTAAAGACCCTTCTGGTGAAAAGAAGGGCAGATACGGAGCACCAGCAATGGGTCAGGAACCGTGGTTAGGGATTTTCACAAGTTCTCTCATTCAATCTCACCAACAACTCTATGAGTAAACACTCTACTTATTTTCATTTGCATTTACTCCTCCCACCGACTCCCTAACTCTCAGAAGTGAAGTTGTTTGCAAAGGTCCCACAATGTTTCGGAACTAGGATTCAAAACCTCGTATGTCTAATTCCAAAAAGGTCCTATTGCTTTCATCAGGCCTGCTGCCTGGCAAGGCCCATCCAGGGGCTGAAAGGACAGAGACAGCCAGTGGTTGACTAGGTCTTTTATATAAACTAGGTCGGCATAAGCCTATTGTGCCCACTCATCTTGCTGTGTAACCTGGATCGTGGACAGGAAGCCACTGTCAGGACAGAATATGGAGAGACAGTGGTTTTCTCTAGGCAAAGGCATCAGACAAGAGTATATTTTATGTCCCTATTGGTTTAGTGTGTCTGCAAAGACATCATATAACAAACTGGGCTAGACTCAGAGGAAGGAGGAGTAAAAACTGGTGGAAGAAATGGCGACACCCTAAGATATGCTGATGACACTCTTACTGGCAGAGAGTAGCGAGGACTCGAAACAACTTTGGACGAACGTGCGAGAAGAAAGTGCAGAAGCAGAGCGGCATTCGCGTGTCAAGAGGACAAAAACCATGACGACAGAAGAAATACACAACTTTAACATAGTCTGTGCAGACATCAAAATTATAAAAGAATTTGCTTATTCTGATTCAGTAATCCATTCGAATGGAGACTGCAGCCAAGAAATCAAGAGAAGGCGGAGACTCAGAAGGGCAGCGGCAGAAGAATGGGGAGAGAGCTCCAAGGGCAAAGCTGTGTCCTTAGAGGCCAAGGCCCAGACCACCCACACCCTCGTATTCCCAGTTACTAAGTACATATCAAAGTTGTGCAGTGAAGGACGACAGGAGAAAGTAATTCATTTGGAAGGTGATGGTGGAGGAGCTATACAGAGACCCGGAGGGCCATGAATACATTGGTGCTAGGGCAAAAACAACCTGAAACATTGCTGGAGGCAACGATGACACAACGGAAGCTGTCCTGCTCCAGGACATCGTGAGGAGGCGGGCTCTTTGGCAAAGACAATAATGCTGGGAAAACAGAAGGCAGCAGGAACAGAGAAGACCAGGTATGAGATGGATTGACTCTATAAAAGAAGCCATAGGAGCTGAGCGGGTCTGTTGAGGACAGGACATTGTAGACATCACTCATTCACAGGGTTGCCAGGTAACACACATTCAACCCATCCATCTCAGTAACATTGCTTTAAAATGGGAATCCTGTAGACAGACTCTCCTTGTGACGGATATTATTTCAAGAATGCATCACAGAAGTAGGATTTTAAACCATTTGATTTATTAGTGTTTATTAAGGATTTACCATATGCTTGGCACTCTAAGAAATAAAAAGGAAGCATGATAAAGCACTGTCCTTCAAGGGCAGGTGTGGCTCAGCCCTTGGTAAGAACAAGGACCTTGGGAATCCACAGAGCTGGGAATGAGAATCTGCTCTGGCACAGTCTGTGTGACCTTGGACACATTCTCTGAGTTTTCTTAGTTATAAAATGGAAATAACATTAATCCTTCCTCAAACTACCATGAGGATTAAATAAAATAATGTAAGCAAAGTATATATTAGATAATAATGATAGCTGTTATTATTATTAGCTTAGAGCTACTATAATTATCATGACAATAATTAAATAGAAAGGCAAGACATAATATGATGAAGTTTTAAAATAAGAGGCTCATTTTTAAGAACTATCACTGGAAAAAAATGAATGCGAGCTGGTGTTCAGGAAAAACTCATAAAGGAACTGAGTTTGTGCTGGGATTTTCAGATGCACAAAAGAAACTGAGATATTTCAGGCAGCTATGACACGCAGGAACCCAAGGTGTGAAGCTGGGAGTAAGTAGGTTCAGAAAGGCAAGTGTCATCAAAGAGGAGTGACAGGCACTTATGGGACAGTGAAAGGAGAGAAGCTGTACTGAGATGTGGGCCTGGTTGTGGAGGAGATGAAAGTTGACTGCTGTTCCCCTAGACAAGACCATCATCGTAGTTTTTGTCAAACAGGATCCCAACAGGGAGGATCCTTGGTGACTCCAGTAATCTGAGGAAATCACTTCCAGTCACAGTAAACCTTGGGGCCAAAGGGCATCCACTGGGAGTTGACGTAGGCATCTTCTGCAGTCCTCATGGGTCCATGTTGGATGACACCTTTCACTCAGCGACACAGGTAAAGGAGCAACAAAAGCTCAGAAGACAGACATCTAGAAGGGAGGGGAAATTGTAAACGAATAGAAAGATAACTGGACCAACCTAGATAATAAAGAGGTATTAGCTCTGCCAAATTTGTTCTGTAAAATAGATTTCAGACTGTTAATCAAGGGTTTAATATGCTGTCTTGATGACTTAGTGATATTTAAGTGGGATTAGTAAGCCAGTACTCGTTAGGTGTTTACGTCACCCAACACCGATTGCCCACCTTCCTCCAGTAGGTTTCTATTCTAACCATCCCATGACATTATTGTTTCCCTATCATTGCCTGCCTTTAAAATAAATGAAAAAGCTTGAAAGCAAAGTGAACCTGAGATGATTCAACACTGATTTTTCCAAATATGTTATCATAACAAGTTAACGTTAAGATGAGTATAAAGTGCTAGAAAATTATTATAACACTTACACAACATTTTGGAATTCTGTTTATTTCATCGGCCGTGTTGATCCTGCTTCCAGCTGGCTGTGTGGAAGTCTTTTCGGTTCATTGCATCTCCCTCTCTTTCTATACCCTCAGTTCCGTACAAATATTTTCAAATGTCTACTGTCTCCAAGGTGCTGTTCTAGGAGCTAGAGATGCAATAATGACTACAAAGAAGACTTATGGAGCTGTATGTCTAGTGAGGATATAGGTTCATAAAGTCAATAAAATAAAAATGTTTGTAGTGCTATGAAAAAATAAAGCAGGGGAACAGAACAGAGAGTGATGCAAAGGGCCTGAGTTTGACTGTGTTTGGGTGAAGTAGAGAGAAGAATCTCTGAAGGACAGTGAATGCTGAAGGGAGTGAGGAGGCATGCCTCAAAGGGGTCTAAAGAGAGGGTCTGCAGGGCTTGGTAGCCGATTGTTAAGACTGACTTTTACTATGAGGGAGATTGAAAGCCATCGGAGGGATGTAAACAAAGAAGAAACATTAGCTGCTCCATATTTTGACAGGATTGCTGATTTGGAAGGGGAGCAAGGAGACTAGATAAGAGGTGACTCACATTCTAGGGCAGAAACTGTGGGGATTTGTACAAGGGTAGTTTGGGTGAAGGAGCTAAGAAGTGTAAAGATCCTGGCTATATTTTGGAGGTTGAATAGGTAAGGTTTGTTGATGAATTAGATATTGGGTGTAAGATATAAAAGAGGTGCAAAAGAGCCTGGCAGGTGTGGCTCAGTGGGCTGAGTGTCAACCCATGGACTGAGAGGTCCCAGTTAGATTCCCCATCAGGGCACATGCCTGGGTTGCTGGCTTGATCCCCAGTAGGGGGCGTGCAGGAGGCAGCCAATCGATGTTTCTCTCTCACATTGATGTTTCTTTTTCTCTCTCCCTTCCTCTCTCTCTAAAAAAAAAATGAATAAAAACATGTTTAAAAATAAAAAAGAGGAGTCAAAGATAGAACTCGGTTTTGGGGCCTAAGCAATAGAAGAATGGGCTGCTGTTCAAGGAGATAAGGAAGGCAAAGAAGCAGCAGGTGACAGGAGCAGGTGGTCACCCAACTGGTCAGGTTTGACAAGTTAGAGTGGGAAAACCTGTTGGACATGTGAACAGAGCAGTCACGCACACAGCTTCAGCTTGGATTTCAGGAGGTAGTTCAGGACTAAATATATAAATGCGAGTGTCCTCAGCAAACAGGGCATTTCAAACCATAAAGCTGGATGAAGACACCTAAGTAGTTAGCAGAGACAGAGAAGTGAAGAAAACCAGAAATGAGCTCTGAAAACGTCCCTGTGTAGAAACTAGGTAATAATATTTTAGTGAAGAAAAACCAGTAGGAGGAAAACCAAGGGATGGTGGTTGATGTTCCAGAGACCAAGTAAAGAAATAGTTTGAAATAATAAATAGTAAAATGTGTGTAAATTTGGACCATGGAATTTGATAAGGTAAAGTCATCAGTATCACTGTGAAGTATAATTTTGGTAAAATTATAAGCCTGTGTTATGGGCTGACTGTTTGCGTCCCCCCCCGATTTTTATATTGAAACCCTACCCCCCAATGTGACAACATTTGAAGACAGAATCTTTGGAAATAATTAGGGTTAGAGGAGGTCAAAAGGGTGGGGGCCTCATGATGGGATTAGTTTCCCCTTATAAGGCAAAGCATCAGGGAACATGCTCTTTCTCTCTGTCCTGTGCCAGGACACGGAGAGAAGGTGGCAATCTACAAGGCAGAAGGAGAGCTCTCACCGGGAATCTGGTCAGCCAGCACCTTCATCAGGGACTTCCAGCCCCCGGAACTTTGAGAAAGTGAATTTCTGTGTTTGAGCCACCTACTTTATGGTCTTTTGTTATAGCAGCCTCAGCAGACGAATCCACGGAGAAAGCCATTTGATCTAAGTACATTTCATTAAGAGAATACTGGATGAAAAAAATTAGAAATAATGAAGATGGACAATTCTCTTTGGAAGTTTTTCTGTAACTTGTAGCTGAGATGTGGAGCAGTAGCTGGAGGATAGTAATAAGGTCAGGAAAGGTTTTTAAGGATGGGAAGTATGAGCATGTATGTATCTGCTGATAGGAGCAATCCAGCAGAGGAGGGATATCGATGGTGCAAGAAGGGGCAACAGCAGGAGACAGAGCACAGGTGCACAGGTAAAGGCTCAGCCTGTGATAACAAACAACAAACAAACAAACAAAAGAACCTGTGGCCATCCATTCCAGAGTAACTGGTTGGTAGATTTGGTGGCCAGGATGTGTGTACACCTTCTTGCAACAGCAGCCATGTTTCGGTGAAGTAGCAACACGCCAAGAACGAGGAGGGAAAGGAAGATTCGAGATTGGAGGGTCATTTTATTGAATTTCACTCATGCATACATTCCTATTTGTCTAGAAATTGATTTGAATATGCTGTACAAATCCATGCACAATATTGTAATGAAAACAGGAGATGTTAACCTGCTGAAACAATCCTGCCAAATATCTACTTTGGCAATACAGGATATTCTTTGCAAGGGAAGGTCTTATCTTGCCCCCCTCCAAAGTCATTCCAGGACTGCCTTGTGGGTAACACAGTGTATTTTCTAGGCATTTGACTGGACCATTCACATTTGTTTTGTGTCAACATAAATCTACCAAGAGGCATTTGTGATTCACCAGTTGCTAAGAGAATAGCACTCATTATGTTCTCAAGTGTTATTTTGTCACTGGGGTCACAAGGCAGGAACGAACCTGAGCATGCCCATGTGTCCAGTTTGGACCAGAAGTCAGCTTCCATCGTGCCTTTCTCTACCAAGCACAGCTTCTCCACCTCTTCATTTCATTCTTCATGGCCTCGGGCTCGGTTCTGAGTTTCCTTTCTGTGTGCCTGGCTACCCATTCCTGGAGCGGTGACAGACACCCATTCGGACACCAAAACCTCAGATATCCTCTGGAGAATGGGCCCATTGCAGATTGTGCCAAAATGCTTGGTTGCAAGGATTCAGAGGTCATTGGATATCATAAAATCCCCAGACCTCCAGGAGAGTTCAGTCAAATACTAGACTTACTGTCTCAGTATTGTGGGACCAGACGCTGAGATCTCCATTCACTGAACACTTTTCATCTTTAACTATTTATTTATTTTGCCAGGAAAGCACTTCAAATTCATGATCTCATTTAATTAAAAGATGGAAAATATTAGCACTCCAAATTCAAGAAATAGACATTATTAATTCCGTTTTCCAAATGAGGAAACTGAACCCTGGAGAAGCGCTCCCCCCCGGGTCAAGGCCAGGCAGCCCCTGAGCGCAGGGCCGGATTTATACCAGGTCTGTCTGCATCTGAAGCCCTGCGCTCTCAGTCACAGCCGATTTCCTGAGAGTGCGTGTCTTCCATCGCACTGGTGTTTATTCAAGCTATGTGTGTGAAAGAAAAATGTCTGTCAATACTTGAATTGCTCGAGGTGGAGAGCCCACCATTTCTGTCTCTCTGCGTTTGTGCTTACAGCTAATAACGAAGGGGAACCTGTCTCAGAAAGGCAAAGCCCAGTCACTCTATCTCTGCTTTTCAGGGGCCAGATTGGGAATTGGCACTCTGTCTAATCAACCCACAAGCACGCCCCATATTTAAAAGGCGCACAATGCTGCACAACAGTACTTCTCCGGAGACAGACGCTGGCACTGAGCAAGAGGCTGGCCGCGGACGCCAGGGGCCTGCACCCCAGGAGCAGCCGCCCGGGAGCAGCAGCCTGTGCGCACTGGGAGGACTGTTTCTGTGCAGTTAGGGCAACAGATTGGTTGTGTTCCTTAACTGTGTATATTGAAGTGTGTTACCACTTCACACCAAGCCTCTCCTTGAGAGAGAGAGAGAGAGAGAGAGAGAGAGAGAGAGAGAGAGAGAGAGAAGAAGAGAGAAAGAAAACAAAAAACCTAATCTAATATTCAACCAACATTCTGCAGCCAAACAGCAAATCTTTGTCTGAAACCTTAGTTCCAAGAACCACTTACAGGCTTTCATCAACACATTATAATATTAATCAAGACTCATAATGCAGAGTGATTTGCATGCCAACAAATATATTTACACTGTAAATTGTTTGTTGAGGAGCCTTGGAGAGAAATGCAATTCACTGACATAGAGCTGAAACCCCCACTAAAATCCAGAGAAAATAAGACTCTGTCGACCTGGATCCTCTGGAGCCCGAGTCAGAGACTCATTAGCATTCTAATTCCTGCCAAAGAATTGAGCTCCCAACCTCCAGAATGCATTTTTAAAACATCAGTTTCAGTGTAAGTTTGGGTGTGCTTTTCTTCTCTTGCTGGCATATATTTAAAAGTGTGTGTCATAATTGCGGGTTTCACAGGGAGATGGAGATTAGATAATGAGACAGCTAGGCAGATGATAGAAGATGGTAGATAGATAGTCTCCTTCCTGAGAAGTTCCTGAGAATTTGTTTAAGTCCCTCCGTCGTGCCTTGTTGGGTCGACCATCTCACATATATCAAATGTCTCTACTTCTCTCCACTTCCATCAGTATCTGTAATCATAGGTACTAATCATCTCCTTCTAGGACTATTGTAATGGCAGCCCTCCCTGCACCCATTCTTGGTTTGTGGTTCCCACGTAACAATTTATAGCACCCAGATTCCATTTACATATGAGACCAATTTGTATGAGAAATTGTATGGTCACCCTCCTTACAAGTTTCTACATTGTATGATCCACCTAGTCCTCCACTCACCACTTCCCCTCACTCTTGGACCTTCCTCCAGCCCCACATGGTGACCGTCCTCTTTCCTGGGTTTCCAATCTGTCTCAGGAACTCTACTGATATGCTCCCTCAGCATTCTGTATTCTATTTCAAAGCACTTATCACAGTAAGCAATTAAATAATTAATTTTAATTCATTTAATGTAAAGACTATCTTCCATATTCCCATTCATTTCCATAACGTATTCCTGAATATAATCAGAGATGCAGAGCAATATACAAGGACAGTGTTGAAAATATAATTGTCTCCATTCATTTCCTTATTTGGCCAATATAAATTTAGTGTCCATTGCATATAAGATATATCTATATCTATATTTATATATACCTATATACCATTATATCTATATCTATATCTATATCTATATCTATATCTATATCTATATCTATATCTATATCTATATCTATATCTATATCTATATCTATATCTATCTATACCGATATATCATTGTATCTATATCTCTATAAAACTGCCTGGTATTTAATCTCACCTCTACCTCTTTTTAAGTGAATAATAATAATTTGGGGCAAGTTACTAAACTTTGTTTCCTCTCTTAGTATTTATTCTCATCTGTAAAATGTACCTAATACTAATAACTGCCCTGTAGGGAAGATTACTGGAGGAGGTCATCGACGGGATATGGTTGCTGGTTGATGGGTCAGAAGAACACAGGCAATCAGAGTCTCCTCCCCCCTCCCTTGTCCTTGGAACATGCACTCCACTTGCATTTCTCACACTAGAAGGTGCCCCAAGGACACAGCCTTGAGAGAGCAATGTGTTGTTGAGACCATCTGGATGGCATACGTTATTCAATCTCGTTAAGACCTCTCTATAAACTTTAAGGTTCTGGCAGGGAGATGCAATCGTCCTGTTTTGCAGCTGCCCAAGACAAACCGTGTAAGTAAGTTCTCTGGCTTATTAAAACTGCCACCTACCAATGTGGTGTGCTCTGCCTCTTTCTTTCTTTCTTTGGTCTCTCTTTGCCCTCAATTGTGGGGGCTAGTTTTACTATTAACACGGGAACCTGGTACATAGAAATGTTATCTAAGAATCTGCTGCTAGTGTTATCTTCATTTTTATTACTCCTCTAGACAAAACACTATGCTAGGCACTGTGAGAAATAACATTTAGTAAATGATAAGCCCGCCCTCAGGGAGTTTGCAGCCTGGTGAGTAACATCAAGTGAAGACACCAATGTTAGTACAGTAGTAAGTTGAATGCTTGGCCTACATAGCACCTAGTCTCAGAAGTAATCTTTTTAGGTGATGTGATTAGTGAAAACTCCTATAGAGAAAGTGGAACTTGAAGAGAACAAAAGATCTATTGCTTAACCATCAACTCACCAGGGTTGTCTCCATTGAGTCACAATGTATCACAGACACACCCTAAGTCCTAGGTGTTCTGATTACACATTTACCTCCCTGTCCTCCTAGCTTAGTCCCCATTATGACTACTGATTGTAATTTTATTTCTTAGCATGAAAAAATAGAGCCATTTTAAGTGGCAAGTGGAAAGAGGACCTAGCTGGAGTCAGACCCCAACCTTTGCACGCTCATTCAACAAGTAGGCATCCATTAGGGTCTATTCTGTGACCGGACAGAGCATGCCAGGTCTTGAGGGCCGGGCAGCCAGCCATTGTGCAGTGGCAGCACACAGAGCAGATAGACAGTCAGCCCTTCAGCGTCAGCTTCCTGAGCATGAACACAAATTACCCTTCTGAGGATGCAAAGACTAACAAAGTGTCGCACTTGCCTTTAGTATATTGGAGAAAAGCTTTGTAAGACATCAAGCAATGAGCACTGGGGGGTGCTCCTGGGGAGGAGGCAGAGGGGTGATAGAGGGCAGGAGAGGAGGAAACCGAGGGAGGGATCAATTCAAAAATGGCTTCAAGATTAACGTGACCCAGGCACTGAGTTTGTGATGTGAGTAGCTGTCAGGGTGGCTAGTGGAAGTGTGATATTCCAGGCAAAGAGGACACTGGGAAAGGACTCAGAAAAAGACTTGGCTTGCTGAGGAAAACCAAGCAGTTCAAAACCAGGAGGTCCAACCAAATCTTCATCCACAGTGTACTGGGGGCGGGGTGAGTAGGAGGGAAAGAGGTATGTTGGAAAAAATGGGGTGAGAATCAGGCTACGGACTGCTTTCTCATTTTTTTATTTTAATTTTTATATTTCAACTAAGTTCATTTTCAATAGTATTTTGTATTGGTGTCAGGTGTACAGCACAGTGGTTAGACAATCATATACTTCATAAAGTGTTTCCCCAATATTTCAGTACCCAACTGGCATCACACAAAGTTAGTACAATGTTATGGATTATATTCCTCACGTTGTACTTTACATCCCTGTAACTCTTTTGTAACTACCGATCTGTACTTCTGAATCCCTTCACCTCTTCCACCCAGCCCCAACCCCGCTCCCCTCCGGCAACCAGCACTCTGCTCAGTGTGAGTCTTGTTTCCATTGTGCTGTTCATTTATTTTGTCCTTTACATTGTCTTTTGTGACATACTAAATAATGTGGAATTTTTCCTAAAGACACATAACTTTTGTTGTTGTTTTAACAAAAATCCAAGTACAAATAAAATTAGGGACCAGTAAAAAGTTGAATCATATGAAATTGAAGTTGTTAGGTCAATAATGATCTAACATTGGCAGTTTCATGTGGTTCACCCTAAATACAATAAATACTCCCATATCTGTGAAGTAGGTTTAGGAATTGCTAATATTTTAACCTAGTTGCTTCATCATTTTTCCTGAAATATTTTAAAGTAAATCACAGACATACGGCATTTCTTCCATAAATATGTAGTATGCATAACTAAAAAACAGAAAGGTTTCTACATAAATACAATATAGTTATGTGCCTAATAGAATCAACAAATGCCCATATTATCTAATGAACAGTCCATATTCATATTTCTCCAATTGCCTCAAATGTATGCTTTACACTTGATTTGTTCAAACTTTGCAAAGTCCTTTGCACAGTTTAAGTGAAACCACAACCACCACCAACAAAGCAACAGTTTGGACATAAGGTACCATCAAATTAAAGTCATTCATTCATCTCCAGAGCACAGGTACTTCCAAAGAGGATTGCAACACTCCAACTAGAGTGGGTGGCCATGGTACTGTTGTGCCACAATGGATGTTGGGGAGCATACAGAAGGAAGTCTGTCCAGCTGCTAGGCAGATAGAGGAAACATCTCATCCCCAGTCTAACCAGTCAGTTGAGAAACCAATGTCCTGTCTTTGGGATCCTAAAATGAGCTGTTAGAAGCCCTGCCTGGGGTATTTAGATTCAGTCAGATGCTGTGGTCCTTACGCCAGTCATTACCCACTGCCCATGACCACTGTACAGAGGGCTGTGTGGATCAATAAGCAGGGCATGAATCAGTTAAATTAAATGTAGTACCCTAATAATACTAACTGTGTGTATAAATGTGTGCAGATGGGGGCTGTGGATGTGGGTGTGCATTTTCATCTAGTTCTTAAAATAATTTGGTACTAGAGATGCTCCCAATATTACAACAGTCTGAGCGAGATCATTGCAATAAGGACAATGAAGGGAAAAAAAGTGGTTAGAAGGTAAGAAATAGATGAAGAATTTGAAATGAAAAAGTTAGTGGTTTCAATGCAGAATTCATATGTTTCTTGGCAGCCAAGACAGAAAGATATGGAAAATTAACACATACATTTTGAGGTTTACATTTTCTTCTATTGTAAATTGTTGACAGTATCATCACCATCACCATCATCATCAATGATGTCATCCCCACCAGCTGCAAACTTGTTTGACACTTTATGCTAAGGGGAATAGCTACAAGATTATCTTTTTCACTCCAAACACCTGTGTTCATTGTGTATGGTGCGTGAGGCACTGTGCTTGGTAGCATGAGAAAGACAATGTTGAATGTACCTACGGTTCCTGTGAAGATGAAACCTGCACCCCTAAAAGGGGATACGTGAGATACCAGCAACTACATAAATAATTTCTGTGTTAATTAAAATAACTGTAATTTACAGGATTCCCTAAGAACCAGAACTTCTTCAAGGTCTTCACATCTATTACTTCGTTTACTCTACCTAACAGCATGAAGGAAAGTACTATTCCCATTTTATAGAGAAAACCTTTGAGATCCTGAGCAGTTAAGATAAGTTTCTGAGATCTCACAGTTAGGATTATACCCAAGACTGCCTAGCTTGAAAAGTGATGGTCCTTCCACTCTGCTCTGTGACTTTCTATGATTAAAATGATCTTTTAAATTAGAAGTTCAGGAAGAGTTAGATGGAGCATGGAGAACCTCTAGGAAGACAGTACTAGTGCCACATGGAATGATCCCATCTGATGCCATGCGCTGTAGATGTCTGATTAATACAGAAAAAAGAGTCGGAAGAAAAGCAGACAGAATCCATGCAGCTCGAATGTTCCAGATGTCTGTGTGGTAGAGCCTTAGAGAGTGTCATTGGGTCATGTTGATACAGCACTGCTATGCTAAGTAAATGACTGTTATCCCTAGGAACACAACCACCTTAAGTTGGTGTCTCCCTGGCTCTTGCCAAGCCATTCCTTCTCCTCTCTCATCTCTCATTCTACCACAAAGGGAATTCATTCTGCTCACAAAGACAGAAATCAATGTCAAGAAAATCAACGTGTAAATATCAAGCAAACCATCTTCCAGTCTCGGAGGGTCTGCTTGGGCTGGAAACTACTCCAGATCTCTAGGACTCAAAGGGATAATGACAGTTGCTATTATAAGAAAATTAAAATGAGTATTTTAAAATATTCTTTAAGCTTCTGGATGGCTGATCAGCAGGAGGCATTGACCTCCCAGCACAGAGATGTTCAAAAGAGGGAGAGGGGAAATCATAAGAAAATGAAAAAAACAACAAAAAAACACGCAAAAAAAATTCCTATTGGCTTCTCTTTGGTAGTAAGCTCCGAAGGAGCAGTTGTTACCAATGTGCTGGTGGCTTGGGCCAGCCAGAAGTGAAAGAGTGTAGAGCGGTTGAAACTCTGTGTGTGATCTTCCTTACGAGACGCTCTCACCTTGACCATTGCTCTTCTTCCCAAACCCAACATGTGCATGCTCAGTCTGTGACTCTTTCCTCGCGGGGCCACCTCATCCTACCTTTTGGAGAAGTAATATAGGTGACAGCAGGACTAAACACATGATTTTGCAGGCAGAAGACCTGGATATAGACATTATTTTCCCTGTATGAGCTGTGGGGATATAGCTTAAACTCCAGAGGTTAGTTTCTCCATCTGTAAAATGGGGATATTAATTTATAAATTATAAGAAAGTCATAATTAAACCAAGTAATGCATGGAAATCTCTTATCATAGAACTGGGCATCTAGTAAGTCTTTAGGAGAAATACTTATTCTTTAATTCTTCCCCTGTGTTTCCATAGGCAACTTCTGTTCCATTTAGCAGAAGAAAACAAGATTGGATAAACACGTCTCTTAGTTCTTTCCAACTTCTCACTCACTCCTCTCTAATGAAGGACTAATTTCACTGATTCGAAAGAGCCTGGCATGCCTCGGGCCACATTTCAGGGCAATTAAGCTCCAATGTGGCTTGCTGCTCCCCGCTGGCTCTGCTCAGTCCACGTTCTGACAAGGCAGAATGCCCCTTGCTCCCCAGGCCTCCTGTGCAGCCAGCACCACCAGGGCGGGCCTGATACCTGTCTCCCCACTGGGCCGGAAGCCTCTGATTTCATTCTTGAAGGAGCATGAAGCAAGACACAACCCTCCATGCAGAGGGCAGAAGTGAGGGCGCCCAATCGTCACTTTACTGACCCGGCTTCTGCCCAAGGAGGCCACAGGATCCAGACGTGATGAAGGTGGGACAAGGCCTACGACGCATCTTCTAAGACCGTATGCCAGGAACCCTGGGTGTTAGAGTAATAACGCTGTGACTGTACTCGGATCCTTATTCACAGTCCTGTTTCTGTTCTCAGTTGTCACAGGATGCCAAGAGGAGGGCTAATGTAAGCAATAACTAAAACCGAAAGCAATCCATGAGAACAACCTATAATATCATTATAATTAGTAATATCTAATAATAATGTTTTTATTGTCTAATATATTCCCTTGGGGAGGAGTCCTCCCTGGAACTCTGAATGTTAATGTGGGATCTTTAAACCTGAGATATTGAATAGACCATAAGGCATGAAAATTGATAATGGTTATAAATAGTTTCTGTCAAGGCACCCTGCTCAGTTCCTCCTCATAATTCCTGACATAGGCACTCTCTTTACTCGGTTTTTAGTTTAGTCCTGGAGACAGTTTTTACTTCTTAGCTATCAGAAGAACCAGAACAATGGGATTGATATTTTTCTAGGCTTAGTTAAGAGCAGAGTCCAAATATGCAACAATCTTTCTCATTGGGAGGGAAATGAGTGCAAAGGCAGGACTGTAAAAGAAGAAAAAAACATTCCAGAGAGTTTTTAAAAGATGCTTGTATTTCTCTCTATTTGCTTTGTGGAAACAATGATGCCTGGTAATATGGAGAACATCAAGTACTCTGATCTCGGTTTCTTATTACCACTCCCCACGCAACAGAACTAGCGTTCCTTGGAGACATTCCTGATTTCAGGACTGGGGAAGGGAAAGCAGAAGATGAGCCTACAATGTGCCAGACAGGAAGTGTTTAAAGAACGATGAGGATACATCAAAAGGACACAGAAGCCAGCTTGATGGGGTATGAACTGGCCAAAGCTAGGATCATTTGAACATCAAAACAAATAAATAATTAAAATAAATTTTCAAAATGATTATAATTTATTGAATAAAATAAAATATCATAATCCCACATTAATAATTAACAAGCAACTAACTAAAGAAATGGAGAAGATTTTCCTTACAATAGAATATCAATTAATAAATTATAAGAAATGGTGGAATTAAATAAAAAAAAAAACTACTTTGTAACCATAGTAGTAACAGCTGAGATGGAGATCATCAATGGATGCAAAAACCAGTGGGTAAACATGTGATGAGGGTAAATTATTTACATAGTCTCAAAATATCCTGCTAGAAATTACTTACTAATTTCAATGAGAAAAATAATATTCCGGTGGAAAATGCTTGCAGATACAACCTTAATCAAGTGATTACTATGATCACCAATGAGGCACACCAACCTAGCATGAGAATAACACATCATGTACTTGATATTCCTACCAAAAATTACGTAATTGAATCTGGGCTTGAGGACATATCAGACAAACTCTAATTGAGGAACATTCTACAACAAAGTGAATACCTTGAAAGAGGATAAGCTAAGGAGACTAAAGAGATATGATAACTAAATGCTTTATGTGATCATATTCTGGATCCCAGATTGGAAAAATAAAAAGTATTAAAGACATTACTTGAAAATTGGAAAATGTAAAGTAATAGCTGTACATTAAATAATAATATTGTGCTGAGGCTACATATTTTATTTTTTTCTAATTGTAGGAGAATAGGTTGTTCTTAAAAAACTGAAGTATTGGGGTATAAGGGCATGATGTTTGAAGGTTTCTTTGAAATAGTCAGAAAAATGTTGAGACTCACACATGTGTTATCTGTCTATCGATGTATCTATCCATCGATCTATGAATCTATCCATTTACAGAGAAGATGATAAAACAAATGTGACAAAGTGTTAATGTAGGCAAATCTTTAGAGAGGTTAGTATATTTGTACTATTCTTGCATTTTTCTATGTTTAAAATTATTTCACAATAAACATTTTAAAGTATATATTTATAGTATTTACAGTTACCAGAACATACATATTAGTTTATTTGATCTTCTCTTTTTTTTTTTTTTTTTTTTTTTATCCTTACCCGAGGACATTTTTTCATTTTTGTTCAGATAGAGTGGGAGGGAGAGAGAGGAAGAGAGAGAGAGAGAAACATCCATGTGAAAGTGAGTGGCTGCCACCCGCACGACCAACCAGGGCCGGGGACAAACTGCAACCGAAGTACATGCCCTTAGCGGGAACCGAACCCGGGTCTCTCTGGACCGCAGGCCGACGCTCTAACCGCTGAGCCAAACCAGCCAGGGCTATTTGATCTTCTCAAAAGAGCCCTTGGCAGTGGTGGTGGTGGTGGTGTCGGTGCTGGTGGTGGTTGGTGGTGGTGATGGTGGTGGTGGTGGTTGGTGGTGGTGATGGTGGTAGTTGTGGTAGTGGTGGTGGTTGGTGGTGGTGATGGTGGTGGTGGTGGTTGTTGTTGGTGGTGGTGGTTGTTGCTGTTGGTGGTTGGTGGTTGTTGTTGTTGTTGGTGGTTGTTGTTGGTTATGTTGTTGGTAGGTGGTGATGGTAGTGATGATGGTGGTTGTGGTGGTGATGGTGGTGGTGGTGGTTGGTGGTGGTGGTGGTGGTTGGTGGTGGTGGTGGTGGTGGTGGTTGGTTATGTTGTTGGTAGGGGGTGATGGTAGTGATGATGGTGGTTGTGGTGGTGATGGTGGTAATAGTGGTAGTTGTGGTAGTGGTGGTGGTTATACTGTTGTTGGTAGGGGTGGTGATGATGGTGGTGGTGGTTGTGGTGGTAGTTGTGATAGTGGTGGTGGTTATGTTGTTGGTAGGGGTGGTGATGGTGGTGATGGTAGTGATGGTGGTATTTGTGGTGATGGTGTTGGTGGTGGTAGTGGTGGTTGTGGTGGTGATGGTGGTGGTGATGGTGGTGGTTGTGGTGGTTGTGGTGGTTGTGGTGGTGATGGTGGTGGTTGTGGTGATGGTTGTGGTGGTGGTGGTGGTGATGGTGGTTGTTGTGGTGGTTGTGGTGGAGATGGTGGTGATGGTGGTGATGGTGGTGGTAGTGGTAGTGGTGGTGATGGTGGTGATGGTGTGTGTGTACACATACTTATACAGTTTAGCTAGAAATATCCTTATTTACACATAAATAAGCTGAAGCTCAGAGAGGTTATGTGATTTGTCTGAAGTTAATAATTCATATTAGCACATAACTTCAGAAATCGTGAGTCCCAGTTAACCATGCACTAAGCTCTCTTAACTAATTTCCGCTTAGTTTGCACTGACCTGGCTGCTGAGTTAGCTGGCATCCTCCAACCTCCCTGTCATGCATGCCATCTGAAGTCCACAGCATGGAAATCCCCGATCCCTGCCAGCCCTTTCCCCTGGCACTACCTCATTCACTAGTGGAGTCAGATGTGTCTTTTCCTAAATCTGTTCTTACCAGATGCACTTTTTCATGTAATTAAATAATTCACCTACATTTTTCAGAAACTGATACAATATGAATGTGAAAAGAGACTGTTTCTATGAAAACTAAGTAGACTATTTTAGAAAAATTCAATAACAGCAAGTGGAAAAAGCAAAACAAAACAGCAGTTAAATTAGATGTGGCAATAAACTGTAATAGATTAGGGGAAAAAACAGAAACGTCCAGAAGTGTTTTGTACTCAGATGCTTCGCAACGAAAACCTTCACCCTTGGGCCTGACTTTCAAGACATACAAACTAGAACTCATGAGTGATGACTTATGAATATCGTTGATGCAAAAAGGTACCTATTTTCAGTCAGCCGATTCATTATTGAAGAAAAGGTTTTGACTGTCATAAGTCAAATGAAGGTACTTTTACACGCTTTGGCATATTTCCAATGTTTCTTTATTATTATGTATGAATCACCACTGCACTTAGCTTTTTCTGATGACAAACCACCTGCTCTTCCTATTTGAAATTATAAAAGGGCTGGACTATCCCAGTTCTCTGTAGCTTCACTTCCCCAGGTTTAGAGTGTACAGAAGACCGGCTGTAACTCAGAATCGGGGAAGCCTTGCCCAGCTCTCTTTCTCCACGTGGTACTATTGACAGAGTGGGATTCGTGGTGATCCACTCAACTCCTCCTGCCTCCACACCATTAACCTATCCGTTCTCCATAATACGAGTTCAATTACATTAAGATGGGAAGTATTGAGATCACTACAATTTGGGATTTGTTAATTAAAATAATATAGCTACATATATCCATATTGATTTCTCCCGTTCTTCAACCTGAGAAACAGCTAATGTGTGTTGCTACCATTTGTTAACCACCGAGGGGAGCAGAATGCTTATCATAGATTTTCTGTAAGTGATGGTCTAACCTGGCAACCTAGAAAATAGCAGCTAGGAGCTGATGTCTCTCAAAGTGCAAAAAGCATCGTTATCCATCATTTCTCTCCCTAATTGCAGCCTAAATAGAAGGAGGGAAGAGGCGCGTGTGTCTCCGCTCTGGAACCCAGCCGGATCCTCACCCGGCTGTCCCGGGCTTCCCTGGGGGGCATGTTGCTGCCCTAGGCACAGCCCACAGGTTGGAAGGAGCAGCGAGAGGTGAGAGGAAGCCCAGGGGAGGAGGTGGGGCTCTGATGAAAGGAGCTCTTTATTTGATAAAATTGTAAAGAGCAGCTTGTACTGCAGAGAAAGAATCTCCAAGTAATAAATGTCAGGTTTATGAACAATGGAGCCTCTCTATTCCTGACTGCAATGGTTCTTTAAGGTCAGCTCCGTAAGTGCCCCCCGGGGTGAAAGGCTTCTCCGCCCTGTGGTTTGCGGAGGTTACTGTGCTGCTGGGGACAGCAAGGGGGTGCGAGCGTACTGGGTCTGCTCATTGTGCTGTTGGGGTCCGGAAAATGGATAAATGCACTGAGTGGTTTTCATAAAGAGAAACATCCGCACTAACCAGAGTCTGTGAGTGGAGTGATAGCGTTATTGAAGGCTAGACCGCGCCTCCTCCCCTGGAGAAAATGCGCTCCTCCGCGTCAGGCTGCAGTGCCCCAGAGCTGGACCCACCACCGCTCACTGGCGCAGATCTCAGTTCAGAATCTGCCCCAACTCCACAGTACACGTTGCCTTTGGATGTGAAATAAACTAGTGTGGCCAGCAATATCAATCCTCCACGTACAAAGGGGAAGCCAGAATGAAAGCACACACACATGCCCACGTGCAGCTGAAAGTGAACACCCCAGAACTGACTTGGATAGTTAAAGGTCAAAGCGCTGAATCCCCCCGAATCTTGTCCCTAAGCCAGGGAAAAACACAACTTTAGTCCAAAAGTTTACTTGCTTGTCAAGCACCCAGAATGGTAAGTTTTTTCTTGGTGAACTATTTCATACCTGATTTTCCAGCCAGGGTAGCTGAGACCCCAGTGTCCACACCACCTACTTTAATGTTAGGCTAAATAGAACACCTCTCCCCTGGATCTCTAACCTGGGAGCCCTCTTGGCTCCATTGCTCCATTCAACCATGTGGCCAGTGGAACCAGCTACCACAGAAAGAAGCTTGTGGCAAAAATTAGTGGGGAAGGAGGGACTCGGCAGGTACCACGAGGAATGTGCTAGGAAACAGAGATGATGAGCAGTTCTGTGAGTTGATTTGTATTTCCTGGGGTTATTGAAGCAGGGCCTTGATGGACCATATGGTCTGGCCTTGACCCTTGCCTCTCGGCATGCCCTCAGAGCAGCAGCCCTTGCTGTGGCTGGCTTCCACTTCTTGTTATTCTTGGCACTAGGAGTTCTGATCACAGGGCGGTACAATATCATAATCCAAAGCATCAGATAGAAACCATCTGGAAGAGCAACCAACTTTAACCTTGAGGGCTACTTGAAAATAACCTTCATCCACTGAGCCCTGTGTTCACATGGAAAAATAGGTATTTAAAGCATATTTCAAAAAGCATCAGGGTCTTGGGAGCCATCCACCTCAGAAGAGACTGACATTCAAGCACTGAGCTTTGATATCTATAGAATGCATTTTTTCCCATCTGCTTACTGCCAAATCGCCAGTTACTGGCACAATGGGGATGCAATAAACAGGGCAGAAAAGGTAACAAAATTCACTGCAGGATGCTAAGGAACAGAGAGCAGAAAGGCCACACCTGTAATAAATCAATTAGCCGATTATTCAGCAGAAAAAATACAGTTAATATACCAGTGGTTGTTACGATGGCGTCTGAAGGCAGTAAAAGGAATATGTGAGCAGGGCAAGATGACAGTTAACCCCGTTATTATTATTTCTTTGTTTAGCTATAGGCTCCCTAGGTTCCCAACTCAAATCCCCAATCAGCACATTAATATTTATAGGTGTGTGTGCATGCACACAGCACTTTCCGTGTACATCGGATTCCCCAGTAAGTTTGAGAGACTTCATCAATTAACATTTACAAAGAGGAAATGTAATTTCCCTCAAAGCCACAGAATAAGTAAGTCAATGAAAATACACAGACTATAAACTCAGAGTTCTTTTTTATGGTTCTCTGACTAACTATGCAGACAGTGATTCTTCACGTGAGACCACGGCTCTTCAAGGTGACTTTTCAGGAAGGAGTTTAGTGCTGTTAGAAAGGGAGGGTTACATCTCGCGTCTATTTAACACCACATGAGATAGGAGCTAGCTGCCTCTTCTCAGAAATGAAGCATAGCTGTGCTCAGTTAGGTAGGATGCTCAAACAGCTCACGCCTGAGCCAGGAATAGTCCCCCCTCTGTTCTCTGGATTCGAGCCATGAAACCCAAAGCCCAAAATTCTACCCAGGGCAGGGCCATTGTAGGGTAAATGCCATTTTCCAAAATGCTCATCCACTATTCGCATTCCTGGAAGATGACATACTGGAGAAGATAGGACAGTGGGATAAACTCATCACTTTATATAGCAAGAAGAGGAATCATTTATAACTAGGAACTACTATTTTCGCTCCAATCTTTATTTGGAACAATAAGAACCTAGCCATCAAAGCTCTAAGATTTAAAATTGTACCATAGGCCTCGCCAGTGTAGCTCAGTGGACTGAGCGCCATCCTAAGGACTGAGAGGTCCCGGTTCAATTGCCGGTCAGGGCACATGCCCGGGTTGTGGCTCAATCCCCAGTAGGGGGCATGCAGGAGGCAGCTGATCAATGTTTCTCTCTCACATCAATGTTTCTATCTCTCTCTCCCTTCCTCTCTCTCTAAAATAAATAAATAAATAAATAAATAAATAAATAAATAAATAAATAAATAAATAAAAACAATTGCACCAAGGTTCTGCCAGGTCGTGGTAACTAATAGATACATTGCAGGAGAGGGAACTGCTCCTTGGTGAAAATCTGGTAGGACTCTGCCTTAGACATGGGATTGCAAGGGTCCTAGTGGAACCAATATGCCTTTCAGGGACCAGGCAAGGCCTGTGCTAGCTCACAGGGTACTTTTGTGTGAATGGAAGGACAGTGCCCCTTCCTCTAAGACACAGATTTTTACCAGGTGTGCCACAGTCAGGTACAGTGATTTGCCCGAGAATTTTTCAAACATTCATTACTTGATGACTATTTAGTCAGGGGCACTGACCTCTTTTCCCTTAGATTGTCAAATTAAAAAAAAAAAAAAAATGACAACAGCTAACACAATAGCCATCCAGTATGAATGAATCAAAATCATACTTTTCTTTTGTCAGACGGTCAAAAATATATATTTTTTGATGTGCCGCAGAATTTTAGTAATTAGTTGATGTGTGCCATGAGATGGGAAAGGTTGACAATCGCATCTCAAGGATGTCACAGCTCTTGTGGCAGGGCTTGCCGACTCGTCACCTGCACCTGGTATGTGTGTGCTGGACTAGGGCCCTGGAGGAGGAGGGGCTCAGTGCATAGACTCCAGGTCTCCCCTGAACCCTCTCACCCCTCTACGATCAGAGCACATCCACATTATCTGTTTCAACCATCAACATTAGAAACAGTATTTTATTTTTAAAAAATGACTCTATCGCTAAAATAAAAACACTGATGGACACTCTGAGAGATCTGGTTACTCGACATTTCAAATGATCCCTGAGGATATTTCCCACAGCATTAGCTAATTTGCAAGACACATGCTTAACCTGGGCAGAGTCTCTGGGCTCAAAGCCTAAGTGATCCCGTCCCAGCTTAGTTCCCCTTAGCCCCTTGAGCCTGTGGAAAGTCTGACCTGACGGCATTGGAGAAAGGAGGAGGAACACCTTGGCCCTCTCGCCAGAGACTGAAGTTGCCTTGCTCTCATAGGAGATAAGAATTCAGGGCACAGAACAAATCACAGACAGGCAGAAGGAAGGTAGAACTGGTTGGCAGGGAGGGGCAGAGACCGAGCGAGCAGGACAGCGACAGACAGACAGCGACAGAGGCGCACTGAGAAGCGACATATGACACATTCGCTTTTCTCAGCCCGCAGCTCCCTTGTAGGAAGGAGGCCAACGTACATTCTTCCGCTCAGCAGTGCCTAGATAGACCCGAAAGAAAACAAAAAGGGGATTAATCTCGGCATTGCAGGTGCCTCTCAGCCATTCTGCTAATACCCAACCTCCACCGAAGGTTTGATTCGAGGAGCGCTTTGCCAGGAGCTGAAATGCCAACCACGGGCTCTCCCTCCTCCCCAGCCCACTTCATTTGATTTCTATCAAGCAGCGCCTCTGATTGCCTCAGTCTGGAGGGTTGGCAGCGCTACATTAACCTGCCGGATCTCAGGGAGCGACGTGGGCTGCCAGCGTGGCTATCAAAGGCCCTGCGTGTGTGCAGCTTCCCGGAGACGCTGACAAAGCCGCGAGAGAAGCGCCCAGCCTCGTGGTGGCATTCTCTTGCCACCATTAACCGTCCCGTTGGTAAACACGTGTGAGCTTTGCATCAGAAACCTTCCCTCACCCTGACACTGGAAGCGTCTTCACTTTTGGAAGCTGGCAGGGGCGCAGTTCCGAGGCCCCTTGGTCATCCTCTCGCTGGCGCCGGCTCGTGCACGGTTTTCTCTGTGCCCTTCCGTCTGGATGTCATCTGCCTCCTCTGGCTTTTTGATTGGTGTCGCCTCTTTCCTTCCCACCTGCGCATGTCCCACAACGGGCTAAGTGATTCCACTGCAGCTGAACACACTTGGAATTACGCGGTCCCACCGTGGGAGCGCGCCCCAGATCCCGCCGCACAGTTTTAATTGAGCTGTGTGAGGAGGCAGAGAGAGGGCTCTGTGTGTGGCACCCACTGGTCTGTAGTCACAGAACAGTAAGGATCTGACTTTCAAAAACTCCTGGTCCGAAATCGTGTCCTACAACACAGTCTGTCTGGATACATCGTGTGGCACGCTGTCCAATTTACCTAGAGTGCAGGTCATTTTCAACAGACTGTACTCTCCATGTCAAGCTTCACCAGGGTCCACTGTAAATGAGACTCCTTCTAGAAGGTTATCTGACACATATAAATGTGGTGTCGGTAGGTTCTGGATGTGCAGACTTGTCTAATCTTCCCTTTCATTCTGATCCACAGGCTGAAACAATTCTCCACTCTTATTAACTCAATTCATTACTAATACACCAAATGTCATTCTAATGACTTAAAAGCACTATATCACCTGCGCAAACACCTTACCTCAACTACAGGGCAGTTTATTCATCCAGCAGGCTCTGACCAATAACAAAGGAACTGACCGAAGGTGATGATGTGGGACCTTTGTGCTGAAAGTGGACAGGTCTAGCCCCTTCTGGATCTCCTCTTGTACCCTGGGTATTCATGCACAGCCTTTAGTGACTTATCCTCTGCTTGCAAAGCGGAGTTAAGGTTTGCTCCCTGCAGTTCCAACGGGTAGGGAGATTATCAATGGAGATTTGTTGCACAGTCATGTTGCACACAGTTTCAGCTCTCCGGAGATTTATTTTTAGGATTCAGAATTAATTGGCTTCTCCTTTTCTGGGCTTCATTTTATGTTCTCTTCCTCCAGCCACACCATGTTCTCCTCTGTCCTGTTTCTCTAGGAGACAATGAGCTCCTTCAGGGCAAAGATTATTGTTTTCTGTGCCTCCAGACTGCACATTGTCAGGGATGAACACAGTCGTTGGTAAACTAACCCCTACAGGTCAACACAGCATCACATTTACACACTGTATTTTTATTTGCTGTTTGCATGCCATTTGTCTCAATTCCCTTTGGAGGGTAGAGACCACATCACCTCTTTCTTATGTTTCCCCCAATCCAGCCCGACTGACATGGTTTCTGGCGCAGACCGGCACCCAGGAAGGATTGTCAGAATTAACATGAGAGCCATTCTCTTTATACAAACAACTACATTTTCTTCTAATTCTCAGAGGATCTTGGACTATTACTAAGTGGTTAATCAGTCAACTTGCTAAGTAAAGCTATGTTGCTAACAGGAGCAGCATCTTCTGGATGCTAAATTACCTCAGTCGGCTCGGGAAGATGACTGTAGCTGGAGCATAAGAGCTAAAGAGCTGATTTAAGGCCATCAGAGCTACTTGGAGTTGAGTTTTGCTTGATGACATTGAGGTGTGCTTGCTTGCTGGGGATTATTTGCATTGCGTGATTATAAGGTATACCACTTCCAGATTGATTTGATGTGTTGTGATTGCAGCAGCTTTTTGTTATGTGACTTGATAACTGATTGGGTCAAGTGAACTTCTCTGCAGAATTATCTATTCATCTTCCTTCAATAACCACCAACCCCCCACACATGAACTCACTGAGAGGGACAATGACAAACTTTACCCATGTGACATCTGTCACCCAAGCATCTCTGGCACAGTGAGAGAGCATCACCCCTCTCGAGGGCAGGCCACCCGTCAAGTGGCTCTGCAGAAGCTCCTCAGGTGTGCGCGGAGATAGCCTGCCACTGTGAATGTTGCTGCTGAGACACCTCAGTCCTGACTGAGACACCCCACGATGCAGGCCCCATGTATTCTGCAGGGGCTCAGGAACTTGGTGCAGCCACTTGTCCCCTTGCAAAGAGTGCCAGCATCTGTTTCCACCTAGCAATACTGTGGGACACTGGCGGTGCCACGTGGCAAAAGCACTGCCGGCCACGTGTTTCACGGCAGAATGCTGTTCTTTAAGTGCACAGATTAATCCAAGGCCAGGGAGGAGTAGGAAACAGCAAACGCTAGGACAGGAGAGGCTGTCCGGTGACCTCTGTGCATCCTGTTTCTTTCAGGAACATCTCGCATAGTGTTATTTAATATTTTATGGCGCAGCTATTAACGTCAGGCTCAAGCGCCTTATGTGTGGCATATACCACCTACAGAGCAACCCTGCCGTTGGTGTCAGTCCCTTTCACAAAGACTGTGGCTAGGGAAGGTTACATAGTTTGGCCAAGACCAGCTTTTTGCCAGCCCTGGACCCCAGGTCTGTGACAGCGAAGTTGTTGGTCCTCACTGCACTCTACTGAGGCCTTCGAAGAAAGCCCTGTCTTCACCCAGGGGACCTGAGGTCCAGAAAGGCCACGACACCTATCAAGATAGACCAGTCATCGCTGCAAAGTTGGGAAGACATCTCCCGTTAACTTACACCATGACGCTTTGCTGAAGTAAAGCCTTGTTTCCCCATCTAAGTAACACATTTCCCACAGACTGACCCACTTCATGCCTTTGGTCTGCTCTCCAAGCACCCACCAGAGCATCATACCCCAAACACCCACCACGCAATCACAGCTTGCTCTTAGAAAAGGAGCCCCATGTGCTGAGAGCTCGTCCAGAAAGTGTCCACTGCAGAACCCCAGCTGGTTCTGCTCAACCACGTGTCCCGTTTATTATGGTCGGTCGCAAGGCTGTCTGGGCCAGGTGGTCTCCCAGAAACAGTAGCTAGAACGCGTACACAGAAGGGTTCATGAACATTATTTTTTGATGTCCAAAATGACGGTGCACTGAACTGTAAGGACGGTAAGATAAAGCAGTGGGTGGTACCTGAGGGGGACTGGAGCACAGGGCTGTAGGAGCTCACAGCCATCCCAGGGCACATGCCAGCACCCAGCTGAGTTATTAATATATGAACCTTGCCACTGCTCGCCCACACTGCCTGCTGATTTTTATACTATGTTGCATAATTAATCTGTCAACATTCAGTGACAGGGCATAAATATTAATAATATGATCACACAGTTAGCTGTTCCCTTTAAAATTCAGTGCTGAGGAGATAAATCGGCCACTTAATCTTGCTAGATTCAGGAAAGAGGAGCAAGGAGTGGGAGAGGAGGTGGAGACAGGAAGGAGAGGGAGACGGAGAGGTTACAAGCTAATTGGGCAAAGGGGCTTCTTTATCTGCATCTGGTCTCACACGTGTAGTTTCAGATGGGTGTTTAAAGACATAACACTTTGAATCTAGCTTAGTTCTTTCACTCCCAAGTAATGAGATAAACCTGTTCTCTCTTTTTTCATTTTTACTTAAGGGACAGCTAGCTATCTCTCGCCTTTGCCTCTGGCCTTCCTCATCTCTGGCTCAGGGTGAGCCGCAGTAACTTCCAGGACAGACCTAAGCCAACCATCCTCTTTCCCCCCGAAAGCGGAGAGAGGCTTGTGGTCCCTGGAAAGGCTGAAGGCAGTGATTGATGAGATCACAGGACAGCGGTGACATTGAAATGCAGATGTGATTCCATAAGCCAGGGAGAGAATGCGTATTGTGCCATCACAACTTTACACAAAGGGTCTCTTTCCATTCCTCTCACCACGTGCGCCTGTTTGTATCAATTGAATAGCTCCTAAAAACTAGAGTTTCCAAGAACTCGACTGAACTGGCCTTCCAGCACTCTGTGTGCTGGTCACTGCCACACTGCCCTGGGAGCCCCACACCCTCCCCACCTCCCGCTCTGCACAGACACGTGTCCATCCACCAACTGCTTCCTGAGTGTGTACTTGGCAGTAGGCACCATACAGAGAGACATAGGGGATTAAAATTTTAAAAAAATCAAATGCAAATCATGACCTTAAGGAAATAAATAGCAGCAGCTATTATATAGATAAGAAAATTATTCATACAGGAAAAAAAAATAGATGCATTTTGCATTCATCCTTGTTTTTCTATGGAATTTTATGGTCTCATTCTAGTAATTATATTTTTATTGTGCTTTTTATGTATTTGCTTATTTTACTATCACTGCAATTCTTTCTCTGTGGCATTACCAGCAAATAAGAATATTGAAATGAAAACTGAAATGGACCTTTGAGATCATTCAGTTCCACCAACTCATTTCACAAATGACAGAATCAAGGCCTCGAGAAATGAGAGGAGTTGTCCAGAGTCATGGTCTCAGTTACTAGAAGACATAGGATTAGAGGTCGGCCCTGATGTAATGCTTTCATTGTCAATGTCCTCTTTGATAAAAAAGAGAAATGCACTTTAATTGAAACATTTTTTTCATCTATTTCTGATATACAATTAGTAGCTCTGTGAGTTGTACTTAAGTTGCGTATTTCTTTCAGTTGAAATAGACCACAATGTCTGTCTCACTGAAAGGGTCTGGAGATCGTTTCCTTATGATATTAGTAAGGATGTTAGGATGGCATGGGCATTCCCCTGACCCTGTACCTCAAAGTCATGGATAGGCTTCTGTGGACCCCTGCACTCCCTTAAAATGGATTCAAAATGTGAATGTATAGGTACGTTTGCAAAGGTGGGAAGCCCTCCAGTGATTTTATCATAGTCTTCAAGACAGGGCTGACATTAGATAGATAGATGATAGATAGATAGATAGATAGATAGATAGATAGATAGATAGATAGATAGATAGATAGATAAAGAGAAAGAAACCTCTTAGTGGTTTATAGCAAGTTGGGAGAGACTTCAGGGTTCCCCAGACTTTTCGTCTCCTTCTTTCGCCCTGAACGTGTGGTCTCCGAGTGCAGCGGCGTGTTAATGAGGCCAGAAGCCCAGTCTGTGTATTACAAATTAAAAAGCAATGGCAGATTCTGCCAACCACTCTCCATCACTCTGTTTTACAGGGTTCAGAAATGAAAGGGATACTTTAGATTAAAAGATTTGGTTAATGGTCTGATTAATTCATTCCAAATAGACCAAAACTGTTCTACGATTCTCCTTTTGCTCTTAACCTTTTTCAGCTTGTTTTCAGGCATGCCGACTTTTCTTTTTTCTTCTTCATTTATTTTTGTAGTTTAATTTAATATTCAGTAACTGCTGCTCTGAGTCTTGTGTAGATCACACAGCATGTGAAAAAAATGCTGTGTGTGTGTGTGTCCCAAGAAAAGGATCCAAATGCTTCTTTAAAGTCCAAACCTACCCTGGCCAGTTTGGCTCAGCGGTTAGAGTGTCAGCCTGCAGACCAATGAGTCACAGGTTCGATTCCAGTCAAGGGCACATACTTTGGTTGCGGTTCCAACCCCAGCCCTGGTCAGGTCATGCAGGAGGCAACTGGTGGATGTGTCTCTCTCACATCGATGTCTCTCTCTCTCTCTCTCTCTCTCTCTCTCTCTCTCTCTCTCTCTCCCTCCCTCCCTCCCACTCTATCCGATGATAAATAGAAAAATACCCTTGGGTGAGGAATAAAAAAAAACATAATAAAGTCCAAACCTATCATCACAACACTCGTACAAAGCATTATCAGGCATCAATGTCGTGGGGCTTGGTAAACAGAAAGGAGCACGCACTTCTCCTGACCGTCTGTGCTGTGGACACGAGCCCCTTTGCTCGCAGTAGTTCACCACATTTATTCGTGAAGATCTCTGCCCCATGATGTATGTATGACACTAAGAGCATTTGGGGTTCTAATGAATGGAGGAGTTTTGAATAGGATCAGCACACGCCAGAAGTGGGAAGACCAAGCACAGAAACTTTTTGATGGGACGTTCAAGGGCTTTCACTGTGGTACCGTTATAATTAGCAAGTTATTAGTAACAGGAAAGGAGCAAAGGGGAAGGCCAGACATTAGAGGCACATCATTTGGTCAGCTTCACCAGGAAGCTGCAACTTTGCACTCCCCAGGGAACCACCAGCCCATTCCCTGCAAAACACTGGGGGAAGGGGTCCAACAAAGGGGAGATAGACGTATGCTCAGTGAAGTTGGGGTGACATAGGGAAGGTTCTTGCCTGTCAATCACACCTGGGAACAGAGATCATTGGCCATAATGGGCATGGCCACTGCAAGCCCATGAAAATTTGGGAATGCATACTCCCCTAAACAAAGGAATTCTCTCTTGTTACTCTCTTGGTTTTGGGCTCTCTGGTTGCTCTTGTGACTTTTGGCTTATGGCTGGCTCTTGGCTTCCTTGCATTCACCTGTATGGCCCATGGCCATGTGGACCTCACACACAGTGGACTAATGGACTGCAGTTAGGAACACAAGTTAAGCTAGCCGGATGCTAGACTAGAGTGTGCAAATATGGAATGGAAATTCTGAACACTGGCTCTGATTGTAGTCCTGCTAAAGTCAAAATGGGAATTCTTCCTGGAGAGACTGAGGAAAATGAAACCTTGGAAACTCAGGGGTTTGATTCCACAGAACTAAAGCTTTCTACCATATGTCATCCTCCTGTGCGAGTCTCAGAGAATTATTTTTCTTGGGATATCACAAGAAATCCATTCCCATGAGCAACAGGTGGAGACAAGGACCTTTTCTATCTGGTAACAACTGTTGCATATTAATAATGAATTATTTTTCTCCCTTTCAGATTTCTGTGCTAAATGTCACTTTCACACCCCTTCCCAAGCTTGACATCTGGAAAAATGGTTGTGACCCATGCTTGACACTGTGATTTTTTTTTTTTTAAAGTAAATGACAAGGAAAATGTGTATTAAAAATCATTAGTCTTATCCTATAAATGCATTAGTATCAGATTTGAATGGACTTGGATGGGTCTGAGCAGCACCAGACTAGAAGCAGGTAGGGGTTTTTATGAAAATCTGTGAGCAGCCCAGGGAGTGAGTATGTGTGTGTTTAGCCCCAGTTTGGTTTTTACCACATTCAGGAAAGCATGAGAGGGGCTGAACAATCTTATTATTTAATATTGGAAACTCTTAATTACTAGCTAATTGCAAATAACACTTTCTTATCTAGTGACCAAGAAAAGATATACCAAGTCTATGTGCTTTAAATGTCTGACTAAGGAACTTATAAACAGAGAGTCAATGGGAAAATGTATGTATACATGTACAAATATTGTGAAGGATAAAAACTTCAGATGTATATCATACTTAACATATGTTCTGTTTTTCCATTTGTTTATTTCTGCTCTGTCCCTTTCTGTAAAGGACTTGAGGTAGTTTATCAGGTATTATCTACTAGTTAAGATGATTTTAGAAGTTAACATCAAAATAGTACCCCAAAGAACAGGGAAAGTAACCATGGAATCGTCATACCCAGATGGGTTTGGGAAGAGCTACAGTTATTTCTTCAGAATATATTATATTATAGGCAGGCTTTACAGAAGAGAAGGCATTTGGGGAACTTTTTTGAAACCAAGAGGAAAATAATCTTCAGGTTAAGTTTTAAACCAGCCCTCAGTACAAATGTAACATACCCCAGAGACCACAGACACACAAATAAAGTGTCCAATGGTTTCTCCTGTCAGTGACAAGTGACAGAGGTAATCAAGAGAGCTTGCTGCTTCTGCTATATTCTTTTTGAGAGAAGGAATTGCCAGAATAATTAAGTCATTCAGTTCAGAACGGCTGCCACATCATAGTTTCAGCTGCAACAGCTCTGAACTACTCTGAGTCTCTGCAAATTTTTGAAATGGAAGTTTTATTTTTCCCTTAGATCAGAACCCTGGGCTGCTGTCTGAGAGAGTTGGTAGTGACAAATTGACTAATTTAATAAAAAGATGTGAATGAAGTGAGGGGGGAGTAAATGCAGTGAGACCTACAGCTGCAGGTGTGCCTCCTTGGGAAACCATGGTTCACTGGGTTTCCATGGAGACCGCTCTGCGCACTGGGGCCTCCCTCATGGCATCTCCATACTCACCAATGGAGATGGATTATGCTAACGAGGGCCGGCTTTTCTACTGTTTCCACAGGTCAATCTTTCTTCTCTTTGCGGCAAGATAGATGTTTCTTAGTAAAGTGAGTGAGCATCAATGAGAGTAGCCTTGCCCAGGGAAATGCTAATTCTGGAAAAGGCATTTAATTATACTAAGATGTGACATCATTTATACATGGCTTCATGGTTTGGTCCCTCTTTTTTTTTTTTCTCTACTGGTGAGATTCACGAGATGTAAAGATCAAATGGCTTGCCACGTTTCACCCAAACCTCTTTAGAAATGAAGGAACATGCTTCTCTCCTTTTCCTTATAACAGTAGGCAGGATGAAGAAAAGGGTCGGAATAGTTTCATTGTTTGATATGTGTATGTGTACACATATTTCACACACTATCCAGTGGTATTTTTATTACTTTCAGGAAGCATGACCGCCTACAGCAGAAACCTAAATTCTACTTTTAGATTTGCTTTTAGCTCACTGTGTGAACTTAGAAAGGTTAATACACCTCTTTGGTTCCCAGTTTTTTCATGTTAAACTTCAGAGTTTTGGAAGTTTCTCCCTACAACCTCTTTCACTTCTAAATGTCTTAAAGTCCCTATCTTATTATGTGAGTCTAGTTAGAGCAAAAGGCACACTGGGTGACCCAGAGCTTAGTGGATACAATAAGAACACAGGTTCCTACCCCTGGTCTTGCTTGTCCTCCTGATGACCAGAGACACACATTTCCCAGGTAGCAAACTTCACTCCTTCAGTAGGTCATACCTTCTGGTTTAGGGAGTTAAGCCATATGCATAACAGATTCATGCCCCAAAGGCATAAGCTGTAACTCAAGAGGCCAGATTTAAATATTACATTATAACAATTCCACAATGGATAGTCATATTAAAAATTAACTATTAGTTTTCCTAGGTGGCTTACTCCTTGCCATATTTTACTCCTAAACAAGTTAATTTCCATAAACTAATTCATTTTGGAGTTCTTTAGGAACACAATTCAACCATAAAATGATCTTAAGTAAAAATGTAAATATATCCTAAGCAAAAAATCCAAGTGAAAAACATGAAGGTACAATTCTACCCCAAATCGTTAGTAAATTATTTCATAATAATATATCCTTCTGAATAATCTAATTTACTACCCCTTTCCTATTCTGAGAGTATAGAATTGTTAGCAACAATTTTTAAAAATCTAAGTGAATCTAACTAAAACTTTCCTCTAAACCCAGTGGGAAATAGACCACCGTGCATTAAAATAAGCTCTGAAATCAATTTAATCCGAAATACTTACTCATTTAGCAACTGCTATGGGAATATATTTTTTAAAATCAATACAACTTTATTAC